>JANAVB010032618.1:11112326-11719826 GCA_029216955.1 Iris pallida | reverse complement strand
TAGTCTCAGCTGAACATAGGAAACAATATGTGTACCCCAAATCAATGTTGTAATTCTCAGAGTTCACAAAACAGTGCATATTAACAGTGTATCAGTCAATAAAATCCCAAAAGCCCAAATGCATATTAAAAACTGAATTCTCATGCCAATCATAAACCCCTAGTATGTAGGCTAATCTCTGATATGAATTAGTGAACCAACAGCACAGATTAATCAATCAAACAGTCCAGTACATTAATTCATTAAATTTCAGAAAATCGAATGGCAGATTAAGTATCAGAAAATTAGGGAAACTTTCCTAATTCGAATTAGAATAACAACTAATAAACAATTAAATAGGTTGGTAATGAATATACTACATGTGATTGTGTCGTGGGGGTGTCCCAGTGTCCAAAACTGGACACAAATCGTGTCCAAATCACTCCATATACACAGACACTAAAACTGTGCACTGACAGCGTCGTGCACGCGTGTCGAGTGATCTAGGGACACGTGTGTCCCACCAAATGTGCGTGATCTTGCACATAGGTAGAGGGGGTCTAGGGCTAGGGTTTGGTCACCCTGAGTCGTGTCCAAAATGTGTCTTCGTGAGACACGAAGCCAGTGTCAGTAGCTTATGGCTGACTGTGCAATGCCAGCACCAAATCCGTGCGGCTCAAAAATCTCCCAAACCACTAAATAAAACCCAATGAAATTTTATACCATACCTGTCAGTCATCTCCTCTACGTACACACCAATTTTGGTGTCAACTCGTGCAGTGTCCAAGGAGAAATCGGACACGGGCAGCAGGACACCCGGCCGAGACCCCGTGCAGCGTGTCCAGTACAGATTAGGACACAAAAATGACACCAGCAACAACTCAGTCTTCACAAAAAGTAATGTACACACATAGATCTACGTATTCATGCAATTAGTTTTGCAAAATACAAAAATCGAATCCTAAGTGGCATTCTATCACACTTACACCTACACATTGACACGTGTCCGATACGGACACCAAACGGACACGATTTCTAACCAAAATTTAGGGACAGCTAGGGAACACCTAGATCTATGCTAGGATGCAAAAAAATTAGAATATTAGCAGAATTTGTGGAGTTTTACCTATAGGTGCCAATAGCAAGAAAAGCCCCAAATTAGAGTGTTCCTCCTTGCTAGCTCGGATCCCCAAATTGCTCAAAATCTAGGATTACTATCCATAAACAGAAAATAGGAGAGTATTAGGCTCTAATGCAAGAAACTAGATTTAAAAAGGAATTAAAATGGGAAATCTATGGATTGGGAAAGAATAGCCATACCTTTCTTTTTTCTATGTGTTCATTCAATACAAAAGAGGCAAGAATTAAATGAGGAGAATATTTATAGGGAGGGGAGCCCTAGTGGCCGGCCATAGAGTGTAGAAATTAGGGTTAGGGTTTATTCAAATGGGCTATGGGCCAAGTTGCACTAGTCATGAAATCAATTCACAAGTCTCAAGCCTATGAACCTATTCATTAATCCTCCTATTCAAATCTTGATTTCTAAATGACTAACTTAGGTTGACTTAAGTTAGACTAGGGTCTCACCATGCTAACCAAGTCACCATAGCTAGGGTCAACACCTAGGTTAGTCTCCAAAGTATCAACTAGTCAAAGTCAAAAGTAGAAATCACCAATCCAATAAATTAAATTAAATTCAAAAATTCTCAAATGACCAAAATACCCTCAAGCTAAAAATGTGGTAGTGACACCTTCTGCTTGAGATTGTTGAATCCGGTCTGCAGATCATATCGAGGTACTGCATCAAAATACTTCGTTTGGAACTTGTCGTTGAATACCGTCCATAAGACAAGCGTCACCAAACCAACTGTTTGCATCGCCCACCAGCTGCGGGCTAAGTCCAATAACTGTAGGCGCACTACAGCCATCTTCTCATACTCTGGAATTCTAGCAGCCTCTAGAATAACTTCTATATCCTGAAGCCAAGCATCAGCAGCAATCGCATCTTCACTACCGTCAAAGAAAGGAGGGTTCAGGCGCTTGAAACTCTTGGCCGCATTATTCTCTTGATAACCAACTCTACCCATAGCATCTTATACTGTCAGGTGTAGGACATTGCCCCGACGATCTTGTGATGCAAGCAATTCCTGGATGAGTCCAATCAGGGCTCCCTGGTCAGGCTCTGCAGGCTGGACTTGCTGAACCGGTGGCTCTTGACCCCCGGAAGGCATGACTCTGGAGGCTACCCCTGAGTGCTGGGCTTGGTCCCCGAGTTGTTGCTGGTTCACTGGAGGTGCTCCGTCGGGCTGATCGGCAGAACCAGAAACAATGCTACTGGAGAAATGATATGAAGAATAATAAGGAAGGACCAAGATAGATCGGGGATATAAACATGTGATCAGGTCAAGATTCAGGAAGATTAGAAGGCACGAGTAGAGATCAAGGACGAGTACTGATTGAGAAAACTATTCGGTAAAAACCCCACACATCTTGATTTACAAGACCTGCGTGGGCCACCACCTAAACCGTGTCACGTCCCAGAACCAGAATACTGGAGAGCAGGGGACAGACACGGCCAGCTATGTACATTAAAGTGCAACCTACCTTGCAATACGGTCATGGCTGTCTAGATGCATGAGGGTTTAACTACAAGCCAGCAGTCTCTTATGGTCAAGAACAAGCCTAGTGTCTCAATCTCAAGCAAGAAAGTAACAGTTACAAGATATTAGATCATCAGACATACAAGGTAAGGCGTTCCAAACATTACATATTCAGATGATAATGAAGCTACTTATACAAAATACGGAGACTAGCAAGAGTTAAAGTCATACATGATCAACCCTAGGATTTGTCAATCATGTTACAGCCCTTAGGTGGATAGAATATAAGTTTCAACACGAGCTAACACTGGCTCGACGACTAAACGCCTCAAAAGAATAATTTACAATAGAGCGAGGAACAAAAGAAGAAAACCCACTCGTTGCCAGGGTTACGTCTGGTGTTCACCATCTGGCTAGAAGACAGGTAGATCCTCGGAAGCTACTCTAAACTCTGGCCATACAAAACCAGCTGGGTCAGACCCAGAAAGAGCAAATGCCACAAGAGAGGCTTCACTTAAGAACTAAAACTAGCATATTAGCATATAAAGACATAAATGATAACGAAAGACATGAGTTAGGGAAAAACAGGGTGATAAATAAAAAGATAACTAAAGGACTATTCCGGTAACCAAGTTACAACCCGTAAACCAAACAAAGATCGGGGTTGTAACCCTTCACCTGAACAGAGCTTAGTCTCCAATCATTTATTGACAAGTGTAAAGCATAAACAGTAATGTACTGAAGTAATCATAGACTGGTACTGCCTAGACAAGACTAGACTGGACTCCATCCATCAATCACGGCCAAGCAATAAGTACGGCTTGATACTTCAACTAACTAGGGTTATCACAAGCCTAGTTACTACAAGATGCATTTGAGATATTTCCGAGTCACAAGCCCTACAGCTATCCAGGTTATCCAGGCGAGGTTGTTTAGAGTTATCAAGATTACATGAGTTGCATAAGTTACAAGATGACTTGTTGTACCTCAGTACATTTATGTTCAAGAAGTGCCCACATGACAGTGGGCTGGAAATGTGCCCTACTCGTCGGCAGGCTACAAGTCCACTCAGGTGTGGCCAGGATAACGGGATCGCCTGTAATTGGAAAAATCTCTCTATATGAATTACTTGATCAATCTAGTCATTAACCTAGTCAGATTCATTATAAATCCCTGACCGTGGTAACCAAGAATCCATGTCCTAGACATGATGCAAGACGAGACAGGTAGCTTGTACAGGCACAATCCAGAAAATTAATCACGGTGTCAAGACAAGAGTTACTTAGCAAGTTAGGGTAGCTGTCGCAACAGCCTTTCAAGATTATCATGTCATGTCGGGTTACTTGTTACTTGTTAAGATTACTTGTCAGGAGTGCGCCTCAACGGGCCACTATAAAGATTATACATGTCTTATCAAGTTACTTATCATGTCAAGAGTGCTTGTCAAGAGTGCGCCTCGACGGGCCACCAAAGAGGTTATCATGTCATGTTCATGTTAAGTCGTATTCATGTCATGATCAATACTGGCAAGTCATGTTGTGCTCAACAAGTTATCGAGCCGGGTCGTCACAAGATAGGTCAAGTACAAGTTACATGCAAGATAACAGACATATACATCAAGAACTACGAGAACATGCATGGGGGCAAGGGGTATCATGGCAACAAGTGGCGTTGGTCAACTAGCGCCAGAGAAATGACAAGTGGTGCCAAGGGGGACATGTGGCGCCCAAGTTAGGTTGTGCCAGGCTGGGGTGTGCCAGATCAGGTTGAGCCTGACTCGGGTTGCGCCTTACTCAGGTTGTGCCAGGTCAGGTTGTGCCTGACTCGGGTTGCGCCTGACTCAGGTTGCGCCAGGGTCCAAGGGAGCGATGGGCTAGGTTGCGCAGTGCTAAGGAGCGCGCGCTGGGTCAGGTTGTGTTATGCTAAAGAACGCACGCTGGGTCAGGTTATGCCACGCTAAAGAGCGCGCGCTGGGTCAGGTTGCACCCCGCTAAGGAACACGCGATGGGTCAGGTTGTGCCACGCTAAAGAGCGCGTGCTGGGTCAGGTTGTGCCACGCTAAAGAGCGCACGCTGGGTCAGGTTGCACCGCGCTAAGAACGCGCACAAATGAATGGCACGGCCCCAAGTTGCGCGCGTGCAAACTGCTCTTTTTTTCCAACCAGCATAAAAATGCCTTAGTTGAACCCATGAACTAAAATGGCCATAACTTGCTCAAAACAAGTCCGAATTGAGACTTTCAAGGGTCTAAACTGCATAGAACGAGATTTTCTGCAGCCTGGGATGACTGGTTTTAGAAAATACCAGGCTTTAATAGATCAAAACCAAGAAAAACAAGAAAAAGATTAAAACTTAGATCTACAAAAATCTATCCATCAAAACCGAAAATGCCAAGTTCTAAAGAGGCTTAGAATCAAGTGGAGAAGAGAATGGGAAAATAAAATGGAAGATCCATCATAAAGCAAGATTGCACTTGCCTAGGGTTTCTTTAGTGGGCGGAAGGAGTAATGGAGAAGAAGAAGAAGAAGTAAATGAAGAAGAGTAATGAAAAGAGAGAGAAAGGAGTTGACTTATATAGCAACCCCTCTCATCTCAACCCAAAATAAACCAAAGCAAGCCAAGCCAAGCCAAGATGAACCAAAATAAACTAAGACCAAGTCAAGAGGGCCAAGAGTAAGCCAAGTTATGTTGAACCAAGTTGAACCAAATCAAGTCAAGATTAAACCAAGGCTAAGCTAAGCAAGATAAGTCAAAACACGGGCCACCTGACAATTGTCAGAAATTCGTATACATATCCGAAAAATATGTATAACGTGAAACGGGAGTGACACATACTCTCAAGGACTTTGCATACAAATTTTCTGTTCACCATATCATACGCCTTTCTGAGATCGAGCTTTATACACCCCTTCTTTCCTCCTGCTTTGTTGAAGTCTCTTACCATTTCATGGGCGAGGAGATAGTTATCTGTGATCGATCTTCCCTTCACAAATGCGACCTGGTTAGTCGATATGAGACCCTGCATGATCTCCTGTATTCTGTTACACATAAAATGCGTTATTATTTTATAAGTAAAATTACAACATGATATTGGTCTAAAATCACCCAATGTGTTTGCTCCTTCTTTCTTTGGGATCAGCCAAAGGAACGTATGATTTATCTGTCGTAGGATCCGTCCTGTGGTGAAGAAATCATCCACCGTGTGTAATAATGAGTCATTTACCTACGCCCAATGATTTTTAAAGAATGCAGTGTTAAACCCGGCAGGCCCTGGGGACTTGTTAGGGTCAGCATTTTTCACTATATGCTCGATTTCTTCCATCGTCACTTTGCACCTAAGAAGCTTATTGCCTTTATCAGTTACAAGTCTTTTACACGTAAGTTCAGGGAATACCTCCGTATAATTGACTTGATTATATAAGTCCGTATAATAGGAGACAGCCTCTTCTTGAATTAATGAAGTCTGAGCAATAGAGTTACCTCCAGAGTCCATAAGAGTAGCTATATTATTCATGTATTGTCGAGCCCGGATAGTAGCGTAGAAGAACTTCGTACGTCGATCACCGTCCTTAAGCCAATCACACTTTGCTCTCTGTTTCAACTGGACTTCTTCTTGGAATCTTAATTGCCTGACTTCATCTTAAAGTTCGGACTCATGTGCTGCCAGTTCTATGTCAAAGAGTGCCACTTGAAGTTGGTCTTGAACATCTTTTAACCTCCTCTCCTTCTCCTCTAAGATGTGGGTTGGCCGACCAATGTTCCACTCTCTAATTTCCTGTTTAATGAGCTTCAGAGTTTTGGTATGTTTGAATTGAGTATTTCCCCATATTCGTTTCGAGAATCCCCTCTCTAACGCCTCTTTAAAACCTTCAATCAGCACCCAAGAGTTATTATATCGGAAAGGCCTTCTCCTCGAGTTCAAGTGATTCACCAAGCGGATCAATATTGGAGAGTGGTCACTCGTACCCCTGGAAAGTCCCTCCGCTCGAACGGTTGGGAATAACTCGATCCACTTGGTGTTTCCAAGTGCTCTGTCGAGTTGGCAGTTGACGCGGTAACAAGTCGAGCTGTTGTTCCACGACCATATGTGCCCCGTTCTTTCCAAACACACCAATCCGGAGCTCAGCAGATAATTTTGGAAATTAGCGAGGAAATTCGTCGGAACCGGGCGCCCGCCTTGCTTCTCTGATCCAGCCAAAATAGCGTTGAAGTCGCCACTCAAAACGAGAGGCAACTTATCTCCCACGTTTGTAGATACTTAGATGATATCCTCTCAGAGTTGTCATTTAAGTCTTCTGTCGTTGTATCCGTATACCGCACCAACTACAACCTCAAGTCCCCCTTTGTTAGTGAGGTCGATGACTATGAGTTGCTCCGACATGTACCTTACTTGGCCCTGCCATTCTCGGTTGCTCCACATCACCCAAATCTTCGTGACACCTCCAATGTGAAGTTTATGAACTGACGTCCATTGGCTTGGCGTCCGAGAAATAATTTTGTCTTCTATCTTGATCTTGCTCTCTATGATGCTGACTATAGAGCACTTGTTAGACCAAACTATCTTCTGAATCTCCTTCCACCGCCCCAGAGAGTTTGCCCCTCTCACATTCCATGTAAGGAACATCATTAAAAGTTGGTATTGTCGTCCGTAAGTTGAAGGACGTTCCCCCTCGGACGATTAGGGAGAGCCTGGCCTGAATTATTATCCCTATTTGAAGGGCTACTCACTACCTGCCTCTGTGTATTTGCATTCAACATTTGGTTCCACTTTGGATTCACCATTGTAAGGTTCTTTTCTGCAATCATCTCCCTCTGGTTGGCCTCTCTGTTCTCTTGACTCTTTTTCGCTTCTTCTGTTTCAGTCCCGTATAGCCGTACTGCTCTAGATACTCTACTTTCTGAAACTTCTTTTTGGGTATTAGATGTATCTTGATTAGGCGCCTCAATCATATAACTATCTTTATTATACATGTTGGTAAGTTATTTTTCGTCTGTCTGGCCACTTTGGTCTCAACTTGTAGCTCCACCATCTCATTTTTTCGACAACTGTCGGTCTGTCAGTGATGGCCCCCACCTCTGTTGTCATGCCCCAGAACAAGAATACAGGAGAGCGAGGGAATGACTCAGCCAGCTACGTATTATGGGTAGATGAATACCGTATAATACAATCAATGCTGTCTAAAAGACAAGGGGGTGCATACTACATGAAAGTCTCACTATGGTCATTTTACATCTATTGTCTCAATCATTCAAATAAGAAACAGAAATAGAGAACGTGTAAGATAAAGCAGTAAGGCATCCCAAACGCTCAGTCAAAATGTTCTTGATATCTGGCTTTACAAAATATAGCCAGATGATGTAACAAAGTGTACACAATTGTTATCAACTGCAGTCTGACTTAATTACAATTATGTAAAAGTAAGTACAAGACAATCCGACTAACATGTCGGTGCCAAACGGCAAGGTATTAAGTAAATAACAAAACGAGCAGGAAAGTAAGGAATCCACTCGAGTCCTCATGCGATCATCCTTCTAGTATTGACCATCTTGGAGGTGGAAGTAAGCTGAGTCCTCGGGGACCGGCTCTAAATCTGGTCATGCAAAACCAGAGAGGTTAGACCTCCAATAGCAAGTACCACAAGGAAGCACGATATGAGAAATTAAAACCAGTAATAAGAGAATATGATAAGTAGATCTCTGCTTACCACTGGGATTTACATAACATCACGACACTTCGAACCAACCTCCCAACCAAATAAGGACAGAAGTTTGCCCGTCATGCCCTTACATTCTGATCATCTCAGTTAGGTAACAGAGTAGGTACAGTACACAAATAAATCAATTTAAATGGCCATACAACTACTACGGCTTGCTACTGTGAGTTTCAAGTTACCCTGGAATTATGCAATAAAGGATTCCTCAGTTCTTACTATATGCAAGCAAGGCTAGTTTACCCAGTCAATCAATTGCGCCAATCATGAATTAGACGAGTCCCAGCGGGACGCCCGTCATCAATATACAATATATAATAGATAATATAACCAGATACCGCTTCCTGCCCGTGTGGCAGATTTGCAGTATCTGTGGGGACCAACCGGCCTGTCGGACACTACTAGTCCCAAGAGGGCTGCCATGTAAGAACTCGGGAATCCATTCTCTCCATGCAATCATTATTTTATTTAACTTAATAGTCTCTACGTTGAGTGAAATCCCATGCCGTGGATCATGGTCATTCAAATGAGTACTTCCGTACAAGTACGATATGCCCAACTCTACAACGATACCCGTGCGGTTAGGTTGTAGGTCTTACATAGCGTAATGCAACAATCAAAACTAACCACGAAATAATCATGCCTTGACCATCAAGTACACATGCTGCTTTGGTAGAAAAATAAATAAATAAATTGAAGCCTGCATGTGTGCCTGTATGTCAATATTCGGGATCGGCCAATCGATTATAATAGTTCATAGTTAATATGAACGTGTCTCATTCATTCAATTTAATAAGACGACTAGCCAGTCTCTTAGTTCCAACTAGGAACGCATGATCAATTATTAGTCAAGTAACAGTCGGGGTCAATTCATGACAAGGCATAAAAGTCAAATTAGTATTAAGCATGGTCGAGTCCATAACTAGTATAAAATAGTTGGTAACATATTCTTGAAGCCAAGGAAAAGATTTACAAATTTCATGTTGAGAGTTGGAAGAAATTCTAGCCACAATTCAGTCAATTAGGACATATAATAGTCAGAAATAACCAAAATAGGCATATGCGGCCTATTCTGCGACATGCATGCGGACTAACTGCGACATGCGGCTCATGCGGCATATGCGACATCATATGCGGCTACTGCGACATGCGCCTCATGCAACATGCGCCTACTGCGACATGTGCCTCATGCGGCTCATTCGCGACACCATATGCGGCTACTGCGACATACGCCTCATGCAACATGCGCCTACTGCAACATGCGCCTACTGCGACATGCGCCTCATACGGCTCATTCGCGACACCATATATGGCTACTGCGACATACGCCTCATACGGCACATTCGCGACACCATCATGCGCCTCATGCGGCTCATTTGCGACACCATCATGCGCCTACTGCGACATGCGCCTCATGCGGCTCATTCGCGACACCATCATGCGCCTACTGCGACATGTGCCTCATGCAGCTCATTCGCGACACCATCATGCGCCTACTGCGACATGCACCTCATGCGGCTCATTTGCGACACCATCATGCGCCTACTGCGACATGCACCTCCTGCTGCAGATGAATATAGAACGAACAAAATACTTCTTCCATAACTTTCACAAAACAAATCGAAATCTAACTTTTCAAAAGCCAAACTTTAGTAGAATTAAATTCTCTACAACATGGAACCACTTATTTTCGAAAACAATAATGTTTGATAGATCAAAACCCTAAAATTCATATGAAAACCAAAACTTAAAACTTAGATCTACACCCAACCATCCATGGAAATCAAGAACTTCAAGACCTAAACTTGTAGAGGAAGAGAAGATGAACAACATAGACTAAAAATAAATGGGGATGCATGAAATCTCTCATGGTGTGCAAGATGTACTTGCCTCTCACAAGTGGGTTAGGGTTTGGTGAGGTGTAAAATGTGAATGAATGAAGAGAGAGAATGAAAGAAGAACTTTTATATCAAGGTCAAGTGGATCTCCACCATTCATTCTCTCCACCAAATTCAAGCCATCCATTCCTTTCCATGTTGAACCAAACCACACCAAGTTGGTTTACCATGAACCGAAATGAACCAAGAGCCAAAAAAAAGCAAAAAATAAAATATAGAAAAATTAATAAGCGTGAAATTGAAGAATTTAAATACAGAACAAATGCATGATAAATATTGAATAAATACATCAAGAAGTACACGTATAAAATACTTATTCTGGGAACGGGGAGTGACATCTCTACCCTCATTAGAAAAATTCCGTCCTCGGAATTTCAGATCCAAGCAGGACAGAAATGTCAGAGCTAGACTAATCTAAGTACAAGTAATTTGAGTAAGCAATCATTTTATAATGTCAACAGCAAGTAACATATCTATGTTTAACTATCGACGACACCAAGCAATTCTACTCAGAAGGTGACAAGCATGAGGAGTTAAGGCAATCAAGGTACATAGAGAGAGATATACCTTGTGAGTCAAACAGGTGTGGATACCGTGATCGGATATCATCCTCACGTTCCTACGTTGACTCTCCTAAAGAGTGATGACCCCAAGCAACCCGGACAAGGCTAATTGTTCGGTTCTTGAGTATCTTCTCTTTTCGGTCCAAAATGGACACAGGCTGTTCCTCGTAAGACAGGTTGGTACCAACAACCAGCTCGGAATGATCAAGGATATGGCTTGGGTCCGATACATACCTTCGCAACTGAGATACATGAAATACATCATACACCTCTCGTAACGAAGGTGGAAGGGATAAACGATAAGCAACATCGCCTATCCTATCAAGAATAATAAATGGTCCTACGTATCGCAGACTCAACTTTTTGCGAACGCCAAATCTAATGAACCCACGGGTAGGTGAGATCCGCAAGAACACGTGGTCCCCAACAGAAAATTCTAGCGGCCTACGATGCTGGTTCGCCCAATGACGATGCCGATCATGCGCAACTCGAAGTCGCTCTCTAATTCTCTTAACCAATTCAACTGTCTAAACAATCATTTTCGGGCCTAACATCTTCCTCTCCCCGATATCATCCCATGCTAGTGGCGACGTACACTTCTTACCATATAGTGCTTCAAATGGCGCCATCTGGATACTGGCTTGATAACTGTTGTTATAAGAAAACTCAACTAAGTGCAGGTGGCTCTTCCAAGATCCTCCAAAATCTAGGGTGCAAGCTCGCAACATATCTTCTAGGGTCTGAATTGTTCTTTCTGATTGTCCGTCTGTCTGCGGATGGTAAGTCGTGCTAAATCTTAACTTGGTACCCAGACTATGATGTAAGCTCTTCCAGAAATGTGATGTAAAGCGGGTATCTCGGTCTGACACAATACTGATGGGGACTCCATGCTGCCTGACTATCTGCTGCATATACAACTCTGCCAACTTTTCTGTAGATTTCCCTACTCTGAAAGGAAGAAAGTGTGCCACCTTTGTAAGCCGATCTACTATCACCCAAATAGCATCTTTACCACTTGGTGATCTCGGTAAATCGGTCACAATGTCTATTATGATGTGTTCCTACTTCCATTTCGGGATAGGAAGTGGTTGCAATAACCCAGCTGGCCTCTGCTGTTCTGCCTTCACTTGCTGACATACCAAGCAACGGAAAACAAATATAGCTATCTCCCTCTTCATCCCGTTCCACCAGAAGTGCTGCTTGATATCTTGGTACATCTTGGTCCCTCCAGGGTGTATAGAATATTGAGAACTGTGAGCTTCTGTCATAACCTCATGTCTGATATCTCTACTAGACACACATAGGCGTGATCCAAACCTAAGCGTACCATCTTCATGAATTTGTATCTCATTTCTGAGTCCTGACTCACATTCTGCTCTAAGCTTCTGAATCCTTGGATCCTGTGCCTGAGCTACCTTGATCCTGTCTACCAAGTCGGATTGAACTTGTAAACTTGTTAGAACTCCTACATCACTAGGAAGTATAACTTCGATGCCCATCTCCTGAAGGTCTTCTAAGATGTGCTTCTGCGTTGTCAACATAAATGCGCCGCCTCTCCTGCTAAGAGCGTCTGCTACCATATTAGCCTCGCCTGGATGATACTGAAGCTCCACGTCATAATCCTTGATCAACTCCAACCATCTTCTCTGTCTCATGTTCAGCTCCTTCTGAGTAAAGATGTACCTCAGACTTTTATGATCTGTGTACATGTCTACTCGATCACCATATAAGTAATGCCTCCATAGCTTCAAAGCAAATACTACTGCCGCCAACTCTAAGTCATGAGTTGGATAATTCTTCTCGTGGTCTCAAAGTTGCCTAGATGCATATGCTATCACTTTTCCATGTTGTATTAGGACACACCCAAGTCCTTTTCCTGACGCATCACAATATACTGTAAAACCTTCGGGTCCAACTGGCAATGTAAGAATAGGCGCTGATATCAACTTCTGCTTCAGATTCTCAAATGATGACTGGCATTCTACCGACCAGACGAATGGTACATCCTTCCGTGTCAAGCGGGTCATAGGTGCTGAAAGCTTTGCAAAGTCTGATATGAACTTTCTGTAATATCCTGCCAATCCCAAGAAACTCCGCACATCAGCTATGGTCATAGGTACTGGCCAACTCTCTACGACTTCTACCTTCTTGGGATCCACTGCTACTCCAGCTCCTGATATGATATGACCCAAAAATAAAATATGATCCGGCCAAAACTCACACTTGCTGAGCTTGGCATACAACTGGTTCTCTCTCAGAACCTGTAACACTTTCCTGAGGTGGTCTTCATGCTCCTCTTCACTGGCAGAATAGACGAGAATGTCGTCAAGAAATACAACGACAAACTGATCTAAGTATGGCATAAAGATGCGGTTCATCAAATCCATAAATATTGCTGGAGCATTAGTCAAACCAAACGGCATTACTAAGAATTCATAATGCCCATACTTCGACCTGAATGCTGTCTTGGGAATATCCTCCTTCCGAACCCTCACTTGATAATACCCTGAACGAAGATCTATCTTGGAGAAAACTCTAGCTTTGCTCAACTGATCAAACAAGTCGTCGATCCTGGATAGTGGGTACTTGTTCTTTACTGTCGCCGCGTTAAGCTTCCTGTAATCAATGCACAATCTGGATGACCCATCCTTCTTTCCTACAAGTACCACTGGTGCTGCCCATGGTGATATGCTAGCTTGGATGAACTTCTTCTCCTTCAGTTCCTCTATGTGCTGGTATACCTTGGCCTGCTCTGAATCCGCCATTCTGTAAACTCGATCTGATATCGGTTTAGTTCCAGGTGCCAATGTTATACTGAACTCAATATCTCTAATCGGTGGTATCCCTGGAAGTTCTTTGGGAAATACGTCTAGAAATTCTTCAACTACCTTCGGAACCTGAACTTCCTCTATTGCCGTTATTACTCTCTGCTCTTGTTGAGTTGCCTCTGATCTGACTAAGGTGAATCTCTTCATGCCTGGAATATCAAAAGATACACTCCCTCTACGACAATCTATTATTGCATGACTGTCTTTCAGCCAGTCCATGCCTAAGATAACGTCAAAATTTCCAACAGAAAATTCTATCAACCGGGCGGGTAAGAAATGCCCGCAAACTACAACGCTACACGCTAGAATAACTCTACTAACTCCTACGAGCCCATTGTCAGTGAGTATATTCAACATCCCTGGCAATGCCTCGAACTCCATTCCTAGCCGTGTCGTAAATTGTGCAGATATAAATGAGTGTGATGCTCCTGAATCAAACAATGCTACTGCGGGATATGAGACGACGAGAATGTTACCTGCCACAATATCTCCCGATGCTAATGCCTCCTCTAAGGACAGAGTGAATGCCTGCCCTCGACCTCCTTGTTGGTTCCCATGTTACGGCCTAGCCTGGTGCTGCTATTGGCCTCTGCCTTGATGATGCTGGGGTGGTCTATGCTGGTGTTGCTGCATCGGCGGTCCCTGCTGCCGAAACATCTGAGCCTGTGGCATTAACGGACGCTGGGCCAATGGTCTCACTGCCACTGCGGGTCCTCGATACTGTCCTGCCCCTGGTCTGACAGAGCAGGAAATTGCTGCACTGGTCCTCCTGACCTCGAATTCATGGGACATGTGGTAACCCGATGATCTGGATTTCCACATATCAAATACAGCCCGTTCAATGCCCGACACACATCTCTAGTGTGCCCCATCTTTCCACAATAAGTGCAGCCCGCTGGGGGTTGCTGATTCTTCTTCTGTTGCTGCTGCTGCCTGGGTAGTGGTGCTGGCCCTCGCATTGCCACATCGTGAATACGAATGCCAAGGGATGGTGCTGTTGTTCGGGACGCTGCTCCCCCTTCTCCTTCAATCTGACTGTGAGATCTCTTCTGACCTCCAGTCCTCGCCGTGATCCTCTGAATGGTGATCTCATGCCTTCGGGTTGCCGTCAATACTTCATCAAAGGTCTGGTAATTGTGCCCCTCTATCAATTGCAAGAGCTCAAGGTGAAACCCTTGCTGGAACCTCATAGCCCTCTGGCTCTCTGTTGCTACCATCTCTGGGGCAAACCTGCTCAATCTGCAGAACTCTGCTGCATAGGCATCTACCGTCTTGCCGGCCTGCTTGAGGTTGATAAACTTCTGTTGTAGCTCAAACTGTGCCACAACCCTATAGTACTTCGTCTTGAATCTTGCGGTAAAATCGTCCCAAGCAACAGGACGTCTGATGCCCACTTCCTCTGACTCCCACCAATCACGTGCGAGATCCTGAAGTAACAACTTCACTTGATCCACACGTTCTTCTGCCGGCACCTTAGCTGCTGTCAGAATAGCCTCAGTATCCTTAAGCCATGCATCTGCTGAGATGGCATCCTCCGTTCCTTCGAAACGGCGGGGGTTGAACTTGCAAAACCTGGCTGATGCTCCTGAACCTGTCCTCGCCCCTCTTTCCAAAGCCGTCTGCAATCCTTGGTTGAGTAATACGTTCTGCTCTTGCAACTGAGCGTGCATGCGCTGCTGGGCTAACATCTGATGTTGCTGAGTAGCCATCATCCCTCTCATGATCTCCAGAAGAGCCGGTGTGTCCATTTCCGCAGGAGTAGGTGGAACTGTTGGTGGTGGTGGAACCTCCGGATACTGTGATCCAGCTGCTGCTTCCACTATTACTTCTTCTTGGATAGTCTCTTGAGTTAGTACCGGCCCTTGTTGCTGACCAACATGGTCAGGTTGTCCGTGTTGCTCTTGTTGTTGTTGTCCAGTCCTGACAGATGCGGACGAAGTGCCCCTAAGAAAAGGGACAAAAGAACAATCAAACGATCGGACAGGAAAGATCAATGAAGTCAAAGGATACCGGAATGTCAAGCTAGAGTCGAGAGTAACGAATCATGAGATCAAGGGGGAACATGTGTGATTGGGACATCCTATAAATTAAAATACCCCACAAGTCTGAAATCAGACCTGCATGGGCCACCACTAAATCTTGTCACGCCCCAGAACCAGAATACTGGAGAGCGGGGGAATGACTCAGCCAGCTACGTATTACGGGTAGATGAATACCGTATAATACGATCAATGCTGTCTAAAAGACGAGGGGGTGCATACTACATGAAAGTCTCACTATGGTCATTTCACATCTATTGTCTCAATCATTTAAATAAGAAACAGAAATAGAGAACATATAAGATAAAGCAGTAAGGCGTCCCAAACGCTCAGTCAAAATGTTCTTGATATCTGGCTTTGCAAAACATAGCCAGATGATGTAGCAAAGTGTACACAATTGTTATCAGCTGCAGTCTGACTTAATTATAATTATGTAAAAGTAAGTACAAGACAATCCGACTAACATGTCGGTGCCAAACGGCAAGGTATTAAGTAAATAACAAAACGAGCGGGGAAGTAAGGAATCCACTCGAGTCCTCATGCGATCATCCCTCTAGTATTGACCATCTTGGAGGTGGAAGTAAGTTGAGTCCTCGGGGACCGGCTCTAAATCTGGTCATGCAAAACCAGAGAGGTTAGACCTCCAATAGCAAGTACCACAAGGAAGCACGATATAAGGAATTAAAACCAGTAATAAAAGAATATGATAAGTAGATCTCTGCTTACCACTGGGATTCACATAACATCACGACACTTCGAACCAACCTCCCAACCAAACAAGGACAGAAGTTGGCCCGTCATACCCTGACATTCTGATCATCTCAGTTAGGTAACAGAGTAGGTACAGTACACAAACAAATCAATTTAAACGGCCATGCAACTACTACAGCTTGCTACTATGAGTTTCAAGTTATCCTGGAATTATGCAATAAAGGATTCCTCAGTTCTTACTATGTGCAAGCAAGGCTAGTTTACCCAGTCAATCAATTGCGCCAATCATGAATTAGACGAGTCCCAGCGGAACGCCCGTTATCAATATACAATAGATAATATAACCAGATACCGCTCCCTGCCCGTGTAGCAGATTTGCAGTATCTGTGGGGACCAACCGGCCTGTCGGGCACTACTAGTCCCAAGATGGCTGCCATGTAAGAACTCGGGAATCCATTCTCTCCATGCAATCATTATTTTATTTAACTTAATAGTCTCTACGTTGAGTGAAATCCTATGCCGTGGATCATGGTCATTCAAATGAGTACTTCCGTACAAGTACGATATGTCCAACTCTACAACGATACCCGTACGGTTAGGTTGTAGGTCTTACATAGCGTAATGTAATAATCAAAACTAACCACGAAATAATCATGCCTTGACCATCAAGTACACATGCTGCTTTGGTAGAAAAATAAATAAATAAATTGAAGCCTGCATGTGTGCATGTATGTCAATATTCGGGATCGGCCAATCGATTATAATAGTTCATAGTTAATATGAACGTGTCTCATTCATTCAATTTAATAAGACGACTAGCCAGTCTCTTAGTTCCAACTAGGAACGCATGATCAATTATTAGTCAAGTAACAGTCGGGGTCAATTCATGACAAGGCATAAAAGTCAAATTAGTATTAAGCATGGTCGAGTCCATAACTAGTATAAAATAGTTGGTAACATATTCTTGAAGCCAAGGAAAAGATTTACAAATTTCATGTTGGGAGTTGAAAGAAATTCTAGCCACAATTCAGTCAATTAGGACATATAATAGTCAGAAACAACCAAAATAGGCATATGCGACCTATTCTGCGACATGCATGCGGACTAACTGCGACATGCGGCTCATACGGCATATGTGACATCATATGCGGCTACTGCGACATGCGTCTCATGCAACATGCGCCTACTGCGACATGCGCCTCATGCGGCTCATTCGCGACACCATATGCGGCTACTGCGACATACGCCTCATGCAACATGCGCCTACTGCGACATGCGCCTACTGCGACATGCGCCTCATGCGGCTCATTCGCGACACCATATGCGGCTACTGCGACATACGCCTCATACGGCACATTCGCGACACCATCATGCGCCTAGTGCGACATGCGCCTCATGCGGCTCATTCGCGACACCATCATGCGCCTACTGCGACATGCGCCTCATGCAGCTCATTCGCGACACCATCATGCGCCTACTGCGACATGCACCTCATACGGCTCATTCGCGACACCATCATGCACCTACTGCGATATGCACCTCATGCGGCTCATTCGCGACACCATCATGCGCCTACTGCGACATGCACCTCCTGCTGCAGATGAATATAGAACGAACAAAATACTTCTTCCATAACTTCTACAAAACAAATCGAAATCTAACTTTTCAAAAGCTAAACTTTAGTAGAATTAAATTCTCTACAACATGGAACCACTTATTTTCGAAAACAACAATGTTTGATAGATCAAAACCCTAAAATTCATATGAAAACCAAAACTTAAAACTTAGATCTACACCCAACCATCCATGGAAATCAAGAACTTCAAGACCTAAACTTGTAGAGGAAGAGAAGATGAACAACATAGACTAAAAATAAATGGGGATGCATGAAATCCCTCATGGTGTGCAAGATGTACTTGCCTCTCACAAGTGGGTTAGGGTTTGGTGGAGGAGTAAAATGTGAATGAATGAAGAGAGAGAATGAAAGAAGAACTTTTATATCAAGGTCAAGTGGATCTCCACCATTCATTTTCTCTACCAAATCCAAGCCATCCATTCCTTTCCATATTGAACCAAACCACACCAAGTTGGTTTACCATGAACCAAGAGCCAAGAAAAAGCAGAAAATAAAATACAGGAAAATTAATAAGCGTGAAATTGAAGAATTTAAATACAGAACAAATGCATGATAAATATTGAATAAATACATTCAAGAAGTACACGTATAAAATACTTATTCTGGGAACGGGGAGTGACATCTGTGCCAAGTTATATGGGCCCACTTGTCATATACATTGAGAAATGAGGGTCAGGTAGCAGGGGAGCACAGAACCCCCTGTGCTGTGTCTCTTGCACAGTGTGCGTGTCCAGTTTGGACACAAAAATGACATAATCTTTGACTCAGTCGAATAGATTTGGAATCCATACACCAAGGGCTACACAACCATGTAATTAGTTTTGAAATTTACTAAAATAATTTCCTATGTGGCATTTCATCGAACACCTATTTAAAAATACCGATACGTGTCCGATACGGACACGAAATGGACACGATTTCCTACCAAACTTGGACTACACCTAGGGGAACCCAAAATGGATGCATCTATGGGAAAAAATTAGGAATTTATTAGGGTTTGTAGGGTTTACCTATTGAGAGTTCAAACTCAATGTAAAGGGTTCCGAAATAAGAAGTTCTCTCCACAAGCGATGTCCAAACGAGCTCCACTTCTTGCAAGCAAGCCCCCACTAGCCTCTACTTCTGAAATGGATCCTAATGCAAGAGAGTAGCCTCAATTTGGGGTCAATTTGGATAAAGGGGGAGGAATTTTGGGGAAGAACGAGTTAGGGTTCTATGTAGGTATTAAAAGAGGCAAGGTTTTTCTAAAGGATACTTTATAGGAGGGGGGATTACTATTGTGGCTGCCACTAGATGAATTAGGGTTAGGTTTTAGATGTAGATGAGTGTCTAGGGTTCCTCCACCCAATTTCTAGTCCTCCTATTGGTCCAATTAGTCCTAAGACTTCTTTTTCACAAATATCCTAAGGAAAAAAATATCAGATTTAGAAATATCTAGATATTGTTAATCTTGTCATTTAGTAGGTTATCCTAATCAAGATTATAAGCTCAAGGCTAACCTAGATTAGGCTAAGATTCTAGGTCAAGTTTCAACTAAATAATTAGCACATATTTAATTAATAAAATTTTAAAATCACCAAAAAGTCAAAATGACCAAAATACCCTCAAGCCAAAAATGTGGTAGTGACACATAACAACTCCTAAAAATGTTGGTTATCCAGTCAGAATTGGAGCGAAGTACATAAACTAACAGCAGTTCCATTTAAATTGATAAAAACTATAAATAACAGAAAGCAATGAAATACATAATGGATAAGTAGAACTAAACAGTAGAAAAGCAGAGAAATTATGTGAGCATGTCATGGTGATAATGTACTGTAAGTAATCATGGGTACAGTGTAACAGCAGGTGATAATCTAGAATAGGACATGTACTACTACTAAACGGTGCCTTGAGATATTAGAGTGTTATATGATCAACTTGGGTCCAGATCAGGCTGTTCTATTTGACCGGCTATGCTCAAGTACGAGTATAGATGATCAGGCCGGCCACAATAGAAAGCTATAAACAAGTAGTATCAGGTTAGGCTACACCCTACGTGTGGCGAGGGTGAGCTATGCACAAGTGAGTAAACAAGCAGGGTATGATCACATAATCTCCTAATATCTTTCCATCCTCCGACTAGTATAATGGATCCAACCATAGCAAGTTACGACACGAAATTCTCTAAGAGGGTAGCAAATTCTCCTAGAAATCGGTGTCTATACAAGTACAAGGACAATAGTCAAGAATGAGACATGTATCAATACACTAGGATAACCAAGAGTAACATCTGATGACGGAATCCAAGCTATATCAATCTGTGTACTCTCGTGTCAGAAATCAAGCATAACACTACAAACTGATATCATAGAGATATCAAGATAATGAAAACTATCAGAGAATGTACTCGTCTTAATTTAGTTGGAGTCGACGTGCGCGACACGAACGTGTCGACACGGAATAGGTACGATGGTATGCTCTACGAGATTATCTCAAACGACGGCACAGACGGTCCCATCGAGTCCAGAATAGACGAAACAGCCTAGTTTGGTATATAGAAGCCCAAAATTAGAGTTCAGCATGATAATCGAGTCAAGGAATAAGAAATGACTATAATAGTCGTGATTTATGATTTTTAGAGAAAAAACGTTACTAATTATATATAATTATTTTTGAAAATTATTTATACATTTAGAAACTATGTTTTTTTATCATATTATTTTTAGATAATATTTCGAAAAACCCAGAAGATTATTTTAGTAATAAAAACCACCAAGATATAAATTTGGTTAAACCGATAATAACATTCTTAGAAATATTATACCAATAAATAACACTATACCAATAATGCTGATAATAATAGTAATATAGTCTAATATATATTATATATAGAACCCTAAAATATAAAGTATGTAAAAAATACGTTTATATATCTCTCTCTCTCTCTCTCTCTCTCTCTCTCTCTCTCTCTCTATATATATATATATATATATATATATATAAAAATATATATATATATATATATAGAGAGAGAGAGAGAGAGAGAGAAATATATATATACATATATATATATATATTAAAAAATCCAAGTAATTAATCCATAAACTATTTTAGCTCAAATTATAATTTAAATAATAGAAATTTAAATATATTCATACTCATACCCATACCAATACTTGCACGTATGAATATACATGTATACAAGTATTATACAATATAAGCCCAAAAGTAGGTTTTATTCATAATGGTAATTCTAATAGTCCATAGTATTACTAATAACAAAATAATGTACATGAATCCACATGCTTTTATATATATATATATATATATATATATATATATATATATATATATCCTAGCTCATGTGTTAGGAGAGGGGGCTCACTTGGAGGTGGTCCCAAGTTCGAGTCCCCTCTCGGGCACGGACGGGTAGGTGGTCGCGAGGCGGCCACGGTCCAGTGCTAGGGGCCCTAAGAAATGGACATTAAAAAAAACAAAAAAAACAAAAAAAAAACAAAAAACAAAAAACAAAAAACAACATATATATATATATATATATATATATATATATATATATATATATATATAGTATATGTATTGTGTGTATATATATATATGGGCTTAAGTCCATCCCATAACCCCTTCATCAACCCATTAACGAAATCATAGGATTTAAATCAAATGTATCATTAAAAGCCCAAAAGGGGAGGGTGGCTTCACTCTGCTGATCACCAAAATTAAAACACGAAGGGGGAAGAGAGTGAAGCCTGCTCTCAACTTTTTTGTCAAAATTTCCCAAATCACACGATAGAGAGGAGAGGAGAAGAAGAAGGTGAAGGCTCACAGGGGGGTCTGGCTCAGGGCGGAGCTGTGCGACGTCGGATAACGTCGGACGGGCGCGGCTGCTGGGAACGGCCAACGGAGGCGGCGAGAGAATCAGCGCCGGAGGCTGGCTGCCTTGTCGGCGCTTCTCGCGGAGTCGATGTGCGAGGACGGGGCGGTCGGAGAGAGGGCTTGGAGCGGCACTGGGTCCCACGGATCTAGATCCGCGGCGAACGCGGTGGCAGTGGCCGAATCGCTCAGAGACGGCAGACCGGTGAGGGCTCTCTATCTCTTTCTTCTTCCTTTGTGGTATTATATGGTGGGATCAAGTGTCGCATGGAGAACGATTGACGCTGGTGGTGGCTGCAAGGAAGAAGGTGGCGTAGGTGGTGCAGGATTGGGGGACGCCGGAGTGGAGGGTTGGCTTGGGGCGGTGCCAATAATGGCGTGTGTTATTGTTGGGGCATAATTTTTCGATAGAAAACTGAGAAATATGAAACAATTGTAAGAACAATATTCCAACGCAACACTTATAGGAAAGTTGCACAAGTATAACGAAGATCTAAGAAGATCTCGTTATTATATTACAAGAATCTAAAAAGATTTCGTAATCCACAGCAGCATATGATATACGAGAATCTAAGAAAATTTTGTAATCACAGCAGCGAAGAAGATGACAGGCGAAAGATGGAAGATGGCCTGCTGGGTTGAATGATCACCGTTGCTCAAAGCTATATTCGTCCCACACGGATAGCTTCCAGGAACCAGCAAGTTCGTCAGAGAACTTTGGAACACTTCTGCTCTTCTGACTCCTCGGATCGTACACGAACTCCCGTACAAAAGCAATGCGGGTGCAAAGCTTCTCTTCTCTCTAACAGGCACTGTTTACTTGTGTAAAGAAACAGTTGTAAACTTTTGTAACTCTCTGAATATGTTCTGTATCGTATCTCAGCCTGTGAGAGAGAGGAGACCTTATATAGGCCCAAGTAGCAACTGCCCGGTTAGCACGACATTCAGGACGTGGTAATAACCACTCCGAACGTGCAGTAACCGCTCAGATCATGCACAGGCATGATCTGAAGCAAGTTTTGCCACTCTAGCAACCCGCTTTCCTTGCACCTTGCGCACAGAGCCACTTGCGCCATACGTCTTGCACACCTTGTGCCACACGCACAACGCGCACATTGTGCCACTTGCGCAACCTGCGCACAACCTGGCGCAACCTGTGCGCAGCATGTGCGCAACCTGGCACAACCTGTGCGCAGTCTGCGCGTAACCTGGCGCAACCTATGCGCAACCTGGCGCGCACCCTGGTCGCGCAACCTAGGCCGCGCAACCTGTGTCGCGCAACGTGGCACGCAACTTGGCCGCGCAAGTGGCTCGCGCAAGTGCGCCAACAAAATGCCACATTACACCCCATGAGCCCGAGTCCGAGTCCTAGTCGCTAAGCCCCTACGGGGCTTAGCTCCCATGGAAATAAATTTCCCAAGAACAAAAAGCATTAATGCTTTTAATTGTTGATTTAGCCTTTTTCTATTAGAAAAATAACCCCACATTGCACACCCATGTGCACCTCCACACCACATGTGCATCTCTAAACTAGCATAGCTAATATATATAGATACAACTTCTTTGGCCTATCCGATGTGGGACTAAAATTTCTAAAGAAAAAGGCCAAAAAACCCCAACAATCTTCCACATATCTCTATATATGGGTATAAGTGTTCCCCACAGTAACTGTCCATCATGCTTTAGGAGAGATGTCACTGACGACTTGAATATTTCTGCATGGGTCAAACAACAGACTATAATACAAGAATGGACTAAGCCTTGAATTCTGTATCATAGCTGAAATTCTTCCCACTCACATAATGTAGTTACATGTGCTTCTGGCTACACATTAAAGGCCACGTGCCAGCCTAGTTTCAGTGTATAATTTTGGGCGTCTACAAGTTTACCCTCAAGAGACGGCCTGATATCTCTTTGTCCATACACTATAGGTGAGTTCATTATAAAGTGACATGGCATGAAGTGCTTTGCGCTTCCCTTGCGGTGCTACGCCGCTATGATATGGCTTAAAGCCGAGACCTTACCCCGTACCGGGAATCTCATCGTAGTGTCATACTACTGTAGCATAAGGCAACCACCTCTTTGTAGTGCCAAACTATCCAGCATGAAGCCTTAGGCTCCCTTGCGGTGTTACGCCGCAACGACATGGCTTGCAAGGCCGAGACTTTATCCCTAACAAGATACCTCATCGTGGTGTCGTGCCACTGTAACTGAGGAACTCCTCCACTTTGTAGTGCTGACTACACCCATCTTTATTTTAACATACCGTATTAGGCTAACTGTCTATTTGTGGTGCTACGCCGCTGTAACTTGGCTAGCAAAGCCGAGGCATTATCCCATGCCTGGGAACCTCATGGTGGAGTCACCCCACAGTAGCATGGAGTTTCACTCCTTATAGTGCTGTTCTACCGTACTTTCTGTAAAGCACACCAGGCATTCACTCTGCCTATGAACTCATTAAGGCATTTAAGCCAACCTTCCCACAGGATCCGTTTTCCATAGAAAACAACAGTAGACAACAGTGGTTATAGGTCCGTAACCTCTCCATGCCCAATAGAACATGTATCCACCGTTCCTGATATTCTTCCGATTAGTGGTCCTCCCTTGAACCAAAAGCTAGATGCCTAGTAGATTTCTCTTTGAACTATTAGCATAAAACTTTATGGTAGGAATACAATAATACAATATCAGAATGCCTTCAAACCCATTTTACAAGCTATGTCATCGACCATCTGGCGCTTGAGGCCCATGGTGAACGAATCTGCCAGGTTCTCCTGACTCCGAACATCAATCACTGCAATAACACCCCACTTGATGAGATCGTGTACTGCCCTGTACTTCAACCGCACAGTTCTCTTCCTGTTGAAGAGATCATTTGATGCTACCGTCGCAGTCGCCTAATTGTCGCAGTATATCGGTATCGCTGGTATTTGTGCCCCAACCACTGGAAGATCATACATGAGCTCTCGAAGCTATTCTGCTTCCTCGACTACGGTATCAAGTGCAAAGAACTCAGATTCCATGGATGACCGCGAGAGCATAGTCTGCTTTTTTGACTTCCACGATATAGCAGCTCCACCCATAGTGAAAATGAATCCACCTGTGGACCTTTCGCTCTTCACCTCTGAGCACCAGCTGGCATCACTGAAGCCTTCTACTACCGGCGGATCTCCGCTGTAGTACAGTGCATATGTCTGAGTATTCTTGAGATATCTTATAACCCGTTTGACAGCTTTTCAGTGTTCAATATCTGGGTTGCTCGTGAAACGACTCAGCATTCCCACGACGAAAGCTATGTCAGGCCTTGTGGCAGTAGTAGCATACATCAAACTCCCGATTACGCTTGCATACTCCAGCTGCCTGACACTTTCTTCTGAATTAGGCTTCAGCTTCAGATCACACCTGTACGGCGTATCGATCCCTGGAAGATCCCGATACCCATAACGAGTGATCATTTTCTCAATATAATGAGACTGTGACAGCGCTAGTCCAGTGTCTATCCAGATGATCTTGATCCCTAAGATCACATCAGCTTCCCCCAAGTCCTTCATACTGAACTTGCTCGAAATGAATTTCTTTGTCTCCGTGACACAGCTCATATCCGTACCTAGGATAAGCATGTCGTCCACGTACAGACAAATGATCACACCTCTTCCATCAGCGAACTTCATGTAAACACACTTATCCGTCTCGCTGACCATGTAGCCATTTGACCTTATAACTTTGTCAAATTTCTCATGCCACATCTTGGGAGCCTGTTTAAGATCGTACAAAGATTTTACCAACTTGCAGACTTTTTCTTCAAGACCCTTGACGATAAATCCCTCTGGCTGTTGCATGTATATCTCTTCGGTCAGCTCGTCAATTAGGAAAGCCGTTTTCACATCCATCTGATGTATCACCATCTTATGTATTGTTGCAAGAGCAATCAACACTCTGATGGTGGTCATCCGGGCTACTGGAGCATACGTGTCAAAGTAGTCAATCCCCTGCTTCTGAGAAAATCCCTTGGCTACCAACCTAGCCTTGAACTTGTCAATAGTTCTGTCTGCTTTCATCTTCTTCTTGAAGATCAATTTGCATCCGATGGTTTTTGCTCCTTCAGGAAGATCAACCAACACCCAAGTGTTATTTGAGGTGATAGAATCTATTTCATTGTCAATCGCCTCCTTCCAGAAAACTGCATCTCTGGTCTTTATCGCCTCATCATAGGTAAGCGGATTAGCTTCCACATGATAGATGACAAAGTCACTTCCGAAGTCCTTCGGCCTCCTCATACGCTTAGCTGACGGCTCAGCTTGTTCTGGTTCAATCGTTGTTTCAACAACAACATCTTCTTGGACCACATCTTTATTGAAGACTTCAGTTTCCTGTGCACCCTCAAATCCGCAAGAATAATATTCTTGTGCCTTGCAAATTTGTCTTCAAAATATTCTGTGTCGCGAGATTCAATGATATGATTTGACTCAATATCAAAAAATCTCCGAGCATCACCCTTCTCGACATACTCCAAGAAGATCGTCTTAGTAGTCCTTGTCCCATGCTTCTGAATCTTCAGATCTGGAAGCTTGACATATGTCAGACACCCCCACACTCGAATGACATTCAAGTTAGGTCTGACCTTGAACCAGAGTTCATGAGGAGTAACGTTTGAAGTTGCATGAGGCACTCTATTTAGAATAAAAGTGGCCATTAATGCAGCTTCTCCCCAGTAGCACTTAGGAAGGCCAGCAGTCAACAACATTGAGTTAATCATTTCTGTTAACGTTCTGTTCTTCCTCTCTGCTGCTACTCCATTTGATTGAGGAGAGTACGGAGCCGTAGTCTCATTGACAATTCTATGTTCTTTGCAGAACGATGCGAATTCATGAGACCTGTACTCCCCACCTCGATCACTTCTTATTCTTTTGAGTTGTTGTCCAATCTGCCGCTCAGCTTCGGCTCTGAACTCCTTGAACTTCTCGAATGCTTCGTCTTTAGCCTTCAGCAAGTAGACGAACGCATACTTTGAGAAGTCATCGATGAAGGTTATGAAATACTTTATCCCGACCTTTGTAGAGAACTATTTGAAGTCACAGATATCGGAGTGTACTAACTCCAGAAGATCTGTACTTCGATTAACCCGAAGAAAGGATTTCCTTATGATCTTTGTTTGAGCACAAACTTCACATTTCTCTATCTTACCCCCACATTTGGAGATAAGTCCAAGACTAGACATTCTGTTTATTCGTTTACAATGAACATGTCCTAGCCTATTATGCCACAACTCAAGAGTATAAGCAGAAGAAGTGACTGCATTAATTACATTAATTACATTGGACTGATTTACAAGCTGAATCTTAAACATTCCTTCGGTATAAAAAGCTTTCCTAAAATATGTTCCCTTGATAGGCATCACCATCTGGCCAGCATTGATGTCCATCCTGAGGCCTGCATTGTATAGTAGGCCTCCTGAGATCATGTTCTTGGCGATAGCAGGTACGTGTTTCACGCCTTGAAGCGTCAGAGACTTGCCAGAAGTCAGCTTCAAAACTACCGTTCCAATCCCGAGCACTTCAGCTTGTGCCTGGTTCGCCATCATAACCACTTCAGAAGAAGGTGTGTAGGTGGTGAACCACTCCTTGCTGGAGCAGACATAGAAGGTGGCCCCAGTGTCTACCTACCAGTCAGAGTCAGTCCCTACCGCATCAACCTGCACAATCATAGCAACAACGTCAGTGATCATAGATACCTTACTAGGTTCTCCTTACTCTGATTGCTTGGTCTTTTCTTTGCATTCATTCTTGAAGTGGCCCTTCTTGCCACACTTGAAACAAGGCATCTGAGACTTTGCCTTCTTTCGCTTGAAAGAAGTCCCCTTCACGTTCAGATTGTTAGGGTCCTTCTTCTTGCTGTGGGAAGCCGCCTGCTTTTCCCTTGGTTCCTTGGTATGAACCAGATTGGCGTTAGCCAATTGCTTGGACAGTGTGTCCACCTTCAGTTGAGCCCGCATCTGGTCCTCAACATAAATTTTCTGCAAGAGATCTTCAAGGCTGATCTCAAGCATCTTCCTATGCATGTTTGCATAGATTAAGAAATTAGTGCTTGTAAGAGTTAGGTATTATACTATGCTATTTGTGATGTTTTGATTTTTGAGGACAAAAATCTTTTAAGGGGGATAGTTTGTAGCACTTGTCTCCCGAAATTTTTATTATTTTAGAGAGCATTTTTTTATTTTTATTTATTTATTTTGTTTATTATTATCATTTATATAATGATTTGAATCGTAAGTAAATGGAGATTTGATTTGGGATCACAAGGGTGTGTACCTAAGCCTATAGCTTAACTATAGTAAAACTAGGACATATGTGGTCCCCAGGGTCCCCAGGCAGCCTCTAGAGTATTATTTTATTATTTTAGAATTTCTTAGATTTTTAGGAGATTTTTAGATAATTTTTATATATGGTTTTATTATTTTCTTAAGCTTCTAGGAATTTTTATGGAGGCATTCGAGAGTATTTTTGAGGCCAAAGAATTTATTTGGGCTCTAGAACCCCTAAAATATTTTCTAGAATTTTCTAGGAATTTTTAGGAATTTTTTGGGATTTATTTGGAATTTTTAGGATTTTTTTTCTGATTTTTATTTAATTTTCTGTAATTAAAAACCTATTTTCTAAAATATATTACCCAGTCAGCCGCTGGGTGGCCCACCAGTCAGCCGCTGAAGCGGGAGAGGCGGGCCCACGTGGCAGTGAGAGGGGATGGGAAAGCTCGGTCTCCGAGTCGCAGAAGGAATTTAATCCGAGCCGGCTTGAGTTAATCCTAAGCCGAGCCGAGCTCAGCTTGCTCACAGCCGTTCGATCTGTGCGGTGGGCGCACAAGATCGCGCCACGTGGCTCTCAGCCACCGCCTCAAGTCAGCCACCGACTCCTATTCCTATATATATATATTAGTTATTTAGGTTTTCCGAAACCCTATTTTATTCAGCAGTTTTTTTTGTGGGAGAGTTCGGGAGAGTTCTTCGACTTCGCGGAGCGATTGCCGTTGATCTAGACGTCCTTTTTCTGCACCGTTTTTTTTTGTTAGAAGCGCATTGAGGTTAGGTTTCTGAATATATAATTTATTTTCTGGTATTTTGATCTCGAATTTCTGAATAATTATTTGAGCGTCGGTTGTCCAAAAATTAACACGTCGTACGATTTTCGAGATTCTGAGCGATCCCGAACTCCGTTTTGCGATCCGTTTGAAGTTTTGGAAAGCTGACACCAAGCTCTACAATATATAATTTTTCCAGAAATTCAGAGTTTTATATAGTCTTTTATTTTATTCATAGAAGTCAGATTTGGTCAACGGTTCATCGGTTTGGTCATAGTTAGCCATAATGGCGATAACTTTTGACCAAATCATGATTTTGCGGCACGGTCGATTCTAATGCACTCATGACGCTGAAATCTATCATGTTGCATACTCAAACTTTGAATTCATAATGTTTGACTAGTTAGTCAACAGTATGTCTCGATTTGCGTGCCACGAGTCCCGAATTTGGAACCGTGAATTTTTTTGGCCAAATATTTGTGTGTAGATTGTTATTTCAGAATTAAATAGGCTAAAATAGGATTTTAGATGATTTATTCCAGGATTAGAATAGTATTAATTGATTTAACCCATTAGCCACTTTCTAGGATTTTTAGAGTGGGAATCGTTGATCTAACTTGCGATTGTTTTTGTGTCGGGGTAGACCGGGCTACGACGTCTTGACTTGTGACTTTATCATCTATCAGAGCAGGCAAGTATCACTATGACCTATGTTACTGCATGTTTCATGTCATCTTTTTACTATTACTCCCTTATGGTTCATGATTGTCGTTGTTCATGATTACTATTGTGCACGAGAGTTAGAATCGGTTGGATATACATACATGTTCATGCCTTACTCATTGTTTTCTATTGTTTACAGTTTATCGTATTGCTAATGTTTATCGTAGTGGACATATATTATGAGTGAGTCGGGCGGGAGAATACAACAAGTAAGCATGTGGTCAACGAATTGAATACAGACCCCCTATACATTGATTGCATAATATCAGTCATGCACCACACGTATGACTGACGGATATCCCAAGCCGTCCGCATGCTGAAAGTTGGTATTCTAAAACACACAGTACACGTGACTTAATTATTGTTGCTCTATTGTCTATTGTTCTTCTTTCGTCAAGTCTACCTTCTTATTGTCATCATGTCTTAGTGGTATGTTAAAGTCTACCTTCATATTGTTATCACGTCTCAAAGGCACTTTCTTATCATATAATGTCATGCCTATACTTATCTTCAGTTAAATTCCTTTTATCTTTCCTTCATGCTTGTATACTATATTATGTAATGTAGTGTTATGGTGATCTTGCTCCAATCCTGACTGGATAACTATTTTTCAGCTTTAGACGAAGAGATTTGCCCCGAGGTCTACGGTGAGTATGTTGGCGATCCTAACGTCACTGGCGTACCCGGTACCAGTACTGATGCGAATTAGCATATTTTCTTCCTTATGGATTCGCATTAGTTAGTAGTTATAGTTATGGAGTTAGTTGTCTATTTCATTTTCGGCTATCCGGGTTTGTTCCCGAGACTTTCTGAGTTGTAGTGGATTTTTCATATTTATAATATTGAGACTATTGGATATTTTAGTAATTTTTGCTCGCTTAGTTGTGGATGATATATATGCGTGTTGTGCTTGTTGTGGACCATTGTTATCATAGACAGCGTACTACCGCCGATGCTGCGGCGTAGGCTGGACTTGGCCACGAACTCGTATCCCAAAATTGGGAGCGGGTCGTGACACCTTCACCTGCGGTAACATGGACTTCTCGTCCTCAAAGAGCCATTTGTGATATTTTTCAACCACAAATATATTGCTCATGTTCTTCTCTTCTTCGTACAGTTTCTCCAGAGACTCCCATATGTCTCTGGCAATAGTCTTCTTACTGTAGGATTCTGCTAGAGAATCCTCCATAGCATTCAGGATAAGCAGCCTGCAAATGCTATTCTTCCTTCTCCACTTGGCCTGCAGTTTAGTAGCCGCAGTGATTGCGGCAGCAGACCCAACATCTGGAACAGAAGGTTCCTCTTCAATAAGCACGTAATCAACGTCTCTAAGTTGAAAAGTGAGATAAACCTTCCTCTTCCAGACTTGATAATGCTCTCCATCAAACGTTTCTAACTTACAAAAGTTAGTATTGAGGAGTGAAGCATTAAAGTTTTCCATCGTAGCAATATAGCTTTGAGATTGTTATTGTCGGGGCACAATTTATCGATGGAAAATTGAGAAATATGAAACAATTGTAAGAATAATGTTCCAACGCATCACTTCTAGGAAGGTTGCGCAAGTATAACGAAGATCTAAGAAGATCTCGTTATTATATTATGATAATCTAAAAAGATTTCGTAATCCACAGCAACATATGATATACGAGAATCTAAGAAGATTTTGTAATCACAGCAGCGAAGAAGATGACAGGCAAAAGATGGAAGATGGCCTGCTGGGGTGAATGATCACCGTTACTCAAAGCTATATTTGCCCCACATGAATAGCTTCCAGGAACCAACAAGTTCGTCGGAGAACTTTGGAACACTTCTGCTCTTTTGACTCCTCTGATCGTACACGAACTCCCGTGCAAAAGCAATGCTGGTGTAAAGCTTCTCTTCTCTCTAACAGGCTCTGTTTACTTGTGTTAAGAAACACTTGTAAACTTTTGTAACTCTCTGGACATGTTCTGTATCGTATCTCAGCCTGTGAGAGAGAGGAGACCTTATATAGGCCCGAGTAGCAACTGTCCGGTTAGCACAACATTCGAGACGTGGTAATAACCAATCCGAACATGCAGTAACCGCTCAGATCATGCACAGGCACGAACTGAAGCAAGTTGCGCCACTCTAAAAACCCGCGAGCCTTGCGCCTTGCGAACAGAGCCACTTGCGCCACACGCCTTGCGTGCCTTGCACACCTTGTGCCACACGTACAACGCGCACATTGTGCCACTTGCGCAACCTATGCGCAACCTGGCGCAACCTGTGCGCAGCCTGCGCACAACCTGGCGCAACCTGTGCGCAACCTGCGTGCAACCTGGCGCAGCCTTGGCGCAACCTGGCATGCACCCTGGTCGCGCAACCTAGGCCGCGCAACCTGTGCTGCGCAACGTGGAACGTAACTTGGCCGTGCAAGTGGCTCGCGCAATAAGCGCAACTAAAGCGCACTATGCGCCTAGCGACGATGCTGACGTGCTAAGTACAAAGTGCGCCAACAAAATGCCATATTACGCCTCATGAGCCCATTAGCCCGAGTCCGAGTCCGAGTCGCTAAGCCCCTACGGGGCTTAGCTCCCATGGAAATAAATTTTCCAAGAGCAAAAAGCATTAATGCTTTTAATTGTTGATTTAGCCTTTTTTCCATTAAAAAAATAACTTCACATGGCACACCCATGTGCACCTCCACACCACATGTGCATCTCTAAACTAGCATAGTTAATATATAGAGATACAACTTCTTTGGCCTATCCGATGTGGGACTAAAATTTCTAAAGAAAAAGGCCAAAAAACCCCAACAGCGTGGTGGTGTCGGAAGTGAATGGTTGTCACGGTGATAGTGGTGGGGGTGTTTGGTCGGATTTTGGGGCGGTGCTAATGGCATTGTTGGTGGCTGTGGCCGTGGGTGCGCCGGGATGGCATGGGTTGAACGGTGGCGAATGGTATTGTGGTGATGGTGGTGGTGGTGGTAGTAAATGGTAATGGTGGTGGGCTGCTGGAGGATGTCGGGAGACGGATGGGGTGCCGGTGGTCGGGTTGGCAGGGATGGAGGTTGAAGGAGAGTTGGTTATCGTCGAGAGGTAGGTCGGGGCAGTTGGGAAGAGCAGGTGGTGTCGTGGTGGCTGTAGAGGTAGTGGCCGAAGCCGAGGCAGGAGGCAAGGGGAATGCTACATGAGGTTGGAGGTGGTCGACAGGGGTGTGGCAGCTGGTAGAGTAGTGTAGGATTTAGGAATAATTGTTGTAAAAAAATATTGGGGAATGTCCAATATTTATATGATATAGTGGAAACCCTCTAAGGGCAAGTTGTAAAATGTAATAGAAAATAGGAAAATAATAGTGAAAAAAGTACTAACTGCTAACTCAAATGCTAACCACTAACATTTAGTTGCTAACCACCATTAAAATAGTTAATAAATATATTTATTTTTGAATCACATTTTACGGTTATTTTCTTATACAAAGAAATAAATAAATATTTGTAACTTATGAAAAAATTTAGAAAAAGGATGAGAATTATATATATGATAAGATATAGTTTTCCTTAAAACCAAAGACCCAACCAATATCGTTAGCATATGTCGATCGAAGATATACTCGATATCAAAATCAACGATTTCAAAGATTTAGGAAAAATTAAAAAAATAGAAAAATCAAAAATTCCAAAATTCGATTTACGGAGGTTACACGGGACATGACACAATGGTATCAGAGCACGGCTCTACGTCCTTTGGCCTTCCGTTGAGTCTCGAACCTTTGATCTCGTATCGATGAGCTGAGTTGTTCCATACAATGAGTCCATAATATTTTCTGAGACTAATGTGAGTTGCCTTCATATTTCCAGAAGCTGGAGAAGCTGCGGCCGTGAACGAGGAGAGTGCCTCAAGCGGTTCGAGTAGCTCAACGGCTGAACCCTCAAACGCCCCCATGGAACGAATGTTACGCATGCTTGAAGCGCAACAACGACAGGCCGAGGCTAATCAGCGCCTGAATGAACAGCATCGACAACATGTTGAAAACCAGTAAAGACAAACGTAGGCACGGCAGACTCAATTTGAGGTCCGATTCGATGCGAAATTCAAGTTGCAGCAGAAGCAGCTTGATACTTTTCAGCAGATCGCCCAGACAATTGTGGCTAACAGTAACTCTGCGACGACTCATGACGTAACCGAGCCTGCGATCAGACCGACTGAAGTCGAACAGGAGGTGCCCGAGCGTCTACCTGCAACACCAAAAAGCTCCAACTTTGAGGTGTCAAAATTCACGAAAAATTATCGCAGTTCCTTTTGCGGTACTGAAGACCCTTCTCGGGCGATTGATTGGTTGAAGGAGTTGGAAGACCGTTTCGATCTTCTGGGCATCGATGAGTCCAAAAAAGTTGCATGCGCTCAACTTTTACTCTGATTGAACATGCACGACTGGTGGGCCGTGCAAAAGCGAGCGATCCGACGTGACGACGAGACAGCGGCAATCTTTTCGGCCACCTTCCGACAGGCGTTCGAAATGGAATACCTTCCCGCAGCCATTCGACAAAAGAAGGAGAATGAATTTATGCAGCTGAGGCATGGGAACATGACGGTTCGGCAGTACGCAGCAGAATTCAACAAACTGGCCAAAATTGTTGGATCATTCTTGCCTACAATGGAGAGTCTCGCTCGACGGTTCGAAGTGTGTCTGTGGCCCTCTATCTCTGCTCATGTGTCAGTTCTGGAGTACAAGACGATGGGCGAGTCTCTGAACCACGCTCTCCTCCTTGAGCGCCAATATCCTCCAACCGCTGTTGGCGCTGTGCATACACACAATCACAAGCGTCTAGCCATGCAGGAGGAAACAATGCAACCAAGCGTCCGAACAACAGGCAACAAGGCGGATATCAAGGGCGGAACCCATGGCCTCGCTGCACCAGATGTCACCGACTCGGACACACTATCAACAACTGCCTGATACCTGAAGGCGGATGCTGGAACTGTGGTAAAAAGGGCCACATATGTGCAGGGAACCAGGGTCTAGCGCCTCGAGCCCAACAAATCGTGAATGGCCAGGACCGTCGCCCAAATGCTCAAGGGCGCGTCTACACCATGACTCGTGATGAGGCATTTGCATTTGATACAGTTGTGACAGGTACACTGCTTTTTAATAATAAACATGCTCGTGTACTGATTGATTCAGGTGCTACGCATAGTTTTATATATGTGGATTTCGTTGACGAACACAAATTCTCCATGGCACCGCTAGGCCTTAAACTTAGAGTTAGCACCCCGTCGGGCACACAAATATCTGTAAACACTATCTGTAGAGATGGCTGCATATGTATTGGTTGAAGAAAATTGACTTTAGATGTGATAGTTCTATACCTTAAGGACTACGACATCATTCTTGGAATGGATTGGCTCGGCGCTTGCTCGGCCACCATTGATTGTGCAGGAAAGAAGGTCACCTTCCATCTACCGGGGGAGCCTGAATTCTACTACTCGTGTGGCGAAGCATCGATGGCCTGTATGGTGATCTCGGCAATTTCTGCTCGAAGGATGCTGCATACCGGATGCGAGGCCTACTTGGCGTCCGTTCGAGACATGCGACAGGATGGTACAAACGCGGCTCAGACCGACATTGTGTCAGAATTTCCAGACGTGTTCCCGGACGAGCTATCTGACATGCTACCCGATTGAGAACACTACACCAAAATGGATGATTTGCGACAATTAGAATTGTCTAACAACGATGTATTAAAACTGTTGTTGTATTTTCGACGGATTGGAATCGCTGTTTAACATCAAATATATTTCACTAAAACGGTACTTATGGATTTGACGGATTTAAATAGTTGTTTAACTTCCAAATTTCGTTGAAAATTTTGGCTCCATGCTCTAGTGAAAATTTTAGCTCTGCTAATTTTCACAAAATCCCGCGCCTTCCCCCCTACTCCCCGAAAAGTAACCTTTTCTTAAAAAAAATTCCCTCCTCTCAGAACTTCTTTCTTCTTCACTTTTCATATTTTTCTCAAAACATGTGTTCCCTTTTCTCAATCTACCGGGCCGGCATCATTCTTCCCTCCTTTGCACCCTCCCCCGCCTCCGTGCCCTTTTGTAGCTTCACGGGGGTGGAGGACGGGAAGGATGGTCCATTTTTAATCTTTTATTCCCTCTTGTTCTCACTTAATATCCAAACCCTAACCCTAAAATCCCAAAGAATTGGCATGTGGCCAGGTTCAAAGGAGCAAAAAGCCACGAAGAAAAAATAGAGGAGGAGACCAACCATACCCTTAATTCGCTCCTACTCCGATGATGACGAATTCCCGACGACAACGGGCTTCTTCTATGAGTATCTTCTTTCTAGGTTAGGGTTTCTGATTTGGGAAAAAATATTCATTTATGGTATACCAATTTTTTTCTTCCTCTAGTATAATTTTAGATTACGGCTCATTATATTTTGTAGATTGTTAATTTTCTTTCCATTAGTTTGATCATTTTTTTTATTTAATTTTACTGTAGTTAACAAGTTGAATTAGATGTAGTAAGAATATTTGATTGTTAGAAATTTCGAATATTTTCCTTAATATAATTTAAATTTGATTATTGTATCAATGTCTAGTTTATTTTGGACTCTCTAGTTTATTATTGTTTGTAGTTTGGGAGAGATCACGCATCTCGGATTGTAGTTTGGCTCGACTCCACAACGTCTGGGAGACAACATGTCTTTCCATAAGAATGAATTGGTTGCCCTCTTTTCATAGTATTGAATCGGACTTTATGACAATCGAAGTAGACAACGTCTGTTTGTCACCATCATAGGCGTTCCCCATATATATGGGCAATATGAGATGGCCTTGGATCATGAGCCAAAAATTTGGCATAAACAGTATTTTGGATTGTTTTTATTTTCGAAGACCCACATCAACAGAATAAACTACAACACGTTTTATATAGATTGATGTGATCACATAAGAAAAAAATGTTAATACAAGGATTAAGGAAGCCACATTGTAGTAAATTGTGGACTAGACAAAGCATGAGGGTTTTAGGCATGATTTGTTATCCATCTAGTTATACCATTTGTTCCATATTGATCACTAGCAAATTTGGATTTGAATGTGAATGCCTAACAGAGTAGTAATATCATGCAGATTGGAGAAATAACTGAAACTGGTGAGTAGAGTATAATATCAAGGAGCCATCTGCTTGCTAAGAAATAAGTGTTGGCAATTGTTCATGGAAAATTATAATCCTCAGAGCCTCAAAGTTTGTTTCAGGCTACTATTCAAGGTTCTGAATCTCTGATGTGTACAATGGGACCTTTTCATCCTTTATTTGTTTTGTACACTCTTCTTTGAGTTTCAATTCATGCTAGCGCATTTTTCTTCTTCTTTAACCACGCCTCTAAAATTCTACTCTGTATGAAGTCCCTCTATATACTGCAGTCATCTGGTAAAACCTGTTAGAATAATATAAATATTTACCCTCAATCCTCACCAACACTCTAAAAGCTTTGGTTCAAGTGGCGGGGAAACATGGTATCAGAGCCAGGTTTGAATCTTCTCTGACTCCTTTTTTAAGCGGACTAAAATTCTATTCCAACGCATGAATCCAGATCTTGGCCCATGAATTCATCCTTTGACTTGATGGGCATGTTAGAATAATATAAATATTTACTCTAAAAAACACTCTTAGAATTTTGGTGCAAGTGGGAGGGACTTTAACAAACAAAACCAAACTTATCCAAGAAGGCCCGAGTAACTGTTTTTAACGAGCATGCCCATGTCCAAATACTCAATGACAATCTTACTGTATTAGTTGGAATTATTATAAAAAAAACTTTCAATAGTTTTTGGTTGAATAACATGCTTAGCTATAGAAGTCAATAACTTGAGATTCAAGCAGTCAACATGTTAACGACAAAAGTACCATACTAAGTAAAAAAAATTGTTTAAAGGCAATAGAAATGCATACTATGGAAGGCTAGGCATAGAACATGATATGACAGATAACTATATGTTTTCTCAGAAGCAATAGAAACAACAACTATCTATGTAGTAAAATAACAGTGTATATCTCACAGATTACTAGTTGCCACTCTTGTGCATTTTCAAAAGAGTATGGACTTTTCAAAGACGTCATTCAGCATGATAGACTATTTTGGATAGAGGTTTTTTTTTTTTTGCTTTGCATTGTTTGTTTTATGTGTTCTCTAAAATACTAGATTAGTTAGAAATATATAGGAGTCCTCTATTGAATCTATTTATTAGAAATGGTCTACATGCACTAGAAAAAATAGGTCAGCCAAAAGAAACTATGCTTGTATCCACAGTTTACTCCATAAGAAATGAAGTCTTCTTATATAATTAAAATATAAGTGGTGGGTTTTTTTCCCCCTATACTGGGAAGACTTTGAGAAAAAATGGACTAAGCAGTTCAATATCGATTTTTGTTCGAGATATTCAAAGGGAAGGATTTCCCGAGAGTTCAGCAGGGTAGCTTAGTGTTCCTAGACCTTCCTCAGTCTTGGTTAGCTATGCCATCTGTTGCGAGAATGTTGAAGCAAGATGGTCTTGTGAAACTCTGCAATCAAATTTTACAGCTGCTCATTCCCTCTCTCAAATGACTATATTACATATTAATTTTTTAAGACCATATGTCATATTTCTAATTTTTGAACTTCTTCAGCATCTACATAGCCATCAAGAAACAATATCTATATAAAAAATTCTGGCAACTTCATTTCAACTGGAACTTCTTTAGCATCTAAGATAATTCAAGAGTGCAAAGCGTCAAATAATCGTCTTATTAATTAGTAATAATACCATCTTTTGTGAATTTTAGTTTCTTTGTTTTGTTGGAAACTATTGATTTCTCTTGAAATAACTTTTACTTTTTAGAATAATTTTTGTGTACTTTCTTCAAATGAATTTTATGTATGGATAGTGAAGTATTGAAAACCTCAGCTTTTGAAGACCACTATCATGTTACTTTTCACAAGAGCATTAACAGAACTGAATGGAAGAATAAAATGATTCAAATAATTGTTCTAATTTTTTTTTGGATAAAGGCTTTGTTGTTGCTACTTTTTTCACAAGATTACTTCTTTAATTTGTTGGACATATAATGAAGCCCACTAATCTTAAGTGAAAATACCAGTTGAATGAGAAATGTAAGAGGTAAGAAAGTTTGTAGCCACACAGATTTATGGTATATCTCATATATAAGAAGTAAATGTGAAAATTTTGTAATTCTTGTGGAAATTCATAAGTTTTGATCAAGTTACTAAATTTTTCTTGGTAACTAGTTAAATATTTTATATTAATGCTTAAAATCTTCATCTAGATGTTACACTTGGTAAAAGGATGAACCCAAAAATGCTTAAACTCTTCATCATGTATCTCTTGATGTGAGACAAATTATGGATCCTTCCTAACAGAACTTATATCTTCTAATTTGATACCACAAACCACACATCTGAATTTCAATGGTCACTATTTATTCAAATATATTTTGTTGATTCACATGTGCTCAATTTAGAATAGTGGTGACATGTGGGAAGGATCTATCAGCCGAGTTGGAGGTTGTACAGAAGCTGAAAGATCAAGTTTACATTCTTTTAGGAAATGTTCAGTTTAGTTACCGTAACCCTGTTAAGAACTCAACCTTGTACTGTTCCTTCAAGAATTCAACAAGCAGCTGGTTGCCTGGTTCGTTTTAGTATTATGTTTTCAGTATGTCTTCATGATTTGTATATAAGTATATTGGTCTAGAATTCATGAATCTATATCTACATGTAGGTGGGTGAAGACAATACAAAATTCTCTTCTTCTGGTTGGATATCATTGTGAAGTGAAGGTAAGCAACTTGGTTAACTTGATCACCAATCTTTTATTTGTAGGAATTTGAACTTGATATCCTCAGGTCTAGTAATTTCCTTAGTCATAGAAAAATACCATCTAGTTATTGTTTGATATTGTTTTCTACTCAATTAATTGAGTAGTTACAACTAAATCGGGGGCAAGAGAAAGGAATAAAGCTTTGTAGGCTTACGGGTACCCACAGTCCATCATAGCTCAACTAAATATATAGACCCTATGTTTCCTTCAATTTTGCAAGACCCCCGTTTACCTTATCGTGGTCCCTCAAAAGCATCATACCTTGCCACTAATCATGAGAGAATTATTAGATGTATATTTGATTTTAATTTAGAATAACTAGCTAACTTGATTTGTTTCGATTACCATGTGCAGGGTCAATAACAATTTGTTCAATGTATATTATAAGTCATGATCGAAGAAGCAGACACCCATATAAGGTACTTCATATTTTATCTAAGTTGGAAAACAGAAATGGGCTGCACAGCTTGTTCCTCTTTGATTAGCAGCAAACCCCTGAACCAATACCTCCTCCTTCCAAATGGCAGCTACGCTCATACTGCCAAAAGCTGCATCTAGTGCAGCTGCAGCTCTAGCTCCAGATATGATCAAGTAGTATCCCTTTTGCATGCAACCGTACAAATTTTACGTTTCAGGTAAAGTAACCGTTAGTTCAAGTAGTAAATCAACTTATGCACCTTGTAGGTTCTCCTACAACCCAGTCGAAGGCCTCAACTTGACTGTATGCCCGGTGACAAAGTGTGACGGAGATCTGTACATTGGCAACAACACAACGTCAGGTTGCGATCAGTCTACTTGTGACTATCAGGGGTACACTACTTCTACTGGCTTCAATATCCTGAGCAGTCTGGCTACTCGATCAACTTGCAACGGTGGTCAGCTAGCACGCTTGCTTGCAGCTAATTATTCATGATTTGATTTAGACATCAAGCTACTTGCGGCTTAATGGTTTGCATTGATTCTTGCGGGTCTTGTAGTTGGCAGTCCAAAAGCACAACCTCCAGCCAGATTGTAGCCTGGAGATAACTCATCTCCTAACTCTGCAGGGTGCAAGTTAGGTCCACATAGGTACTGGACTTGGCTTATTGCCCTCCTCCATATGGCTCTGTTCTATCTCGGTATATAATGATGTGTTCTTTGACGATGCATGCATGTGTACCTTCTTTTAAGCGACTGTATCCTTACAAGACTCATTCTTCCAATATTATACATCCCTTCTTCAGCTGTACATACAAAAATAATACACTGTTATAGAAGGCTTGTATGTGTTCATGCTTCTTTACAGCCATATTATCATGTAGATTTCTCAAAAGTGTATGAAACCTTGAATTAGTCACTTTAATATTCATACTTTCGTTAGATGTTTATCTACAATACTGTTAATACATTTTTATTGTCAATAAGGTAAGACCTCAGCTTTTGTCTTGTCAATACTGGAGGCTCTGATGAGTGGACGTCTTAATGAAGACTAGTTATGGAAGGATGCCTTGTCTATTGGTACTTCTACCCACCAAGTTTCCCTTTGTGCTTAAACAAACCCCAAATTCATATGAAGAATATATAATGATTAAAGGATGCTTGTATCTCTTTCAAATTGACTTATTATGTGCTTTATCTTGGCATGCAGCAACTAGAATGCTAAAGGTTCAACATATAGCTATATGGAATTGTGCCTTTTCAATTGATATACATCGTAGGCCTGTAGTATGCAAGTGGTCAATTCGTTAGATCATATGTCATTATATACCTAATGGCTTTAATTCTCTCACTGAGAAAATTAGAAGCAAATTATTGCATACATCAACACTGTTTTGGGACTTATGGAGAAGAACAGTGGTGCATATGAAAGCACATTAACTATATGCACAATTCGAATTTACTAGTTATCATAAGAAGTTTACATTCTTATGTACGTATACTAGAGTGTTTAATTTCTATTCTTCTATGTTAAGGTTGCCTCCCTCTTATTTACGTCTATGGTATTTTTTTTCTTTTTCTGATACAGAAGACACAGTACCATTTCTTGTACAAAAATTGTATGTTTATTTGTATTCTTCAATCATATGTTCTTAGTATTCTTGAGGATCAATATTAGTCACATTGGCATGGCTTCACAAGAGTGTGGTAGTTCTTTAATGAGTTCTGTAACTTTGCGTATGTGAACTTTCAATACCTGCCAAGTACATAAAACAGGCAATAGTTTTACATATCTTACTTATTTCTAATGCATCGATTCACTTACGCACATACCTTTATTTTTCATTGTGTTTTATTTCAAGTAGTTTTATGAATTTTGTTTAAGGGTTTTAAAAATGTAGCTGGCCACTTAAAAGGACTCCCCCACTGCTTTACCATTTACCATAGATAATAATCTAGCATCATCCCTTGATTTGATGTTCTTGTAGTTATAGCTAGTATCATTGCCATGGTTGAGGGATATAGACATCAAATATTATTGTCCTCTTCCATGCATGGCTAGAAAAGGAAAAGAGGAAAAGAAAGAAAATGCTTAAGAAATACTACTTTGTCATGGCGCGAGCCCAACTTTTTTCTCTTTCTTTTGTACTTTGATCATATGTTGTCCATTTCTTCTGTCTCAATACTCTACTTAGTATTCCTAACAAAAGAGGTTCTCCATAAACATCAAATCCTTTCTCACGCATGCATCACTGCACACAAATGCTATTACACACATACAGATTCAATTTATGATACACATTTGATCATATGAACACACACATAGGTTGACACAAGTATTTGTGCTCACACTTTGTTTACTGATACAACAACAACCGAAACATCTCTAGACTCTAGTTAAATATCTGTGAGCCACTTGAGCATTTCAAGTTTACTTAGCACATCGGATATTTATCTTATTGTTCAAATTTCAAATGCAAGACACAATTTCCTACCCATCCAAAAACATCATAAAAAATATTATAGTTATTGATCATTAAATCTTGGTTCAAGTTGTCATAACTATTTTTACTATGTGTTATTGATCAAGATCTTATCCCAAGTATTTTTGCCATGATGTTCTGTATATGCATATATGGTGGGTAATTTACATATAATTGTCGCTACTATTTTCTTTTATCCACACATTATAAAGAATTATCCAGCTTCTTTGTACTCTCATTTTATTGTTATTGATCATTTTGAGCTGACACTTAATATACCCTTGGAGACATGTCTACGGTTATACTTATGTTTTCTTATCATCTATTTCTATCCTTTGTTATATAGTTATATAACTCCATAGAACTTTTTTGAATATTTATGGCGAATCAAGAACTACTCTATACTTACTAGTTTTTTTGTTTGTATATAGGGACATGATCTGTCTACCTTGCCCATAAAGACTTATCTTTTGAAGAATTTTAAAAAGAAAGTCGTTGCTATTGGACGTGTGAATATAGATGCGCCATTTAATGATGAAGCTTATAATATCATTGTCGATGAAACTTTTGACGGCAATGAGATGTTGTTCGATAGAGACAAAGTTTGATATATTATTGTTGGGGAAATCATTAATTGACCAAAATATTCAATTCAGTTTGTAAGATTTTGAAATTCTCTTCTTCTTCTTTTTTTACTATATTTGAGATTGTAAGCTAGCAATAACTTATCTTTTTGTTCATCATGAGAATAAAACCGTTGTGAGCTAGAAACATTAGAGTTACTTTTTATTTTTTGATGTAATATTGCTATGTAAACTCGATACATTTAGGAGTCAATGCAAATTTGATTGAGTTTTTCCATTGTTGATGATTGTTGATGTTTATATGAAATTTTATTCAGATGTATTTCAGTTTATATAAAGGATAAATATGTTTAAACAGATTTGATACGGATGCATTGAGTTTTTTTTTTAAAAAAATTGTTTCAAGAAAAACGATAAACCATACATGTTGAAAAAGTAAAAATAGTGACAGACCAATTTACAGGTTATTTGACAGTTTTAGTCCATCATTTTTATTTGACAGATAATAACTGTCATTTTAATCATCTATAAAACGACAGTCCAAAACTGTCGTTTAAATTTTGGGACGCGCTATTAACGACGGACTGACAGGTTAAAACTTTCGTTTAATGTGATATACGACGGTATTGGTCCGTCGAAAAATGCATGTTTTGGCGTAGTGGAAATCGAGTTCACTATTGACACATTTCCCAACACTCGACCAATTTTCAAAGCCCCGTACATAATGGCCCCTGCATAATTAAAAGAACTCAAAGTACAATTATAGGAATTGCTCGACAAAGGGTTCATTCGTCCTAGCGTCTCGCCATGGGGTGCGCATGTGCTGTTTGTCAAGAAAAATGATGGGTCAATCAGCTCTGCATCGACTACCGAAAATTGAATAAAGCCACCATCCGGAACAAATATCACATGCCCCAAATTGACGATTTGTTCGATCAGCTCCAAGGTGCCACGGTGTTTTCGAAGATTGATCTTCGATCGGGTTATCATCAACTCAAGGTCAAGCAAGATAACATACCGAAGTCCGCCTTCCGCACTCGTTACGGCCACTACGAGTTCTTGGTAATGTCATTCGTCCTGACAAACTCCCCCACTGCCTTCATGGATCTGATGAACCGGGTGTTCCTTCTGTTCCTCGACAAATTCGTAGTAGTCTTCATTGATGACATCCTTGTCTATTCGAAGGACCGAGCACAACACGTGGAGAATCTGTGGACCGTACTCCAGAGCCTTTGGAAAAATCAGTTATATGCGAAGAGGAGCAAATGTTAGTTCTGGCTGAACAACGTATCATTTCTTGGACACATCATATTCGCTGGAGGCATTTCAGTTGATCCGAAAAAAGTTGAAGCAGTCGTTGATTGGAAGCGGCCCGCATCGGTTAGTGAAATTCGAAGCTATCTCGGCTTGGCGGGATACTATAGACGCTTCGTGAAGGACTTCGCAAAGATTGCATCGCCCTTGACTCGCCTCACCCAAAAAGGAGTCGCGTTCGTGTGGTCAGACGACTGCGAAACTTTATTCCAGGAACTAAAACAGCGGCTCGTTTCGTCCCCGATACTCACTCTTCCTGAAGGGACTGGAAAATTTTAAATTTTCAGCGATGCTTCTGGCCATGGCTTGGGGTGTGTGCTCATGCAGCAGGATAAGGTGATATTTTTTGCTTTCCGACAGCTGAAGCCGCATGAGAAGAACTATCCCACGCATGACCTAGAATTAGCGAAAATTGTGTTCGCGTTGAAGCTATGGTGTCACTATCTTTATGGCATGGCATGCAAGATTTATACGGATCACAAGAGCCTCAAGTATCTCTTCATTCAGAAGGAGTTGAATTTACGATAGAGGCGATGGCATGAGCTAATCAAAGACTACGACTTATTGATTGACTACACGTCGGAAAAGGAAAATGTTGTGGCGGATGTGCTGAGTCGAAAATACATAGCTTCACTATCTATCAACAGTCGACTGTTGTGCGACTTGAAAGGAATGGACATAGAACTCCGAGTTCGATTTGTGGACGCACAGGTGCCGCAACTGCAGTTAGAGCTGAGCCTATTGGAAAAGATCAAGTATGCTTAGAAGGATGATCCATACCTGGAGAAGATATGGAAGCTGATATCAACAGGGAATGCGTCTGACTTTGCAAAGGACGAGTCAGGAACATTGCGAGTGAAGGATAGGCTATGTGTCTCGGATAATCCAGAACTTAGAAAGGAGATAATGTCGGAAGCGCATTATGAAAAATATTTCCTGCATCCTGGCAGCACCAAGATGTATAAGGACCTACGCATTATCTTTTGGTGGTACGACATGAAGAGTGATGTGGCACTCTCGTGTCGCAATGTATAGCCTATCAGCAGGTTAAAGCTGAGCACCAGAGACCAGACGAGAAGATGCAGAGCCTTGCCATTCCAGAATGGAAATGGGATCATATCAATATAGACTTTGTTGTTGGTCTGCCAAAGATGTCACGGGAGAACGATGTCGTCTGGGTCATCGTCGATCGATTAACCAAGTCAGCGCACTTCATTGCCATTAAATTCATTAGGGCGTCGATCGTCTTGCTCATATCTATATTGATGAATAGTTCAGCTGCACGGGTACCGGTATCTATTGTCTCTAATCGGGATGGGCGGTTCGTATCGCACTTCTAGAGTAGTCTTCAGTCAGCATTGGGGACCAAGTTGAAGTTTAGCTCAGCTTATCATCCTCAGACCGATGGCCAAACAGAGTAGGTGAATCAGATTCTCGAAGACATGTTACGACTCTGTACAATCGACTTGAAGTTGAGTTGGAACGTTCATCTGTCGTTGGCCGAATTTGCATATAATAATAGCTATCAGTCCAGCATCCAAATAGCGTCGTATGAAGTCTTGTACGGCCGGAAGTGCAAATCTCCCATCTGCAGGGATGAAGTCGAGAAGAGGCAGATACTCGGCCCAGAACTGGTGGAGCAGACTGTACGGAAAGTTAAGCTGATACGAGAGAGACTGAAGATAGTACAAAGTCGGCAGAAAAGCTACGTCGATACTCACCGTCGACCCATTGAATTTATGGAAGACGACTACGTGTTTCTGAAAGTAACGTCCATGCGATGAGCCACAAGATTTGGAGCTAAGGGCAAACTTAGTCCAAGATTTGCAGGTCCTTTCGAAATATTGAAGCGAGTCGCCCCAGTAGCTTACCAGATTGCATTACCGCCAGCACTATCGGATGTGCATGATATCTTCTACGTCTCTCAGTTGCGAAAATACGTACACGATCCGAGCAATGTGGTAGATTTTGGTCAGCTGAACCTGCAGACAGACTTATCATATATAGAAGAGCCTGTGCAAATCTAGGTGCATAAGGATAAACTGCTTCGAAACCGTGTTATCCCTCTCGTTCGCATGCTCTTGAAGAACCATGCGGTCGAGGAGTCGACCTGGGAGCTTGAGTCCGAGATGAGGGAAAATTTTCCTTCGTTGTTTTCTTAGCGGTAGGTTATGTTCTTAAGTTTCGAGGACGAAATTTTTTTCGTTATGGAAAGGTTTCTTCGGAATCAAATCTCATATTCACCGGGTTACGTCTTGAGGATAGACTCTGCAGCTGAGTCAGGAGAGACTTCCCATTGCTCTGTTTTTCATGTCGTACTTGCTCTTTGGCTTTGGTTTTCGTGAATGCGTTTTCGTGAATATTTTTGATGATTTTTATGGCTTGCATTTTCGAACTTCGCATTCGTATCGAACCCTTTGGATGACACAGTATTCTAATCAGTTGCTTATGCGATTTCAGGTGATCGCGTAGGCGATGTCTAAGCGCGGCCAACCAGTCCCTCGCCTTAAGTAAGACTAAGGTGAGTGGCTGACCCCTCTCTTTTCGACCCTCTCCATACTCAAATCAATTGATAGTTTCCGAATGCTAGATGTGTAGCCTTGAAACTCAATGTTACATAACTATTTTCATAGAACTATACATGCTCATTTACGTAAAACTACTATAGAACTGCGATACCATGAAATTGTTCACATGCTTACATATAATACGCTTTCCATCAAACTGAGTTAAGCAAAGGGAATGAACCAACGAATGTACATTGCTAAATGATAAGACAGGATGCGCCAAACTTGATTAAATTTTCTATGAATCATAGACCATGCTTGAATAACTAGTTTTAGTCTAGCACGGTCACGGACAACTTGTGCACAAGGACGATTGTTTCCTCGAACGGTAACCTGGGGCCACGGGACCGATTCGGCCTAGGGGGAACACGGTATAGCCGAGCTGGGTTTAAGCAACGGATAATTTGGGAACTTGCAACAGAGCTCGCTACTCGCGTTGAAAGGATCATGTCTAACCCGACTATGCCCAGGATGGCTAGTTAATGCCAGTGACCTCCACATCACACAATTTCTATTCATCTGTTATCAAACTGACATGAAAGATAATGTTAAGCTTTATGTTGCATGGCACGCTCTACCGTGGGTAAGCTCTAGCGTAATTTACCTTGTTTACGTTTCGTCAAACTGCTTGCATGAAACTGACTAGGATGGCTAGAAAGATCACTAAATATGCTGCATGAATCACCTAAATTCTTGAACCAAATGAGAGCATAAAAATTAATTAGCCACTCGCCAGTACACGTGTAATGTACTGATCCTCGTTTTCCACAAATGCTATAAATCACGAGGAGCGTGCCACCTGACTGAAAGCGGCACTCGTGCGTTTTGAAGCTTCGCCCGTACGTGCGAAGACTTAATCAATCTCTTTTGAAGACCCTGCAACTGTCCAAGCAAAGATGTCTCAACTTTCTCCTATTCAAGGCGTCTACATATTTTGGTTGTATAAAGGGATGTGATGTATGGAACAGTTATCTCACTATAAAATGATGTTAATTATCAATAAAGCTCAAGTTTCTTCTATACAATATGTTCAACTTACTCTGGGTATTCCTTTTGCTGTTGTGTTCGGATAACCTTACGAAAGTGCCTTGTACGAGCGCAACCTAGGCTCGTACGACATCACGTCCGAGGGATGACTATCGATTCTTCGGAATCGGGACGTGACACATAGTAGATTAAACATCGAGCTAGAGTTCTCGAGACTAGACTAGTCTTCTCAGAGGAGAACCAGTATAAATCTCGGTGTTTGATTTTGCTTTTCTAAACTTCTTACTTTACACAATTTACTTGTTATATAGTTGGATATTACTTTATTTATAACTACTATATTTATTGTGCCTTCATATTTTTAATAGCGAATAATTATTCCGTTGTATTCTATTCACCCTTCTAGAGTTGCCTCAACGGTTCTACATGATGCTTATAACAAAAGTAAGTTAACAAAATATTATTTGTGATCGACAATCTTTTACATTCGGTGAGAGTGATTTGTATTGTGATTATGCAAGTTCTGCACTTAATCCTCGTTTTATGGAAATTTCTAGATCTACTACTAGATCAGAGGGTATAACAATCTTTCAAAGAGAAATGACACCTTTAAAACAAAATTTTGTAAATGTTAGCAAGTTTTCTCCAACTTCTGATATATGGACTACTATACAAATTATACTCATATTTTTATCACGACACATTATATAGATCCAAAGTGGATGTTGCAAAAATGTATCATTTGTCTACGACATTTAGAATTTTCACATACTTGCTCTATAATCGATGACACAATAATGCAATTTTTACGTAGATATGATATTCATAATTATTAATTTTTCAATTTTCTTTCATAATACTAACAATAACACTTTTGTATTAATATTTTAAGTTCTCAATTTTTGGACGACTTTTTTGTGTGAGATGTGTTGGTCATATTATTAATTTAATTGTACAAGAATGTCTTATATTCTCAGAAAATTTTAAATTAGGTTTACAAAGTTTGAACACTTCTGCAGGTAGGCAACCAGCTTTTAAAACTTTATGTGCACAATATGGTATAACTTTGGAGATTTGTTAAGGATATACCACATAGATGGAACTCTACTTATTTAATGTTGAAATCTTCTATTAAATTTAAATTTAAAGTTGTTATTACTCATTATTGTAATGTTAATCCAAGTTTTGATTATCAAGTAACTGAAAGTGATTGATTAATTGCTAATTCTGTTTGTAAATTTTTAGAATTATTTTACAATGCTACATGTATTTTATCTGAAGTTTATTATCCAACTTCTACTTTAGCTTTAACAGAAATTATTAACATGTCTCATTTATTTGTAAATATATAACGATTTCTAGTTTTGATTATGTTGTTTCCAAATTGAAAAACAAAATTTCAAAAATATTGGGATGAAATACCTCTTCTATATTGTTTGGCTTCTGTTTTTTATCCTAAGATTAAATTAGATAGCGTATTTATATTGTTAGACGATTTTAATGACAATATGAATGTTGATGTAGGTAATTTAAAAGTAGAAATTATAGATGATTTAGATTCTTTAGTTACTTTATATGAAGAAAAGGTTGTACCGAGCCGACCCGGTACAATCGTTCAAGGTAGTAGTAGTAGTAGTAGTAGTAGTAGCTCCGATTATGTCTAAATAATCACATGATACAAGTGTACTGCAAAGGAAAAACAAAAACAATCTTTCCTACCCACTCAAGAATTGTCTTTATATTCTAATTCTTACGAAGAAGATAAAAATGATCCTTCATCTTATTTTTCAATTTTAGAATGGTGGAAGAAACATGAAAAAACGTATCATATACTCTTCTATAGCACGCAATATTCTAATGATCCTGGTGTCCACAGTAGCATCAAAATCTTGTTTTAGTGCAAGTTCAAAGATGCTAAGTAAGAAGATGAGCATGGTGCTGCCATATATTTTATAAGCTTGTGTCTACGTTCAAGATTGGATTTGTACAGAAAAACAAACTCAAAACTTAAGTGATGAAAGTATTGGCATCAGCGAGCTGGACTTTCAAACTCTTGCTTTAAAGGACACTAGTGGAGGACTTGGACGAAAGACAGACGACGGAAAAGGGAAAAAAAAAACTTGTACATTTGATTACAAATTTTTATGAACTTGCAACTTTCAATTTTGTTTGTTAGTTAATGTTATGGTATATTTAAATTATATTGGCATTAATAAAATTTAGCAAGTGTTTCCTTCTCAAATTTCTTGGCTAGTTAATGTTATAGCATATTTAAATTATAATAACATTAATAAAAAAAATTCTAATTTTTTCTTCTCAAGATTTTTATTTTAAAAAAAGTGGCCAGACCGGACCCAACCCTGAATCGGCCTGGACCCAGCCCAGTTCAGCCTAGCCCACCCTGAGCGGGTCATGGATCTGGGCTAGGTTTCCTTCTTTTTTCTTTTGCCCGGTCCACTTCTTCCCTTGAGTTGAACCCGAACCCCCTAATTCATTCAAACCCGGTTGACCTGGGCAGCAGTCCGGCCCGGCCCGATACACCCCATGATCGAGACCAGGTCTTCCTCCACCTCTGCGTACACTCCTCTCAGGCGAGGAGCCTAATCAATAGCCTTCAAACTTTACCGAGCCCTTTCCCTATTCTCTCCATTGTTCGTCGTCGGTAAACCATAATCTGTATCGTCTTGCAAAAGCGACAAACAAAAACCTTACAATAATGATACTAACAAGCACAAATAACCTTCAGTAGCTACAAGAACAAATACACAATATTTAACATGCTTCAGTCAAGTTAGACCTACTCTACAAGATAAATTTTTTATTTATTTAATCAATAAAAGAACCTTACAAATATTACACACATAATATTTGATGGTTGGCGTGGCAAATAGGCTTCACTTTCGTAGAGTGATTTTTCAGCAATTGCAAAAACATCGTGAGAACGGTCAGAGTCAACTCCGTGATGAAATTTGTTAGTTGGAGGCAAGCAAAGGCGTTAGGCCATAATCTACTTTTAAGCAACTCTACACTTAATAGCATGATAGTAGAGCAACTCCACACTTAAATAGCATGATAGTAGTTTCCATGAACCAATTTTCAATTTTATATTTCCCTATTGACTCCACCTGCCGGCGTGCTAGTGATTCATTTCATTAGTAGGATTGCCAGAAAGCCTGAGAAATAATGTAACAATGAGCTGACAGCCTCAGAATAGAAGAAAATCAGCTCACACAGTTCCAACTCCAATGGTGAGAATGGCAATGATACTCACCGGAAGTCCTAATATACATTATATGCTATTAAACACCAGAAAGACTGACAGCACATTAACCTGTTTCTGGAAAGATTAACGGAAAATGCTAAGTCTACAACCAAATAGTTACAACATTCTTATAACCTCTCTCCCCCACCCCTTACATGCGGGTCCCACAGGTCCTTCCTCCCCTCTCACCCCCCCCCCCCCTTTTCCCTCCAACCCCTACATGGGCTTCACCCGACCCTACCACTCCCCCCCCCTCCAACTGAAGCCTGACACGTGGCGGTTGTAAGGGATTGTAAGCATTTGGTTGTAGGGATAGCAAAGCTCAAGATTAACAGCACATGAACAGGAGAGCAGCAAGGCTGTCACTATGGAAGAGAGCTCAGAATGTGTGCCTAAGATTCTATAGATGGATACCAAACTCAACGTAGTGTTTCAGAACCCCAAATGTGCTATCATAGAAATTGCCACATATTTTCCAAATGAACTGACCTTCTGAACCACAAATTCTTCCAACCATATTGAGGGCGTCCTCACATTACATATAATCAGTCTTTAAGTTCCAAGCATCTACAATGTATTCGTTTCAGTTGGTAAGTCATTTGGTTGCACCTAGGTTTTGAGAGCAGAAACAATGTTTATGCGCAGAATCCACATATCTATCATCAGAAATCAACTGCTTCGCACCAACATATACTAGTAAGCAATAACTTGTACTAGTAATCCTAATATGACCATCATAATGAACTCCATCTAATAGACTGGTCCTCATCATTATCAATATCATCTTTCACTTCCAATCGATCAAAAGCAAGTTTACTTTAGCGAAGATTAAATATTCAAAGGGAGATAGGTAATAGTGATCATCAGTTCATTAAAGAGAAACCAAATAGTTATGCACTCTAATTATTACACGAAAGGAATATATCAGCAAAATGTTACTACCATCTGCAAGTGAGACGAGCCAGAAACTGTCATTTCTATGAAGAAGGAAAGGCGCAAAAAGGGTAAATAGGGGAATAGGCGATTGAGAATAACTCTTTTGTGGCCTAGTAAATAGACAATGCTAACATATGCAAATGCACTACTTCACTGTCTTTAATGCACTACTTCGACAAGTTTACTTTAGCGAAGATTAAATATTCAAAGGGAGATAGGTAATAGTGATCACCAGTTCATTAAAGAGAAACCAAATAGTTATGCACTCTAATTATTACACGAAAGGAATATATCAGCAAAATGTTACTACCATCTGCAAGTGAGACGAGCCAGAAACTGTCATTTCTATGAAGAAGGAAAGGCACAAAAAGGGTAAATAGGGGAATAGGCGATTGAGAATAACTCTTTTGTGGCCTAGTAAATAGACAATGCTAACATATGCAAATGCACTACTTCACTGTCTTCACCCTCCCCCAGTAACTAACACTTTCTGATATCCTTGTGAACTGATCAGGAGATTTCAAGACATGTTTAAAACATATGAAATGGGATTAGTAAACCGAGACCATGATGTAAGATGATATTGTTGGAGACACCGATAATAAGAAATTTAAGTCCCAAGACAGTCGGAAGAGAAGGCTCAAGCATAAAATAGAGTTTTTGATGCTATACGGAAGTTCCCTGTTTAAATTTAATAATTTATCCCCGCAGACAAGAAAAGAAGAAAAAAAATGTTACCACACACCTTTCAGTTTTGCTAAAACACCATATGTTACAAAAAAAATGTCTGTCAGAACTACGACAGCCATTAACGACAGGAAGGCACTCCGAAGAACTTGCTATCATTAGTTTAAAAAAAACACATAAGCATAAAAACATGAAACAGTATGATGTTTATGTTGGTAATGTTATGTATAATTCCTCAAAAAACTATATCCAGGTTCGTTCTTCATTAAACAGAAAAGAACCCGCAGGAAAGACACTTAGAAGACCTTGACATTGTACAGAACAACCCGCAGGAAAGCTTATGAGGTATTTTGGTAAACATATAGAACACCTCAGCAGAAAAAACATGAAATATTATGATATTTCTTTTGATAATGTTATGTATATTTCCTCAAAAAACTCTATCCAAGTTCTTTCTGCATTAAACAGAAAATAACAGGGGAAAGGCACTTGGAATACCTTGCCATTGCACAGCAGAACCTACAGGAAAGTTATGATATGTATTTTGTCTGTTTCCTTCAAAAGTACTTCATTAAGTTATTTTTGTATTAAACGAAAACAAAGTCATGACAGCCTATTATGGTATTCTCCGCAATTGCGGATAGTAACATTCTTAGGTTCTTATAAGAATCATCCACTGAGCAATTGCAGATAGTAAAATTCTTAGGTATGTACAACTTAAAATCAGCATCAGTCCTCAACACCGTCCTAAACCTTCACCTATTCAAGCAAGTACACTCCTCTAGCCAAACAACATCCACCTGTTATATAAAGTTCTAAACAGAAAACTTTCACAGCCACAGCTGATGGAAATGAATTTCATTAACTAAAATGATAATACAATAACCATAATGTTCAGAAGAACTTGTTAAAGAAAGTAATATCTATTTCACTATGTGCCTCATCTCATATGACTATACTTCAAGTACATAAGAAAATATACTATACCGGTATTTCTATCTTTGTAAAAAATTGTATGACAAAGGAAAGGAGACTTATTAAGGAAAATGTCATATGCAAACGAATTGAAAACCAGAAGTATGCAAAACTGATATATGTGAAGGAGAAATTTGCCGTATACCTTGAAGTACCCGTCGAATGACAAACAAGGGAAACAGTATGTGTTCCTCATTGAACTCACGAACAAGCATGCAAGTGTATGAGCATACTTTGCCTTCTTTCTTGCTTGCAAATGTGAATTGCCTTGAAGTAGCTTCAACATCCCACCTGAAAGGAGGACTGCAAGATCCGCAACATGTCCATCCTCAAAATTGGCTAGAATATAGATCAAGAGTGATTTCGTTGCTCATTTTTCCAAGAATTCTTTGCAGCTTCAGCAGATAGGTTGCCAGCATCACCATTGCTCGCATCCTTTGGTTTCGAAAAGAAAGGATCCCATTCATGTGCCCCAACAGTCCTCTGCCCTTCCTCTAACAATGCATATTTCCAGCTGTTCTCCTCAATGAAATCCTTATCTTCGCGGTCCTCAATAATCTCCTTCCTCAGTTTCGTAACCTTGTTGATGATTGCCTGCACTGAAACATCAAAGGCATCTTCAAGTGTCTCCAGTTTGGACCTGGGGTCTGCATATATGAGCCTAGGTATGAGGCTTATGACCTCCTCCCTCATCGCACTCACGACATCTGAAGGAATTTGTTTCAGTCTCTCCTCTATGGTCACACCCTTTTTACGAACGTCATCCTCCGGAATAAACACGGAATACGTTGAGAAGTTCTTTGGGAGATGCCAAGTGTATTGAGTATAAGCTGACCCTGGGTGGAAGAAGACAGGTATACAACCAGCCAACATCGAGTCAAAAGCAGATCTCCTCGTATATGAATCACCTTGAGGTTGCAAGCAAAATACAGAACTCTGAAACATCTGCATTATGCTGCTAGGAGAATGGCACTTGCTCTCTCCAAAATCACACTCTAACAGCTTACCAACTGGAGAATTTTTGCACTGATCGATAAGCTGTCCTCTGATTGACTTTGGGTTGTCAGGGCGTGGAGCCCCCGCAAATGAGAAGAGCCACTTCCTCTCCAACTTCCTCATACGATCCTGCCAAAGGAACACTTCAGAATCTTTTGCTGGATGGAAATATGTCGGATAGGGTATCCCGAAATCATTTGCGTTCCATGGGCTCGACTCCACGACGAGCATAGACATGTTCTTGGCAGCAGGCAAGAACAGGAGCTTGTTCCCCCAGTCGGACTCAGATTCCGACAACCTCCTAAAATCCCACGTTATCCTCCCTGCCACCAAGAAATGGTCCCTCCCGCCCATCACTTTCCATTCCGGCCTCTTCATCAGCCAATCAACCAAATCAAGAGAAGCCGCGTCCCGGACCGAGATGTTGTAACCCCAGAGATACCGGGCTATGTCGAACCCGGCATAGAAAGGCACAAACACCGCAGCCGCAACGGACGAGTCCTTTGTCAGGCACTCGTACTGCTTCATCCGGTTGCTGAAAATCACGTCCACCGCAAACTGATTGGTGGCGTACCAGCCTGTGTTCGAGAACACCCCTTCGACGTTCTCTAGGGGAGGGCCGAGGCCGGCATTTGTAGTGAACTTGCACATGTTGGTCCATAGGCTAAGCTTCCGGCAATCTCTAAGCATGTCATCATTAAACCGTGGAGGGATGTCATGGACGTAAATGTACCTCCCGCCGCAAGGATCGCTCTTGTTATTCGCGGTCCTAAGGGCCCGGACGAAAGGAAAGTCCTTCCTGGGCTCCTGATGGCCAATGTGGTGATCGGAAGGTGGAGAGACCGGCGACTGGTTCGAGCCGACCGGGTTCTTTAACTGGGAAAGGTGTTCGTACTCGGACGCTATGGAGGGGAAGGGGATGGAGGACTTGGGCTGGGGCACGGCAGGGCCGTTGGCGAAGACGGAGAAATGAAGGTAGAAGATCAAGAACCAGAACACGACGCTGAGGGTGGCGAGGAAGCAGAGGCGGGAGCGAGGGGGCTTGTTGCTGGATTTCTCCATTCCCTCTTCGGAATTGGGAATGGCTGGGCGCCTTCTCATCTGTTTCTAGTCAAATGAGAAGGAAACACAGAGCAAAGACGGCACCTTTCACAGTTTTTCCGTCAGCCACATCAACAAATACACAGAAAGGTGACACCTTTCGCAACTTTTCCTCAACTGTGAGTCAAGAAATTTTATGGGCAGACATGAAACTCCATTATTAACATATTAAGATCGTAGATCGATCAATAGAAACCGTGATTTGAGAATAAAGAGAAAATTTGGTACAACTAAGAACAAAGTTGACGCCTTTCACAACTTTTCATCAATTAGAGGACAGAAAATTTAATGGGCAGCCATTAAAATTCGCAAAATCCCAATTCGAACATGAATCAAATTGAAAAAAAAAATTGGGGAAATTGGAACAAACCCTAGTAGCGAAATCACACCAACTTCTTCAATTGCGGTAAAATAAACCCTAATTAGACTAAAAAGATCGAAACTTCATAACTTACAGAGAGAATTGACGAACTGAAATGTTCGGTTTGGGGAAGAATTATAAGTAGAATTGAGAAGGACGGACGGACTAACGGACGGAAGGAAGAAGATAATCAATATGGAAGTTTATTTAAGGGATTTTTTGACTTTCATCCCACTTATTAATATGAATTTGTACTTACATCCCACTTTTAAATTTTATTTGACTTACATCCCACTTTTGTCACGAAAAATATTTTTTGTGACAAAACGAATACTTTTCGTGACAATATAAATACTTTTAGTGACAAAAAGTGGGATGTAAGTCTAAAAAAAATAAAAAGTGGGATGTAAGTACAAATGCATATTAATAAGTGGGATGAAAGTCAAAAAATCCCTTTATTTAATGGGGACAGCTGGAGGCGCACGTTAGAATACGTGCGCCGGTGGACGGGTGGTCCTGTCGGTAGCCGGTGGCCCTTGCGTGCCAGGTCGGATTCCGACGGTGACGTGCCGGTCATTTCTCCGGTTATTTTGTTATTTTGATATATAAAAAGTCTGGCGCTAACTTTGTGGAAGCACAGCTGGGCTTAATTACTCAGCTAATAATACATTGGTCGGTGACTATTTTAATACAAAACTTGTAATTTAGAATGTTTTAGGACAAAAATTTATAAATATAAATATTTATATATTTATATTTATATTTTTTTAGGGAAAAATTATGATGCTATATAAAAGGCTATAGAGCCAGCGACCCACCTCACGATACAAAAATCTCCCAGTCAGTCCCAAACTGAAACAAAAAATCCACCAAAAAAAACAAACCAATCGAGCCCTCCAACTAAATGGAAAAATCACCATTCTAAAAATACAACCAAACAAACCCAATCTCCATCAACCTAGAATCCGCAAAATTGTACGATACTCGAAACCGCTCCGACATTTAGTGGCGACCTGCTAAGGGCCTTCCCTACCTATCTTTGCACCTCCATAATCAGTTGTTGCAACGAGAATTGCCTCCTTCGTGTATATCCTTCGTGTGTGTGTGTATATATATATATATATATATATATATATATATATATATATATATATATATATATATATATATATACTAGCATATGTGTACTGCCTTACACGTATTTTAACATTCTTTTAATTAACTTAGGAAGACTCCTTAGGAAGACCAAAGGGTAGTCTTCCTAATTATTAAGTTGACTTGAAAATTAATGAACAATTTTTAATTAGTATAGACATGCAAGGACATTTTCGGAATTCAAAATTTTCACCATCCAAGTTTTCCTATATATATATATATATATATATATATATATATATATATTGACACCTAAAAAATATGCAATTTCAGCCGTACGTCATTTGAAATGAATGATTCAGATTTAAATACATATCAAATTTACATGCATACATGGATGTCAAATTTGACATGCATACTAATTAATAGTATATTGTATTAAATTGTGAGATATTCAATTGACATACATGCTAGTTAATACGAGTTACTCTATTAAATCAATATGAACTACTCATTTCAAATAACGTACGGCTGAAATTGCATATTTTTTTAGATGTCAAATTGTATATATCATTTGATTTTCTTTTTTAGCCTAACTCAATGGCTAGTTTAGTTCATAGACGATTTCGTCCTTAGTCTATATCCAACCTCCAAAACAATTTTTTTTCTTTTTTTAAAATATTTTCATGCAAAAAACATAAAAACTTCTCAAAAATTATACTCGATCGTCGATTATGGTGGATATGGAAAAGAGCCTTGACTGTTACACAAGTAACATTTGTATACTTATTAATTTAGAATAATTATGGCAGTTAGTTTTTGGAAATGATAAGTTCTTCAATTTTTTTTTTACTTTGTACCATTTAAATCTTTTTATTGATTTTTTACTTAGGTATGTGTTTTATAGAATTATATTGCATTATTGTAAACAAATTCAACATATTTATTTTTGAGAACAAAATATGATTGGAAATGGCTAAGATTTTTAAAAGAGGAAAGAGATGAGATCGTAGAGAAAGACACAAATGATAAGTTGGGGAGGGAGCATAGAATAGTGAAAACAATAAACAGAAGAGTTGTTTCGTGAGAAAGGCTTTAAGAACTGGACAAAAAAAAAAATGATGAACGAAGAATTGTGAGTATAATAATGAAAGAAAAAAAATTAGTTAAAAAATTAGAATAATTATAAATGCAAAATGGTCAATAAATATATACCGTTGTTAAGCATAATAAAAATATCAAGTAAAATAAGTACAAGCAAGACATATATGCTACATACCAAACCCAATCCAAGTAAGTTTAAAGTACAAAATCAATAGAGTATAGTCTTTTTCGTAGGACAACTCATGTTGGCAAGAAGAGTGAAAAGTACTTTATGTTATCTCAACTATTTAATCGGCACGAGGTTGGTAAAGAATTAGCTTTCTAATGATCTTATTTATATTATTCTACATATTTATTTATGAATTAATAAATAAATAAATTATATAAGAGGACCTCTATTTTTTTTATTTAACCCCCCATGTGCTTGATTGTGTATTTGACTCAACCAAATAATACCTTAAAAACCGGCACGTTGATTCATGTCCTTGGATTAAAATTCACTCTTCCTCCTCTACCAAGAAAAGAACAATAACAAATCAAGGTCAAGAATAATTATTTTCTAAAGTTAGTATTGCAAATTATAATCAGTGGAATCTAACTATGTGCAAGGGCATCACCTATTCGAACCCAATGATGCACCACACTGGATGTTATTGACCCATTATGCCATCGAAAGACTATCACACAATACCATCATCAAAATATAGTCAAATTTTGGTGTTCTTTTAACGTCATTACAAGATAATAGAATTTCTTTAAAAATATTTATTTTAAACATATCTCTATTATTATAAGAGGATTTTAAAATGGTTCAAAATTGAGCTGTATATCATCAATCATTTAATTTTTTTTAAAAAAATTATGTAAAAAAAATTGTTGAAAAAAGTTTAAATTTATTATATAGGTTAATCATGGGAAATCAAACTCAGCCAAACAAGAAGAATACCTCTCATCTTAACCATATGAGTTAGAAGAAATGTTTGATTATAATTGAATAATATTTCTATTATACATTATTATATGTGCAAATCACGTGCATTTACTAGTATGTGTAAACAGCACGAGATTTTTTTTTTTTTTAGGAATTTGAGAATTTTTAGCTTTCTTTTGATTAAACAACATATCAGCATACATCATTTCATAATTTTGAAACAGTTTATATGAAACTATGATTTACAAATCGAGGGGGAGGATTGTGCATCAGCTGGAGGCTGATGTGACGTTCCCACATTGGACACAGAATTGAACCCGATGTCTAAGAGGGGACTGGGTCCAATGGAGTACCATTACGTCAGTTTCAGACTAACGCGCGATCTGTCCCTCGGTTCAGCAGAGATTTTAGTTTAATTTTTTTATTGAACACCGTAAGTGCTAACATCATGAACAGTTTGAAATTTAAAATTTGATTTTCATAATTTTGGTACTATTTAGTTTTTTGTGACGTATGGTCAATTACTTTGGCTCAAACAAGTTGCAGTTAAATATATATATATATATATATATATATATATATATATATATATATATATATATATATATATATATATTTGTACACATCATTTAGTGTATTATGGAATCTTATTTAATTATATTTTTATTAATATATGTCCAATTTGAAAAAAAAAAAAAAAAAAAAAAAAAAAAAAAAAAAAACTAGAAAAATGTGTCGCTTTAGACCTTTTTGATGTTCTTTAGAATTGCTTATGATAGAATATAAAGTTGTTTTGTAACTTATAAATAAATATTTGAAACACTTTCATTCTCCAAATAGCTTTTAGAAACAGGTGGTTAATTTATTCAAAGCTGTTCATGTTGGTTTTTTTTTTTCCGGAAAAGCCTAGTATTTGGTGAAGGTATGTATCGAGTTGGACCGGACCAGACCGGATCTCTCTCTCTCTCTCTCTCTCTCTCTCTCTCTATATATATATATATATATATATATATATATATATATATGTTCTAGTGGTTAAGAGAGATGCATGCGCTCCAAGCGGTCAGGAGATCGATTTCCGGTGGAAGCGTTCGCCACAATTATTATTTTCAAATATATATATATATATTGGATTCAGTGGTTAGCTATATAAGTTATAGGATATTATGAAATCCTAGTTCAATTCCCTACATATCCTTTTACTTTTTTAATGTATATATAAATTTACATATGTACCAGGTTTTTACCTGACCTATAACTGGACCGGAACGGGCCGCACTGGCGTGTATGAGGAGCTAAACATAGTTCGGACCCGATAATGAGTACGTGCCAGTCTGGACGGACCGACGGACCTGAAAATCAAACCCAGTCTGAATCCATTACAGTATTTTGTCGTGTCTGCTGATTGGGATCGGGCTAGCTAAGCCCGAGTTTGACCATGCTTGGCCTGAGCCGGGTTCTGGACTACTTGACCCATTACACACCATCAATAGTTAATTTTATGACTAATTATAGTTTACCTCCTTGATTTTATACTAGTTTAGAGTTTAAGCCCTCATGTATCTAATTGGAGAATTTAAATCCTGGAGTTTTATTTATTGTTTTCTTTTTTTCCATTATACCCTCCCTAACCTATATATGATTATTATCAAACATGAAGGGAGGGTATAATAGGAGGGAAAAAATAGAACAAATTTAGTCTAAATTCTCCAATTGGACATGTTAGGACTTAAACTCTAAATTGATATAAAATTCAGAATCTAAACACTAATTAGCCTTTAGTTTTAGGCTAATTCTAAAGGCACTCTAAATTTTACTTGGGACCCTTACTATATGATAGCCCAACTTGATGCAATTTTTTACTTAGGACAATCCCAATTTTACTTTGGACTGTCCAACCCACAAGTTTTCATTGCCGGAGCCAGGGGCGCGGACGTCGACGGTGGCGCGGGGGAGCGGACGTCGACAGGGGCACGGACGAGCGTTGTTATCGAGCTATAGGGGGGAGGCGGAGGAGGTGGAGGATGGGGGAGAAGGCGGAGGAGGAGGACGAGCGAGGGGGAAGCGGCTGCAATGCAGTCAGCGATTGGGTGGAGGTGGACTGTCAAATATTTGACAGTCCTGAAAAAATTGGACTAGCATGAAGCAATTTTTTTAGATGACAAACTTGTAAATAATTTACCAAAAAATTGGACTAGTCTAAGTAAAAGTTGAGGTAGAAAAAGCCTAGTTTTACGGGCAACTTATAACAACTTACAAGAAAGGTGTAATATTAAAATATTTTTTCATGGGTCATGGGTTTCTACCTATATTTGATGATTGTTTTTTCTTATTTTTGTTGGAAAAGAAAATCCCAAATGTATTTGGCATCTGGCATCTGGCATCTGGCAATTTTTTTGAAAAGCTATTTCAGTTTTAGAATATCCTTAAAATTCATGTGATGTATTTTCTTTTAAAAATATGGCACAAGGGTTCGAAATCAATTCATTTGGGTATCCTTTAAAAGCACTAATTAATACATATGCATTGCAAATAAAAATAATAATATTACCTAATTATAGCCAAACATTTCTTCTACCTCATATGGTTAAGATGAGATATATTTTTCTTAGTCCATCTCCAATCGAAATTTTTAAAATTGGGTTTCTATACTAAGTGTCAATGTACTTTATGAAAATTTATATTCTAGTTGGTAGAGTTTTAAGATAGAGATTGCACATACAAATAAACACTCTTCAATGGTTCTTTATTTCTATCTTATGTGACAACAAATAAAAGGGTCAATCTAATGATGTGGGACCCAACGTTAATTGATATGAGTGATGGAGAGTTTCTGTCACGACCCGCACCCTGATTAGGGGTACGAGTACGTGGTTACGTCCAGCCTACGCCGCAGCATCGGCGGTAGAACGCTGTCTAGGTCATCTAGAAATACTACAACTAAACAGATAAAGGTACCTGTACAGTATATACACTCCGAATGGAGGTGACATAGCAATACAGTCTCAATCACAAATGTAAAACTAAGGTAGATAGCATGGAAAGGAAATATGATAGATGAAGCAAGAAATAAGTTCGAGATCCACACAAGTCAAAGACTAAACATAACATCACAGAATGTAATATAATACTACAGTCTGAAAAGTACTAGCTGGCTCGCAGGCCAGACAAACCTAACTAAACTACACTACACAGGGGGAGCAAAGTCTAGTGGCTCTACTAACAAGCCACGGTCCAAGTCTACTCTATCTAACCCGTCCCCATAATAGGTCGGACAATCAGCCTCTGAATTATCTGTAAAATTTGTCAACGGTATCCTGTCAGGAAAATGAGCAAGTACAACCACCAACAGCAGTTCCATATGAATTAAAAAATACTATAAGAGACAATATAATGAAATACAAGACAAAGATATAGGGCGACTTGGGAACCATTCGAAAGCCGAGTTACAACCCTTAAACCAAACAAGAACCGGGGTTGTAACCCTTCTTTCAAACATGACTTAGTCTCAAATCATGGTACAGTATAAAGGCAGGTAGAGCATGTGAGTAAATGAAATCATAGCATGGTGAGAAGTACAGAAAGTAAAACTGAACTGGATATATGATACAACAATAAATGTAAAATGTGATTTAAATTATTAGAGCGATATGTGATCGGCTAGGGAGTCAGGATAAGGTTATCCACTTGGCCCGACAATCACAGGAAAATCTCTGGAAAGGGTCATGCCGGCCAACCTGGATAACCCGACAAGGGGTGTCTGCTACACCCTACGTGAGGTGAGGGTGGCGCTAGCAAAATAAGGACATGGGGCTTTGATCACATAACCCCTAATAATTTCCCCATCCCCGAATAGTATCATGGATCCGGACATGGCACGTCATGACACGGATTCAAAAGCAGATGATCAGCCCACTCCCAAATCAATGTCTATATAAGTACATGAAACATGGATATCACACACCAATATACCAAGAAAAATCCGGGAATAACATCTCATGACAGGATCCGACGTATACTAGTCCGTGAACTATCGTGTCGAGAATCAAGTAAGACACTACAACTGAATCGGATATAGTAGATATCAAGACAATGAAAACTATCAGTGAATGTACTCGTCTGTGGTCCTGAGCTGATAAGGTGAACAGACGCTCAGAGTAATCACAGACCTAAAGATGAGATACTACAAGTCAAAACATGGTTTAATAATGAAAGGAAAGCTAATCTAATCATGATATGCAAGTCTAAGTCAAAACTAGGTCAACTAAGTTATACCAAGCTAAACTAGGTCACACTAGGACAACCAAGGTCAAACAAGGTCACAAGAAGTCAATCCAAGTCAAACTAGGTCAATTTGGGTCAAAGTTGACTTACAGTTGACTTTTGGTCAAAAGTCAACTCTGGTCAACTCTGGTCAACACTGAGTCAACCCTAGGTCAAACAAGTCAAATGTTGACTAACAGTTGATTTTCAGTCAACTGGTCAACTATGATTTGGTTTTGGTCAATTCTAAGTCAAGTGTTAACTTGAAGTTGACTTTTGGTCAAAAAGTCAACTCTTGGTCAACGTAGGTCAAGACTAGCCTAAACTACCCTCATCTAGTCATTACCTACCAAGACAACTTATTTCTAACCCCATCTTAGAAGTCAAACTCAATATCCCATCAATACCCTATTTCATATATTTACCATTCTCATTCTCCTCCTCATTCTCCTTCTCATTCTCCTCCCCATTCTCCTCCTCATTCTTCTTCTCCCTCATTCTCCTTCTCATTCTCATTCTCATTCTCCTTCTCCTTCTCATTCTCATTCTCCTTCTTCCCTCATTCTCCTCCTCATTCTCCTTCTCATTCTCCTTCTTCCCTCATTCTCCTCCTCATTCTCCTTCTAATTCTCCTCCTCATTCTCCTTCTCATTCTCCTTCTTCCTTCATTCTCCTCCTCATTCTCCTTCTCATTCTTCTCCTCATTCTCCTCCTCATTCTCCTTCTACTACTGCTGCTCCTGCTAGTGCTATTGCTGCTACTTGTGGCTTATTCTCTTCATCTTCTTCTACTTCTTTCACTACTTCCTTCCCCCTCTCTATATATATAAATACATACACACACACATGTCTATATGTAAATACATACACATATAAATATATATATATATATAGACACACACACTCTCAAATACATATTCAAACACACTCACACACCACTCATGGACACTCTCACACAAACACACACACACTCTCACTCACACACTACCACCACCACTCTCATGACACCACCACCATTCTCATGACACCAATACCACCATTCTCATGACACCAACACCACCACCACCACCACTCTCTACACACCTCACATACATATAATATATATACACATATATATACATACATACTCCTCTCTAAAGGAAAACCCCCATTAAATCCTTAAACTAGATTTCTAGGAAAACCTACAAATTCTATGGGCAAATGTAGAGGGTGGTCTCCTCCTCATTTATGGTGAAGAAAATAAATGCAAAAGAGATTAATGAAGGTTTTAAAAGCATACCTAATTAATCTTCTTGAAGGAGAAGACAACTTCAAAAAGGGAAATGAAATGGAGAGAGAGAGAGGTTTGCTTTGGAGTGAAGCAAGGAGAGGGGGTGCTCCACACCTGGCCGGCCACATTATAGAGGTTGGAGGCACTTGGCAATTTACCAAAATGCCCTCCAAGTCAAGAATGAGTGGTTTGAGTTGGGGTCAAAATGGTAACTTGAAAACTCCTAATTTCAAGTTCTAATCTAATTTAATCCTAATCCCACTAAAATCAAATGGGATTAGTCAAATATAAATATCTGGGTTTGGTCATGACAGTTGGTCGTTTCCAGTTGGGTCCCGATCAGAGTCTAAGCTACCCCGGTCCCCGATACAAGTCGGAATGAGCTGAAATTCGAACCCGACTCTAATAACCCCAAAACAATATCATAATAATAAATAATTTTAAAAATATTTAAAAATACAAAATGACAAAATACTCCTGTTCCTGAAAACTGGGGGTGACAGTTTCTATGAGTTTATACAGATAAAAACCCTCATAAAAACTCTCCATCCTACACATCACCGCCATTTAGGATAGAAATTTATAGAAATCACTACCAGAAGGTTTTTTTTTTTTTCCTTTCCTAAAGTGGATTTTTACCATAGAAATATGGGAGATAGAAACCCCCATTGGAGATGGCCTTAGCTGATTTATTTCGATTTTTTGTGTTTGTTATATATAACAATTTACTTTTTTTCCCCTAATATTTATATATAATATAATTTTTTAAAATTAATAAGTCATGATATATATATATATTATATATATATATAGATATATATATATATATATATATATAGATATATATATATATATATATATATATAAATACACACACACGGCTTAAACGACTCATTTGAACCATTTTCCACCTCATTATATTCGTAGATGTGACAGAGTTCTTTTTTAAATTACGTTTAGACTCGAACCCATAACCTCTCCGATAATCTATATCGGTTTCGCTGGGTCACACCTTGCCAAACTATATATAATATATATATATATATATATATATATTATATATATATATATATATATATATATATATATTATATATATATACACGACTATAATACACACACCACCACACAACGGCTTAAACGACTCATTTGAACCATTTTCCAACCTCATTATAATCGTATAGATGTGACAGTTCTTTTTTAAATTACGTTTAGACTCGAACCCATAACCTCTCGATAATCTATATCGGTTTCGCTGGGTCGCACACCTTGCCAAACTACTCTCAAAGTTATTCTCTTGCTTTGTAAAAATAGTAACAATGTTAAGCTAGGCCTTTGTGAATTTTTTTTGGGAGCAACTTATACGACAACAATTTAGAAGAATAGTTCAGCATCTATAACTCATGTGAAAAGCAGTGCGGACAATAGACGAGGCCGATAGGGTTCGAGCTTCCAACCGTAAGGAGGTGTACGTTTGTGTGAGTTATAATAAGAAAAAAAATTATGAGAAGAATATAATATTGAAATATAATTTCGTATGGGCCTTAAGCTTCTATCCGTTGGGCTTCATTCTAAAAAATTAGGGTTTATATAACAGCACAGCCCACATCGTTGGAGAAAAAGAGCGGGAAATCAGCATACAGAGAGAGAGAGAGAGAGAGAGAGAGAGAGAGAGACTGAGAGAGGAATGGAAGGGGAGACGAAGGGGAAGAAGGAGCTGCAGAGCGTAATCGAAGCTATCAATTCTTCTGATGTGAGTTCCTCTTTCTTTACTTCCTTCGCCAAAATCCTAATTCTATTTTCTTCTCAATTTTTTTTTTTTCTTTTTCTTGGTTGCAATTTTAGCCCCATTCTTCATAATATGATCAGATTAAAAAAATCATAAAATTAGGCAACAATTGATCGAGTCTCGGTATCGCGTCTGCGTCACGTGGCGTCGGACACGGCACGGACACTCCGAAATGGAGAAGCCAGATCAAGCACTATATAAAATCGCAAAATTTGTGCACTCCGACAACCTAAAGAGCACGGATGGTCCAAAACACACTAGGACACTCCCAAATCAGTGTCCGTGTCTGTATCGGGTTGTGTTTGTGTCCATGTAGCAACTAAAGGGCTTTTATGTGTGTGTATATAAAAGTTACATGACAAGATGGAGAGACCTTTTTGAAAGCAACCTCCTCGATGCTTTCGGAGGCATCCCATGGAAAGGAACAACAAGGAGATGAGCCTCCAAACACAATTATATGTAAAGTGGAACTAAACTAGAATATCCACACTCTTAACACTCTAACTTACGCTAACAGGGTGTTCTTTTCTCACTTATAAGTGAATTTCACTTATTCTGTGTGGGGCCTCACCTATAAGTGAATTTGGTCCCAATAAGTATGTTCGTTTTCATACTTATAAGTGATTTTCACTTATAAGTGTCTCCAAATTCATAAGTGAATTTTTTTTTACTTATTTGATTGCTTAAGTACTTATTGCATTCGAAAAGTCTATTATGTTCCTGTACAAACTTGAAAATTTCTTTACTTGTACAAATTCTAATAGAAACTGGTTTCCTATATATAAACCTATTCAACCCTTCCTCCCCCCTTTTCCTTGCTAACAACCAAGATCCCCCTTCACTTAAATATTTTGGCCTGCATATTTTTGGATCGTCATATATTATCCATGTTTTATATGAGAGGACATAATGGTAAAATAGCACTTATAAGTGCAAAAAAAGAAAAGAACAACAAAATTACTTATAAAGAACATGTTTATAAGTGCACTTATAGGTGAAATACTTATAAGTGAAATGGAGTAAGTGACCCTCATTTATAAGTGAAAAAAAGAACACCCCCTAACATTATGAGAATTATTTAAAGGCAACACCCTTGCACCATCTATTGATTCTCCCTCTCCTTGCCAAAAGGACGGGAGGCAGACGACCTCCGATGAGCAACCACTGATTTGTTCCTCTGCGAGGTGCTAAGAGGCGTACACTGGCTGGGTAGAAGCCGTAAGGAGACTCATGACCACTATGAACTTTTATGTGTCTTAAGAGTGATCGGTGATTCCGACGAAGCTTCGTAAGCAACAGAAGGAAATAACTGCTGTTTAAAGAGGAAGAAACATAACAACAAAGTCTGTAGGAGCACGAGTAACCTCATGGTCGTGACAATGGTCCATGAAGAAGTGAGTAAAATTTTAAGAATAAGTGAACTATTACACGGCCATGGTTACCAGAATCACCATTTAGGTAGCGTTCCGCGATCCAGGAACGCATATTCGGGAGCACGCGGAACGCGGTCCAGAAATGCTCGTTACGGAACATGTAAGTTCGGAGAATCGGAACATGAAATTCTACATTCTGACAAGGTAAAAACATAACGTACTTAGATTTCCCAAGCTTCTAAATGGAAGATGATATAGATTTCTTGTTGGGTAAATTACAGGACCCCCCCCCCCCCTCCCCCCCCCCCTCCCCCCCCCCCCCCCTAACGTTTTCTAAGTATTATACTCCTAGTCCCTACCATTATTTTTTCGCAAACTAACCCCATGTCGTCCATTTTTTTGTCAATCTGCTAGTTTGGCGGTGTGGAAAATGTCAATGTTCAACTAATTCACATTCTAAATATAAAATGTAACTTAACTTCTGAAAATAATATAAAAGAACATAAAAATAAAAGAATATAAAAAACTCACTTGCCCCTAAGAAATTGTTGATAACGATGTTGACGCCGTCAAGCAATTCCCCGCCCTCTCTTCCTATCTCCTCTGCAAGGCAAGGGTAGGGAAAGCGCTCGGGCAGAAAGTGGATTGGGATTGAGGGGGAGGACGGATAGTTCGGTCATGGGGAGAAGAGGGAAGGAACAACCTTCGTTGGCAAAGGAGGGGGAGGATAGTCAATCATTTGTGGAGGAGGGGCATATAGTGACATGAGGAGGGGGAGGGGTTCACACAAGGAGTTGGGGTCTGCGAGGAGCAGGAAGAAGTGGAGAAGAGGGAGGGGCAAACATGGTCTACAACCGCCAACCATGGCTGCCCCTCCCTTTTCCTTCTCCACTTCTCTAACATCACCCACTTTTATACCACGAAAAAAGAAGGGGAAATGAAGAGGATGAGGAGGAAAGATGATAGAAGAGGAAAAAGGTAGCCATGGCTAGTCACCATTTACTGACAAAGAATTAAGACATTTAGGATTCATGTTAAAAAATTCCTATTTTGTAGTATAAGTCATGTTCAAAATCGCTAGTTGGTAGCAAAATTCATGTTCAAAAGATAGTTTGCAGTATAGGCTGATACCGATTCAGCACGGCCGATACCTATATAGTTTGGCATCGATCCGATACTGACCGATACCGACATGGATGGTCATTTTTTCAATCAATTCGGCAAAAAAAGAACGAAATAGACTAATCAATAAGGGTGTAAAATCATAGTAAGATTGTAAAAGCATTTAAAAGAAGAAAACTTATCAATCACAGGTAAACCAGTTGGCAATAGTGACTACTATTACATTTAATTCCAAAATTACTAAGAAGCAACACATGAAACACTTAAAATTATGCCTAAATATATAAAATATTTTTTCTTCGAAACTTTTAATAATTTATTAATAATTATTTGTTTTCCGATGCCAAAAGATCTAATACTCCGATTTGATCGATGTTGCCGATATCGACAATCCCGATAGTCATAGGAATGGTCCGATATCGATTCTGATACCGATACTGCGAACGTTGGTTAAAATCCATAATAAGTTGTAAAATTCATGTTCCTATGTCTGATACAATTAGTAATAAATTTCATGGCCGAATCCCTAATTGGTAATCAATTTCATTTTCAAAATCCCTAACTTGTTCTAAAATTCATGTTCAATTTTTTTAATTGGTACTAAAGTTCATGTTCATATGTAGGATACAAATTGGTAGCAGAATTCATGTTCGAAATCCCTAATTAGTAAAGTTCATATTCAAAATCCTTAATTTGTAGTAAAATTCAGGTTTTCAAACATGAATTTACTACAAATCAGACATGAACAATTTTACTACCAATTGGTAGTTTTAGGGTTAGTTTATCTTTTAAAATGTTTTATAGTTAAACTTAGTTAAATAAATTACAACTTGGTCATTTTAAACCAAAATTAGGTACTTTCTGCATAAAGACAGGCGGTGTAGTGCCCCGTCCCGCTCAGTCAATTTGAGGAATTAAAACGCCAACGACGTTTGGACTTAGCCATGCAACGGCTGCTCGAAGACCCGCTCGGTCGAGTCGACTCCTCGCTCAGGTGGGTGGCTTCGGTGAACTTGTCTCAGCTTGGCCTTCGCACTAATAAAACGCAAATTTTCAAATGCACGAGTAGGTTTGATAATAAAAGAGATGAATCCACATAGCTAAGGGAATAATTCCAACTTGGGTCAAACTGAGTTAGAACATGAAAAAAGGATCCCACGGTCGGCTTAGAAGTATTGCACGATGGCTTTCAAAATGACACTCGGTCCTTCGTCCCGTGGCTTGGGAGAAGAAAAGTTGGTCTTCGCCAAAAGTTATGAATTAGCCTAAGTCATAGGTGTCGTCCACATAAATGCTTGATAAAGCATGCACGGTCCCATCGTCAAAGGCTTGGCATAGCCTTTGCTCTCTCCACGGGTTAAGTTGCACCGCACGACTTGTGGCATAAGTCTAGGCACCGAAAGAACTTGGTTGTTCAAAGTCGAACGCGTGCACGACACGTTTCTACGATGCAAGGCTTGATGCAGCCCTTGCTTGTCAAGTTGTTGCACGGCAAAAGTGATGTCGGGCTGTCGAAGTCATTCTAAGCACCGTCCCATGTTTTTTGCGGTTGTCATAACCACATAGTCCTACGATCTCAAGGCCAGTCATATAAAGTATGTCTTGGACGGTAGTGTCGCACATAACACAAGTTGGTTTAAGGCATGATGTCATGGACTTAGTGTTTTAAGGCACGAGACACGGTTGATTCAAATTGAGTTTGGAAAAAAGGGCTATCAAATAGTCATTCCTGAGTTGAGTAAAATGATAAGGCAACATGGAAGAATACTCGCGACCATGGGTCGTCGAGGCGGTCTCAAATACTAGAAGTCTTGAACTTGGTCATGAAAAGATGGTAACACTAGAAGAAGAATGGCTGTGTAAGACGTTAGTTCGAGTCGAGTCTTGCATCGTCATTGGACAACTTGTCGACAAGATAAAAGTTTCCTCGAGCGGCATCCCCGGGCCACGGGACCGTTTCAGCCTAGGAGGAAACACGGTATAGCTGTGCTGGATGATAGCACGGGTTAGGCGGGGACTTTCAACGGGGTTCGCTACTTACGTTGAAAGGGTCCCGACTAGCAAAGCTATAAGTCCAGGATAGCTTGTGGTGCTAGTGACATTTCATATAGATGAGTCGGCATATAGAGGCGATCCGCGTGCATGCCTTTGGATTGAGTCGAGTATTGTGTGCACGGTATCAATGAGTCGAGTTGAATGTGTGCACGATCAGAACACAATGTATGGGCCTAAGATTTGGCTGCAACGAAGACACCGTGCTTCGGCATGAGATGTGGCGTCGAGTATTAAGTTGTTGGTATAGAGTTGCGTAAGTTGGATTTGAGTCGTTTCGAGTTTAAGTCAGGAAGCGCCGTAAGACAAAGTTGGTTAAGTGACACTGAGTTGCGAGGCACGGTTTCAATATGGACACACGAATAGAGCTTATGATACGACCACGATGTTAGCACAATGGACTTGTAGCACGGTCACATGGAAATTGGGTACTATCGTGTAGTTGCGTCTCTAAGTACGGGCTGAAAGGCAAGTACGATTTGATAAGTTGACGTTGCAAGCACGAGAATGGTCTAGAGGCAAGGATAAGGAAGTTATGGCTGCGATAGCACGGTGATGGTCTAAAGACTCAAAGGCCGAGAGTCTGTCCTAAAAATCGATCCTAAGTCATTGAATTAAAAAGCGCGCCTAGGCGCAAGGCGCAGCGATGCGCAGGGACAGCGCCTAGGAACAAGCCAGGCACACCACCTTAAAAAAGCGCGCGCCTAGTGTAGAAAGGTTCCAGGCGCTCAACAAGGCGCGCCTAGGCGTAAAGTTACTTATATATATATATATATATATATATATATATATATATATATATATATATATATATAAAATAAATCGCGGAAGTGCACGATGGTTCTCCCGAGCGCATCTAGGGCTTCTGCCCAATCGGCAAGCGTCCCCCCCCTATGGCCCCCGGACCCGCTCGTCGCGGGGTGGGGGGATGAAGCAAGCGAGGAAGGGGGGGTGGGCGCCCCCCCCGGGCGGCGGCGACGTCTCCTCAGGCGGGCCGGACGACTGGGCTGGGGGGTCGGGCGGACCCCCCCAAGTGCTATCGGCGGCCTCCCCAGGCGGGAGGGGGCCGAGGATCATTTCGGGGGGGACGAGCGACCCTCCCCGGGTGGAGGCGAAGGGCCGGGCAGCCCTAAAGGCGGCGACGGCTACTGCCACGACGGCGGGAGGCTCGACAGGGGGTGCGGGTGCGGAACGGGGTGGGTCGGGCGGACCCTCCTAAGGAGGTGGGTCGAAGTTCAGGTCTCCGGGTGCCAACAATGCTACGATGTTCGAATTTGGATCTGGCTCTGGATCTCGAGATGGACTGGACGAGGATGGAGGCTGGACGACGGTGACGAGGCGTCGTCCTGGAGGGAGAAGAGGAGTCCAGACCCAGGCTATGGGACGGATGGGACATGGTAGGAACGGAACTAGGCCGTCTGTACCCGGCGAGCGGGGGGTGGACCGGGGCGTACAGAGACTGGATGGAGACCCAAGGTTACGGCGGCTGAGAAAGGGAAATGTATTGCGGAGGTAGCCGGGAGTCGGTGTCCGGAGTCCCCTGGGGCCTATGCCCGCACAATTACCGGCGGGCCGAGTCCTAAATATTGGAAGGATGTTTGTATGCCGGCGGAGACCAAGAGCCCGACGTCGATGGAGTATGTTCCACCGAAGAAGGTGGGTGGCGGCCTCCGGACTTATTTTCCAGCAGAGGAGATTGTTGAGGTAACAAACTTCTGGAAGAACACTCTGGTGATGTATGTGCTCGGGAGTAAACCATTTTACGGCCAGATACGGGGATATGCAGAGCGAGTATGGCGGCCAAAGGGGAGCATGGAGATCTTCTCCAGGGAAAATGGGTTCTATTTCGTGAAGTTCGGTCTGACGGAGGATGTAACTAGGATTATCCAAGGTGGGCCCTGGTCCTTTGACGGGAGGCTCATTATTCTGAAGAGTGGACTCCGGAGCTGAAATGTGAGAAGGAGGTTCTCAACGCGATTCCTGTCTGGATTTGCTTTCCTGAGTTTCCAGTGAAATACTGGAGCATTCTCCTACTCATGAGATTAGCTAGTTTGGTTGGTAGGCCGATCAAGGCGGATGATGCTATGGCTTTCCGTAGTAGACTGATGTATGCCAGGATATTTGTGGAGATTAAGGCTGGGACGGAGCTTTCGAGCCTTCTGGAATACGAGGTGGCGTCCAGGGAGGTTCTAACACAGAGGGTTGAGTATGACTGGGTCCCTCCAACGTGCTCCCTATGTAAGTGTTTCGGCCACGTGTCTAGTGCCTGCACTTCTAGAGGGAAGGAGATTGCTGGGCCCGTGGTAGCACTGATGGAGGTGGTGGAGCCGGAGAAGGCGCCCAGGCCCAACCCCGGCGCGGGGACGGCATGCAGACAGGCGGAGGAGGGCACTATGATGGAGGTTGCCAGGAGGCCGAAGACAGACACCCAGACGAGTCAGGAGAGTCCGCAGGGCGTGATAGTTCTGTTCAGACACCAGAGGAATATGATGACCAGGGGTATGACTACCCTTGGTAGCAGTCAGGATGATATGGAGATTCCTGTGGTAGAGAAGGTATATTGCAGGAAGAGGCATGCACCTTCTCCGCGGGAAGATGATCAGACCGAGGACAACCCGGATTGGACCTTTACACTCTCCAGGATTCAGGCTCACCTTGCCCTCACCTCAGAGAGGGGGGAGGATCTAGATTTGATGGACGAGGCACTTCCCCCGGGTGTCAGTCCAGGTGTTGTCCAGGGGGACCCCACATTAATTAATTAATGTCGGTACTCGCTTGGAACATTCGTGGAGGGTGTTCCATTGGAAGATGGAAGGAGATTGGTGGAGTGCTGAAGCGTGAGAAGTGTGACATCTCTATTCTGCTTGAGACGAAGATTAGAGGGGCGACGATGCTATCTCGTAGGACTCCTGCAAATTGGGCCCATATTCATAACCTAGATCTTTGTGATATGGCAAGGATCTGGGTTCGGTGGAACATGGATAGTTGGGAGGGGGATCAGGTTCTGAAGGCTGAGCAACTTATTGGCATCTCATTTGTAAATAAAGGAGGATTCCGTTTCATCCTGGGTACGGTCTATGGGCACAATGATAGGCGGCTGCGGAAGACCCTGTGGGAGGACATTGTGCGTGTAGGACGTATGGCGGAGCATCTGCATCTTCCTTTGCTACTTATGGGGGACTTCAATGCCATGCTGCACCGGCATGAGAAGGTGGGGGGGCCGTCCGGTGCCTGACCAGATCTTATACGACTTCCAGAGGTGTCTCCTCCTGTCGGGGCTGAGGGGGCTGGAGAGAGTTGGGCACATATGGACCTGACACAATAAGGCGGTCCATAACAGGATTGCCTGTCAGCTTGATAGGGCTCTAGGGAACAGTGAATGGTTTCGCTGCTTTCCTAATTCTATGGCGGAGGGGCTTGCGGCTGGGACCAGTGACCACTTCCCTATCCGGATAGGCTTCTCGGTGAGGCCCACTTGGAAGGCTTGGCCGTTTCGGTACAACAATAGCTGGTACCTATCTGCTGGTTATGAGGAGGTGGTTATGGGGGGTTGCATCAATCTCAGGAGGGCACGGTTCAGTTTCGCATGGTTTACAAATTCAAACATGCTAAGAAAGCCATTCGGAACTGGGTGAAGACGATGTCGCGGTCTTCCCTGGAGGATAAGGAGACTGAGCTGCGGGAGGTTTAGGGAGCTTTACAAGCAGATATGTTGAGCGAGGAGTTGGCGGCTAGGGAGAAGGACCTGATTTCGGAGGTTAACATCCCGAGGCTCCAACAGGAGATCAGTGCTACGCAGAGGGCCAAGTGTTCCTGGCTCAAGGATGGGGACCGGTGCACCAGGTTCTTCTACGATGTGATCTGGACCAGACAGCACCGGAACAGCATACCCAGGCTTCTCAATGGCGAGGGCAGGCTTGTCGGCGACCCGGTGGGGATTCAAGAGGAGGCAGTCAGGTTTTATTCTAACTTGTATCAGCAGACTGATTATCCCACCTTGTTCCCTGAGCTTGTCACTAAGAGGCTGGTGACGCCTTATCGGAATAGCTTGTTGTTGGCCCCTGTGCGATTGGAGGAGGTGGAGACTATTGTGATGAATGCGGATCCCATTAAGGCCCCGGGACCGGACGGCTTCTCTAGTGGGTTCTTCATGCGACACTGGGGGTGCTTAAGTACCCAGTTCTAGAGGCGGTGCATGAGTTTTTCTTGGAAGGAAAGTTGCTGAAGGAGTTGAACCACACTTTCCTGACCCTGGTCCCGAAAAAAGAGGACGCTACATCCCTCGTCGACTTCCGGCCTATTGCGTGTTGTAATTATCTGTATAAGATAATTATCCATCTTATGTGCCGGCGCATGGAGGGGATTATGCAGGATCTTGTATCTCGGAATCAGGCGACTTTCATCAAGGGTCGCTCGATTGCTGAGCACAGTCTGCTTGCTCATGAGATGGTCAGAGATTTCAACAAGCCAGGGAGGATGAAGGCCTGTGTGAAGCTGGATCTGAGGAAAGCGTACGACACTGTCAATAGAGACTTTCTTTGCCACCTTATGTTAGCCATGGGGTTTGACGAGATGTGGGTAGCGAGGGTGAGGGAATGCATCTGCTCCCCCACTTTTTCGGTTCTCATCCAGGGTACTCCTTATGGTTTCTTTGGGAGCAATAGGGGACTTCGGCAGGGGGATCCCCTCTCCCCGTATCTGTTCACTCTGGTGATGGAGTACTTCACTTGCCTGATGGACCTGGCGGTGCATAGTAGGAAGATTGTCCCTCTCTTCAGGCTGGTAAATCCGGTGGTGTCCCACTTGATTTATGCTGACGACCTCTTGGTGCTTCTTCAGCCTTCTATGCGGGGGATGCGTGCGCTTTCAGATATTATGGAGGAGTTTGGGCGGTTGTCTGGGCTTCAGCTGAATAGGGAGAAGAGCAGGGTTTGCTTCAACTCAACTTGCTCACTCAAGGAGGAAAGGGCTTTTGCGCTGGGAGGGGAGAAAGGTGAGCTTCCGGTAAAGTACCTGGGGGTACCTTTGACGGTAAATTATGCTCGGGACCAAGACTGCCAAAGCCTGGTGGAGTTTGCCCAAAGGAGAGTGGAAGGCTGGCAGGCAGCTGGACTATCTTTTGGGGGCCGCATTGAACTAGTGAGGTCGGTCATTTCGGGCATTGCTATGTTCTGGTTGCAGTCGATAAAGATTCCGGTGGTCACCATCCGGAAGGTGGAGAGCATATGCGCCAATTTCATCTGGCGTGGAGGTATGCATGCGATAGCATGGGAGCAACTCTGCCGACCTAGGGAGGAAGGAGTGGGGTTGAGACCATTTCTTGCGGTTAGGGAGGCCTCTGGGGTGAAGATGGCTTGACAGTTCATCAAAGGCAGCTCTCTTTGGGCTGATTGGATGGCTATCAGATACTTGAGGCGGACTAATTTCTGGTCCTGTGGGATTGATAACAATTTCTCTGTTCCTTTTAAGGCTATTCTTAGATGCAGATCGGTTCTTCAGTCCACTATATGCAGGATCATGAAAGATGGGACTAACACCGATCTTTGGCTCGACCCGTGGTTGGGTAATGGTTCCCTCCTGGAGACCTTGGGAGCACAGATGGACAGAGAGGCGAGTAGAGGGCTGAAGTGCAATCTGATTATCAGGGATGGAATATGGAGGCCTGAGGACTATAGGTACACTGCTCAGTTTGGAGAGGAGATTCGCCGGATCACCATTGACGCTAGCCATCATGCAGATTCCTGGAGTTGGGCTGCTCCTGGGGTGGATGGTGGGACAGGTTCCTTCCACTTCAAGAGTTGTTACAATCTGGTCAGGACCCCTCATGACAGGATTGCGGAGTTCGATTTTATCTGGGGAAAGGGGATTACCCGAAAAATGCAGCTATGTGCATACAAGCTGCTGCTTGGCAGGTTGATGACGAGGGACAGGCTCATCAGGTTTGGGGTGCAGATCCTAGACCCGGAGTGCGTACTATGTTCATCGGAGGCTGAATCTATTGGCCACCTCTTCTTTGAGTGTCCGGTGACTTGGCATATCTGGTCTGAGCAATGCACGAGGTCGCTGGGAGGTGTTGGCAGGGCCAGAGATATACGGGGGATCCTCACTTGGATTAGGGATCGTCGAGGTATGGAACTTGGTTGGGCTAGGATGGCCAGAGTTCGACTTGCCGCATCAGTCTGACACGTCTAGAGGGAGCGTAACAGACGTATATTTGAGGGGCTGATTACCCCTCCCGTTGGAATTCTAAATAATTTAGAATTTGATGTATCTGTAATGGCCCCTTAACCAGGGTGGGAGAGATGTGAGATTATGTACTGTAATACTTTTACTGAGCTCAGTATGGAATAAATTTTTACTCTTATTCCAATATATATATATATATATATTCCAACCTTCTATATACATGTTATATAGTTTATGGGCTTTATTGGAAAGTATAGAAATTATTGTCATTAATATTATTGTGGGTTTTAGATTGTTTTCTAAGTTAGAATGTACTTCTATATTTAAAGGCTTATATATATATGTGGTTTGTATATTATATGTATATAGTTTGGGTTATTTATATCTAATGGGCTTTTAGATTGTTTTATATATATATATATATATATATATATATATATATATATATATATAAAGAATAATTTTGTGCCTATAATTAGTGATATTTTCAAGGAATTTGGACTTCTATGTAGCTAAGTTTTTAAATGTAGATATTTTTTACATATAAAGAAAAAAGTGCGCCTAGCTTTCAAAAGGCGCGCCTTCAGCCTCAGGCACCAGGAACCTTTGCGCCTTAGTGCGCCTTTCGCCTTTTAAAACTATGTCCTAAGTCAAGAATAAAAAGATAATCATAAAGGATCTATGTTGCACAAAGTAAATGAACGTGTTGGTTTTGTATGGGTCGGCGAGGAGCTCACTCCACCAGTACAGTTGAGTACTGACACCCACACAGTTTTCATGTGTAGGCACAGGTAGAAGCTCGTTGGCGCGGAGCTCGCTTGGATGCGTCGAGGCATGGAGTTCCTTGACGTTTCGAGGCGTGCAGCCGCATGGAGTCTGGACTTATACGAGACATAATGTATGGACATCGCCTACCTGAAGCATCCGCTGGCTCGTCAAATTGTATTGAGAGATGAGAGAGAGCAGAGTGACTTGTATTGTGAGAAGAGTGAGACAGAGTGACTTGTATTGTGAGAAGAGTGAGACTGAGTGATTGTATTCTTGGCATCATGCCCACCTATGTAATCTTTGTTTCAATATCAATAAAGAGCTATTTGCTTGACTTATGTTTTGTTTCAAGTTTTCGCTGGTATTAATCAATGTTTCTGCTTGGGATTTCTGTGCGATGATCCCGTCGCTTAGCCTGTAATCGGCCGTTATGGAACCCGTATTGCGTGAGTGCAACCTAGGCTCACGCGGGATCACGCCTTAGCGAGGACGATCGGTCCTATGGGACCGGGGCGTGACATAATAGTACCAAAGCACGACTTTACGTCATTGGACTTTTGATTGAATTCTTTAACTCTGATGTCGTTTTCGCAAACTCTGATATTGCTTCCGCGATGGATACATTGGCGCTCTCTCTCAAATGTCCCACGGGATGTCCATACAATAAGTCTATATATTTTTTGCAAAATCGCACGAAAGAAAATTTGTTGAACAATGTTAACTTCAAGTAAGCACGGTTGGCTAAGTCGGGTTGGACATATACACCAGAATTGAGTCGACCTTAGAAAAGTCGTGTGCGGAATTCGAATTGTATCGAAATGTAAATGAGTTTGACTTGATTCATAAATGCGGGATGACTATCGATAGGGGTACCTTCGGACGACATTATCGTCGATGCGATATAGGTAAATCGTGCTTGGATTTTGAGGAATGGTTTGAACGGAGATTCGAAATAATCGGTTGTGATTCAAAACTTGTTTCGAGCATTTGTTGAATGACTTCATCCCTGAGTGGTGTATGGGATAGCCTCGGAGATGTCGAACGATTAAGGATACGGGGTGCCAACGAGTCTATCAGCAAGCGACGAGTACGCAAAGCCTTAGAAAGAGTGTTTCAAAGTTAGTCATGACTTGATAGCTAGCATGAAATTGATTTGAACGAATTAGAAACGATGCGCACGAGATTGGAATTGTGCAAGTATGAAATATGAGAATGATTGAGTAGGAAAATTGAATCGATGAAAAGATAAGTTGTACGAACGGATGACTCGATCGAGGAAATCGATATGAATCGTATACGAAAAGTTAGCACGATTGGATGATAGCGTGCATGAAAATGATTCGAATATTTGAGAATGAATCTAAGAATTGGAATAGATGTTGCTCGATGATTTGAGTTAGCATAGATCGATGCGTCTTGAGAAAATATGTTGCTCGATGACTTACGATAGACGGATGAACATACATGAGTTTGGGTTTGAAAGAATTGATCTTGAATATCGAGGAGATTGCGGTATATCTAGTAAGGATGATAGCATCAGTTGCACGACTCGAAGTTCGTTACAAAGGAAGATCGTTAGGTTACGTATATCATCGATGGTATTGAGGCGTATCAAAGATCGATATGCGATAACTCGGGGGTACTTTGATTCGAGGAATGACGATCGTGTAAAATGTTATTGTTTTGATGGATGCTATACTTGGGATTTTGATTGAAATAAATGCTTGGATGAAAACGATCGTGTCTTGATTTCTTTGATGATAACCACAACATCGACGATCTTATCTTGCGCGAGCGTAACTCCAGCCTCGCACATGCGTCATGTCGGATTTGGGGCGATCGTTCCACATGAGCGCTGACATGGTGATTCATGTCGCGGGAATGATCAAACTCGGAAGATCAGGACGTGGCAATTTGGATTGCTTCGACTTGTGGTTTGATGCGAAGGTGAATTCGAGGATTGGTCGGACTTGTGATTGATGATTAAGTAAACTTGAGGATTGAGTTCCGATCTGCGTATTGAGAATGAATTAGTCTAGACTTAAAGCAAGAGTTACGTCCCGATGAGAACGATTATCCTGCGGTGCGTTGGCATGGTAATTTCATGTCCACCGCGGATAATCAGACTTGCATGAGATTGGGGCGTGACATATTGTTATGCTAGACGATCTTGTGATCGAATACGTGAAATGTGATAAGCGACTTAGGGAATATGGAATGAGGATTATGGTTTAGTGACAAATCGTGTCGTAGCATGCTTGACTTGGGAACGATGGATAGGTGGATTATATCGAACGTGTTCGAAGAGATAGACTACGCGAATTGCTTGTTGGACGAACGATATTGATATGTCGAGAAATTGGTTGAACATGACTTACCGTAGGATGGCTTTGCTGAATGACTCGGACCCCTGGGTTTGAACGTTGCGAGTGCGAATAGGAGAAATCTATGCTCGAAGTTAGAAATCGGAGTGATGCGAGCTTGGGTAGAAAATCCCGTATTATCAACTTTGGTTTGACCTTAGGTTTGGGGTCAGTGTTGATATTATTGTTTGGGAACTATGATTCCAATACTGACGGTTGACTATAGCCTGGAAGGATAGCCTAGCGGTTAGGCAGACGTCCCGGTGCGGAGAGAAATTGTGGAGACACCACTCACGAGTTTTGGCTGAAATGCATATATTTCGGGGACACTTGAATATGTGCACGATCCAACTCGAGTGGTGATGGCGGATTCTCTATCACGAAGTTTGGCTGAAATGTTCGTATTTTGGGAACGCCTGGAATATGTGCATGATCCAACTAAGTGATACGTTGTATTCAAGTAAGACTAGAGGAACGACAAAGTATCGAGGATTTTGAAATCGTGTTTCGAAGAAATATTGATAGGAGTGCGATAATTAGATTTGAGACGAACTTGAATGTTGGTTGATCGGGTGGTTTGCCTAGAATTGAGATTGTCCGTGTGCGCGACAAGTGTACGTTACCCAAGTCGAGATATAGTTGTTCGTGTTGAAAGATAATCAAAGCACGAGCGTGACTCGGATTGAAGAAACGCATAGGACGAATGTGTGCGAGAATCGTTGGATGTTGAATCAAGTTAGAAGTCGATAAGTGTACTCAGTTAGTTTCGAGGACGAAATTTTTTCTGAGTGGTGTATAATGTAGTGTCCCGTCCCGCTCGGTCAATCAGAGGAATCAAAACGCCAACGGCATTTGGACTTAGCCATGCAACGACTGCTCGAAGATCCGCTCGGTCGAGGCGACTACTCGCTCAGGTGGGTGCTTCGGTGAACTTGCCTCAGCTTGGCCTTCGCACTAATAAAACGAAAGTTTTCAAATGCACGAGTAGGCTTGATAATAAAAGAGACGAATCCACATAGCTAAGGAAATAATCCCAACTTGGGTCAAACTGAGTTAAAACATGGAAAAAGGGTCCCATGGTCGGCTTAAAAGTGTTGCACGATGGCTTTCAAAATGACACTCGGTCCTTCGTCTCGTAGCTTGGGAGAAGGAAAGTTGGTCTTCGCCACAAAGCTATGAATTAGCCTAAGTCATAGGCGTCGTCCACATAAATGCTTGATAAAGCATGCACGGTCCCATCGTCAAAGACTTGGCATAGCCTTTGCTCGCCCCACGGGTTAAGCTGTACCGCACGGCTTGTGGCATAAGTCTAGGCACCCAAAGAACTTGGTTGTTCAAAGTCGAACGCGTGCACGGTACGTTCCCACGATGCAAGGCTTGATGCAGTCCTTGCTCGTCAAGTTGTTGCACGATTGAGTTAGGCAAAAGTGATGTCGGGCTGTCGAAGTCATTCTAAGCACCGTCCCATGTTTTCTGCGGTTGTCATAACCACATAGTCCTACGATCTCAAGGCCAGTCATATAAAGTATGTCTTGGACGGTAGTGTTGCACAGAACACAAGTTGGTTTAAGGCATGATGTCATGGACTTAGTGTTTTAAGGCACGAGACACGGTTGATTCAAATTGAGTTTGGAAAAAGGGCTATCAAATAGTCATTCCTGAGTTGAGTAAAATGATAAGGCGACATGGAAGAATACTCACGACCATGGGTCGTCGAGGCGGTCTCAAATACTAGAAGTCTTGAACTTGGTCATGAAAAGATGGTAACACTAGAAGAAGAATGACTTTGTAAGACGTTAGTTCGAGTCGAGTCTTGCGTGGTCATTGGGCAACTTGTCGACAAGGTAAAAGTTTTCTCGAGCGGCATCCCCGGGCCACGGGACCGTTTCGGCCTAGGAGGAAACACGGTATAGCTGTGCTGGATGATAGTACGGGTTAGACGGAGACTTTCAACGGGGCTCGCTACTTGCGTTGAAAGGGCCCCGACTAGCAAAACTATAAGTCCAGGATAGCTTGTGGTGCTAGTGACCTTTTATATAGATGAGTCGGCATATAGCGGCGATCCGCGTGCATGTCTTTGGATTGAGTCGAGTATTGTATGCACGGTATCAATGAGTCGAGTTGAATGTGTGCACGATCAGAACACAATGTTTGGGCCTAAGATTTGGCTGCAACGAAGACACCGTGCTTCGGCATGAGATGTGGCGTCGAGTATTAAGTTGTTGGCATAGAGTTGCATAAGTTGGATTTGAGTCGTTTCGAGTTTAAGTCAGGAAGCGCCGTAAGACAAAGTTGGTTAAGTGACACTGAGTTGCGAGGCACGGTTTCAATATGGACACACGAATAGAGCTTATGATACGACCACGATGTTAGGACAATGGACTTGTAGCACGGTCACATAGAAATTGGGTACTATCGTGTAGATGCGTCTCTGAGTACGGGCTGAAAGGCAAGTACGACTTGATAAGTTGACGTTGCAAGCACGAGAATGGTCTAGAGGCAAGGATAAGGAAGTTACGGCTGCGATAGCACGGTGATGGTCTAGAGACTCAAATAGGCCGAGAGTCTATGTCCTAAAAATCGATCCTAAGTCAAGAATAGAAAGACAATCATAAAGGATCTATGTTGCACAAAGTAAATAAACGTGTTGGTTTTGTATGGGTTGGCGAGGAGCTCACTCCACCAGTACAGTTGAGTACTGACACCCACACAGTTTTCATGTGCAGACACATGTAGAAGCTCGTTGGTGCGGAGCTCGCTTGGATGCGTCGAGGCATGGAGTTCCTTGGCGTTTCGAGGCGTGCAGCCGCATGGAGTCTGGACTTATACGAGACATAATGTATGGACATCGCCTACCTGAAGCATCTGCTGCTCGTCAAATTGTATTGAGAGATGAAAGAGAGCAGAGTGACTTGTATTGTGAGAAGAGTGAGACTGAGTGATTGTATTCTTGGCCTCGTGCCCGCCTATGTAATCTTTGTTTCAATATCAATAAAGAGTTATTTGCTTGACTTGTGTTTTGTTTCAAGTTTTCGCTGGTATTAATCAATGTTTCTGCTTAGGACTTCTGTGCGACGATCCGTCGCTTAGTCTGTAATCGGCCGTTATGGAATCCGCCTTGCGTGAGTGCAACCTAGGCTCACGCGGCATCACGCCTTAGCGAGGACGATCGGTCCTACGGGACCGGGGCGTGACAGACGGCACGGAAAAGTTTGCAAAAAAAATAAAATAGCGATATGGGGGTAATCTAGAAAATTTAAAACGTTAGGGGGAGGGGGTTCATGTAATTTACCCCTTTTTTATTTTATCTTTTTAGAGACTAAGACTTGCTACATAACGGATAAACGTATTGCATTCTGAAGAAGTCTACCCCAACTGTGTACTGACACCTTCCGTGACGCCATCCCTTTTTTCCTTCTGTGTTCGGAAGTTCCACATAAATGTGGACACCACAAGGAAGTAGGTCCATGTCTGCTAAGACTTAGAAATAATAAGAATGATAAGCATTGCCTCATTATGATCCCCAACAAAAATGTTGGGCCGCTGCAGCTAACGGAAGCTACTTCTGCTTATTCTTTTGAAAATCAACACTCAGATGAATATCGATCCCACATCACTTTTCCAAAATGTGCTCTCTTTAACACAAATTGGCCCAGTTACGTGAGCTTCGTCTTTTCCACACCCACCTACCTGGTCAATTATAATAAGGTGTGTTGATTCCACATAACAGGTTTGTTTATTCAGTGAACTGATTTTTGTACTTATGGTTCGTAGGTTCTGTTTTATCTACTTTGTATTTATAAACTCCCGTCATTTGGTTAATGCTGATGCAAATATTTCTTCGTTGCAGGATTTGGAGAGTCGTATTTCGCTTATCAGCCAAATTGGGGACACTTATCTAATCGACCCGTCCGATTTGGCCCATCTAATCGACTGTCTTATAGTATCCTATGTTTTCCTCTGCAATTATTGCTTATCCTACGCAATGGAATCAAATAAGCTCTACTACATAATGGAACTTGAAAATTGTAAACATATTTCTAGCTCGACTTTCTGTTGGATTTTCGATACAGGAACTTAGTATGTACAGATAAATATGTCTGTACACCCTTTTGATGCACAGTTTTAAGCAGGAGCACCATAATTTGGATGGAAAAACATATTTAATAAGAAATTAATTGAGTTTAGTCTGGTCGCTAAAAGCAAATCTAAGCTTCATTCCCTATCAGACATGTCATTAGGCTGGTCATAAAATGTAAGTTCTCCTTTAGGAACTTCCGATGGCTGTTTTAGACTGTTGTGCTACCAGGAAAGATTTAGCCAGCTTTAGTTCTCAAAACTGAGTGGCTTACTTTTCTGCATTTTCTGGCCTGCTGTTTCTCAAGTTTTTATTTTTATTTTTTTTACCCATCAATCATTTTTTGAGTATTCCAATGAAAACTTGATTGCAGTTTTAACTTTTGGACTTGCCATACAGTGAAATTGCTTCTCCTTCGCCAAATTTCAGTATTGAAGTACCTTATATTGAATAAATAACCCAATTGTTTTAGTATGATGATCTACAATCACAATAATCCTAGTAGTTATTAGGCTCTTGTTCCATCTTTTCGGGATTCTGATATTGAACATTGAATATTTTGTGGCATTTTGATTACCTTGACAACACGAGGACTTGTTGGGAAGACTCGACGTGCTTTGGCATATTCCAATGCATGCTAAACAAGACAATTCTGGATGTAGCTGCAAAATACTTGGAATTGGATATGTCCAATTGTCTAAGCCAGTTTCTCATTCTTGCAACAAAGGTAATTCATGCACATCTTCAAGAAGTCCTCCTAATATAATGCCTCTTTTATATATATATATATATATATATATATGTATATATCACAAACCTTCTTTCATGTCTTAGGCAAGCATGTGGGGCAGAAAACATCTCCAAGATTCTCAAGATGAAAACATATCTAACCTTTTCTCTCAGGTATGCTAATTTTCCAAACTTTTTTTTGTTTGGGATTAAATGCAAAAATTGGGTGTCTCTAGTAAAAGGTGGAGAGAAATATATGATTTTCTTTTCTTTATAGTCATAACCAACAGCCTGTCGGCCCTTGCCCCGTCAATGTATCATGAACTTTATTACTTTGCTATAACTCCTTCAAGGCTGTGTCCTTCAGGTCATAAGTTTAATAAGACAATAAATATTAGCGGTTTTATTTTTTTTATATTTGGGTCTTATTTCTCATCCTGATCTTAAACCTTTGAAGTATCATTTCTTTGCAATTATTTATCTTGCGTATACACCCTTAACCAGAACCAGTTGGAAGGATTTACCTTACCTTAGTATATTTAGTGTTCACTGTTGGTGCTCTTGCTCCTTGACATGAAGAGAGCTTGCTCTCAACATGCTTTGTAAAGTTTAGTCCCACATTGGAAAAGCACCATGAGTTATCTCAACATATATATGAGTCTGTGTTGTTGGGATATGCACATGGGGTGGTGACCCTAAGGAGGGAACCATGTGGGTAATTTTACTAAGAGGGAAGGATAAGGCTCCAAGAAAAGCATTCATGCTTTTTGCTCTTGGGAAATTAATTTTCATTGGAGCTAAAGCCCCGAAGGGACTTAGCGACTCGGACTCGGACTCGGACACGGACTCGGGCTCATGGGCTCATGAGGCGTAATGTGGCGTTTTGTTGGCGCACTTTGCACTTAGCACGTCAGCTTCGTCGCTAGGCGCATAGTGCGCTTAAGTTGCGCTCGTTGCGCGAGCCACTTGCGCGGCCACGTTGCGCGCTCAGGTTGCGCCCATGGTGCGCCAGGTTGCGCACGGGTGCGCCAGGTTGCGCGCGGGTGCGCCCGGTTGCGCGGTTGCGCAGGTGAGCGGGTGCGCGGTTGCGCAGGTGAGCCAGTGCGCCAGGTTGCGCGGGTGCGCAGGTGTCACGCCCCAGAACCAGAATACTGGAGAGCGGGGGCTGACATAGCCAGCTACGTATAATGAAATGGAATCCACGTCACTATACGGTCACGGCTGTCTAGATATATGAGGGTTTAATTACAATCCATCAGTCTCCTATGGTCAAGATCAAACCTATTGTCTCAATCACAAGCAAGTAGTAGCAGTCACAAGGTATTAGAGCATCAATATACAATAGTAAGGCGTCCCATACATTACATATTGGATGATCATGAAGCTGGTCGTACAAAATGTCAGGACTAGCAAGAGTTTTAGTCAATACATGATCAACCCTAGGATTTGTCAATCATGTTACAGCCCGTAGGCAGACAGTAAATAAAGGTGCAATACGAGCTAACAGGTGCTCGCCGGCTAAACGCATCAAAAGAATAATTTTACAAATAGAGTGGGAGGACAAAATAACCCACTCGTTGCCCTGGTTACGCCTTGTGGTCACCATCGGGCTGGAAGACAGGTGGATCCTCTGGTGCTGCTCCGATATCTGGCCACACAAAACCAGCTGGGTCAGACCCCAGAAAGAGCAAGTGCCACAAAGGAGGCTTCACTTAGGAACTAAAACCAGCATATCACAAATAAATAGTAAAGGTAATTAAAAGATACTGATAATAACTGAGATAATCAATAATATATTGAGCACGGAGAAACCATTCAAGTAGCCAGACTGCAACCCTTAAACCAAACAAGGACCGGGGTTGCAATCCTTTGCCTGAATAGAAACCCGCCTCAATTACTATTGATAAGGTAACAAGACAATAAACGAAGAGAGGACACAGAACTGCTCCGGAAGCCAGGTTACAACCCTTAAACCAAACAAGGACCGGGGTTGTAACCCTTCGCCTGAACAGAACTGGACCCCTGATCTTTATTGTTAAGGCCAGTATAAATAATCATGGTATTGAAGTAAAGGTAAAACATGACGAGCATGACAGGGGGTTACAATAAGACAATAAACGAAGAGAGGACACAGAACTGCTCCGGGAGCCAGGTTACAACCCTTAAACCAAACAAGGACCGGGATTGTAACCCTTCGCCTGAGCAGAACTGGACCCCTGATCTTTATAGTTAAGGCAGGCACAATAAGCAGGACGATATATGATAAGATAACCATGGAACTATTCAGATAGCCAAGTTACAACCCTTAAACCAAACAAGGACCGGGGTTGTAACCCTTCATCTGAACAGAATTTGGTATCCCATCATTTATCGATACAAGAAATCATGTCATGTTACAATCTTGTACAGGATCATGATCATACTAAGCTGGAATAAACTTCATCCAATCAATCACGGCCAATCAAGAGTACGGCTTGATACTTTTAACTAACTAGGGTTATCACAGGCCTAGTTACTAGCAAGATGCAATGAGATTATCCCGACAGCCACAAGCCCTGCAGACCATCCGGTTATCCGGGTCGAATGTCCGTTTATGAAGGGTGCACCACATGACTGTGTGCTGGAAATGTGCCCTACTCGTCGGTAGGCTACAAGTCCACTTAATGCGCCCAGATAACGGGATTGCCTGTAGCTGGGAATCTCTTCATGACTACTGAATCGTTCTAGTTAATTAGCCTTAGTCAATTTCAGTAGGTAACCCTGACCGTGGTACTCAGGGATCCCCATCCTAGACATGATGCAAGACAGTACCAGTTTATTTGTACAAACGCAATCGCCCACGGTGTCCAGGTCATTCACACTTGTCATGTCAGGCTAGCTGTCATAACAGCATGTCGAGACATATCATGCCAGTTTACTTGTCAAGAGTGCACCACAGCGGGCCACTATCGTGTTCTATTCTTACAATATTATGAATGAGAGAAACTTGCATAAAATAACTAGAGACATATTCTTGCTGCTAAGGAAAAGATCTACAACTTCCACGTTGGGAGTTGGGAGAAATTCGAGCAATAATTCAATCAATTAGGACATATAACAGTTAGTAATAGTCAAAATATGCATTATGCGGCCTATTCTGCGACATGCATGCAACTGCGACACCATATGCGCCTACTGCGACATGCGCCTTAATGCGGCTCATGCGCGACATGATATGCGCCTATCGCGACATGCACCTCATGTGGCTCAACTGCGACATGATATGCGCCTACCGCGACATGCGCCTCATTGCAACATGCGCCTTCTGCGACATGCGCCTTCTGCGACATGCGCCTTCTGCGACATGATATGCGGTTACCGCGACATGCGCTTCATTGCAACATGCGCCTTCTGCGACATGCGCCTTCTGCGACATGATATGCGGCTACTGCGACATGCGCTTCATTGCAACATGCGCCTTCTGCGACATGCGCCTTCTGCGACATGATATGCGGCTACCGCGACATGCGCTTCATTGCAACATGCGCCTTCTGCGACATGCTGATTATGCTGCAGATGAACCTAGAAATGACCAGAAATTGTTTTGGCCATAACTTCCTCATTCGAAGCCGAAATCAAGTGAAACAAAAGCCAAAACTGCATGAAATTGAATTCTCTACAACATAGAAACACTAGTTTTCGAAAATAACCAAGTTTTAGAAATCAAAACCAAGAAAAATCGAAAAGTTTACAAACTTAGATCTACAAGAATCCATCCATCAAATCCAAAAATGCCAAGTTCTAAAGAGGCTTAGAATCAAGTAAGGAAGAGAATGGAACAATAAAACTTGAGATCCATCATGAAGCAAGTTTGCACTTGCCTAAGCTCTCTCTCTCTTTCTCCTGGTGGTTGAAGAAGTTATGATAGGGAAGAAGAAGAATAAATGAAGAGAGAGAAAGGGGAATGGGTTAATAAAGGGTAGTGGTGGTGGTAGGTAGGGGTTTTCTTTTGGTTCATGATGAACCCAAAAGCAAACCAACCCAAGCTAAGCCGAACCAAGCTAAGCCACAACCAATGACATGCCAAAACAACCATGCAGAAAAATACGCAATACGAGTCAAGAATACGTACACGTATACCAAGATACGTAATACGAACCACAGGCATTACAACTCTACCCACCTTCAAAGAATTCCGTCCTCGGAATTTAATCAAGAGGCTAGAATTGCAAGGACAAGCTATACTAATCGTAAGCTATAACAAACAGTCTATCATGCAGTCATTTATTCAAGCAAGGAATTGAAAGCATAAGGCATAAGGAAGACATTATACCTTACGAGTCAAACAGGTCGGGATATCGTGATCGGATATCATCCTCACGCTCCCACGTTGACTCACCCAAAGAGTGATGACCCCAAGCAACTCGGACTAACTTGATAGTCTTGTTCTTGAGTGTCTTCTCTCTTCGGTCCAATATAGACACGGGCCTCTCCTCATACGAAAGGTTGGTACCAACAACCAATTCCGAATGATCCAGGATGTGGCTCGGGTCCGGGATATACCGTCGCAGTTGGGATACATGAAATACGTCATGCACCTCACGTAGCGACGGTGGAAGAGCGAGACGATAGGATACATCTCCTACTCGCTCCAGAATGTCGAACGGTCCTATATACCTAGGACTAAGCTTTCCTCGTACGCCGAAACGAATGACGCCGCGGTTAGGCGAAATCCTCAGGAATACATGGTCGCCGACAGAAAACTCAAGAGGGCGCCGATGAGAATCGGCCCAATGACGCTGGCGATCTTGGGCAACTCGAAGATGATCTCTGACTTTTCTGACCACTTCAACGGTCTGAGCAATCATTTTCGGACCAAGCATCTGCCTCTCTCCAACATCATCCCAGGTTAGCGGGGATCGACACTTCCTACCATACAGTGCCTCGAACGGTGCCATCCGGATACTGGCCTGGAAACTGTTGTTGTACGAGAACTCCACCAGGTGCACGTGATCTTCCCACGAACCACCAAAGTCGAGTGTACATGACCGCAACATATCTTCAAGAGTCTGGATCGTACGTTCCGACTGGCCATCTGTCTGCGGGTGATAAGCTGAACTGAACTGGAGGTGAGTTCCCAAACTTTCTTACAAGCTACGCCAAAAGTGCGACGTAAACCTTGAATCTCTATCTGAAGTGATACTGACTGGTACACCGTGCAACCTGACAATCTGCCGGAGATACATCTCCGCTAGCTGAGCCGTCGACTGACCAACTCTGAACGGGAGAAAGTGAGCCACCTTCGTGAGCCTGTCTATGACAACCCAAATAGCGTCTCTGCCAGCCGGGGATCTAGGCAATCCAGTCACAAAATCCATGGTTATATGCTCCCATTTCCACTCGGGAATCGGCAATGGTTGAAGTAGTCCAGCTGGTCTCTGATGTTCAGCCTTAACTTGTTGGCAGACTAAACAACGAGAAACAAACCGGGCTATCTCCCTCTTCATGCCATTCCACCAAAAGTGCTGGCGGATATCACGGTACATTTTCGTGCCACCGGGATGAATGGAATACTGCGAACTGTGGGACTCTGCCATGATCTCCTGTCTGATATCTCCACTGGGTACACAAAGACGCTTACCATGTCGAAGTGTACCGTCTTCATGAATGCATAACTCTGGTCTTCGTCCTGCCTCACACTCTGCTCTGAGTCGCTGAAGCTTGGAATCTGCTGACTGCGCCATCCGGATCCTCTCGACTATAGTGGACTGAACTTGCATGCTGGCCATCAATGCCACACTGGAAGGGAGGACAACTTCTATACCCATCTTCTGAAGATCGGCTAACAGTTCTGGTTGTGCTGTCAGGAAATAAACTCCTGCCCTCCTGCTCAATGCATCTGCAACAACGTTGGCCTTCCCTGGGTGATACTGCAAGTTGACATCATAATCCACAAGCAGCTCTAGCCATCTTCTCTGACGCATGTTGAGATCCTTCTGGGTGAAAACATACTTCAGGCTCTTGTGGTCGGTGAAAATTTCCACCCTATCTCTGTATAGGTAGTGCCTCCACAACTTAAGTGCAAACACTACTGCTGCCAGCTCCAAGTCATGGGTTGGGTAATTTCTCTCATGATCACGAAGTTGCCGTGACGCATAAGCTATTACCTTCCCATGCTGCATCAGAACACATCCTAAACCTCTGCCCGAAGCATCACAATACACTGAGAATCCTCCACTTCCATCTGGAAGCGTGAGAATAGGAGCCGTCATCAAGCCTCGCTTCAATCTCTCAAAAGAATCCTGGCACTCTGCTGTCCAAGCAAACTGCACATCCTTGCGGGTCAACTGGGTCAATGGCGCTGAAATTCGAGCAAAGTCTGAAACAAATCGCCGGTAGTAGCCGGCCAATCCAAGAAAACTGCGAACTTCTGCCACTGTGCTAGGTACCGGCCATGTTTCAATGGCCACGATCTTCTGGGGATCCACTTCAACTCCTCCTCGGGTGATGATATGACCCAAGTACGAAATACGATCGAGCCAGAACTCGCATTTACTAAACTTGGCATACAACTAGTGCTCTCTGAGAATCTGAAGAACAACTCTGAGGTGATGCTCATGCTCCGCTTCACTCTTGCTGTAGACCAGGATGTCGTCTAGGAACACAATCACGAACTGATCCAAATAAGGCATGAAGATACGATTCATGAGGTCCATGAATACAGCCGGCGCATTGGTTGCTCCAAATGGCATCACAAGGAACTCCCAATGTCCATACCTAGATTTGAAAGCTGTCTTCGGGATGTCCTGCTCTCTGACTCTGATCTGATGGTATCCTGACCGCAAGTCAATCTTCGAAAATACTGACGCCCCTTTGAGTTGATCAAACAAGTCATCTATCCTCGGGAGAGGGTATCTGTTCTTGATTGTCACCGAGTTCAAGGTACGATAATCAACACACAATCTGGACGTACCATCCTTCTTTTTCACAAGAAGCATCGGGGCTCCCCAAGGCGATCCACTAGCACGAATGAATCCCTTGGTTCTGAGTTCTTCAATCATCTTGTACAATATCTCTAGCTCTGACGGCGCCATCCTGTAGACTCTTTCTGACACTGGGGCTGTCCCGGGAATCAAGTCGATGGTAAACTCGATCTCTCGCTCTGGCGGCATCCCTGGAAGCTCTTCTGGAAAAACATCTGAAAACTCTTCGACTATCCGAGGCAACTGCACTGCTGCTGAGGGTGCGTCGGGGTGGAATGCTGAACCGACGTCACTGAGGGCGCCCGCCTCGGAGCTCCAATGGTCAAAGCCCTGGCTGCCGGGGCTGGTGCTGAAGACTGATTCATCTGGCCGTGAGATCGCTTCCAACCTCCGGTCCTATCCACGATCCTCTGGGATGTATACTCATGCCTCCGGGCTGCTCTCAATACTGCATCAAAAGTCTGATGCTCAAACTGCTCCACCGCCAATAAAATTTCTAGGTGGAGCCCCTGCTGGAACCGCTGGGCTCTATCGAACTCGGTCGCCACCAAGGTGGGAGCAAACCGACTAAGCCTGGAGAACTCGGTCGCATATCCATCGACCGTCCTGTCCATCTGCTTCAGATTGGTGAACCTCGTCTGTAGATCATACCGAGCTACAGCATCAAAATACTTGGTCTGGAATCTCTCCCTGAATACTGCCCATGAAATAGGGGCCACTAATCCATCGGCCTGCGCTGTCCACCAGCTGCGGGCAAGATCTAGTAACTGCAGGCGCACTACGGCCACCTTCTCGTTCTCTGGAGTCTTGGCTGCTTCTAGAATCACCTCTGTGTCCTGAAGCCATGCATCTGCAGCGATCGCATCTTCACTGCCGTCGAAGAAGGGAGGGTTCAAGCGCTTGAAGCTGTTGGCCGCGCTATTACCCTGATGACCTCCTCTGGTCAAGGCATCTGCCACCGCCTGGTGCAAGGCATCTCCGCGACGATCCTGGGAAGCTAATAGGGACCTGATGAGACCCGCCAATGTGCCATCATCAGGCTCTGCAGGCTGGACGGGCTGAACTGGTGGTTCTCCTTCGGTAGGCATAACTCTGGAGGCTACTCCTGAATGTTGGGCTTGATCTCCAGGTTGCTGCTGGTCCGCTGGAGGTGCTCCGCCTTGCTGATCGGCAGGTCCAGGAACAATACCGCTGAAGAAGACGACATAGGGAACAATAAGAAAGGACCAGGACAGATCAACGATACAAGCATGTGATCAGGTCAAGATTCTCAGGGATCAAGAGGATACGAGTAGAGATCAAGGACGAGTACTGATTGAGACATCTATTCGGTAAACCCTCACATATCTTGAATTACAAGACCTGCATGGGCCACCACTAAAACCATGTCACGCCCCAGAACCAGAATACTGGAGAGCGGGGGCTGACATAGCCAGCTACGTATAATGAAATGGAAGCCACGTCACTATACGGTCACGGCTGTCTAGATATATGAGGGTTTAACTACAATCCATCAGTCTCCTATGGTCAAGATCAAACCTATTGTCTCAATCACAAGCAAGTAGTAGCAGTCACAAGGTATTAGAGCATCAATATACAATAGTAAGGCGTCCCATACATTACATATTGGATGATCATGAAGCTAGTCGTACAAAATGTCAGGACTAGCAAGAGTTTTAGTCAATACATGATCAACCCTAGGATTTGTCAATCATGTTACAGCCCGTAGGCAGACAGTAAATAAAGGTGCAATACGAGCTAACAGGTGCTCGCCGGCTAAACGCATCAAAAGAATAATTTTACAAATAGAGTGGGAGGACAAAAGAACCCACTCGTTGCCCTGGTTACGCCTTGTGGTCACCATCGGGCTGGAAGACAGGTGGATCCTCTGGTGCTGCTCCGATATCTGGCCACACAAAACCAGCTGGATCAGACCCCAGAAAGAGCAAGTGCCACAAAGGAGGCTTCACTTAGGAACTAAAACCAGCATATCACAAATAAATAGTAAAGGTAATTAAAAGATACTGATAATAACTGAGGTAATCAATAATATATTGAGCACGGAGAAACCATTCAAGTAGCCAGACTGCAACCCTTAAACCAAACAAGGACCGGGGTTGCAATCCTTCGCCTGAATAGAAACCCGCCTCAATTACTATTGATAAGGTAACAAGACAATAAACGAAGAGAGGACACAGAACTGCTCCGGAAGCCAGGTTACAACCCTTAAACCAAACAAGGACCGGGGTTGTAACCCTTCGCCTGAACAGAACTGGACCCCTGATCTTTATTGTTAAGGCCAGTATAAATAATCATGGTATTGAAGTAAAGGTAAAACATGACGAGCATGACAGGGGGTTACAATAAGACAATAAACGAAGAGAGGACACAGAACTGCTCCGGGAGCCAGGTTACAACCCTTAAACCAAACAAGGACCGGGATTGTAACCCTTCGCCTGAGCAGAACTGGACCCCTGATCTTTATAGTTAAGGCAGGCACAATAAGCAGGACGATATATGATAAGATAACCATGGAACTATTCAGATAGCCAAGTTACAACCCTTAAACCAAACAAGGACCGGGGTTGTAACCCTTCATCTGAACAGAACTTGGTATCCCATCATTTATCGATACAAGAAATTATGTCCTGTTACAATCTTGTACAGGATCAGGATCATACTAAGCTGGAATAAACTTCATCCAATCAATCACGGCCAATCAAGAGTACGGCTTGATACTTTTAACTAACTAGGGTTATCACAGGCCTAGTTACTAGCAAGATGCAATGAGATTATCCCGACAGCCACAAGCCCTGCAGACCATCCGGTTATCCGGGTCGAATGTCCGTTTATGAAGGGTGCACCACATGACTGTGTGCTGGAAATGTGCCCTACTCGTCGGTAGGCTACAAGTCCACTTAATGCGTCCAGATAACGGGATTGCCTGTAGTTGGGAATCTCTTCATGACTACTGAATCGTTCTAGTTAATTAGCCTTAGTCAATTTCAGTAGGTAACCCTGACCGTGGTACTCAGGGATCCCCATCCTAGACATGATGCAAGACAGTACCAGTTTATTTGTACAAACGCAATCGCCCACGGTGTCCAGGTCATTCACACTTGTCATGTCAGGCTAGCTGTCATAACAGCATGTCGAGACATATCATGCCAGTTTACTTGTCAAGAGTGCACCACAGCGGGCCACTATCGTGTTCTATTCTTACAATATTATGAATGAGAGAAACTTGCATAAAATAACTAGAGACATATTCTTGCTGCTAAGGAAAAGATCTACAACTTCCACGTTGGGAGTTGGGAGAAATTCGAGCAATAATTCAATCAATTAGGACATATAACAGTTAGTAATAGTCAAAATATGCATTGTGCGGCCTATTCTGCGACATGCATGCAACTGCGACACCATATGCGCCTACTGCGACATGCGCCTTAATGCGGCTCATGCGCGACATGATATGCGCCTATCGCGACATGCACCTCATGTGGCTCAACTGCGACATGATATGCGCCTACCGCGACATGCGCCTCATTGCAACATGCGCCTTCTGCGACATGCGCCTTCTGCGACATGATATGCGGCTACCGCGACATGCGCTTCATTGCAACATGCGCCTTCTACGACATGCGCCTTCTGCGACATGATATGCGGCTACCGCGACATGCGCTTCATTGCAACATGCGCCTTCTGCGACATGCGCCTTCTGCGACATGATATGCGGCTACCGCGACATGCGCTTCATTGCAACATGCGCCTTCTGCGACATGCGCCTTCTGCGACATGATATGCGGCTACCGCGACATGCGCTTCATTGCAACATGCGCCTTCTGCGACATGCGCCTTCTGCGACATGATATGCGGCTACCGCGACATGCGCTTCATTGTAACATGCGCCTTCTGCGACATGCGCCTTCTGCGACATGCTGATTATGCTGCAGATGAACCTAGAAATGACCAGAAATTGTTTTGGCCATAACTTCCTCATCCGAAGCCGAAATCAAGTGAAACAAAAACCAAAACTGCATGAAATTGAATTCTCTACAACATAGAAACACTAGTTTTCGAAAATAACCAAGTTTTAGAGATCAAAACCAAGAAAAACCGAAAAGTTTACAAACTTAGATCTACAAGAATCCATCCATCAAATCCAAAAATGCCAAGTTCTATAGAGGCTTAGAATCAAGTAAGGAAGAGAATGGAACAATAAAACTTGAGATCCATCATGAAGCAAGTTTGCACTTGCCTAAGCTCTCTCTCTCTTTCTCCTGGTGGTTGAAGAAGTTATGATAGGGAAGAAGAAGAATAAATGAAGAGAGAGAAAGGGGAATGGGTTAATAAAGGGTAGTGGTGGTGGTAGGTAGGGGTTTTCTTTTGGTTCATGATGAACCCAAAAGCAAACCAACCCAAGCTAAGCCGAACCAAGCTAAGCCACAACCAATGACATGCCAAAACAACCATGCAGAAAAATACGCAATACGAGTCAAGAATACGTACACGTATACCAAGATACGTAATACGAACCACAGGCATTACAGCAGGTGAGCCAGTGCGCCAGGTTGCGCGAGTTGCGCAGGTGCGCCAGGTTGCGCCAGCTTGCGCCGCGTGCGCAGTGTGCGCGGTATGCACTGAAGGCGCGCGCGCAGCTCGTAAAACTGGCGCAACTCGCGCAGTTCGTGGCTTTCCACGTTCTGACTGATTCGTAACTGTTCCTGGATTTGTGGATCTGACATTATGTCATGGCACACATTTCGGATCTGGACAGTTACATCAGTAGCTATATATTCAGAGCCTCTCTTCTCTTTAAAAATCTCTTCTAAGAGACTTCAGGATTCACGCAGAGAGAAGAGAGAGCTGCAGTGCACCTTGTCCTTCCTCTTGCAACCGAAGTCCGTCATCGTTCCGAGCAGTCCGTCGTAGAGCAATTTTTCATAGCGTTCCAGAGTTCATTCGAACTTGCTGGTTCCTGGAAGCTGACCGTGTGGGCGGATCTAGCTTTGAGCACTGGTGTTTTTGACACCCCAGCAGGCCACCACCTTCCATCTTTCGCCTGTCACCTCCACTATTGCCTTTAGCAATTCGGCCAGCATCTTCTTCTTAGAAGCACTGCTATCGTTTGCTACGTTTACGAAATCTTCTTAGATTTTCGTATTCCATAATCCTTCAAGGATCTCTGTTACGCACCTTCCTTGAAGCGTTGCGTTGGAACGTTGTTCTTACAACTGTTTCATTCTGTTTTCCATTGAAAAATTGTGCCCCGGTTATAACAATCTCAAAGCTAGACCAGCACAATAGAAAACTCTCGTGCCTCTCTCCTCGATACCAGCTTTAACAAACTGGAAAAGTTCGACGGAGAACACTTTCAAATATGGAAGAGAAAAATCACCCTCAATCTACAACTGGTGGACGTCGATCATGTGCTGATTGAGACTGAACCAACGATTCCAGAAGGACCTACGACTCCAGAAGGTGGTACTGCAGATGTCATTGCTGCTGCACAAGTCAAATTGACCAAATGGAGAAGGGACAATAGTCTTTGTAGGCTATTGATTCTAAATGCAATGGAGGACTCCCTGGCAGAGTCATACTCCAAGAATCCTTCTGCCAGGGATATCTGGGAGACCTTGGGAAAGCTGTATGAAGATGACGAAAATAGATCGAAAATCTTCATCGTCGAGAAGTACCACAAGTGGCTCTTCGAAGACGAGAAGGCAATGCTGCCTCAGGTAAAAGAGTTCTTGAAGCTGCGCCAGAAGCTAGAAGATGAGAAAATGTCCCTCGTCGACAAGTTTGTCGTTGGAGGGATTGTCTCTAAACTTTCCGCAGGATGGAGTACATTCTATGCAAGAATGCACCGGAAGAAGCTGGATATCAGCTTGGAAGATCTCCTTCAAGAGATCCATGTTGAGGACGAGATGCGTTCTCAACAGAAGATGGACACTCTGTCCAAACAGTTGGCCAAGGCCAATCTTGTGCAGACGAGATAACCCAAGGGGAAGCATGTGGCTTCTCATCACAAAAAGAAGGATTCCACTAATCTGAAAGTGAAAGGTCATTCATTCAAGCAACAGAAGTCCAAGTCCCACGTGACTTGCTTCAATTGTGGCAAGAAAGGCCACTACAAGAGTGAATGCAGATCCAAGTCCAAACAATCAGAGAAAGGTGAGCCTAGTAAGGTTTCTTTGGTTTATAACCTCGTTGCTATGATCGCTCAGGTCACAACTGTGGGGGCTGGCTCTGACTGGTGGATAGACACCGGAGCGACTTGTCATGTCTGTTCTGGGAGGGAATGGTTCGTCACGTACCAGCCAACTTCTGAGAAGGTTGTCATGGCAAACCAGGCCCAAGCTGAAGTTCTGGGGATCGGGACTGTGGAGTTGAAACTCACTTCCGGGAACACTCTGACGCTCCAAGGAGTTAAGCATGTTCCGGTGATTGCCAAGAACCTGATCTCTGGGAGTCTGCTTAGCAACGCATGCTTGAGGATGGACATTAATGCTGGTCAGATGGTGATGTCCAAAAAGGGAACATACTTCGGAAAGGCTTATCAAACCGAAGGGATGTTTAAAATTCAGCTTGTAAACCAGTCTAATGAAGTTAATACAATCGCTCTTTCTGGTTATTCTCTTGAGTTGTGGCATAATAGGCTAGGACATGTTCATTGTAAAAGAATAAACAAAATGTCTAGTCTAGGACTTATCTCCAAATGTGGGGGTAAGGTAGAGAAATGTGAAGTATGTGCTCAGACAAAGATCACTAGAAAACCCTTTCATCGGGTTAATCGAAGCACAGATCTTCTGGAGTTGGTACACTCTGATATCTGTGACTTCAAACAATTCTCTACAAAAGTCGGGATGAAGTATTTCATAACCTTCATCGATGACTTCTCTAAGTACGCGTTCATCTACTTGCTCAAGTCCAAAGACGAAGCGTTCGAGAAGTTCAAGGAGTTCAGGGCCGAAGCTGAATGACAAACCGGTCAACAACTCAAGAGGTTGAGAAGTGATCGAGGCGGAGAATATCGGTCTCATGAATTCGCATCGTTCTGCAAAGAACATGGAATCATCTGCGAGACTACTGCTCCGTATTCTCCTCAATCTAACGGAGTAGCAGAGAGGAAGAACCGAACGTTGACAGAAATGATGAACTCAATGCTGCTAACTGCAGGTCTTCCAAAATGCTATTGGGGAGAAGCTGCATTAACGGCCACTTTCATTCTGAACAAAGTGCCTTATGCAACTTCTGACATAACTCCTCATGAACTCTGGTTCAAAGTCAGACCTAACTTGAATGTCATTCGAGTGTGGGGGTGTCTAGCTTATGTGAAGCTCCCAGATATGAAGATTCAGAAGCTGGGGACAAGGACTACGAAGGCAATCTTCTTGGGGTATGCCGAGAAGAGTGATGCTCGGAGATTTCTTGATATTGAGTCAAATCATATCATCGAATCTCGCGATGCTGAATATTTCGAAGACAAGTTTGCAAGAGATAAAAACATTGTTCTTCCAGATATTCCGGAGAATGATGTAGGAGCAAATGAGACTGAGATCTTATATGAGCCAGTAGTCCAAGATGAAGTTGTTGGTGGAGAAACAACAATTGAACCAGAACTTGCTGAGCCGTCGACGAAGCGAGCAAGGAGGCCGAAGAGCTTCGGAGATGACTTCGTCACCAATCATGTGGAAGCAGATCCGCTTACCTATGATGAGGCGATGAAGACCAGAGATGCTGTCTTCTGGAAGGAGGCAATAGACAATGAAATTGACTCAATTACCTCCAATAACACATGGGTGTTAGTTGATTTACCCAAAAGAGCAAAACCCATCGGATGCAAGTGGATCTTCAAGAAGAAGATGAAAGCTGATGGAACCATTGACAAGTTCAAGGCCAGGCTAGTGGCCAAGGGATTTTCTCAAAAGCAGGGGATCGACTACTTTGATACATATGCTCCAGTAGCACGGATGACAACCATCAGATTGTTAATTGCCCTTGCGGCAATACACAAACTGGTGATACACCAGATGGATGTAAAAACAACATTCCTGAATGGCGAGCTGACCGAGGAGATTTATATGCAACAGCCAGAAGGATTTGTCGTCAGAGGCCTAGAAGACAAAGTCTGCAAGTTGGTAAAATCTCTATACGGCTTAAAGCAAGCTCCCAAAATGTGGCATGAGAAGTTTGACAAAGTTCTAAGGTCAAACGGCTACAGGGTCAGCGAAACAGACAAGTGTGCCTATACCAAATTTGCTGACGGAAGATGAGTCATCGTTTGTCTGTATGTGGATGACATGCTAATCCTAGGTACGGATATAAGCTGTGTCACTGAGACAAAGAAGTTCCTCTCGACAAAGTTCAGTATGAAGGACTTGGGGGATGCTGACGTTATCTTAGGACTCAAGATCATCCGGACAAACACTGGATTGGCATTGTCACAATCTCATTACATTGAGAAGATGCTCACTCGATACGGGTATCATGATCTTCCTATCATTGATACGCCGTACCGAAGTGATCAGAAGCTGGAGCCAAACTCGAAGGAAAGCGTCAGGCAATTGGAGTACGCTAGCATCATCAGGAGTTTGATGTACGCCACTACTGCAACTAGGCCTGACATAGCTTTCGCTGTGGGAATGCTGAGTCGATTCACAAGCAATCCAGGCGCTGAACACTGAAAAGCTGTGAAGCGTGTTATGAGATATCTCAAGAAGACTCAGACATATGCACTGCACTTCAGCGGAGAGCCGCCGGTAGTAGAAGGCTTCAGTGATGCCAGCTGGTGCTCAGAGTTGGAGAACAAGAGGTCTACAGGTGGATTCATTTTCACAATGGATGGAGCTGCTATATCGTGGAAGTCGAAGAAGCAGACTATGCTCTCGCGGTCTTCTATGGAATCTGAGTTCTTTGCACTTGATACCGCAGCAGATGAAGCAGAATGGCTTCAGGAGCTCATGTATGATCTTCCAGTGGTTGGAGCGCAGATACCGGCAATTCCGATATACTGCGACAACCAGGCGACTGCGGCGGTGGCATCAAATGATCTCTTCAACGGAAAGAAGAGAACTGTGCGGTTAAAGCACAGGGCAGTGAACGATCTCATCAAGAGAGGTGTCATTGCAGTATTCGATGTTCGGAGTCAGGAGAACCTGGCGGATCCGTTCACGAAGGGCCTCAAGCGTCCGCTGGTTGAAGACACAGCAGGGAAGATGGGCTTGAAGGCATTCTGATAGAATGTTTTTGTAATCCTACCATAAAGTTTTATGTTATTAGTTCAAAGAGAAATCTACTAGACATCTAACTTTTGGTTCAAGGGAGGACCACTGACTGGAAAACTATCAGGTAACAGTGGGTACTTGTTCTTAGGAACATGGAAGGGTTACGAACCCATAACCACTGTTGTCTACTATATGTTTTCTGCGGAAAACGGTTTCTGTGTTGAGGGTGGCTTAAATGCTTTAATAAGTTCTCAGGCAGAGTGAATGCCTGGTGTGCTTTACAGGAAGCACGGTAGCGCAGCACTACAAGGAGTAAAACTCCATGCTACAGTGGGATGACTCCACTATGAGGTTCCTAGGTAGGGGTAATGCCTCGGCTTTGCAAGCCAAGTCATAGCGGCGTAGCACCGCAAATAGGCAGGTAGCCTAATGCTGTATAATGAAATTAAAGAGTTGTAGACAGCACTACAAAGGGGAGGATAACCCCATGTTACAGTGGCACGACACCACGATGAGGTACCCGGGTAGGGGTAAAGCCTCGGCCTTGCAAGCCATGTCGTTGCGGCGTAACACCGCAAGGAAGCCTTAGGCTTCATGCTGGGTAGAATGGCACTACAAAGAGGCTGTGACCTCATGCTGCAGTAGTATGACACTACGATGAGGTTCCCAGATAGGGATAATGCCTCGGCTTTAGGCCATGTCATAGCGGCGTAGCACCGCAAGGAAGCGCAAGGCTTCATGCCATGTCTCCTTAATAAAGAACTTACCTATAGTGTATGGAAAGAGATATCAGGCCGTCTCTTGAGGGTAAACTTGTAGACGTCCAAAATTATACACTGAAACCAGGCTGGCACAAGGCCTTTAATGTGCAGCCAGAAGCACATGTAACTACACTTTGTGAGTGGGAATAATTACAATTGTGGTGCAGAATTCAAGACATAGTCCATTCTTGTATCACATTATTATTCAACCCATGCGGAAAGATTCAAGTCGTCAGCGACATCTATCCTAATGCAAAATGGACAGTTACTGTGGGGAACGCTCAACCCTAGACACATATATATGGTGAGATATGTGGGGGATTGTTGGTGCTCTTGCTCCTTGACATGAAGAGAGCTTGCTCTTAACATGCTTTGTAAAGTTTAGTCCCACATTGGAAAAGTACCATGAGTTATCTCAACATATATATGAGTATGTGTTGTTGGGATATGCACATGAGGTGGTGACCCTAAGGAGGGAACCATGTGGATAATTTTACTAAGAGGTAAGGATAAGGCTCCAAGAGAAGCATTCATGTTTTTTGCTCTTGGAAAATTAATTTCCATTGGAGCTAAGCCCCAAAGGGACTTAGCGACTCGGACTCGGACTCGGACTCGGACACGGACTCGGACTCATGGGCTCATGAGGCGTAATGTGGCATTTTGTTGGCGCACTTTGCACTTAGCACGTCAGCTTCGTCGCTAGGCGCATAGTGCGCTTAAGTTGCGCTCGTTGCGCGAGCCACTTGCGCGGCTACGTTGCGCGCTCAGGTTGCGCCCAGGGTGCGCCAGGTTGCGCCAGGTTGCGCGTCGTTGTGCGGGTGCGCCAGGTTGCGCCCGGTTGCGCCAGGTTGCACGCGGTTGCGCCCGGTTGCGCGAGGTTGCGCAGGTGAGCCAGTGCGCCAGGGTGCGCGGTTGCGCAGGTGAGCCAGTGCGCCAGGTTGCGCCAGGTTGCGCCGGTGCGCGGTTGCGCAGGTGAGCTAGTGTGCCAGGTTGCGCGAGTTGCGCAGGTGCGCCAGGTTGCGCGGGTTGTGCCAGCTTGCGCCGCGTGCGCAGTGTGCGCAGTATGCACTGAAGGCGCGCGTAGCTCGTAAAACTGGCGCAACTCGCGCAGTTCGTGGCTTTCCACGTTCTGACTGATTCGTAACTGTTCCTGGATTTGTGGATCTGACATTATGTCATGGCACACATTTCGGATCTGGACAGTTACATCAGTAGCTATATATTCAGAGCCTCTCTTCTCTTTAAAAATCTCTTCTAAGAGACTTCAGGATTCACGAAGAGAGAAGAGAGAGCTGCAGTGCACCTTGTCCTTCCTCGTGCAACCGAAGTCCGTCATCGTTCCGAGCAGTCCGTCGTAGAGCAATTTTCCATAGCGTTCCAGAGTTCATTCGAACTTGCTGGTTCCTGGAAGCTGACCGTGTGGGCGGATCTAGCTTTGAGCACTGGTGTTTTTGACACCCCAGCAGGCCGCCACCTTCTATCTTTCGCCTGTCACCTCCACTACTGCCTTTAGCAATTCGGCCAGCATCTTCTTCTTAGAAGCACTGCTATCGTTTGCTACGTTTACGAAATCTTCTTAGAATTTCGTATTCCAGAATCCTTCAAGAATCTCTGTTACGCACCTTCCTCGAAGCGTTGCGTTGGAACGTTGTTCTTACAACTGTTTCATTCTGTTTTCCATTGAAAAATTGTGCCCCGGTTATAACATTCACTATAGTCTATTATCACTCAGGGTACCCTGTCTAATATTATCCACTAGTTGTAGCACTTTGTAGTTCAATAATCTCAAAATTGTTGTTTATCGTATGCTTGGAACACTATCACAACAATTACTTCTTTGACGCTTAGTCTAGTTATGATTTGTTATTATGTCTGTATTTTTTTGGTCCCAATTGTCTTTGGAAGACGACACCTGAAAGATGCATGTGCACTTATTTGATCCGGCTTTAATGTCATTGTAGTCATTCTCATGTACCTGTTCATTCTTATTGCTTCAAGGTAATGGGCCAATATTTTGCTGTGCAAAATTTTCACTAATTTTAAATCCATCCTTCATTCTCTTTACTCTTTAACTGAAATCAAATTCAATTGTACTCTTTCTTTGCCCAAGTTTAGGTCATAGTTCATGATATTGGCCGATACAGTTACCAACACCGATAGTGAAACTGCCAATACCAGCCAATTCAAAACCACTGAAACCCTCTGAACCATAAAAAACCGCCAATTAAGAAGGCCTGATGCTGGTATCGTTCACGATACAGCGAACAGTTGTCTAGATACATTTTCTTGTGGCTAGTTTCGTGGTTATCCCATCTCTTTTTTTCCTTTCATCTGAGTCCTGTCTTGTTCTTTAGTATATCATGTTATTGTATGGGTACAATCCCAGGAACCACCATATCATTTAAACATCATACTGAATACCCCCCTCTCCTGTTGGGCCACCATCCCTCCGGTCGGTGGGTTCTACAATTATGCCCCTTTGGTTTTTCTTGGATTATCTTCTCAGGTGAACATTTTTGTATTTGTTTTCCATGTTAACTAAGTCATTGTGACTACATAACTTGCAACCAATAGAAGTGTACTAAAAATTGTGATTGGAGTGCTTGCATCCAATGATCCAACACAGTTGCAAAAATATCTGGCAAGTGCCCATTGAAATTTCTGTTAATTTATATGTTTAGAATCTGTTAGCTATCGTTGAAGTTCAGGACAATACGACTTAACTGATTCAGTTTTATGTACTGTATATTTGCTAGGAGGTATGGTTAACATGTACTTCTTGTTCTGTCAGCTTCTTCATGTAACTTGTTTGGCTTTTACAGTTTTTGCACCCTTATCTTTATTGTTCAATTGGTCATAATTGCACAAGTGGCTGTATCCTTCATTGAAGTATCTTTATATGTGTAATATATTTGTACTCTTTGTAATAATCAATAAGTAAACCATTAAGTTCTTTTGACTGTTTACTAACTTGTGTTATATTTTTGCAGTTACTTTTGGGTACTTTAAATTTCGGTACTACTACAATTACCAGTTTGGCAAGGTCTTCTATTTTAGGGGATAAGGTGTTGATGCTTATTGTTGAAAGTTTCATCTTCGAATTGTTGAACCTAACGAAGGATTTGATTTTTGAGCTCAAGGTACCATAAGCTATCTTCTAGATGTTTATTTTTGCATGTTGTAGCATACTTGCTAACACACACAAACATCAGTTCAGCATCAACACAAAGAGGCCAATATGTGTAAGATGTCCATCCAGTGCAATATGATAGCCTCTTGTTATAACCAAACATAACTTAAATCGTGCCTAAAAGAACGCCTAAAAGAATCACAACTTTTATCATAAATTTAATCTAAAAAAAGAGTATCTATGAAGTAGCCAGCCAACAAGTTCTATGAGGTAGATACAACTATTAGTATTTTGTTTAAATAATAAAAAAAGCAAGTAACAAACAACTCTTTTTGTTGTATTATTATACGGTTATGAATAGAATGAAAAAGATATTTAGGAGGGGTGGTAAATTTGGTTATCTAATGACAAATAAGCCATCTAGGAGCTTAAACTTTATTCGTTTTGAGAATTTTGAAATCCAGTTATGCAGGTTTGTAACAAGGCATTGCAGGAAACTGCGGCCATTGTCATGCTGCCAATTTCTATATTTCATTTGGGTGTGAGAATAGAACTTGGGAAAGGGTTAAAGAGATGCACAGCAATTGTAGGCACTGAGCTTTATCCTGTTTACCCACTTCCTGGGAGTGCATCCAGACGTACATCTGTTAGCTTGAATTTACTAGTGGAGAGGCTTTCGACCTGGGGTATCCTCTTGCCTCCAACATTGCCTCCCTTGTACCTCGTTTAGGAGTCATGCTGGTTGGATTCTTTCTTAAATGATTACAAGAAGAGAGATGCCATATCTCATATGTGTCCAGTGTGGACATGACATGGACCTAACATTTGTTTCCAAATGTCCATTCTTCCTAGGTAGCTGGGCATTTCAAGAGTACTCAATAGATGTGCCAAGACTACTTTATAAACCCCCAGACTAGATTTAGCCTTTTGAACAGGTTAGAGCCGTTGTTTATCATAAGTAGAGATAGTTGGCATTCTTAGTATTAGAAACAGTGAATTCACAAGCTTCGGTTTTTAGGACCTATCATTTGGCTCAAAAGCCAAGAGTACATGTCCAAATCATCTGAAGTGCTTCTAATTCATTCTGTTTGGTGGCCTTCTTGCCTTATTGACCTCAAATTCTTTTTCTTGTTTTGTTCTTTGTTGAAATGTATTTATTGCAAATTTCTGCTTTGGGACATTGCTACTGAGGGCACCCCAATTTGTATTCTGTAAGCTTTTGCTGCTGCTGTTGTATCTATTTGCAAATTTCACGATCCTGTCCCTTGATTATAACTTATTAACTTGCAGATCTGCTGAACTTGGTAGGAGCTGTGCCAGTTACTTTATGATTTCAACTCGCAATATGTATTGTGTATCGATTTTCTGTCATGTATTGATTGGCTTGCGTATCTATCGTGATCGCATCTCGTATCTTGTATCATATGATACAATAACAATATGATTTAGGTATGTACTTCTAAGTTCATATAGGAACATGATTTAATATGATTTTCTCATAGTTTTTTTTTTTTAAAAAATTTGTTTCATCCTTGCAGGTCTATCTAGTTCAAGAAATCATATTCTTAAGTATTACTCAAGTACAAAAAAAAACCCGATATTATCTATCAGCCTATGTGTAACGTTTCGGAACAACTAATATGTAGCAAAATTGTAGTATTCGTATTGTATCGTAAGATACGTATCAGGTACCTACGATACTAACAACATGGCAGTTATTATGGTAGAAAATGTATTTTTGAGCAATGAGGGCCAGTTTTATTGCCCCTACCCTTCAAATCTTGAACCCTTTCTGTTACCTAAGTCGTAAACCTTTGGGTTGGTCACCCTTTGATGACAGACATTGTTGCTTTTCAGTTTTTGGTCAAAGCTTTCTTCAGAAACAGAGGAAATATGTGCCTCCTCAGGTTTCGAACCCAAGATCTTAAAGTTCCTTCAAGAAGTCCCTGTAACCACTCCACCCAAAGTTCCTCTTTTATTTGCTCAAAGCCGAAGCCGAAGCCGATGAGCGTCTTAGTGTAATTCAGAAAGTATTCCCATATCAGAACAACTCATATTTTCTATTGTCTTTTTCTATTCTCTCCCGGATTGACTTGTACTGGTGGTATCTTCTGTTATATAACATGCTTTGCAAAATGATCAGTTATTCTAGCTTTCTTTCTAGTTTGATAATGTGACCTACAATAAATAGCATTCCTAAATCTTGAGCTAGTGTCTTATAAAGCTCCCGTTATTCAATTGTTTGATGTAGTTGTGTACTTTATGAAACACTATGTTGGACCGTCCTTTCAAGATATATTCTGCTATTTTCTTATATGGCAGAGTCATTTGATTGCATCGGAATTACTCAAGGCATCACAAGTGGTTCTGGATGCTGCAGTAAAGTTGTGCAGGGCATATTCTCAAAACAGCAAATGGGACTCTCTAGTTATGAATAGTTCCAATAATGACGGATCTTCAGTGAATGGAGATGTTCATTTCGCCAGTCACATTGTTAGCATAACAGGGTGCATCATCGAGAGTTTGTATGAACTGGGAATCTTTGCAGCCGCCGGTGGAGGAAACTTGGTGGCTGTGCTAAATGTTTCATGGAAAGGCATTGTTTCCTTACTGCATCTTGGTAAAGGGCTCGGTAAAGGGCTTTTATCTGAAAAAGTAAATGTAGGAGATATTATTCTAACTCTTGTTTCACTGGCCACTGAGTCCCTTAAGTGTGCTGGCGAAGCCTGGTCATCCACAATAAAGGAAGCTCTGGCATCCTCTGAAGCTAAAAGGACATTTCTACCAATAAAGTTCTACTTGATCAACGCTGTCCGGATTTCGTTAGACTATCCGTGTAAAGCTGTAAATTTATACAGGGAGATAAGTCAATGTGTGTTGTTGATCTCCTCTTTGGGCAGTTTCTTGAGTAAAGAAACCCATCTCAGAGCTGCAAGTGAGGTGCTGGTAGAGTTCCTGGAGCCAACATCCTTCCATCTTCTGTGTGCGCTACTAAATTCAGCTGATCTGAATTTCGAATCCAGATTCCTGATTCTAGAATGGCTATTTACAAATGAAATGGATTCTAGCTCAAAAGATCTGATGAAGGATGTTAATTATTCAACACAATTATCTTCTTTTGATGGTATATCCTGTCTCAATTGCAATTCTATGCCCAAAAACAGAGTATTATTGCTTGGCCGAGTTCTTCTGTTCATGAATCTCCTCAAATCTTCAGCAGATCTTAAAGATGAAATGGTGCTTGCTATCTCTAAGAAGCTTGATTATCTCTTGGACACCTTAGTGCATGGTGATGTTTACTCTACAACACTAGGTCAGCAAATACCTGTTCTGAGTCCTGGATCTGTTCCTGGAGTCACTTGGGAACCTTTGTTTTCTTGTATCGTACAATCGTTAAAGACCTTCATGGTTGTAGCATCTTCTAATGAACTGGCTTGGTTTGAAGTAGAAACCTTCCTCTTCCAGAACATCATCCATTCCCACTTTCTTTGTGTGGAGATTGTGACGGAGCTGTGGTCTTTCGTCATGCGCCATGCTGAAAAAGAGATGATCAACCACATACTTGAAAGCTTGTGTCTACTGTTCAAGACCATAGCATCATTAGAACCTGCCCTTACTCCACATTCTTCTCTAAGGAAGATAGCAAGGTCAATATGTAATCTTCTTACTTGGAGCCCAATTATGGTAGTAGATCATGTCTACACTTCCATATTAAGTGATGAGCTCATGATCGTTGCATTACTGATGGAGGGATTCCCATTCGGCTCATTATCTGATGACGTTAAAAAGGTTGTCGTTCAAAAGATTGTTGCTGCATGTTATGATTTCATAGGAAGCAATTATAAAGAGCTTGTTCTCTATGGTTCTTCAGGATCTTGTACTAATGATTTAATCGGATTGCCTGTGCAAGCAATCTCGTCTGCCTTGCGTACTTGGTAAGCATCTAAAACGGTTATTGAATTTTATGTTATTCGTATTTACCTCTAATTTGGAACCTATTTAGTATCAATATTGTGATTCATCATTCACCCATATACATTTTAATGTTCTCATGGAGTTATTGGATGTTTGGAGATTCAATATCAGAATCACATTTAAAATCCTTCTTATTTCTTGATTGCAGCAACATGAAGAGTTCTGTTATTATCGATGAAAAGCTTGGTTCCCAGGTTTTGAAGTTCACTCTCACTCTCGTTCATGGTTACAAAAATGCCAGAGATGGTGTAAAGGAATGCTATGCGATGCTTCTAGGTGCAGCATTACTTATAATCTCAACAACAGAGCATCTTTATGCTTCTGACAAAATGGCAGAACTCATCTTGGAGTTCCAAACCCTATTTGCAATAGGTCCTTCTGATGCTGATACTGCACTATGCCGATTCAAACCTTCTTTTGCGTCATTCTTGGCCAGCCTAGGTCATATGGAAATACCAGATGGTGAAGGTAGTGTACTTTGTCCTGCAGTTTGTACTCTGTATCATGTATTGCTAAGGGAACGACACTGGGCATTCATTCATTTGGCTATCGGTGCTTTTGGAAGTTTCGCGGCCTGTACTACATGTACTCAGCTATGGAGATTTGTTCCTGATGATGCTGCTCTTTCGTTTGATACTTCCAGTGGAAAAGAGGCGAACGAGGACAGATTTATGAGCGAGCTGAAAGCGTTTCTTGACAAAAGCATCGCATTAAAAGATGCATACTTGGGCGAAGAGCAGCTAAGTCATCTTGTCAAGGAAGGTCTGGTTCTGAACGAACTATGCAAGTTACCAAATGCAGTCGCCGATGATTCTGCAACTGAAGTAGGGGAGACTGTTGACGACGGGTGTGTGAAGAAAAAGAAGAGGAAGCTAGACGGAGTCTGTGAAGGAATAGAAATGCTGCAGAGTGGCTTGAAGGCAATGAGCAATGCCCTTGCAGAAGCTGATGCTGACGAGTTGAAGGAAGCATTCTCACCTTACATGTCGTCGCTCAAGGACGTCATTTCTCACCTGGTGAGCCTGTCAGGTTAGATATGAAACAGATTGAAAGTGTACATATTAGCATAAAACTGGAAAATTTGTGACCTACATGTATTCTGAAAAGATCGCTGCTTAATCGGAATGTTGAGGTCCGAGTTCAATCAAAAATTTCTAGTAATCCTTAGTTTCTTGTCTCTCCATCTCCAGCGACCAGGAATTCTTATTTCACTGATGTCTCAGAGTTTATCTTCTTTATGGTTGAGTTAAACAATCAATGTCTTTAAGCTGCTGAGTAGCACTATTTCAATAACATCAGAGTCGTACACATAATTAATTGGTTGTTGAGTTGTCATGCAGACGTAAGAAGGAGATGGTCCCCCTTCAGCTTGCCAAAACTGGCCTACTAACCAACCCCTCGTCATCAATGGGTGCCAGGAAATGGGAATTCGTATGAAAATATTGGTTTGCTTTGTGATATGATTGTTTGCTTATTAGTTTCATCTAGAAAGCATCTATTGATATACTATCCCAATCATGGAAAAATCATAGCATTCGTCTTGACTGTGATCACTTAATATCATTCTGTCAATCCTCTGATTGTTTCGTTAACAACCTATTGCAGCTTTGTGCTATTGTTTCAGAAAGAAAAGGATTCTAGTAGTGCCTTCTTTTTCTTCTACAGTTAACTGTGTATATGTTTTAGAAAAGGAAGAGCATATTTAGCCCGCCCAAGGGGGTGACTCCGGCCAGGGAGCCAATGGCTGGCTGCCACGTGGCCGCAGGTGAGTGTGGTCGCGCCCAAAGGGTAGGCAATGTAGCAGCGCTGTTTAGAAAACAAAGTGTACTGAAAGCAGCAACAACAAAACTGTACAACAAATTCCCTGCAGTAGACTAAGAAAACCTGTCTTCATGATGTCCTCAGCCTCCAAACACCTACTAAGCAACAAAATGATGTCCTCAGCTTCCAAACACATATATAACAAGAAGAGGAATACAAACAGCAGAACAAACAAAGGATATCAGAAACAATATTCTCATCCTTTCTCCTGCCAAATGGAAATCCCTCACATGATCACTCTCCTCAGAATGTTGCTGTTAACATAGATTGATGTAGAAGCAGTCCTTCGCTAGAGCACCATCCGATACAGCCGATGCCGATACTGTTTGGCAATGTCCCGATCCGATACCGACTGATACCGACATTGGAGGTCTCTTTTCCAGTCAATTCAACAACGAAAAGCAAGGATGTAAAAGCATAATAAGGCTATAAAAGCTTGTGAATGAAGAAATCGTATCTGTCGTAGGTAAACCAATCATCCAAGGTGAATATTATTTCATTCACTTTGAAGACTACTAAAACAATACAAAATACTTAAAATTATGCCTAAATGTCTAAAATATTTTATCTACATTTATTAATAATAATTATTTGCTTTCCGATACCAAAAGATCCGATACTATAATCCGAAACCGTCGATAATGTTGATAGCACCGATTCCGACACCGATACCACGTACCTTGGAGTAAACCCCCTCCAACATTTAATGTAGAACTGTAACATATAAGACCAGACAGGTTGATCCCTGTACATTACAACATCTTCCCCCAGGAACTTTTCCTCGAGAACTACAGGTTCGTTTCCAGGACTCCAGCAGACCATCCACCCCCCAAAACTCCACATGTGGGAAAAATGTTACATGTTAGATAATATACATATACATTACAACAGCTTCATTCAGGAACTTCTCCTTGAGAGCTACAGGTTAGTTTACATGGCTCCAGAAGACCATCCACCCCCCCAAAACTCCGCCCGTTAGATAATATACATACATATATACATTTCGTGAAACGACTAAACTTGCACATATATTTTAGATTCTTACAGCACCTCCCATGAAATGGGTTGCCTTAACAACCCCCCCCCCCCCCCCCCCCCCCCCCCCCCCCCCCCCAACACCTCCCCAAAACAAAGGTTGCTAAAGTTGGATGTAAAGAGCTCTTCTTTCACACTCCTCGACTTCCAAACCTGTCAACAGTTCTATGCTGCACTAACCGACCATCAGGCATGAAGATGATTACATCCTCCCTGCTCTAAATAGCAGCCCATGTAGCATGAAAAGTTCACTTGTTTGTAGCTGAAGCAAACAAGCGAACAACAATCATGAAACGATAAAGGAAGCATAAAATAACTTCAATATACTATTATCATGAAATGAACTTTTAACATAAACTTTCATGAGCGTAATGCTTATAGGACTAGACACTAGCTGAGTATAGTGATCGTTAGAGTTCCATATCAAATTAACCAGCAGATAATAGTTTTAAACCAAAATCAATGTTCATATATCAGCATAACAAAGATGTTCTCATGAATGTCATCTGCATAAAGAATGGTCATGCCAGTATTGACATAATATTGCCAAATATCAAGGTTGAATTGAAACAAATGCAAGACTACTTTTGGATAAAGAAAAATCATTATGCTACTGCAAAAAATGGTTCAGTGAAACAAGTATCGTCCTTATAACTCCGAAAGAAATGAGCAGAAAAGTAAAATATCGTTTTGTGGTAGTGTTAAAAGTTGATACTATTTAACATATGATACCTAAATCTTACAAATTCTACAAGGGATGAAATAAAATTGCTGAAAACTTCCTTCAGTAGCAAGAAGCGAACTTAATACATAAGACCTATTTTTTTACGATTTATTCAAGGTAATTAAAAAAATGGCTGAAACGTCCCTTAGTAACTACAACGAGTATAATCTTATTTTCTACTACGAAAGAATCTCAGTTGCCACCACTATGGTTTAATGTCCATCCAAGGCATACAAAAGAAAGGGTAGTTCATGTTGCTATTATTAGAGAATACACTTGGTAGAAAATACATTATATGATTTTCTTTTCTTGTATTCTCATTTTCTTTAGCTTCAAGTATATATATATATATATATATATATATATATATATATATATATATATATATATATATATGGAAAATTCTACAATACATCCCGTGGAAAAAGTTGTATCGATACATCCCAAATCTGAACCATTGGATGTTGATCCAATAGTTCGGATTGAGATCAAAAGTCAAAATCAGCATTAATGCTGATTCAGATTAATAGAGTAGGGAACATTATTTAATGCTGATTTTGACTTTTGACCTTAATCCGAACCATTGGATCAACATCCAATGGTTCAGATTTTGGATGTATCGATACAAATTTTTTCATGGAATGTATTGTAGAAGGACCCTATATATATATATATATATATATTTTTTTTTTTTTTGGAATAAGGGTGAATTTATTCCTCGCATATAGCGGAAAAGGTATTAAAGTACATCACAACTTTCCATGCCCCAATAATACTATTATGGGGCCATTACAGATACATCGAATGCTATATTATGTAGAATTCCAATAGGGGGGGTAGTCAAGCCCTCAAAGATACGTCTGTTGCGCTCCTTCCAGATGTGCCAAACAGACGTAGCAAGCCGAACTCTGGCTCTTCTAGCCCACCCCGGATCCCGTCCTCTGTGATCTCGGATCCAACTGAGGATGCTCCGAATGTCCCGATCCATCCCCACTCCACCTCTCAGCTGTGCACACTGCTCAGTCCAAATGTGCCAGGACACCGGGCAACCAAAAAAGAGATGCCCCAAGGATTCATCTTCAGCATTACATAGCACACATTTGGCATCCGGGATCTGCATCCCAAACCGGAGGAGCCTGTCTCTTGTCATCAATCTACCCCGAAGAAGGCGATAAGCACAGAGTTGCATTTTCCGGGCAACTCCCTTGCCCCAAATGAAGTCCACCTCCTCAGCCTGGTCGTGGTGGGTCCGAACCAAGTCATAACAGCTACGAAAGCAGAATATACCTGTCCCGCCCCCCATACCTGGGCCAGCCCAGCTCCATGTATCCTCCGTCTGGCTCGCGTCAATGGTAACAAGGTGAATCTCTGCAGCAAGCTGGACAATAAAAGGGTATCCCTCTGGCCTCCACAGTCCGTCTCTCAGGATCCGGCTGCATGTTAACCCCCTTCCTGCTTCCCTGTCCAGCTGTCCACCCAATATCTCAAGCAGTGATCTGGAACCCAACCAAGGATCTAGCCAGAGGTCAGTAGTCGTCCCATCCTTCATGCGCCTGCAGATAGCAGTCTGGAGCACCGGTCTACATCTCAGGATGGCCTTAAACGTGACCGAAAAATTGTTGTCTATCCTGCAGGCCCAGAAGTTGGATCTCCGTAAGTATCTGCTAGCCATCCAGTCCGTCCAGAGCGACCCCCCCTTGATGAATTTCCAGGCCATCTTCACACAAGCTGCCTTCCTTACCGCATGAAGAGGCCTCAGCCCAACTCCTCCTTCCTCCCGAGGCCGACATAACTGATCCCAGGATATAGCATGAATCCCTCCCCTCCAGATGAAGTTAGCGCATATAGCCTCCACCTTACGAATAGTAGCAGTGGGGATCAGGATAGACTGGAGCCAGAACATAGTGATGCCAGCAATGACCGACCGCACCAACTCAATCCGTCCCCCAAATGACAGTCCCGCCGCTTGCCAACCCTCCACTCTCCTCTGAGCAAAATCCACCAAGCTAAGACAATCCTGCTCTCGGGCATAGTTGACCGTCAGCGGGACCCCCAGGTATTTCACTGGGAGCTCGTCTCTGTCCACACCTAAAGCGAAGGCTCTCTCCTCCTGAAGTGTACACCGGGAGCTGAAGTATACTCTGCTCTTCTCCCGGTTTAACTGAAGCCCAGAAAGCCGCCCGAACTCCTCCATAATGTCAGAGAGCGCTCTCATTCCCCTCATGGAAGGCTGTAGTAGCACCAATAAATCATCAGCATAAATCAAATGAGATACAGCAGGACTCACCAGCCGGAAAAGGGGAACAATCCTCCCGCTATGCACTGCTATATCCATCATACACGTGAAGTACTCCATCACCAAGGTAAAGAGATACGGGGAGAGGGGGTCGCCCTGCCTCAGCCCCCTGTTGCTACTGAAGTAGCCATGTGGCGTGCCCTGGATGAGGACAGAGAAGGTAGGGGAGCAGATGCACTCCCTCACCCTCGCAACCCACCTCTCGTCAAACCCCATAGCTAGCATCAAGTGGCACAGGAAGTCCCGATTGACCGTGTCATAAGCTTTCCGGAGGTCAAGCTTCACACAAGCCTTCATCCCCCCCGGTTTGCTAAACTCTCGCACCATCTCATGAGCGAGAAGACTGTGCTCCGCAATCGACCGACCCTTGATGAACGCTGCTTGGTTCTGGGACACTAAGCCCTGCATAATCCCCTCCATACGCCTGCACATAAGATGAGTGATAATCTTGTAAAGGAAATTGCAGCACGCAATGGGTCGAAAGTCAGCAAGAGAAGTCGCTCCTTCCTTCTTGGGAACCAGAGTCAGGAATGTATGGTTCATCTCCTTCAGAAGCCGGTCCTCCACAAAGAACTCCTGCACCGCTGCCAGAACGGGTGCCTTAAGCACACCCCAGTGTCGCTTAAAGAACCCAGAAGAGAAGCCATCAGGCCCAGGAGCTTTGTTGGGATTAGCCTTCATCACAATATCTTCCACCTCCTCCATCCTTACCGGTGCCAAAAGTAGACTGTTCCCATGCCGGGACACCAGTCGCTTCGTAACCAGGGCCGGGAACGTGCTGGAGTAGTCCGTCTGCTGATATAAGTCAGTGTAGAATCTGACGGCCTCCTCCTGAATCTCCACCGGGTCTCCCACAAGACGACCCTCAGTATTCAGGAGTCGGGGGATGCTGTTCCGGTGCTGACGGGTGCGGATCACATCATAAAAGAATTTGGTGCAGCGGTCACCATCTTTGAGCCAGGTGCATTTAGCCCTCTGTGCCGCACTGATCTCCTCCTGCAGTCTCATGATGCTAACCTCCTCAATAAGGGTCTTCTCCTTAGCCGCCAGTTCCCCATTCATAATGTCAGACTGGAGCGCCATCTGAGTGTCCCGAGAAGGACCCTATATATATATATATATATATATATATATATATATATATATATATATATATATATATATCATGAATACAAAAATAAAAATAAGGATCTCATGAATACAACATAACAACATTTTCCATGATTTAATATCTTATCTTAACGTGGTATCAAAGGGATCCATTCTCGTGCCCTTGTATTATTTCCAATTGCATGCTCTCTCCTCATCATGTCATCTCATTGTTCGTCATGCTCGACATCTCGTCTTTGTGAGATCTCGTTATCTCGACTCTTCGACTCATATCTTGGTTGTTGCTCAACATCTTGACTACTCAGTTCTCAGCTCCTCAGATTTTGTCTTTTGGCTCTCTTTCCACTCGTCGGCTCATGAAACCCCGCTTGGTATGGAGGAGGGAAAAATGGGGACAGGCTTCCTGGAAATGTTTTGGTAGACCGAAGTGTGGGAGTAAGGGTAATTTCCTTGATTTACACGGAGAGCAGGCCTCTTAATTGCTGCAAACTAGGTGCATGGTGTAGTTTTCTCTATTAATGGTGTTGCATCATGTCTCTTCTATAATCAAAAATCAAACTCAACAGTGTACTACTAGGAATAATTTTGAATGGCTTGGGTTTGGAATTTTGAAACACTACGTTAGCATTCTAGAATAGAAACGTTCCACACTTCCATGATTCGGTACAAAATTTGCAGAATGAAAATGAGGATTGAGTGAGTTATGGTAAGTCCGGTGCTCAATTACTGTATCTAAGAATTAAGACATTACCATCACTAATTTATTTTATTTAAGACATTAGTATCACTTCGAGGATCACATCAATGCACATCATGTGTTAATCTAGTGTTTTTAGTTACTGATACACTTGAAAATAGTAAGGCGTAACCTCACCAAATAATAATTAATTTTTTACACAGGCAACAATAATTTATATAGTCTCTCAATTTCAGCAACTGCCGCCTCTCTTTTAGAAAAGTACTTAAATGTTACTAAATTTCACACACACACACATGCATAATTTAGAATTGAGCATAGCAATCAAGCTTTGAAGTTACATCTCCTTATGATAGAATAGGCTTGCAATTGCATGTTTCTCCATATAGCATAGTAAAATCACACAACGCACATCAACTTGTTAAAACTGCTCCTGCCACATACATGGCATGCACGCCCCACATTTATGTACTATAAAGCAATCTGATCCACATGGTCTATCCTCCCTCTAGTTTCCTTAAATATGTAAGATTCACGGAGAGATTTCTAACCCAATTTGGTAAACCAACCTGGAAGAGACTATGGATATAAATTTAGTGTTATCATTTGCACTTCAACACGAGTTCAACAATGTTGACCCTACAATTATGGTAGAGATTGTATTAAATGGATTTAAACAAGGAAGTTTAAATGGATAAACATTGAACACCAACTCCTATCCTAATAAAATGGATAAACATTGAATACCAACTCCTATCCTAATCAAAAGGATAAGCTTAGAGGCCTGTTGTAACAAACCATACGACTATCAATATTTATACACATGTACTTTGCTGTACACAATTAATTACAGTTGAGAATATTTTCTCTATTATTATCTCCTCTTTCTTTTCACTTTTAATTATTGTATCAAAGCACCGATCCTGGTGACTCCATAACCTACATCAGAGAGAGGAGAGATTCTCACAACGGTGGAAACACTAAATCCACTGTGGTACCTCTAGATCATTCGGACCCCTTTTTCTTACATCACTCTGACCATCCAAGCATCAATTCTAGTCTCCAAGGTCCTTGAAAGAGACAACTATGGGACTTGTAGTCGTGCTATGCGTATGTCTTAGCGCAAAGAACGAGATCAGTTCCATCAATAGATCGATCAATGCTCCTTCAACAACCGATGCAAAATTTGCTCTTTGGTAAAGATGCAACGACATGGTTCTGTCATGGATCCTTAACCCGTGCATCCAAAGATCATCGGTAGTGTTATACATGTTGAAACCATAGTTTACAATATCGGCCGATACCGATACGGTTTGGCATGTCTTGATCCAATACCGACCGATACCAATACTGACCCGAAACCGACATTGGGGTCTCTTTTCCGGTCAACTCCGCAAATAAAGGAAAGAAAAAAAGACTAATCACCAAGGTGTAAAAGCAGAGAAGGTTGTAAAGACACGTAAAAGAAAAAGAATTATCTATTTCATGTAAACCAATCGGCGATAGAGACTACTATTTCAACCAATTTCAAAACTACTAAGAAATAACACAAAAATACTTAAAATTATGCCTAAATGTATAAAACAATTTTTTTTCTAAATTATATTAGTTCATTAATCATTATTTGCGTTCCGATACCAAAAAATATGATACTCCGATCTGGAAATGTCGAAACCGTCGTCCTGATACTCATAGGAAAGGTCGGATACCGATATTGTAAACCTTGGCTGAAACTGCAGCAGAAGTTTGATCAGATCTAAAGGAACGGTTTTTCACAAGGCAATGCTTCAAGAATCTATTATATTCAACAAGACATCAATGAACACAGACAATAGCATCAATTGATTGCTCTTTACTACACCAAATTGAAGATGCTTTGGAATAAGTTAGCATCATACAATGACCTCCCAACTTGCATTTGTGGAGGAATGAAAAAGCTCGTCGAGCGTGAAGAAAGGAAAAAGGTAATACAATTTATCATGGGCTTAAATAATTCGTATTTTCGTGGACAAATTCTCTTGATGCAGCCTTTACCCGACACTCAAAAAGTCTACTCACTTGTACTCCAACAAGAAAAACAAACGGAGGTTGCCTTGAATCATGATGGCACTGATCACCATGCGATGAATGCAAGGCCGCCTATCGCACAAAACTCTCAAGGTCACAAACAGAGGAAAGTCCCTCAAATGTACATACTGTGACAAAGGAAAGCATAAAGCCGGGAGGCTTATCTTTAATTTCAGGTTTATTTTTAACTTCTAGTATTTCTTGTTTTAAGTTTATGTTTATCTCTTTGTTATGATAGAGTTGTTAAGAATCATATTTCTTTTAGGACTCTGATTTTGACTCTTTTTATTAGGATATACTCTATCTTTAATTTTTACAGTATTTGATTAGGATTGAAATTTGTTATGAAAGTCCTATAAATAGGCACATTCTGTCTACAGTTGGAGGTAAATTTTTAATCAATAAATTCTTCTTTTGAGATAAGAGATTCATTTTCTCCTTCTCTTGGTCGTGGATTCAACTGTTCCGTGGATTCGGAAGCCCCTCGCTTGAGATTTTCAAGCAACCTTCCTACGAACCCCTCATCAGGCCATCCGTCAGAGTTTCTGCAGCACCACTTCGCTCTCACCAAGCAACGGAGGACCAGTTATCGTCATTATTGATCGACTTGGTCATTGCCAGACACGAAGGTAAGTCCGTTCTGTTGTCACGCTACGTCAATCAACAAGCACGCAAGTGTATTTTGTTGGTTACCCATTAGGCCAAAAGGATAATCGGGTGTATGATTTTACCAATAAAATATACTTTTTTAGCCGTGATGTGTCCTTTCATGAACAAATTTCCCCCTTCTCACAGCTGCCACCAAATAATGAGCAAAATATACATGTTTTGCATCTCCCTCAACTAGAACCTACTGTCTCAACAATTGATTATGCTTCATTTTACTAACAACAGACAGAACCTACTCAAAAGTTGCAAACGGAGGTGCGTGTACACTAAAAATCAATTCAGGAAAGAAGACTCAAAGTACCTAACTAAACAGGACAAAATCTTACCTCCTATAGTTCTATAAGTTGAGTGAGAATGCATCCACCGTACCACAAACTAACAATATTTTCTCACCATTAGGTAACCACAAATTAGGAATCAGTTTCATGCCTCATCCATCCACCTTAAATTTATGCATCTACTAATTCTAGCCTTAGTGTATTGTTTGCCTACACATTAAGATCCTAGAAATGAACTTTTATAAGTGAGGATGTCATTCCTTCTCTCTGGTTTGTTCCATAGAGACCAATGCAATTCCCTATAAAAATTGTATTAGTTTATAGCTCTTCATCTAGACACTTCTCTACTTTAATGAACTGGGAGGGTGCTCTTCATTGCATAACCAAAGAGCTGTCTCTAAGTATCTGCGAGACTTCTAGGTTTTGATGCCAAGGTCCTCTCTTCATCTAGACACTTCTCTACTTTAACAAAGTCAAGAGGGTGATCTTGATTGCATGACCAAAAACTGTCTCTAAGTTATCTGCCAACTAGACTTCTAGGTTTGATGGCAAGGTCCTCACTTACTCATAGCTATCTTGACTAGGGACTAGGCACTACTAGAGGGTTAATGTAAGATCAATAACTACATTTGGAAAAACAGTTGAGAGAACTAAGGGATATGGAATTTTGTCAAGCTAATAATATGGAGACATAATAACAAAAGCTATTGTACATATCCAGCCAAGGCAGAACAGATACTCCAAAATCGAATGCATGCAATCGTGTACACATTTAATTGGACACTCCAAAATATGTGTTGTGTTCATGTTGCTGAATCCATACCGTGTCATGTACTATCTTATTCCTATCTGTGCAACAAGTACCAACTAATGTAAGATAGACGAAATCACCAGTGACCTAATCAGGATGCTGAAGTGTTCATCGTGGATAATCAGAAGGAATAAGATGCGTGTAGAATGAATGGATATGGTCAAATGATGACTGTGCATGGATCCCAAACGAAAAAAATGGTAGGAGAATCAAGTAAGGAATCTAGTGAAATAATAGTGAGCTTTTGGAATCTACTAAGCTTATAATGTTTTACGGTCATACATAGTTGAAGACCTAAAGAGAGCAAAACCACCACATGTAAGGATAATAGATATGCTGACATATGGATATTCAGATTAGTAAATTTCCATAGAAAATGAGGCTTCTGTAAATGATAACATGGTAGTAGCATCAACGTTGAACATCAGCAAGAAACTTGTAAATGATAACCAAGGGAACCATAATTCACAGACTAAAATATCATGAAAACTTTAGCACGTAAAGATGTAAACAGCTAATTGTGACAGAAGTTCAACAACAAAGTCTTGATTCAACAACAAAGATAGCAGTCACAAGTTACAAAACAATGCCATCAGAGGGGTAAGCCTGACAAGACTTTGGGCTCGGGCAACTCCCCTCCATAGGGCAACCCCCAATGTCATTTGGTGTTCTTAGGACCGGTCCAGCCCAAACCCGACTTAAATCTATATCTTTTCAATAGGGGTGAAGGGCAACTAAAATTAGCTCTGGCTAAGGCAACCCAACCACCTGGGCTGGCCCTGGGCATTAGTATGTTGCTCTCGAAAAGGAGTTTATAGTGCATAATGCAAAATTTCTCAGAAAATAAAATTACCTAAGGCAGAGAGTCCAGCCGACAGAAGCATGATTCCATCGTCGCATACCCAGAAAACTGAGAATTACGACCTCTCTAAAATGGGATCAGCTTCCACAATATCTGCAGCTACATGGTCAACTTGCCCACCCATTCTTCTGCCATCCCGTAATCGATGCTCAACTCCCTCAAAGGAGGGATATTCTCCAGCGCAAAGATCATAAGATGAGGAAACGCCACATTGTAATGATCATAAAGAACAAATTGCACAAACACATTAGGACTACTACTGTGGCTCATATAGCAGGCTACATTCCTCGCCCTTGAAACATCTATCGCAAAGTCCAGCCCCGGCAAAGAGGGGAAAGCGGCTGGCATGTAATCCGGGAAGACATCAGTTACATCTCCCCACTCCACCCACCTCCGCGGAAACCTGTTCGGAAAGACGAAACCATCTCCGTTCGCGGACAGTGCTTCCGCCTGCTGTTTGGTAAGCACGAGCCCGCTGAACTCGCAGATGAAAGACCCAGCTCGGATCAAATCCAACGACCGGACCCCCCATCCGGTCTCCAACGACCTAAAGATCTCCAGCCTGTTCGCCAATCCCTTCTGGCTCACCCGGTTGGGACAGCTCGCCGAGCAGCGGCAGTAAGGTCCGCACTCATAAACCACCGGCTTCCCCCTCAGGAGTATCCCGTTAGCATCGTAAGCAAACTCGCCGCCATTCATCTTGGCGCAATAGCAATCTGCCGTGCAACAGCTCTTCGCGCACTCGCATCCGCCCCCGTGGTCCCCAAATATCTTCTCCTGGAGCCCGAGAGGGTACACCGGGATAGCAAGGTACTCAAAAAGCAAAGGGTCACGGTCGGCATCGATGTCGTTGAACAAGGACACTGCAGAGTTCTCCTTCCCCATGGAGATGTCGAGGCTCACATACCCCCTCGGCCTCACCCTCAAAGGGTTCACCTTCAGCTCTTCGGCAAGCTTCATCACCAGGCTGCCCATGTCGTCCTGCCCTTCGATCCTCAGCAGCCTGTACTTGTACACGCCGAACCCGGACTTGCCGACGTCCCGCCAGCATTCAACGATCTTGTAGAGGCCATCGTAGACGTAGACCTTCCCGGTGGGGCTCTTGTCGGACTTGAACCCGCGGATGACGCGGATCTCGATCCCGTAAGCCATGCTCCTCTCCAGCCCGAGGTTGGCCCCCTCAAGCTTCTGGTCGACGGAGTGCGTGTGCATGTTCGGCGCGCGGCCACCGTGGCCGGTGTAGACCAGCTCGTAGCCCTTGTCCTCGTCGTCCTCGTAGCCACCGGAGACGATGATGCTGGTGGCGATGGGCTCGTGGGTGGAAGAGCGGCTGGCGGGGACGCTGTCGATGCCGGCCTGGACCTGGCCGTGGAGGCCGACCACGCAGATCTCCATCCGGAAGAAGTAGACGTCGCCGACGGCGACCCCGGGGATGGGGCCGACGATGCGCTTGTCGCGGTTGAGCCAGAGGCCGCGGTTCTTCATGAGCGCGGCGGACTTGAGGTCGGGGCGGCCGCGGCGGGCGAGGAGGCCGGGCGCGCCGGCGCGGCCCTCGTCGCGGAGGACGAGGAGACGGAGGGACTCGAAGGTGATGCGGGTGCGGCGGAGGAGGTCGCGGAAGTGGGCCCAGTCCTGGGGGCCCAGGGCCGAGACCCGGACCATCTCGGCCGAGCGCGGCCGGCTCTTCTTCGACCCCGCCACCACCGCGCCCGATGCTCCGGCGGCGCCGGAGGTGGTGGCGGACTTGAGGCTGTCGTTGTAGGAGGAGAGGAAGAGCTGGGCGAGGCGGAAGTACTCGGCGAAGAGGTCGTCCTCGCCGGAGGCGGGGACGGAGAGCTTCTGGAGTGGGGTGTGGAGCTCCGGGGAAAGGATGGAGTTCGGCGAGAGGAGGGAGCTAGGGTTAGGGTTTGGGATCTCGACCGGCTCCGGCTTCGGTTCGAGCTTCGGGGAGAGCAACTGGAAGGGGACGATGTTGAGGTCGAGGAGCGGGTTCGCCGACGGACAAGGATCCGCCATGGCCGGAGGAGGAGGAGGAGGAGGAGGAGAGAGAGAGAAGGTTGTCTCCTTTGGGAAGGATTTCGAGTGTGAGCTCAGTGTTCAGTGTGGGAGTGACGACGGGGACAGGGACATTTTGGGAAGTGACGCCATTTGCGGAAATTTTGGTCCGTTGTTAGAGTTTGAGATTAGTTGGAGGGGCATTTTGGGAAGGGCGGCACACGCGTTTGAGTTGAAGTACGCGCGTCAACATCCCCTGCTTTCTTTTTTCAGGGACGGGAATATAATATTTCCAACCTTATTTTCTTCAGAAAATTTATTGTACCAAAATATATTTCTTAGAAATTAGGCAAAAGGAAACAAGTTTGGAAAAATTCGTTTAAACGAAACTTGTAGCCATCCAAGATGGCGGAATATCAAAAGCAAGAAAAAGTAAAAAAAAAAAAAAAAATTGAATTCCTGCCAACCAAGTTGGCAGAATTTGGCCAATTCCGTTAAAAAAAAAAAATCCTGCCAACCAAGTTGGCGGAATTTGGCCAATTCCGTTTAAGAAAAAAAACAAAAAAATGGAAATGATGCCAACTAAGTTGGCGGAATTTTAGCATTGCTAAAATTCCGCCAACTTGGATGTAGGAATTTGGTACTTGGTTTTTTTAGTGGATCGATTTTTATTGGCCCGGTTTTTCTTCATGGGTTTAGTTAATTGGTTTTTATTCATGGCTACATTTTGTGGTTCACATTAATTCATAATTCATGTGGTTCACATAGGCCTGTCAATGGTAGCTTATTGGTCGGATATTGACATTACCATATCCGAACCATTAACTATCGGATATATCCGATAACTATCCGATATCCTATCGGATAGAAGTTTTGGCTACCGTATCCGTTACCGATAATTTTAACGGATATCGGATAATATCCGAACCAATAAGATTACTAAAAAAATTTAAAAAGAGAAGAAAAAAAAATCAGAACCAACAGATTTTGTCAAGAAACGACATATTTTTACATTGAAACGACAGATTTTGTAAGAAACAACAGATTTCTACATTGAAACGACATATTTTGTCAAGAAACAACAAAAATAATAGATTTTCGACTGAATTCTGAATTCCTGATGGCCCAATATATTTTAAATTTATTAAATAATTTAAATATTATCGGTTCGGATATTATTGGTCCGGATATGACATTTACCGTATCCGTATCCGATATCCGATAAATATCCGATATGATATCCGAATCCGTATCCGTATCCGAAATTTCGGATATTTTCGGTTCGAATACGGATCAGATATGAATTTTCGGTCTACCATTGACAGGCCTAGGTTCACATTCGCTCTTGCTTCATGGGTTCTACTGTTTTTCTAGTTCACGGGTTCTAATATGGCAGAGAGATGAGGGAGAGAAAGATGGCACATAGACAATTTTGCTATAAGAGGAGAGAAGCACAACTCTGAACATCACACAAATAAACAGTAAAACACCAGAAAGAAGAAAAAAGAAACAAGTCCGAGAGAATTAGAGTTTGAGGAGAAAGAAGTAATCTGAGGAAAAAGTAGAGTCTGAGCAGAAAGAAAAGTAAGAGAGAGAAGAACACAAGTAATTATTTTTTATAGTTTAAATCATGATCTTCATCCTAAAAAATATTCGTTTTCATGATCATTGTTTTACAGATGGCTAGTCAAAATGATGGACTTATTCCCGGAGGACCTACTACTGATTTGATAAAGCAGAAGCGTGATTCGCATATATGTAGTTTAATATTTTCCGGAAAGGTATATTAAAATTTAACCGTGTAAGTCAATATAATTGATATGTTTTACATGTCTAGTAATAATTTTGTCTATGTATATCATATATGATTATAATGCTGGTGAACGATTACGAGAGCATCCCTCATGGCGTTATGAGAACGACCTAGGTTATTGGAAGTTGAGTGCCGAGCAAGTGGCATTGATCAGAGTATTTGGCTTTCAATATATTGACCAAATATATTTTCTACAACACAATAGAGACTTGATCTTCAGTTTAGTTGAGCGTTGGTGGCCAGAACGAAATACATTTCAACTCCCATTTGGTGAAATGTCTATCATTTTAGCAGATGTGGCAAATATTTTAGGATTGCCTATTACGGATGAACCTATAATATTTGACGAATCATTTTCAGCTCAGACTTTGATAATGGAGTACCTAGGCGTGGACGTGCCAAAATTATATGGAAAAAACTTAGTGACGTTTACTTGGCTCCGCCACAACTTTTTGCGCCTAGATCGTATTGGCGATCAAGAGATCTTAGTAGATGATGATCGGGTAAGTATAAATTTAATGTTATTGTTTGCGTAATATATTTGTTAATTTAATTTTACCCGTAATATTTTTTCATAATATGTTCAGGTTATTGCTTGCACTAGAGCCTACTTGCTAGGCCTAACTAGCGCAATTTTGTTTCCAGACTCATCAGATAAGGTAGATTGGCTCTAGAGCCTACTTACTAGGCATAATTAGCGCAATTATGTTCAGGTTATTGTTTGCACTAGAGCCTACTTACTAGGCCTTGCGCCGTACCTCTGGTACTCCAATATGGCCTCTCACCAATATACTTTGAAGGTTGTAAGGGACTGAAATTGGCTCCAAGTGCGGCTCGTATACGCTTCTTAATGCTTGTTTAGAAAAAATACCTGGATAAAAACTCTCGATGCTAATTTTTTTTAGAATTAGCCGCATAACATGCATGTACACATGGAAGACAAGTATGATACCACTTATAACATGAACAATAATTTTCATATAAGCGAACAACATATGTTCTATTTGTTTTACGATCTAATATTTCAAATAAATAACTAACTATACTCAATATTTGCAACTGGTGTTTTTTATTGGTGATTCGGGCCATAGTTTTTAACATTTTCGGACAATAGTCGGTTTCAAGATTTTCGGCTTTTTGTCGGTTCTTGTTCTGAAGTGTTATAATTTTGGCTCGAATACCATCAAGTAGTGTTGTTATTGGTTTATCGTGTAGGTTTTTAATCCAATTATTGAAGCATTCAGCAAGGTTCGATGTGTTAATATCTAATCTAGGACAAGGAGAATAAGCTGTTATCCAGTGTGATAAAATACTTGTTTCATCATTTACCCCAATGAGCCAATTGTAAACATCAATATTTTTAGCTTTAATCATTTCAAAACAAATGTTCGCATCTACTTCATTATAACATCTTGCAAGATAGTCTAATCTACGTTAAAAAATAGGCAATCTACATACCGATTTTAAATTTTGTTTAAAATGTTGAATACAAAAAAAATGAGGTGACTCTGGAAAAGTAGCATGCATGGCATTTATCAATCATTTCTGTTTATCTGATATAAAAGAAATTGTGTTCCATGCATTAAAAAAACCTTCAAAAGCGGTTTTCAATCCATTTAAAAACCAATTCCAAGAATCTGTGTTTTCACTTTCAGCAATGACATAAGCAATTGGATATAACTGATAGTTAGGATCATGAGCACAAGTAATAAATAAAATACCTCGATATCTAGAGGAAAGAAATGTGGCATCAGTACTAATCACAGGTAAATATTCCCTTAAAAAACCATCAACGCATGCCTTGAAATAAATAAAAATTCTTTGAAAACTACCATTTTCTGTAGTCTTTATACAACATCTACTACCTGGATTCGTCTCGATAATTGTAAGAGCATACTCTTCGAGACTATTATATGCATCAACATAACTACCATTTATTTCAGATAGAGCAATTTCTCTAGCTTTCCATGCTTTACAATATTTAATATGTATTCGGTGTTCTCTATATATATCCTTTACAATATGAGATGGACTATACGACTGATTGTCTCGAATTTTATCAATAATCTTGTTCTTAACCCATATAGTAGTAGCTAATGGATGACACCCTGTTGTAAGTCCACTTAAACAAGAATGTACATTTTCTAACGTAGCAATAACAAAACTTTGGCCGTTACCAATGGCTTTAGAATACACTTTCCAGTTACAACTTGAAACGTTACATTTATATACAATTCCGGTGGTATTGTTTCTAGTAGCCGAACAAGTAAAATTATGCTTAATTGCTATATCACTAATAAAACTTCTAAATTTAGAACGATTCTTAAATTCTTTTCCAATAAATAATCCAGGAGTGGTTACACTATCAATATTATCATCAAATTCATTATCTACATTTTCAATTAAACCATCACTATTTTTATCATCATTGTTACTATCATCTAATACATGTTCTTCTTCAGCAACATGAATAACTTGATGAGAAGAACTAGGAGCACTACTAAAATTTTGTGGTGGTGGTGCAGTCACAAAAATACTAATATACTGTGATTGCATATTAACTTCAAGAATAAATTTTCATGCTTCTTCACTAGCTAAATTTATACAATTAGACTGAAAAATATGTACCAATAAAAACTCATAATTAACAGAAAACTGATCAATAATTAGATTACGTAAACTCTCAAATGAAATATTTCGATTAATTAAAATAACATCAGTCAAACCTCCTTCGTAGGCTAACCCATTTAATATACCACCAATCGAGCATAGTATCGTTAGACTTCTATCCATTGCGAAAATTTAGTTGATGACTTCTTCTGTGAAAAAATGCTGGAGGGGAGAAGTGAGAAGAGGAGAAGAAAATTAGAAAAAAACTGGTGTGTACAAGTATTTGATAAAATTTTCTTTTATAGAAATTTTCATACAATGAGCCGTTGAGAGCCGTTGAAAAAGTAAGTATACGTTATAAAAATACAACCGTTGCAAATCAAATCAGATCAAATCTCTCGTCTCTATGCAACATGTGAACTAAGAATAAAGGGGAGCAAGTGCAACCCGTGAATAAAAACCAATTAACTAAACCCATGAAGAAAAAATCGAGCCAATAAAATCGAGCCACTAAAAAAATCAACTAAAAAAACCAACTACGCGGAATTTTAGCAATGCTAAAATTCTGCCAACTTAGTTGGCATCATTTCCTTTTTTCGTTTTTTTTAAACGGAATTGGCCAAATTCCGCCAACTTGGTTGGCAGGAATTGGAAATTTTTTTTTAAACTTTTTCTTACTTTTGATATTCCGCCATCTTGGATGGCTACAAGTTTCGTTTAAACGAATTTCTCCAAACTTGTTTCCTTTTGCCTAATTTCTAAGAAATATATTTCGGTACAGTAAATTCTATTTATATTCTTTCAATATAAGTTCCATAAAAAAATTCTAAAAATAATATTTTTCTCCTCAAGAAAACCCAAATAACATATTTAAAAAAGTCATGTAATAATAAGTAGTAGTTTTTTATAGGCAAATTGTATTAACTTTTTTCTATATTTTGTACTTATTACATAAACTATCTATACTTTAAAACTAATTATACGGACTACAGCCGGATTTTAAATTTTGAGACTTGAAATGAACTCTAAAAGTGGTGTCTGGTGTCCTGAAAGCTTAATGTTCATAATTTTTTTTTTCCATCGACAAGTCTCATATACCTGTTCTAAACCCAAAAAATCACTCGTCCATCATGAAGATCAAAGAACATCACAACTTGATAATCCTTATACGTCATGGACATGATATCAAGTTCTATGAAGAACAAATAGAAACTCTCGATTACGCCCACAAGACTCCTCTCTCTCTCTCCCCAAAAAGAAATCATAAAAATGTATTCTTAAAATTTTCAAAAAAGGATTATGCACATATAAGTACATTTGATTTTGGATGTTTTAAGTTTTTCGTTGGTTCGTACGTATAAGCAGGCCCACAATTTGATTTTTGTTCAAAAGAGAAAATTTTGGTACTATAAAATTATGGACTTATACTATAATTTTATAGGTGTCCTCTAAATTTTTTTTATTTACTCATACTATTAAAATTTGGTGCCCTCTAAAATTTTGGGCCTGAGACAACTGTCTCATGAACCTCATATCAAGTCCGAGCTGACTACCCCTATAGTTTATATTTCCTATAAAAACTTATAACGCTGACCACAATATATTTTATAAGTGTAATCGTAGGAGGAGGTCATTTTAGAGGAAACTATTTTTGACAACTTAAAATTTATTATTAAAATTTGGTATTCTAATTTTATATATTAGGTTTTTGAAATATATATATATATATATATATATATATATATATATATATATATATATATATATATATATATACTATTTGATACATAATATATATAAGAAGATTTGTGGGTGTGGATCCCCTGCGACGGAGGTCCTCAGCTCCTCGGGCTACCCCCCCTCGGCCGGTGGCCTGTCGTCCCTGGGCGGCCGGGGCCCCACTGGCCGCTCCTCCCGCGGGGAGGCCCCCCCTTCCCCGGCCGGAGTTTGTTTGGCGTGCGGCGGCCCCTCCCTCGTCTCCTCTCTTCCTCGGAGCCGCTGCCGCCCTCGACGTAGTCGGCATCGACGTTCCCGGCGACCTCGGCCGTCGCCGGCCCCATCCCTCCTCGGCCCTCCGCCGATCTTCCTCGGCGCCCGCGTGCAGCGAGGCCTCGTCCGCCGCTCCCCAGGGTCGCCGTCCCCGTATTTGCGCCTCCTCCTCCCCCGGCAGACCCTGGTGCTCCTCCTACCCAGGCTGCCGCCCACTCGTCGGCAGACCCTTCTCCAGAGCTCCCCCTCGCTCCGGCTTCGGGTTGCTCCTCCGCGTCACCTCCCTCTCTCGCGTCTCCTTCCGCTCCCGCCCTGTCAGCGGCTCCTCTCTCAGCACCTCTCGTCCTGGCCGAGGTCGTCCCCCCCAACTCGTCCTCCTTCCCGCCGTGTCCCCCGTAACGGCCGAGGACTCCACCCTCCTCGCCGCGCCACCCTCCCTCTTAGCAGAGGCCTACACCCAACCCCCTCCGGTCCTGGCAGCGGACCACCTCTCTCTCCCCGCTGCCCAGCTCGCCGCGACGTGTCCCACCTCCTCCTCGTCGGCGGCAGGGACCTACTATCAGGACCCCACCACCTTACGGTGGTTCTGGGCCCCAATCCCAGCCCATTCGGCCGCGTCCCATGGCCTGCCTCAACCCTCTCCGCCTACGCCCAGCCGGCCGCGGCTACCTGGCCTTCTTCCGGCGATCACGGCTCCTCCAACGCGGCGCAGTGGGCGGCGTACGCCCACGTCTTGGGATCGTACTGTCACTACCACATTTCTAGTTTGAGAGTATTTTTGACATTTTTGGGGTAATCTAAATTTATTAGAATTTATGGGAATTTTTAGGAATTATTTTGGATTTGTTTGGACTAGGTTGACTTTGACTAGTTTTGACCCTTGTAGACCAACCTAGAAGCTAACCCTAGTTAATATGGACTTGGTTAGGTTATATGACTCTAGTCTAACCTAAGCTAACCCTTGGTTTGGTCAATAGACTCTAGTTAGCAATAAGAATTAGAAAGTCGTAAGTCATGACTTATGATTTAGAACCTTTGATAAATCAATTCAAGCCATAGCCTTGTAGATTGGCCCAAAGTCCAAGACATTACAAAAACCCTAGCCTAGACTAAGTGGCCGGCCACCCTATCCACATTGGGAACACCAACCTATAAATACTCTCTTAGTTTAGGGTTGCCTCTTTTTAGGAAAGCTCAAGTTTAGAAAGAGGTTTGTTCCTATTCCTTTTAATCCATAAAAATTCCATTCCATGTCCTTTTTCATTCAAATATCTTCCATTAGGTTTTTAATATACATATACTTGCTGTTATTGGAGTTTTATTTCAGTTTGTTATTGATTTGTTGGATTGGGATATCAAGGAGAGGAGCTCAACAAGGACGATTTCTTGAAAGTTCATCTATAGGTAACTTCTTCATTCCTCAATGAAATTTCGATTTCTTTACATATTCAGGAAGCCCTAGGAGTCCCCTAAGTGGTTGCATTGGTTTCGTATCGAGTTTCATAGGTTTCGTGTCCGTTTCGGACACGTTTTAGACACTGGTCAGAAGTGTTTGTCGAAATGCCTCAAAGGGCATTTCGTTTGATTTTGTAAATTCTATTTGAATAGGAAAATCGTTTTTGATGTCGCTTATGCATTTCTTTTGCTCTGAGCACGAATTAGTGTCGGGTTGAGTCGACACAGGCACGTGGACACGCGGTCGTGCGTACGCGCGCACTGGCAGGTTAATCCCCTGCTACTCGGGCTGGTTTCTGAACTGGACACGCCACGTCGACCCACGAAAATTGACACACGTGTCGTATCCGTGACTGACACGGGGTCCCCCAAGTGGTTCGACCCCTCGTGTCGTATCGGACACGCATTTGCCTGTGCACGTGTCGTGCACTGTGTGTACCAGTTTTCTGAAATTGTGTTCTTGTGTTAAATTGATTTTAATGCTTTTAAATTGTGTTGTAATTGATTAGATAGATCCTAAATGTGTTGTTAATCTCTGATTATATTAGGTTTACATGTTAGATTGGGTTAATGTGGAAATTTGGGATTCGAATGAATGAGTAAGGCTTGACTGATACATTCTGAAATTATCAGGTATCAGTAATTTGTTCACTGTTTATTATTCCTTGTTCGAATTTAGTTTGATGATTTATAGCATGTATATGTTATGCTTTAATTACGACTCTTCAAATATCCTATTTAAGGAGTAGGGGATTCATTTGTTAGTTGAATGAATGGATTATAGTTTGAATTTCAGTAAGGAACTATTGTTCACTGAAACCCATTTCCTGATACTAGTTTTTCCAATTCCTGAACATTAATTTTCCTGATTGTTTGATGTTTTCTTCACTGTAAATCACCCCCCACATATGTGTTGATCCACATTATTGAAATATTTCATTTCGAATTTAGCTTTTGGTTGTGAATGGGGTTTTTGAACATTGGGTTGATTCGAAATGTAAACTGTCAATTTATTTCAGTCCTTAATGAACTGTCACATGGTTTCAACTGAGAAATGATTCCTTCCCTTAAACTAAGCTTGAATGATCATGTTAATGTGAACTCTTAGACATGTATTAGCTCACTGCTTCTTGGTAAACTGTCAACTATTTTTTTTCTGATTCAAATGTTAACTGTTAATGTGTTCCAGATTTCCATTCACTGATTTCTTTCTTTTGGCACAGGAACACAATGTACACCACTGTTTTTTCTTTCTAATACCATTCACTGATTTTCTGATTTTCCTGCTACACCACACACACTGTTTTGTACAAGCCTCATTCACCCACATAGATTTTCTTACACACACACCCTCACACTTTAATACACACTCACTGATTTTTCCCCTTCCAATTCCTGTTCAGCCCAGTGTACTCCTACACACACAAACCTTCATGTTCTCACACACACACCATTACACACACACCCTCTCTATATACCTATCCTAGTTTCCTAACGCAATATATATATATATATATATAATGTAAGTATATATGTAATGTAATGTATCATTCCCTCTCTATATGTATCCTATTTTTCTATGTGATTATATGCTAATAGGTAATATATATATATATTAGAATATATATATATATATATATATATATATATATATATATATATATATATATATATATATATATATATATATATATATATATATATATATATATATATATATATATATATATATATATATATATATATATATATAGGTAATGTGTGTGTGTATATATATATATATTTTTTACCTATATATATATATATATACACACACACATTACCTATATATATATATATATATATATATATATATATATATATATATATATATATATATATATATATATATATATATATATATATATATATATATATATATATATATATATATATATATATATATATATATATATATTAATGTGTGTGTGTATATATATATATATATATATATATATATATATATATATATATATATATATATATATTTACCTATATATATATAGGTAATGTAATGTGTTACATTACCTATATATATATATAGGTAAAATATATATATATATATACACACACACATTACATATATATATATATATATATATATATATATATATATATATATATATATATATATATATATATATATATATATATATATATATACATGTGTTAAGAATAGGCCTAGGTACTGTGTGTATAGCTTGGTCTAGGCTTGTATAGCTTGGTGAGCCTAGATTGGGCTTGTACAGCTTTATTAGACCTAGTATAGACTAGTTTAAGCTTGATACTCTAGTTTAGACTTGTATAGCTTGCGAGCTGGAACCTCAGGAGGACCCAGCTCTAGCTGAGGACATCACCCCCATTGCCTAGACTAGTTTAGTTAGGCTTATCTTATCTTATGTTGTCTTGAGACTGTTTGGCTAGACTTATTTCTGTTCTGAGTTCTGAGTTGTATATATTCTTTTATTCAGTATCTGAGACCATGTACCTCTGGATATTTGCTGGGATTATCTTCGACTACTTTATTATCTATTTTTCCTTGAGTTCTATTTCATATCGTGCTATCTCTTCCTTAGTTGTGATTGAGTTCATTTACTGCTATGTCACCCCCATTTGGGGAGTATAAACTGTTTAGAGTTATATTATTAGATGTATGTTGACCTAGGACAACGTTCTACCACCGACACTGCGGCGTAGGCTGGACGTACCCATGTCTCGTGCCCTTACTCTAGGGTGCGGGTCGTGACACGTTTTTAGTGGTGGCCCATGCAGGTCTAGACTAGAAGTGTAGTGGTATTCGAATTAGAGTATCACTACAGCCTGCAGTAGGATATAGGACATTAATTTTAAGGTACTCAATCACTTTAGGAAAAATTTCTTTTATTGCCATCTAAATCCTTATTGTCAGCTGATCCTTTGAATTTTAACTGTCCTCCTTTGTTATTTTGCTTCTTTCTCAGAAATTTATACTCTTGTTTGTCTATCTTCAGGATGGTAGAGACTCGATCGCAGCGTACCATTCATGGGGATGCTATGGAGGGGACTGCTACCTCCCAGCCAGTACAGCGGGGCCAGGGGACTGCAGCTCCTGCCACCTCTGCTCGTATTGAGACCTCGGCAGTAGCAGCAGGGGGTATGCTTCCACCGGCTCAGAGGCAGGACCCGGTCATCCCGAGGATCCTTTCCAGCAGCCGTCGCCTACAGGATACGTGGACGCATCGCAGATGTTCGCGTACTTCCAGCAGTTCATGGACCGGCAGCAGGCTCAACAGGACAAGGGCATGGAGTTGGCCCTTACGACGGTTGCAGCTCGACCAGTGGTCCATCAGCCGAGGACACTGGGGATCGACCAGTTTCAGAAGATGAGCCCCAGAGACTTTCTGTGGACAGAGGGGATCCTATATGCCGATGAGTGGATCGAGCATATAGAAGAGATCTTCCGCCTGGCCAGGATACCAGCAGATCTTCAGATCGAAGCCGCAGCTAGCCGGATGCAAGATCTTGCTCACACCTGGTATCAGTCAGACCCCAGGGTGGGGGTAGCTGGGCAGACTTGGGAGCAGTTCAAGGGCTTCTTCAAGAAGAAGTTCTTCCCAGATTCAGCACTCAGAGCCTTGGAGTCGCAGTTCGAGAGCCTAGTCCAGGGGAGTCTCTCAGTGGAGGAGTACGCAGGAGAGTTTGGCCGCCTCGGCAGGTTCGTAGAGGGCTTGAGCGAGACGGCGAAGGCCCAGAGGTTCCGGAAGGGTCTAGTCAAGGAGGTCAAGTCCTTGACCAAGGGCAATCGGGATGCCACATTCGAAGAGATCTTGACGGGAGCCTTGTTGGCAGAGGATGATCTTGAGCTTAGGCTCAAGAGGGGGCGAGACCCAGTTGGGGACAGCAGCAGTAGCGGAGGCCAGGCCAAGAGGCCCTACTTTCAGCACCAGCAGCTGAGGCAGTTTCAGCCGCAGTCGATCCAGCAGAGGCCAGTTCACCAGCAGCAGCAGCCGAGACAGCACCAGCAGGGTCAGAGACAGGGTGTTACTTGTGCCTACTGCAAGAAGCCTGGGCACATCTTCAATGAGTGCCAGAAGAGGTTGGGCCAGTGCCTGGTGTGTGGTTCAACAGACCACCAGATGAGGGAGTGCCGTATAGCACGAGCAGGCCCGGGAGGAGGAGCCAGGGCTCCAGCAGAGGGGACCAGCCCTGCAGACGCAGCAGCAAAGGTTCGTCCAGCACCAGCAGCAGGCCAGGGGAGGCTAGCAGGGGCGAGGATTCACCATGGCAGCAGAGGATGCGGAGGCCATCGGAGAGCTGATCGCAGGTTCGATTCTTCTCGACTCCAGTCCAGCTTTTGTATTATTCGATTCCGGTGCTTCGCATAGCTTCATATCAGTATCTTTTGCGATTAGACACGGTATCGTAGTTGAATCGTTGCCTAGGACTTACAAGATCACGACCGGGGGTGGCATTATCCTCGTGAGTAATGTTTGTAAGGGTCGAAGAGTAGTTTTGGGAGGCCGTGAGTTGGAGGTGAGCCTGCTCGTAATGCCATTGCCGAACTACGATATAGTACTAGGCATGGATTGGTTGAACAGGCACCACGCTTGCATTGATTATAGAGGTGGTAGAGTTCTCTTCAGAGTGCCGGGGGAGCTAGAGTTCGAGTACTCCAGACGTCAGGCAGAGTAGAGCAGCGGAGTCTTCTCTGGAGTCTCGGTCGAGGAGCAGGCGATTCCATACCCCTTGATAGCAGAGTATATGGATGTTTTCCCAGAGGAGTTGCCAGGATTGCCACCAGACAGAGACATAGAGTTCTCGATAGACTTGGTTCCAGGAGTGGAACCCATCTCTCAGCATGTCTATCGGGTGAACAACAGTGAGCTGGTGGAGCTGAAGAAGCAGGTGGATGAGCTACAGGACAAGGGCTTCATCCGCTCGAGTTCGTCGCCATGGGGTGCACCAGTGTTGTTTGTGCCGAAGAAGGATGGGTCAGTACGCATGTGTATTGACTATAGGGCACTCAATAACCTCACGATCAAGAACAAATACCTACTGCCGCGGATCGACGATCTTTTTGACCAGTTGAGCGGAGCTCGGGTATTTTCCAAGATTGATCTGAGGTCGGGATATCACCAGGTGAAGGTGAAGAGGGAGGATATTCCCAAGACCGCTTTCAGGACGCGGTATGGGCAGTTTGAGTTTTTGGTTATGCCGTTTGGGCTAACCAATGCACCAGCAGTGTTTATGAACCTTATGAACAAAGTGTTCCACCAGTACCTGGATAAGTTTGTGGTGGTGTTCATTGACGACATCTTAGTATATTTCAAGACTGAGGAGGAGCACGAGGAGCACTTGAGGATAGTGCTGGAGACTCTCAGGAAGGAGCAGCTTTACGGGAAGCTCTCCAAGTGTGAGTTCTTCTTGGACTGGGTGGACTTCTTGGGGCATGTGGTGACTGGAGATGGTATCTCAGTTGAACCCAAGAAGATTGTAGCAGTTGAGGCATGGGCAGCGCCGACTTCAGTTGCAGAGATCAGGAGTTTCCTGGGGCTGGCAGGATATTATCGGAGATTTGTGCATGATTTCTCCTGGGTTGCAGAGCCGTTGACTCGATTGACCCAGAAGATGCTGAGTATGTTTGGTCAGAGGAGTGTCAGGCAGCTTTTGATGAGTTGAAGAAGCGGCTGACGACAGCTCCGATTCTGACATTGCCTTCAGGATCAGGTGGATTCACTATCTATAGTGATGCTTCAGGGAAGGGGCTGGGTTGTATCTTGCAGCAGCATGGGAAGGTGATTGCCTATGCTTCCAGGCAATTGCGTACCCATGAGAAGAACTATCCTACCCACGACCTGGAGCTGGCAGCAGTGATTTTTGCTTTGAAGTTGTGGAAGCATTATCTGTATGGTGAGAGGGTGGAGATCTTCACAGGTCACAAGAGCTTAAAGTATGTGTTCACTCAGAAGGAGTTGAACATGAGACAACGCAGATGGCTAGAGTTGATGAAAGATTTTGACATCCTACTTCAGTATCACCCAGGGAAGGCCAACGTGGTTGCCGATGCCTTGAGTAGGTATCCGACAGCCATGTGTTTGACCATGGATCGGTATTTGCTTGCAGACTTAGAGAGCCTTGGGATTGAAGTGATCGTGCCCGAAGTGCAGATGCAGTTATGGGGGATGCAGATTCAGTCAGACTTAGTAGAGAGGATCAAGTTGGCACAGTTTGAGGACGTTGCTCTGCGGTGTCTCCGAGAGCAGGTTCGAGCATGATTGCTGGAGGGAGAGTTTTCTCTTGCAGAGGATGGTGCCTTGAGGCACGGTTCCAGGTTATGTGTGCCCAGCGGAGATCTCAGGGAGCAAGTTATGCAGGAGACCCACAGATCTCAGTACTCTATACACCCGGGTGCCAACAAGATGTACCGAGATCTGAGGGAGCATGTTTGGTGGTCAGGGATGAAGCGGGAGGTGGCTCTGTCACGACCCGCACCCGTTTTTTTTAAACAGATACGAGATGTGTCCAAGCCAGCCTACGCCGCAGTGTCGGCGGTAGAACGCTGTCACGGCCATGAAGATCAAATCACAACAATGCTCATTCACATAATTAATTTAACTTACAATGATTACAAGTTTTACATTTGTAGAAGAATATAAACTTGTACAATTTAAATGTATGACTACAACTCAACTATCTAGCTAGTCTCTAGGCTTGTCTGCAAGTACTTCCGTCACTCCCAAGCTAAGTGAATCCACGGCTAACCTGAAAATGTTGGTTTCCAGTCAGGAATGGAACGAGCACAATTCACTGAATGCAATTTCAAATAAAGAAAATGACTATAAGACAAAGGTTAGGCATCAATCATGAGTTTTGAAAATAACAGTAAAGCCGTGTGAAAAATTAATAGTAATAAATAGACCAATATACTTTCCACCGTTAGAAGTACCTTTGACATGTGATCGGTCTGGGGTGCTACCCGCACGGTCTACGATATCTACTTGCAGAATTTAAACAATGTCTACGATGTCTACTGCAGGAAATAAGCACTGTCTACGATGTCTACTGCATAAAATAAACAATGTCTACAATATCTACAATGTCTACAATATCTACAATGTCTACGATATCTACAATATCTACGATATCTACAATGTCTACAATATCTACAATGTCTACAATATCTACAATGTCTACGATATCTACAATGTCTACGATATCTACAATGTCTACGGTCTGATCACACATCCTTGGTACTTCTCATTTCCGACTCAATAATTTATAGTAGAGTATAAAAAATCACATAACTAATGACTAATCAATGAAATATAGTAAAGATCAATATCGAAATGTAAACAATAAACTGTACTCGCCTGGGTCCTCTACTGGTGAAACCGACAGTCTGAACTACTCAATGTGCCACAATAGTCAAAACCCATACAACAGTCCCCGAAAGCTGAAATAAACATCACCAATGTTCTCAGAATAGTCAAATTAGCTAGGATTGCCTGCCTTTAAGTCCAATTCTGGACACAGGGACAAAACGGTAATTTCGGGCAAAAACGATGTCCGCCGTTGGACCCGCTTTGCACCGAAAAGCGTGCCAAAGTTAACGGTCTCTAAAGTCGTCAAACTACATGTCTACGGATCCAATTTTTCGATACGAACCCAACCGTATGTCCAGAGTCGGATTCCGGCGGCCCGTGCACAAAATCGCCCGTTGAGTCGGACCGTGGGACCCGCAAAACGACGTCGATTTCAACTGTCTCAGAATTGGACCAAACTTGGCATGCAGGACCAGAAAAATGATACGGTCCTGTTGGCATAAGTTTCGTCTCAATCTGACGAGCGTGCACAAAGTTATGACTGAATTTGTATTGGACGGATACGGGGCAATTTCGACGGATACGCGTCGAATTCGTCGCGCACACGCGACCAATTTGAATTCCGTCAAAGCCCACACGACCACGAAGCTGTTACGCAGCTTTCGATATCTTCGGTGCGCGACCACGTCGCCCGGAATGGCGGGACGGACGTTGTGTGGATGAAATTCTAAATTTTGAAAATAGATTTTTCGTCAACTTCGGAATCAAATAACTTCCTATCTGTTTAATGAAATCTGACCCTACGAGAAGGGTTATGATGCCCTACATGTTGGGTTAAACTTTTGTTTAGAAAGTTCCCTGATTCGAAGGATAAACTGGTGGGAAAATTGTCGTGAAGATGGGTGTTTGGGACTGAGTTTTACTCTGTTTTCGGTCAGATTTTTGTCCGACTTTGGGTCGATCCTACGAAACATGCAGTGCAAATCGAGCCGGGGTAAACAAATTGAAACGAAGCTGCATAGGTTGTAGTCGTACCTGAACCACTGGTTCGACGAAAGGTCGAACGAGGTGGAAGGGAGAGCATCGCGAAGTTGGCTCGGCGCTGCTACTTTTCCGTTTCATCGCTCTGCTGTGCGCGCGGTTCCAGCCTGCTTTGGCCGTCCGGCGGTCGTGCCTCGGCGGCGCTGCAGGCGCGGGGTGGCCGCCCATGTGAAGGGGGTGGTCGCGGCGCCAGTTTCGAGAGGATTTGGTTAGGGTTTTAGTTTGACGAGCTCGGTTTCTCATCTGCTCTTATATAGCGTTTTATACGATATGTTGCTCGGTTAGGAAGTTGTTACTATGGGTTAGCTCGGGTTTAAGGAGGGTCGGCCTCCTCTGGCTGAGGCGCGCGCGAGTTGGCCCCTTGTGGGCCAACTGCTACATTTTCCTATTCCCTTTTCTTTTCTTTTCTTTTCTATTCTTCTTTATTTATTTCTTTATTTCTTTTTCTATTAGTACTATTATTAATATATAAATACCCTCATATAATATTCCCACAAATACGTATATATACAAAATGCTACATACGCACTTACATTTATATATAATTATATATACATGTATACACCTGTATATATATGCACATATTTTTATATACCTTATATATTTCTATATATACTCGTATACACCTATATATACATACATGTACACTTATATATATTATATTCTCACACAAAAATGTATATACACGCATATACATATTTATTTATATACTCCTACCCATATTTAATATACAATAATCCTTTATATATTCCTATATATTATATTTATACGCATTCATGCAAATATACGCATAGGTAACATATTTATTTATTCATATAAATACACACATATATAATATTTCTATATATACATACTTCTCTCTCTCTTATATATAACAAATACTCCTAAAATCAATTGAATTATCAAATATTATCTTTATCTAATATAGAGCATTTATGATCACATATACATCTATAATCTATTTGACAATGGAATAATAACCAACTTAAAGGTAACTAGTTTTATTTAGCAATAACATCGATAATAATAATAATAATAATAATAATAATAATAATAATAATAATAATAATATCCCTAATAATACCGTAATTAAACCAATACTATATATCAGTGAACGCATCGATCACACCATTTATTTGGCTTCCGAAATTCGTACCATTATTCTAAAATCACCCTTTAAATAAAATAAATAAAATGAAAATATTTTAAAAATCCGGGAAGGGGAGCTACAGGCTCGCTTCGTGGCGAGGTGCTTGGTCTGTCAGCAGGTCAAGACAGAGAGACAGAGGCCCGGTGGATTGTTGCAAGCCGCTGCCTATTCCCGAGTGGAAATGGGAGCATATCACTATGGACTTCGTATCAGGATTATCGCGTACTCCAGGAAGGAAAGACGCGATTTGGGTTATCGTTGAAAGGTTGACCAAATCGGTACACTTCTTGCCATTCAAGGTGGGTACGTCTACAGAGAGGCTGGCGGAGATGTATATGCGGCAGATAGTCAGGATTCACGGAGTTCCGGTCAGCATCGTCTCAGATCGGGATAGTCGCTTTACTTTTCATTTCTGGAGGAGTCTGCAGACCAGCTTGGGCACTCAGCTCAAGTTTAGTACTGCATACCACCCCCAGACGGACGGACAGTCGGAGCGGACTATTCAGACACTTGAGGATATGCTACGGACGTGCATCCTGGACTTTGGAGGTTTCTGGGAGGATCATCTTCATTTGGTGGAGTTTGCTTACAACAATAGTTTCCAGGCCAGCATTGAGATGTCACCTTTCGAGGCTCTGTACGGGCGTAGGTGTCGTACACCGTTATCTTGGGATGATATTGGTGAGCGAGCTTTACTGGGACCAAAGATGGTTGTTGACGCAGCCGAGAAGGTGAAGCTCATCAGGAAAAGACTTCGTGTGGCGCAGGACAGACATCGGCACTGGGTCGATAGCCACCGGAGGCCGTTGGAGTTTGAGGTACAGATTAGAGTAGGATTAGATTTAGGTTGTTTGTTTATAATTTTGATCATGTTTGTTTATTATAATTAATTGAGACCTTGCTTGTGATTAGGTCGGAGACCAGGTTTTCTTGAGGATACCTCCGACTCGTGGTACGATACGTTTTGGTGGAGGCGGGAAGCTTAGCCCGCGCTTCATCGGCCCTTTCGTTATCAGCGGAAGAGTCGGTGACGTTGCATACAGGCTAGACTTGCCGCCTATGCTAGTGGGGGTCCACAACGTATTCCATGTATCACAGTTGAGATGGTACATGGCTGACCCTAGCCATGTGCTTGATCATTCAGAGATTGAGATTGGGCCTTCTCTCAGCTTTCCAGAGCAGCCAGTGGAGATTCTGGATCGACGGGAGAAGGTTCTGAGGAACCAGGTGATACCTTTGGTACGCGTCGCATGGAGGCATCATTCTCTAGGAGAGTCTACCTGGGAGCGGGAGGATGAGATGTGCGAGCGCTACCCATATCTTTTTGGACCGTGAGGTATACTTTCTATCCTTCTCATCAGTTGCATTTCGCCTTTCAATTTTGAAGACGAAATTCTTTTAAGGAGGGTAGATTTGTCACTACCACATTTCCAGTTTGAGGGTATTTTTGACATTTTTGGGGTAATCTAAATTTATTAGAATTTATTTGAATTTATGGGAATTTTTAGGAATTATTTTGGATTTGTTTGGACTAGGTTGACTTTGACTAGTTTTGACCCTTGTAGACCAACCTAGAAGCTAACCCTAGTTAGTATGGACTTGGTTAGGTTATATGACTCTAGTCTAACCTAAGCTAACCCTTGGTTTGGTCAATAGACTCTAGTTAGCAATAGGAATTAGAAAGTCATAAGTCATGACTTATGATTTAGAACCTTTGATAAATCAATTCAAGCCATAGCCTTGTAGATTGGCCCAAAGCCCAAGACATTAACAAAACCCTAGCCTAGACTGAGTGGCCGGCCACCCTATCCATATTGGGAACACCACCCTATAAATACTCTCTTAGTTTAGGGTTGCCTCTTTTTAGGAAAGCTCAAGTTTAGAAAGAGGTTTGTTCCTATTCCTTTTAATCCATAGAAATTCCATTCCATGTCCTTTTTCATTCAAATCTCTTCCATTAGGTTTTAATATACCTATACTTGCTGTTATTGGAGTTTTATTTCAGTTTGTTATTGATTTGTTGGATTGGGATATCAAGGAGAGGAGCTCAACAAGGGAGATTTTCTTGAAAGTTCATCTATAGGTAACTTCTTCATTCCTCAATAAAATTTTGATTTCTTTACATATTCAGGAAGCCCTAGGAGTCCCCTAAGTGGTTGCATTGGTTTCGTGTCGAGTTTTATAGGTTTTGTGTCCGTTTCGGACATGTTTCAGACACTGGTCAGAAGTGTTTGTCGAAATGCCTCAAAGGGCATTTCGTTTGATTTTGTGAATTCTATTTGAATAGGAAAATTGTTTTTGATGTCGCTTATGCATTTCTTTTGCTCTGAGCATGAATTAGTGTCGGGTTGAGTCGACACAGGCACGTGGACACGCGGTCGTGCGTACGCGCGCACTGGCAGGTTAATCCCCTGCTACTCGGGCTGGTTTCTGAACTGGACACGCCACGTCGACCCACGAAAATTGACTCACGTGTCGTGTCCGTGACTGACACGGGGTCCCCCAAGTGGTTCGACCCCTCGTGTCGTATCGGACACGCATTTGCCTGTGCACGTGTCGTGCACTATGTGTACCAGTGTTCTGAAATTGTGTTCTTGTGTTAAATTGATTTTAATGCTTATAATTTGTGTTGTAATTGATTAGATAGGTCCTAAATGTGTTGTTAATCTCTGATTATATTAGGTTTACATGTTAGATTGGGTTAATGTGGAAATTTGGGATTCGAATGAATGAGTAAGGCTTGACTGATACATTCTGAAATTATCAGGTATCAGTGATTTGTTTATTGTTTATTATTCCTTGTTCGAATTTAGTTTGATGATTTATAGCATGTATATGTTATGCTTTAATTACTACTCTTCAAATATCCTATTTAAGGAGTAGGGGATTCATTTGTTAGTTGAATGAATGGATTAGAGTTTGAATTTCAGTAAGGAACTATTGTTCACTGAAACCCATTTCCTGATACTAGTTTTTCCAATTCCTGAACATTAATTTTCCTGATTGTTTGATGTTTTCTTCACTGTAAATCACCCCCCCACATATGTGTTGATCCATATTATTGAAATATTTCATTTTGAATTTAGCTTTTGGTTGTGAATAGGGTTTTTGAACATTGGGTTGATTCGAAATGTAAACTGTCAATTTATTTCAGTCCTTAATGAACTGTCACATGGTTTCAACTGAGAAATGATTCCTTCCCTTAAACTAAGCTTGAATGATCATGTTAATGTGAACTCTTAGACATGTATTAGCTCACTGCTCCTTGGTAAACTGTCAACTATTTTTTTTTCTGATTCAAATGTTAACTGTTAATGTGTTCCAGATTTCCATTCACTGATTTCTTTCTTTTGGCACAGGAACACAATGTACACCACTGTTTTTTTTCTTAATACCATTCACTGATTTTCTGATTTTTCTGCTATACCACACACACTGTTTTGTACAAGCCTCATTCACCCACACAGATTTTCTTACACACACACCCTCACACTTTAATACACACTCACTGATTTTTCCCCTTCCAATTCCTGTTCAGCCCAGTGTACTCCTACACACACAAACCTTCATGTTCTCACACACACACACCATTACACACACACCCTCTCTATATACCTATCCTAGTTTCCTAATGCAATATATATATATATATATATATATATATATATATATATATATATATATATATATATATTTTTAATAGGATACATATTGAGAGGGAATGATACATTACATATATATATATATATATATATATATATATATATATATATATATATATATATATATATATATATATATATATATATATATATATATATATATATATATATATATATATATATGGTAGTTGTGTAAATATTTGGGTATCTAGTATTGATACCTACATAGGATGTATGAGTTATACAAGTATATATATATATATATATATATATATATATATATATATATATATATATATATATATATATATATATATATATATATATATATATAAAAATATATATATATATATATATATATATATATATATATATATATATATATATATATATATATATATATATATAAAACTTGTGTATTTACTATATATAGGTAATATATATACATGTGTTAAGAATAGGCCTAGGTAATGTGTGTATAGCTTGGTCTAGACTTGTATAGCTTGGTGAGCCTAGATTGGGTTTGTACAGCTTTATTAGACCTAGTATAGACTAGTTTAGGCTTGATAGCCTAGTTTAGACTTGGTTAGACTTAGTTTGACCATAGTTGACCAAGTTGACTTCTAGGGTTGACCAGAGTTGACCAAGAGTTTACTTTGGCCTAGATTGACCTAGAATTATGTAGAATGCATAGTAGGACTTCATTTTACAATTTTAGACTTGTTGTGACTTGTGCTGTTCTGATTAGGAGCCAGACACCACTCCTCGGACAGTACTTTCATATTGGACACTAAGATACCAGGCGAGTACATTCTCTGATCATTTCATATCCTGCTTAGAATTATTTCCTGCATTAAATTACTTTACTTGTACTGTCACGTTGGTCACACGGATTGGTACTATATGGATCCCTTCTTGAGATATTATCCTTAGGGAGCATCGGGTACTACATGTTCTGTGCGTTTCACTTACATGGCGTATCACTATGCTTCACTGGTTCTTTGATCACTTGTGACATATACTCTTATGATCACAGAGTCTCCTATAATCTCTTATCCTATTTACTGGGTTGTAAGCCCCCTGAATTTCCCGAATTATTTTTCGAATTTTCTAATGAATTATTTTCAATAATTCATTTCTATATAATTAATTTCGATTTGATTAATTTTGATTTAATGCTCTTTACCGTGACTTGGAATTCTAGAGCATCAGGGATGCCAGTCTCTGGAAACTTCCTTCTTGAAGTTTGTAGTAGACGAGATTATCTTCATATTGATATTTCGTGTCCCACTCGAACTTGTTCCCTTGTGCTCCATTTGATTCGCGCAACTTCGGGTCAATTTAGACCAATTTATTATTTACCGTAAATTGTGATTTAACTTCCAACTTAATTTTCGGGCCCGACATCGGTCCAATCCAGTCGACCCAATATATGGCCCTGGCCTGTTTTGAGCCTACTATGCACTTGCCACTTGCGCGCCATCGAATTGATTTTTCTTGTGCTCCAATTTCGTTCATGATTTTAAATAGTTTAAATTATTATTTTAATTAAATCTTGGCTTCGACCTTGTCCAAACTTGGCCCAACGCCCAACCCAGTTTAGTGTGGGCCCTGTCACGACTGCCCATACACCCCACTGGTGTTTTCCCATTTTTTGCCTACTCGAAAATATAATTATTTTATTTTATAAATATATCTCTCTCTCTGCTTATTTTAATCTCATTTTATTCCTTGTATATTATATATGTATATATGTATATGTGTATATATATACATATGTATATACACTCACACTCTCTCTCCTTTCTCTCTCCTCACCCAAGCACACACACCCCCCCATCACCAGCTCACCCCTCTCTCCATTTTCTCTCTCTAAAATATCTCCCCCTCTCTCTAAATATCTATCTCTCTCTCCTCTCACCCATCACCTCACTCTCTCTCCTTCCCTCTCTTTACAGTACACACACCATCACCCCCCCTATGTGGTCAGCCGAACCCCCTCACCCCTCTCTCTACTTTTCTCCTTCTCTCTTTCTAAATATCTATCCCTCTCTTCTAAATATATCTCTCTCTCAATATATTACTATACACACACATAAATATATCTCTCTCTCTCACTTTAATCACACCCCTCCCCCTTCCTATACACGTACAGCACCCCCTCCTCCTGTACACAGCCGACAAACCCCCTCCCATTCTTCCTTCTTCTTATTTTTCATTCCTCCTTCCTTCTTCTTCTTCACACTCCAACACCATCACCACCATCATTTTCTTCCTTCCTTCTCCTCCTACTCAACACCACCATCACCATTATCATCTTCATCAACACCATCTCCTCCACTAAACCACCGCCCTCGCCATGCCCGTGGCCGCCGCTGCCGTCGTGTCGGGCCAGCACCGCCGCCGCCGCGCGTGCGTGCGCCTGCACGCAGCAGTGCTAGCAGCAGCAGCTGTTGTGGGAAGCAGCGGCAGCGCACCACCGCGCCACCGCCGCCGCAGTCGCGCGCCACCGCGCGACCACCGGCCCCCACAGCTCCGACGACCCCCTGGGCGGCCTCCCCGTGGCCACCGCCCACTTCCCCGACGCGCACGATAGGCGATTCGTGCGTTTACGTCGAAATCCCGTCGACGCGCGCGGGAAAGTTTCAGAAACTGTATTTCTGGACAGCAACTTTGCGCATATTTTCTGGAAGATCCGACCGTTGGATCGGTGAACTCCTTGCTCCGTCTCAATCTTGGTATATCCCTCTTCACCTCTGTCAAGTTTGAACCGTTAATTTCGTCGTTTGATACCTCAAAAATGGCCACCAAGTTGACGTTTTAATTTGAACTATTTTTGCACAGTTTCGTGATGCCAACTTCGCGGGTTCGTATCTTCGTCGTCGCAGCTCCGTTTTGTGCGCCACCAGTTCCGGTGCACAGCTGGTATAACCCTCTTCCTGCCCCCTTTAGATTTCATTTCAGTTTGAGCTTGTTAGGTCGGTCGAATTCGACGCCAAAGTTGGCCGTTCAAATTCTTTAATTTGCACTAGTTAAATTCTATTTTGAACCTGGGACTCCGGATTCAATTTCTGACACCACCAGTAGACTCGTGGCGTCGTTCTGGCATGTTTTCATATAAAGTTTGCTTGATTTGGAGAACGTGGGCCCTGGCACGTATTTCGGTGCAAAGCGGGTCCCACTTTCTGGGTCAACGGGTCATTTTGAGTTCGGCTCATCGAAATCCAATTCCGGATATACCGTTGAGTTCGTATCGTCATTCTGGACTCGTTGACATATAATTTGCTGAGTTTTGAAGATATTTGCTCCGGCACGCATTTCTGTGCAAACCGGATTCCAAATGTCCGCGTCAACGGACCAATTTGAGATCGGATCAACGGAATCCAATTCTGGATATACCGTTGGGTTCGTATCGTCATTCTGGATTCGTGGACATATAATTTGTTAGATTTTGTGCACTTTTATTTTAGCACGTTTTTCGGTGCAAAGTGTGTCCAACGGCGGACATCATTTTGGCCCGAAATTTATCGTTTTGCCCCTGTGTCTAAATTAGACTTTTGGACAGGCTATCCTAGCTGATTTGACCATTCTGAACACGTTGGTGATATTTATTTTATCATCCGACAACATCTGTAGGTTTTTACCCTATTATTATAATCATTCTCCTTTTGTGGTATTTTGAGTTCCATCAATTCCGGTGATTTCACAATCACTGAAATTGAATGGGTTGACCCTGTAGATGTTTATAGAGACTAGCCTTGACCCTGTTTGACCAAGGTTGACTGCTTTGACTAAACGTCGAAGTAGAGTCAACATTTGACCTAGGTTAGACTAGTTTTGACCTAGAGTTGACCATAGTTGACCAGTTGACCAAAAGTCAACTGTAAGTCAACCATTGACCCAGTTTAACCTAATTTGACTTGGTTTGACTTCTTGTGACCTAGTTTGACCTAGTGTGACTCATTGTGACCTAGTTTGACTTCGTTGACTGAGTCTAACCTAGATTGCGTAGCTTATACTATAGAATCAAGCCTAACACTGTTGAACCCTAATTAGTTTATATATATATATCTTATCTTTAGGTCTGTGGCATCACTCTGAGCATCGACCCCATTGACAGCTCAGGACCGCAGGCGAGTACATTCACTGATAGTTTTCATTGTCTTGATATCTGCTATATCCGATTCAGTCGTAGTGTCTTACTTGATTTTCAGTCACGATAGTTCACGGACTAGTATATACCGGATTCCTATCATGAGATGTCATTCTTGGATTTTCTTGGGATACTGGTACTTGCTCGATCTTGTTCTTGTACTTGTATTGACACCGATTCCTGAGAAGGAGTAGCTACCTTCTTAGGGAATCTCGTGCCATGACGTGTTATGTCCGGATCCGTATACTACTCGGGGAAATGGGGAATATTATAGATAGTGTGATCAATGCCCCCTTGAGTTACTCCTTGCACCATAGCTATACTCTCATCTCACGATGGGTATAGCCTGACCTGTGTTACTTCTCGCTCCATAGCTTACCATCCCGGCCGGGCCGAGTCCACGCACTTGTAGCCGGTCGGCTGGAAGCCTGATCTTGACCCATACCGATCACATTATGCTATAATATTCGAGGCACATTTTATATTTACTTTATCTTATCATATATCATGTTCTGTTCTACATTCAGTACTTTTTCACCATGCTATGATATTCAGATTACTCACATGCTCTATATGCCTTTACATTGTACCTTGATTGGAGACTAAGTTCTGCTCGGGAGAAGAGTTACAACCCCGGTCCTTGTTTGGTTTAAGGGTTGTAACTCGGCTTTCGAATGGTTCCCAAGTCTTCATATATCTTTGTCTTGTAGTTCATTATACTGTCTCTTATAGAATTTGTCAATTCACATGGAACTGCTGTTAGTGTTTGTACTTGCTCATTTTCCTGACAGGATACCGTTGATAATATTTTAGGAGTTGTTATACCATTAGTGGACATCATGATGTTGCTAGCTGGGGTGGATCTCACTATTCTTCTATGTGAGTTGCCTGGTAGTTATCCTTAGTTCGTCTTGTTTTTTCTTCTTATTTCCTGTCTTATGTTTCCTTCTAGTAGTTTCTAGTTGCTCTTGTGCTTTAGTTATCTTCTTGTCTTATCATCCCTAGCTGTTTGTGATGTGACTAGAGTATATTTATAGTTATAGGCCTTCTAGACGTAGTGTATATTTATTGGGTACTAGACAGCGTTCTACCGTCGATACTGCGGCGTAGGCTGGGCGTCGTCTACGTATTCGTATCCGTATATTCGGGTGCGGGTCGTGACATGGGTATCCTAGAATCTTCTAGAATCCCCATTTATGGGACATCCATGTATCACCCTTCGGGGGCCTTTGCATGGAATCATAACATAACCTAGTTGGATCCTTGTGTATTGATTGGGGTACGGGGGAGTAGAAGTAGACATGTGAATAATACCCAAGTAGTATCTTATCAGAATCTCTTCCATAGTATCTTATCAGAATCTCCTATGCCATTTACATGTCTATATTGTACTCTGACTCACTAGCCACTGTTAGTCTCTATTTATAGTAGATATTTCTATTACAGCTCTCTCTCTGTTTACATACAACATTTCTTTCAGTACTTGTATCTTACTTTACTGCATGATTATATTTTCTAACCTGCTATGAACTGTTGAGATGTACTGTACTCGCTCCTGTCCTGACTGGACCTGTTGAAAATATTACAGAGGACGAGGAGGAGGCCTGTGTGGATACCTTCTACGGGACAGCCTTAGATGACACTTGCGAGCTGGACCCTCAGGAGGATCCAGCTCTAGCTGAGGACATCACTCCCGTTGCCTAGACTAGTTTAGTTAGGCTTATCTTATCTTATGTTGTCTTGAGACTGTTTAGCTAGACTTATTTCTGTTCTGAGTTCTGAGTTGTATATATTCTTTCATTCAGTATCTGAGACCATGTACCTCTGGATATTTGCTGGGATTATCTTAGACTACTTTATCATCTATTTTTCCTTGAGTTCTATTTCATATCGTGCTATCTCTTCCTTAGTTGTGATTGAGTTCATTTACTGCTATGTCACCCCCATTCGGGGAGTATAAACTGTTTAGAGTTATATTATTAGATGTATGTTGACCTAGGACAGCGTTCTACCGCCGACACTGCGGCGTAGGCTGGACGTACCCACGTCTCGTGCCCTTACTCTAGGGTGCGGGTCGTGACACGTACCGCCGCTTCTCCTAGCCCTCCCGCCAGCCGGGCGTCCGCCGATCTCTCCCCCCGGCGGTGCTTCCCCCGCTCCGCCGTGGCCTTGCCGTGGCCTAGCCGCCATGGCCCACCCTCCGGAACCCCCGCTCCCGCGCTGTCCCACCGTTCTCTGGCGCCGGCTCAGCCCTCCCCTCAGGCATCGCGGCCCGTCGCTCCCCAAGCCCCTCGCCGGAGGCCCTGATCCCCCTCCGTCCAGCGGAGCTCTCCCTCCCCCAGGCGGCGGGTGAGGGTCCCGAGACCCCTCCCCTCGGGCCCTGAGCTCCCCCTCGGGCCACGCGCGTGGACCTGCCCCCCTCGGGACTCGCGTTCGGCTGCCACGTGCCCCCCCCCTCCCCGGGCATCGTGCTCGTTCGAATTTTCAAATTCTCTTTTTTGTGTTTTGGACTTACGTGTGGGCCAGGCTGTTTAGTCTTTGGCATGGGTCAGGCGGTTTAGCCTGTGTATTTCGGCTCCTGTTCTCTTTTCAATAAAATGACTTTTGTTTAAAATATATATATATATATATATATATATATATATATATATATATATATATATATATTTTTTTTTTTTTTTTTTTTTTTTTTGAAGCAATGGGTACTTGTGGCGAACTCGCCTCCACTGAGGCTCGAACTCCCGACCACTTAGGCCGCATGCATCTCTCTTAACCACTAGGCTAGAGGTCATTTGCATATATATATATATATATATATATATATATATATATATATATTAAACAAAAGCCATTTTATTGAAAAGAGAACAGGAGCCGAAATACACACACACACACACACACACACACACACACATATATATATATATATATATATATATATATATATATATATATATATATATATATATATATATATATACTATTTCTTTTCGACTGTTTGATCGAAGGACGCGTGCGCGGGTTTATGCGAACCTCCCGACCCGGTGGTGCACGCGTTATATGTTGCCTTAAACTTTTTGACTTCTCCTATGAAAATTATTTTGGTTTATTTACTACTTTTAATATCTGGTTGAATTATCAATCTAACTTTTAGCCAAAATGTTGTTGCTAATGTGATTAAGAAATTAATTATATGATTAGGATATTCGAATGTTCCCAATGATAATAAGTTGCTATTAATCCTGTTTGACTGGTGGCCCACACGACCATGGAGTGATGGCCCACATGTAAATGATTTAGTTTGAGCGCTTATTTGGTATATATTTTTGTAATTCCAATTTCTTGATTTATTTGGCATACCACAGTTTCCTACCTTGTGAAATCTACCCTTCTGTTGGATTGAAATGTGGATTGGATCATTTGTACAAGAGAGGTAAACTTAGGTTCATATTATTAACCTTTAATTAGGTACAATTATTTTATTGTGTTTTATGAGAATTATGAGATACCAAAACAAAATTACGTCCGGAGCTGGTTCATGATAAGTTCAACAAAATTTTGGACTTGGATAACCCCTTTGCTTAGGACAACCCTTCAGATCTATCATGACCTGCAAGAGGTTGAAGTCATAGATAATCTCTCAGAACCAACCTATAACAATGATCAAAGACAATCAAAATAAGTTTTGACCCTCCCCACAACTTATTCTTCGTGGCCCCCTAATTTCAGTCAACTTGGAATAATAAAAAAAATGATGGTTACTTTATTGATTTACCGTTGGCATTTGCTCATTTCTTTTTAGTTAATTTCAGTTTATAACTTTTATATATCATGTGTAGATGTCACCTACAAAATATATTTTTAAAGTGTTCTCGATATTCTTAAAAATTAACAAAATTTACTTTAAAAAAAATAATTTATAAAATAGGATACCAAAATCGAACAGTAAAAAATTAAGTACCAAAAATATGTCAACACTATTGTCGGGATATCTAATGTACAAAAAAAAAAAAAAAAAAAAACACCGTTCCAGCACTCTAATTGGATACAATTAACAAAATCTAGGTTTATTTTTTTATTTTGAAATGTCCAACGACTCCGACGATACGTACAAAATTTTGTGTGTACTGTATTCTATATTCTGGATCTACTATCTTTAACTTTTACTATTATTATAAATAGAAAAATAATATGTTATCATGATTCGAACTACTGGTCTTCTGCTATTCAGGGTCTTATACCTCTCCTACTTGTATATCTTAGAGCATCTCCAACCCTATTGTGAGTTTGAAAAAAATGGTTGCCACATAGGAATGACAACCATTTTTTCCAAAAGTACTTCTCCAATGCAAATGTGAAATAAAGTGTGGAGTTGACATGGCAATGACATGGCAAAGACAATGTGAAGTTGGTTGTCTAGATCTAGACAATGCACTTCACAATGTCTTTATGTCCACATCATCATTTGTGAATAAAAATATTTATAAAAAAGAAGTAGAAGAGTAAAAGTTGTCTTGGAAGTTGTAAAAAATTATTTGTATTGTCTTCTCAATACTTTTGCATTGGAGATGACTTTTTAAACCCATTGTCATTTGTGAATATAACCTTGCCACCTATACAAGACATTGTCTTGTCCCTCATGCCACATAGGATTCACAACACAAAACAAGACAATAGGGTTGGAGATGCTCTTACCAAGGTTGGTCATTGACATGAAAAACTACAATCCTCTTGAACTACTCGTGAATCTAGATGATGTATGAAATAAGAATCCAAAACATAAAATATTGAAGGTAGGGCATAAGACTGCATTGATGTAAGCAAGGACCACATGGTCCCCTACACACATACACACAAAAACAAGAGCTTTGCTATGCCTACAGCAAAATGCTCACAATTTTTTTACAACCGTCACGTGTCAAATTTTAATTGGAGGAGAAAAAAAGTAGTAGAGTCGAATGAAACCCATGTAGCAGAGAGATAAGAGGGAAGGTGGGATCTTGTGGGACCCATGTGTAAGAATGGGAGAAGTGGTAAAATGGTTGTAGACTTGGGATGTGTTTGATTACAAGGTAGAAAATATGTGAAAAAAAAAATTAATTTTATGGAATTATTTTCCTAAGAAAAAAATTACATGAAATTTTAAAAAAATTTATGGAATACTTATTTTGAGTGTTTGATTGTCATTATTTTCCACGGAAAATAGTTATTTTTCATGGAAAATAATATTTTCCTATGGGTTGGACAAGTTTTATTTTCCACTATTTTAGAAAAAATATATAGAAAATGATAGTTTTTTGAAAAATAATTCCATGAAAAATATAAACTATCAAACACTATAATTTAGGGGTGAGCATCGGTTCGGTTCGGTTCAAACCGAACCGAATATGTGAAAACCGAAATAACCGTAAACCGTATTTCTCAAAACCGAAAACCGAACCGTTTTTATAAAAACCGAACAAAACCGAACCGAATTAATTCGGTTCGATTTTCGGTCGGTTCGGTCTCATGGGCCAATGTGCATGGCCTTCAAGTTTTTAGCAAAATGTGCCTATTTAAATAACAAATTTTTAAAAAACATATGACATTACTGTATTTATGAATTGTTATATTACATAGAGCAAAAAATATTAGTATATATAGATTGATGGTAGATAGAGAGAGTGCTCAAAGAGGCACCGACATAGAATAGGAGAAGAGAGTGCGCTCAGTTAGGAATTAATAAACATTAGTATATGTATATTGTGGATAGTTTGATAAATTACTAAATCTAAATCGGTTTTCGGTTCGGTTCGATTTTTCGAATGAAGAACCGAAAACCGAACCGTTATTTCAAATTTTTAAAATTTTAAATCGTAAATCGAACCGATAACCGAAAAACCGAACCGTTTGTCATATTTCGGTTCGGTTCGATTCGATTTTCGGTTTTCAATCGTTACATGCTCACCCCTACTATAATTGATGGAAAATTTGTGATAAAAATAATTTTTTTGGAAAAAAAAGCCGAATCAAACACAGCCTTAGCATTTTCGCAAAAACAAAGGCTACACTATCAACGAGGCCTCCGGGCTCACATGTCAGTGAGCCAGTTGAACGCATTCCCAAGTTATTGTTTGCCACTGGGCCCACATGTCAGTGAGTGAGATGAACGCATTCCGAAGGTATTGTTTGTTATGTTAGAAAGATGCAATTGCATGGAGAAAGCCTCCCATGGGGACTAGAATTATTCGGTCAACAAGGATTACCATGCACCTACCTCGTCCACTTGACGTTTAAAAATTATTTTTATATTATCAAGTGGATGAGAAGAAAGAGACACGATACATCGGTTTTCTAAATAATTTTTTTTATGGAGACAACAGAGGGAACCAGAATTTAATTCATAAGGAATCGTATTACTACATATAAAAATTAATAAAATTGTTACATTAATTAAACTTCAACGATAAAAATATATTAAAATATTCAAACAAGAACAAGCAAAAAAAAAAAAAGAGAGTCAATATTTCCAAAATTTTAGAAAAGGAGGAAATAATTGTACTTAAAAATATATATTAGTTCAACAATGACAAGTCTCAATCTCTTTATCTCTCCTTTGAGTGCTTCGTGCACAACCACTTGAGCTAATTCAATCTTTGTACATTAATAGGCCAAATTAATATATATTGTAAAACGTCAGAAATTTTTTATGTAGAAAGTGACAATTTTTAAAAAATTTGGAGGGGCTGTGGCCTCCCTTGGACTCTTATTAAGTCCGCCCCTGAAGACGACATGGGAGATAGGAAGGGTGTTTTATTAAAAAATTGTATCGTCCCCATCCACTCCCCCCCCCCTCCACCTTGGACTCCGGAATGGATTTGATAACAATATATTTGTAGAATCCAAATGTAATTAAAATTTTGATTTGATTTGATTTGATTAGATTTAGATGTCCATAATTGGTGCTGTCCTATTTTAGATATAATATGATTCTTATTTTAGGAAATCCTATTATGATCTAATTAATATGATAATTGATGGGCTATTTTAGGTGTAATATGATTCTTATTTGAGGGTTCCTGTAGTGTCCCGCTCCTCGCGGTCCACTATGTAATACCCACGGCTTGCTGACTCAAGTCTTGAACTGAGTATTTGGGAAACTTTTGCCGGTATCGATTGATCACAGATGAAATGCAATGAACCTTTCAATTAATGGATCGGCTTCTATTGAAATGAGTTCAAGTATTTTGTTGGATGTTTTTTTGCTGCTTTTGATGAATGCATTTTCGTGCTGGTTTTCGATGATTGGTTTTCATTGTTCGCTTTCATCGCCTTTCGCATTCATTTTGAATCTTGAGAGAAAGAGACCGAAGTATGCTGATCAAATATTGGTGCCAATGTAGGACACGTGAACGATGCATAAACGACGCGTGAAGTCCCTCATTCTCTCGAACAAGATTCATTTAGGTGAGTTGCTTTAACTGGGCAAACATTTATCTCCACGTCCTAATAAAAATGATCTCTAGTCCACTCTGTTGTCTCGTCCCTATGATCAACAATACCACAATAACAAAAGATAAAGAGAAGATAATGAATTTAATCAAATTGCTGGATTATGTGCTGCTTCTTAATATGTTTATATGAATAATACATGTTGCCTATGAGTATGCTTCAAATGTCTAGACGTGTATAGACGGACTTGTATACGTTGCCACAAAAAAAAGAATTGTCCCAAAGCTAGGAGCTATAGCTCTGTTGCGAACAAAAGAAAAGCATGAATGAACGTGTCGCATAACAGTTGCCTTATAGAGTATGCATTGGTCCTGGACAACTTGTGCACAAGGAAACTAGATCTCTCGGGCGGTTCTTGGGGCGCCTTGAAATGCTCGACCTAGGAGAGATTGTCTAGACACCCAGAGATACAAGAAACCTCGCTATCAAAGGGATGTTGCATAACGTCCAAATAGCGATGAGCTGAACCCATGTGTCACAACGGCTAGTCACGGGAAATGACCCATGGACCAACATGTAATTACATGCATTTGTGAAATCAGAGTGTATTGCAAACATAACACTAAATACAGAGATAAATAGTATGCTATATATCATGTGCAAACTGTGCTAACCTGTCTTGTGCAGGGATGACTGTCGGCAATGGATAAGACTATTTATACAAGTGCTTTCTACTGCTATATATGTTTCTTAAGAATTGTTAAAAAGAACCTAGACAAGTAGAAAGATCACTAGTAAAAAATGTTAGCTACACATGTTGACTTAGTGCAGATATTTGTGAGTTCGGCCAAAAGTCGCTTACCAAGATGTGTACTGACCCACGTTGTGTGCATCCTTTTCAGAAAGCAAGGAGACAGGGAGATTTCAGGAGAGGCACTAAAGCTCGTCCATCCCAGTAGAGCTTGTGGATTGCCTCGAAGCTACTTTTTATTTCCAGTCAAGTTTACAAGTTTTCTTTGAAGGTATCTTTTCATTTTCGAATATGTAATAAAGGGATAAGATGTATGGACATTGTGGCTATTTTAAAAAAGAGTTTCAAAGAGAGATATGTAATCAAATTATGATATTTGAGTCGCAAGCTTTGTACTTTGTAATCATATCAAACTATGAATAAAAGAAGTGTTTTCTTTTCAAATATTTCTGTCCAATATTTGGTTTTCTGTAATTGAATATGCGGTGTGCGTGTGTTTTGCTTTGTCTAGTTGTATTGTGCAGGTACTGGCCTTGTGCAAGCGCAACTTAGGCTTACACGGCATCACGCCTTAGCGAGGACGAACAATCCTGCAGGGATCAAAGCGAGGATGAACGACCCTTGCGGGATCGGGGCGTGACACTTCATATTTAAGTTATATCAATAAATTATATTACTCATGCTTTCTTTCTCTGTGCCACGGCACGATATTGATGTGATGATTCGTTAATCATGCGATATGGACTCCGCCGTTAACGGCTTTTTTCTCATGCTATCCATATGTGTTGATCCGTTAAATCATGCACCCCCCGCTCATGCAGCAGCATATAATCTATCTCGGGCCCTTGATGCCAGCAGCTCAATCTGTTTTGCAGTATGAACGATGAAAGAACAAGAATCCGCAGCTTTGACATAAAATAAGATTTTCTTATCCTATATACGTGGGGTAAGGATGGAGGCACAAAGAATAAGCATAAAGCACAAAGTGGAGATTCGGGATGCTCGTCCACAAGGAAATCTATGAGAAAGTTCGTACTTTGCTCTTAGGACTTCGCCATCCAAGACAGAAGGAAGAAGAATATCTAATCGAGGAGTCGTCAACTTCGGTTAGGGAGATTGCTACGGGTTGGTGAGTGATCTCAATTGTAATTTTCTATTTTTCTTCTTGAGAGTGGTGAGGGGGTTGAACTTATTAGGACAAAGGGTTCAACGTGAGTTCTGTCAATCTTGTAATTTTATCTGAGTTATTAAATGTTAGAATTTGTCCAGGTGACGTATGTCAGCGCCATATACTTGTCTTCATCTTGTACTTGGTGTCCATTAAACGGGGGTTGATTTTGATCAGGTGGGTTGGCAAACGCTTCTGCACGCGCCCAATAATTGGTATCAGAGCGAAGGTTTGGTTCGTTCTGGCCCGATACCCAACAATTGGTATCAGAGCTTTGGAGGTTATGACAACCATATCTACGGAGCAGATGAACACTCGTATGATCACCCTCACAGGAGGGAACTGGATAATTTGGAAGCCAAGGATGGAGGATCTACTCTGGTACAAGGAATTGCATGGTCCGTTGGAGGGCGACAACACAAAGACAACGAACAAAGGTGCTGAAGACTGGAAACGACTGGATCGAAAGGTCGTTGGATTCATCCGCCAATGGTTGGATGATTCGGTGTTTCACCACGTGTCCATGAAAAGTTCGACAAAAGTATTATAAGAGAAGCTGCATTCGCTGTACGAAAGGAAGACGGTTGGCAACAAGATAATTCTTATTCGTCAACTCGTTAACTCGAAGTACACAGAGGGTGCACCAGTGACACAACATCTGGACGAGGTTTAGGGTATCATCAATCAGCTATTTGTGATAAATATTGTTCTTGATGATGAGCTTCAGGCCCTACTGCTCTTGAGTTCTCTTCTGGAAAGCTGGAATACGTTGGTGGTGTCGGTGAGGAACTCCGCGCCTAATAGAGTTGTCACGATGGAGGCAATCAAAAGTAACTTGTTGAATAAGGAGGTCCAATGCAAGCAAGTAGAATCGTCACAGGAGTCTGCTCTGGTGGCTTCCTACGGAAAAGGAACACCCAAGTCACCAGCGAGGACAGAGGGAGTTCTCGAGATCTTACGATTGTAGACCGTAAGGAGGGCTACTATCACTGTGGTGAAAGGGGTCATATCAAGAGAAACTGCATGAAGGTCAAAGCTGAGAAGGCCAAAGGTAAGGATGATCAGGATAATCTTACAGCAATGGAAGATATCATCATCGCAGCGATCGATGCAAAGGAACCATGTGGATGTATCATGATGACGACTGGGTCATGGATCCGGGGGCATCGTATCATGCCACTCCATATAGGAGGATCTTTACGTCATACCGCGGCTGTAATGCCCCATCCCGCTCAGTTCAACCAGGAGGAATCAAAACACCAACGACGTTCGAACTTAGCCATGCAACGGCTTGCTCGAAGTCCTGCTCGATCGAGGCAACTTCTCGCTCAGGTGGGTGGCTTCGGTGAACTTGCTTCAGCTTGGCCTTCACACTAATAAAACAAAATTTTTTAACTGTACAAGTAGGCTTGACAATAAAGGAGACGAATCCACATAGCTAAGGGAATAATCCCAACTTGGGTCAGCTTAAGTTATAATATAGAAACGTTCTACAGTCGGCTTAGAATTGTGCACGATGTGCTTTCAAAATAACACTCGGTCCTTCGTCCCGTGGCTTGGGAGAAGAAAAGTTGGTCTATGTGCCACAAAGTTATGGACTTAGCATAAGTCATGGACGTCGTACGTATAAAGGCTTGATAAAGCATGCACTGTCCTACCGTCCAATGCTTGGCACTCCAACAAGTCTCAATATACGTTCCTACGATACAAGGCTTAGAAAATCCTTTGCTCGTCCCATAGGTTAAGTTGTTGCACGATTGAGTTAGGCAAAGTTATGGCACTGGTTATTGAAGCCATAGCAAGCACACACTTTCTGCAGTTGTTGAAGTCACACAGTCCTACGATCTCAAGACTCGTCATATAAAGTATGACTTGGGCGGTAGTGTCACATAGAACACAAATTGGTTTAAGATACGAACCACGGTTGGTTCAAAGATAAGTATGCCACGGTCTATGACATATATGAAATACGTTTTGTTCAAGTTACGTAGGAAGGCTATGTAGTAGCCGTTCCTTGGATTTCAAAGAATGGAAAGTTCAAGAGATGGTTTGTCACCGAGGCAGTCCCTCATTTGGGAGTCTCTTGGTTCTAATGCACGTTTTGCTAAGTATGGTTCGAGTCGTACCACAAATGAGGCCATACATTTACGTGATTCTAGATGTTCTCGTAGGTGCGTGGTCATGGACAACTTGTGCAAAATGATTTCTTTCTTGACTGGTATTACGTCGGAGCACCGGGGCCAGGTCGACCTAGGAGAAGACGTTATAGCAGCGCTAGATTGTACCGTGCCAGGATAGTCGGAGGCTTTCCTTGGAGCTAGCTACCTTGTATTGAAGGACCCACTGTTTATTCGAGCTATGTCCAAGATAGCGTGACATTTCTAATAACCTTTCATATAGATAAGATGGTGTGCTAAGCGGCAATCCGCATGCACGGTGTTGGTCGAATAAAAAAAGTACAAGTACGGCATCAATTGAGTTAAGAAGGTGTGCACGGTTGCAACACCATCGTGTTTGAGTCATCAACACAAGTTCTATAAGTCGGAATTGAGTCGTCTCGAGTTAAGTCAGGAAGGGCCGTAAGGCAAAATTTGGTTAAGTCATGTTAAATTGTGAGGCACGGCCTCGATGTTTGAAGCACGGACCAAGTCGATGACACAAAACATGTTGTGTTCCAAAGTATGAGTCAAAAATGCAAGTACGATCGATACATTGATATTGCAAGCACGATGATGGTCTATAGACACAAATAGGCCAAGAGCCTGTCCTAAAAATTGATCCTAAGGCAAGAATAAAAAGACAATCATAAAGGGATTATGTTGCACAAAGTAAATAAATGTGTTAGTTTTGTATGGGTGGGCGAGGAGCTCACTCCACTAGTTCGATTGTGTACTGACACCCACACAGTTTGCATGTGCAGGTTAGAGGTACCTGCTCATCGAAGCGGAGCTCGCTTGAACGCGCTGAGACATGGAGTTTCTTGGCATTTCGAGGCGTACGGTCGCATGGAAGACTTCACCTATATGGGACATAATGTATGGACATCGTCTATTTGAAGCATCTGCTGACTCATCAAATTGTATTGAGAGATGAGAGAGAGCTGAGTGACCTGTAAATAGAGAGAAGAATGAGCTTAAGTGACTTATAATATTGGCCTCATGACACATTTGTAATCATTGTTTAATATCAATAAAGAGCATCTTTTATATGACGTATTTGGTTTCAACTTTTTGCTAGCAATATTACATCTGCACGACGATCTCGTCGCTTAGCTTGTAATCGACCGTTATGGAACCCGCCTTGCGTGAGCGCAATCTAGGCTCACGCGGCTAGGGCTGAAAATCGAACGAACGAGCTCGAACAAACTGTGTTCGAACTCGGTTCGACTAAAGTATCGAACGAGCTTTATTCGAGCCGAGCTCAAGATCGAGCTCAAAAATGGTGTTTGAACTCGGTTTGATTATAGGCTCGAAACGATCGAGCTCGACTCGATTTAGTTCTCGAGCTCAAACGAGCCCGAGCCAGGACCGAACAAAAGCCACATTAAACTTGTTGTACGGTTACTCTCAAGTCTTAAAGATTTTTTTGTTGAATTAATTATGCTTTTTACATCACAAATTTACCATCATATAAATAACAAAAAAGAGAGTAAATTTTCTAAGACAAAATTTATCAACATCCATAAAAATATATAGCATATATTAGAAAAAGCCATAATATTAGAAACCGAGCCGAGTTCGAGCCAGTTCGCGAACGAGACCGAGTCGAACAACCTATGGTCGAACTCGGTTCGAACACCACTTCGAACACACAAAAATCGACCGAGCTCGGTATCGACCTGCCCACGAACGAGCTTCGAACTGAACTTGGCCCGAGCCGAACGCGAGCCGAACACAAACTGTTTGAATCATTTTACAGCCCTACACGCGGTAACACGCCTTAGCAAGTTCGACCAGTCCTACGGGACCGGGGCGTGCCATAATGGTATCAGAGCATGGCTTTAGGTCCTTGGACTTTTGATTGAATTCTTTAACTCTGATGGCTTCATACTAAATATCGTTTCCGTTAACGATATTGTTGGTGCGCTCTCTCAATGTTCTAAGTCTATGTAATTTGCAAATTGTATGAGAATATGTTTTGACAAAAATAAAAGATGGTTCACGTAAAGTACGGTTGGCTAAGTCGGGCTGGACATATACACCAAGATTGCGTTGATAATAGCAAGTTGTGTGCGATCGAGTGTTTTCGGTTGGGATGAGTTTGACTTTGATACATAGAATGAAGGATGACTATCGATAGGGGTGCCATCGGACGATGTTATCATCAATGCGACATAAATGAGCGTACTTGAATTTTGAGGAATAGTTCGAACGGAGATTCGAAGTAATCGATTGTGATTCAAAAATTGTTTTGAGGATTCATCGAATGACTTCATTCCCTGAGTGGTGTATGGGATAGCCTCGGGGATGTCGATCGATTGAGGATACGGGATACCAATGAGTTTATCAGCAAGCGACGAGTATGAAAATCCTTAGAAAGAGTGTTTCAAAGTAATTATGATTTTAGATGACTAATACAAGATAATTCGAACAAACGAGAAGATGACGCACATCGGCAGGATTGTGCCGAGTATGAAATGCAAAATGATCGAGTAGGTAGATTAAATTGAGAAAAGTTTAATGTGTAACGAATGGTTGACTCGATCGAAAAATTGATATGAATCGTATATGAAAAGTTAAGCATGATGGAAAGATAGCGTGCATAAAAAAGTTTAATTTTGAAGTTACGAAAATAACTAAAGATTTTGATAAAATCGTTTGATGACTTGAGTTAGCATAGAACAATGTAATTTGAGAAAATAAGTTGCTTGGTGACATGATATAGACAGATAAACATACGTGATTTTGAGTTTCAATGAATTGATCATGTAACTAGTTCGAGAGATAATGATCGAATTTGATCTTGAATGTCGAGGAAATTGTAGTAATCCAGTTCGGATGATAGCATCAATTGTACGACTCAGAGTTCGATGCAAAAGAAAGATCGTCAGGTTATGTACATCATCGATGGTATTGAGGCATAACAAAGATCAATGTGCACTAACTCGGGGGTACTCTAATGTGAAGAAGGACGATCGTGTAAAATGTTATTATTTTGATGGATACTATGATTGGAATTTTGATAAAAATGAATGTTTGGATGAAATAAAAGTGTCTTGATTGCTTCGATAATAACCACAATATTGAAGTTCGTGTCTAGTGCCAGTGCAACTCCAGCATCGTATATGCGTCACGTCGGGTTTGGGTGATGTCACGACCCGATACCCAAATTATTGGGCCGGGCCGAGCCATGTCCAGCCTACGCTTGGTTAAAGCGCAGTAAGCTGTTCTAGAATAAACAATAAAGGATCTAAGCAACTAACAGTTCTAAAATCATATTTAAAGTTCATCACAACACAGCATCTATAAGCGAAGGTAAACAAGTACAGACTGAATAATACACTTCCAAAGTATCTAACTGGAGACAAAGTCCAGTATCCAAATATAAGTACAGACAAAGTCTAAGTCTCAAAACACAAGAAAGATAACTAAGCAAGGTTCCCCGCTGGGGCCTCTTCTGGAGCTAAGGCCAGGTCCTCAAAATCAGTGCCATAATATGTAACACAAAGCATTTCTCCTCAAAAAGTATACCTACAACGTTATCCTGTCAGGACGAGAGCAAGTACAACCTCTACAACTAAAGTACTGAACATATATTGAAAGAGATGTACAACAAGAAATATGGTATGATAAGTCTACAAAATAGGAAATACTTGGGAACATGGCCTCATAGTACAACTGGAATCACAGTATCATGGTAACATATGGAACATGGCATATCTGGAATCATGATGTGACTCATAATCTATCATGGCAAGGATACATATGTCATAGAGACATATGTAAATATAATGTTTAAAACTGTAGCAGGTACATGATCGGTCAATAGATGTACAATATGCAGGAGCACATAATGAAATGTACTTCCGTACAAGTGTAAAGGCGATAGATGTACATATGTACAAATACAGCTTTGAGAGTAAGGCCTACGGTGCAGTAACATATAAAATAAAACTTTGCTCGGTACTGTAGAGGGGGCATGATCACGTACTCAACTATCAGTTTCTCCATAACCCATATTCTAACATGTGAGAGATACGAGAACAGTAAAAACATTGAGAGATACTGGGATCGGTATAAAGCACGGTAGGTACTAATAACAGTAAAACAGGTAAAAGTACTGAGAGCAGTAAAATATGTGAATACTCGGGCAGATATAAGCATAGTGAAACATGTACGGGGAACCAGTAAAAAGCATGTGAAGATATGATAACTGTCCTAAGCATGGTAGGGACTAAATTAATGTAACATGTGAAGATTTAACTTGCTACCTCGGTTAATACATGTTCTAGCATTAAAAGACAGTAAATGAGTTTGTAGATGTACTTGCCTTGAGCAAAGCAAGAATACTAGTACGAAGATATAGATGCCTGGTGTCCTGTCAATAATGATATACAAACTCAGTTCTAAGCTATGTTCAATATTACACAAGTGGGGTGATACGACTCCTAACTGGACACTAACTAAGTGGGGACCTAGCATAAAAGTCTAATGTGGAGTGCCACTATACACAAACTAACTTCCTAGGGTCTTTACACTAGTGCGGGATGAGGTCCAATACGTCTATAACTCAAAACAATACAAAACTTGCAAGTCGTAATTATTCAATAAATAAATTAAACTGTACACTGAGTTCCATTAGTTTTTGAGAAGACAAAAAGCTCAATTATATATAAAATAAAGTACCAAAATGATCCTTGTTAATTATAGATATTTATACTAATTTTTTTGGGATTTATAAACCTCATAAATATTTTAAAAATCAACAAGCGCATGTATCCTGAAAATGAGTTCTGTTTTCCTATTTTTATAAAATACCAAAAGTATTCATTCGTAACCCCTCTTCCCGGAATTTCGAATTATATTTTATTTATTGAATTAAATGGTGATTTTTTGGAGTTTCCAAAAAAATTATTTAGTTAATTATTACGGTGGATGATTTTAGCCATGATGGAGTTTTGGAGTACAAGGTGACTAAGAATCATGGCACGGATAGTGCAGTGGAGTGCCTAGCCTAGTGTATTAGCCATGCCAGGAAAGGCCGAGCCATAGTAACGTCCTAACTAGGAAAACCAGGCCAAGTTGCGACTTAACCCTTACCGAAGTTTTATTTATTAATTAATTACATTATTGGGTTTTAGGGAGCCCGGTTGTACCGAACCTGTCCAGATTGGGCCCAAGTCAAATCTAAGCCCTGGTAGGCATGTAGTGGGACCAAATACGGTCTTGTAGACATGTTTGGTGAATGCAAAGATTTTGTATATATTTTAGGAATTGGTAATTATTTTCTAAATATTTATTATATATAAATTATAGGGGTTATTAATATTAAATAGTGTTTTAGAATATTTATATGATTTCTGGGGTCCAGTAATGGAAGTATATGATATGCCCATCCAGGAGCTACTATTAAATTATTTTAATTACTAGTGGATTTATTATTATTAATAATATTATTATTATGTTTATTGAGATTAAACTATTTATTTTTATTAGTTATTATTAATTCATTCCTTATCAAAAGAATGAATATTGTATATGTGTGTATATATATACATAATTATAGGTGTGTATGCGTATTTAAATATAAACATATATGTGGTTACGTGTATTTTTATATAAATATATAAACATAAATATAGAAATACACGTGCGAACGTGTGCATATATATGTATAGAAATATATATTGATATGGTATATATATTAATATTGATATGATTATATGTATGAATATTGGTATATTAGTATAGGTAAATATGTATATTAATATTGATAGGTTATATATATATATATATATATATATATATATATATATATATATATAGAGAGAGAGAGATATAGATAAATAATAAAAAAAAAGAAAAGAAATACATCAAGCACGACAAGCAGAGCCTTGTCGAGCAGGCCCCTGCTGAGTATACACATCAAACCGAGCCGAGCCCATGGCCTCACAGGCCTGGCCCAGGAAAAACCCAGGCTGGAGACCCGAGCAATTGTGCTCAGCGAATACTCGTATAAACACACAGGAAGAGATCGATCTCTCGATTAAATTCCCAAACCCTAAACATACGCCCCGCCGACCTCGCTCCCTGGAGCACCTTCCCGCCACCGGAGCGCACCGCCCTGGGCCGCCGTCGGCTGGCCACAGGTCGGGCAATCCGCGCGCGCGCGCATGTACAGATGAGAACGCAACAGCTGTAGCAAGGGTCGAGCAAGCCACTTCGCAGCGCGATTTCGAAACGATCGATTGATCGTTTCGCGATCTTCCTCCTCAGGTATGAAGTCAACATGTATGTCTTCGCATCCCTTCAATTACTTTGTATATAAACACGGTAGATCGACCAGGAAATCGACGCCAAAACTGGCGTAATTCTGTCCAAAAACAGAACCTAGTTCAGCCCAAACCCCCATGTTCGAGGATCGTTCCCGATCAATCCAGCGACTTATTAGAAAAACCTTTTGAAGAGACTTTTAGACAACATGTAGGGCTTTGAATTCCTTCTTTCGGAATTTGAAATCATCGACTGAGCGTCGAGAAATCGAATCCCAAAGTTTCCCAAAAATCTGTTTTCAAAATATTAAAATTGATCCACACGACGTGCGTCCCGCCAAACCGGACGACGTGGTCGCGCACCGAAGGCATCGAAAGCTGCGTAACGGCTTCGTGGTCGTGTGGGCTTTGACGGAATTCAAATTGGTCGCGTGTGCGCGACGAATTTGATGCGTATCCGTCAAAATTCACCGTATCGGCCTCTGTGCAAATTTTCTAATTACTTCGTACACACTCGTCGGATCGAGACAAAACTTACGCCAGCAGGACCGTATCATTTTTCTGGTGCTGTATGCCAAGTTTGGTCCAATTCTGAGACAGTTGAATTGTACGTCGTTTTGCGGGCCCCGCGGTTCCACTCAACGGGCGATTTTGTGCACGGCCCGCCGGAATCCAATTTTGGACATACGGTTGGGTTCATATCGGAAAACTGGATCCGTAGACATGTAGTTTGACGACTTTAGAGACAGTTGACTCTGGCACGCTTTTCGGTACAAAGCGGGTCCAACGGCGGACATCGTTTTGACCCAAAATTACCGTTTTACCCCTATGTCCAGAATTGGACTTAAGGACAGGCAATCCTAGCTAGTTGGACTATTCTGAGATCATTGGTATTGTTTATTTCAGCTTCCGGGGACTGTTGTACGGGTTTTGACTATTGTGGCACATTGAGTAGTTCAGATTGTCGGTTTCACCAGCAGAGGACCACAGGCGAGTACAGTTTATTGTCTGCATTTCGATATTGATCTTTACTATATTTCATTGATTAGTCATTGGTTATGTGATATTTTTATACTCTATTATAAATTATTGAGTCGGGAATGAGAAGTACCAAGGATGTGTGATCAGACCGTAGACCTTGTAGATCTCGTAGATATTGTAGATCTTGTAGACCTTGTTTACTTTCATGCAGTAGATCTTGTAGACCTTGTTTACTTTCATGCAGTAGATCTCGTAGACCTTGTTTACTTTATGCAGTAGATCTCGTAGACCGTGCGGTGTAGTACCCCAGACCGATCACATGTCAAAGGTACTTCTAACGGTGGAAAGTATATTGGTCTATTTTTACTATTGATTTTCTCACGGCTTTACTGTTATTTTCAAAACTCATGATTGATGCCTAACCTTTATCTTATAGTCATTTTCTTTATTTGAAATTACATTCAGTGAATTGTGCTCGTTCCATTCCTGACTGAAAACCAACATTTTCAGGTTAGCCGTGGATTCACTTAGCTTGGGAAGTGACGGGGGATACTTCCAGACAAAAGCCTAGAGACTAGCTAGATAGTTGAGTTGTAGTCATACCTTTATTTGTACAAGTTTATATTCTTCTACAAATGTAAAACTTGTAATCTTTGTAAGTTAAATTAATTATGTGAATGAGCATTGTTTGTGATTTTGATCTTCATGGCCGTGACAGCGTTCTACCGCCGACACTGCGGCGTAGGTTGGCTTGGACACGTCTCGTATCCGTTTAAAAAAAAAAATGGGTGCGGGTCGTGACATCATTAAATACTGGAAAAATTATAATAAATTAGCTAAATTAACATAGTATTTAAATACAATTTTTTCCAGATTTTTACAGTAATTAAAATATATATAAAAATTCAAAAACAGAAAGTAATAATTTCAGGAAAAATAATTAATTATAAATTAAGGATAATACATAAACAAAATCTACAGATGTCGTCGGATGATAAAATAAATATCACCAACGTGTCCAGAACGGTCAAATTAGCTAGGATAGCCTACCCATAAGTCCAATTTAGACGCAGGGGCAAAACGATAATTTTGGATCAAAATGATGTCCGTCGTTGGACACACTTTGTACCGAAAAATATGTCAGGATAGAAGTCTACAAAACCTAACAAATTATATGTCCACGAATCCAGAATGATGATACGAATCCAATGGTATGTCCGAAATGGAATTCCGATGTGCCGATCTCAAAATGATACGTTGACGCGGACACTTGGTATCCTGTTTGCACCGAAATGCTTGCCGGAGCAAATGTCTTCAAAACTCAGCAAATTATATGTCAACGAGTCCAGAATGACGATACGAACCCAATGGTATATTCCAAATTGGATTCCGATGAGCCGATCTCAAAGTGACCCGTTGACGCGAAAAGTGGGACCCGCTTTGCACCGAAATGCATGCCAGGGCCCACGTTCTCCAAATCAAGCAAACTTTATATGAAAACATGCCAGAACGATGCCACGAGTCTACTGGTGGTGTCAGAAATTGAATCCGGAGTCCCGGGTTCAAAAATGGAATTTAACAAGTATAAATTAAAGAATTCGGACGCCCAACTTTGGCGTCGAATTCGACCAACCGAACGTGCTTATAATGAAATGAAACCTAAAGGAGATAGGAAGATGGTTATACCAGCTGTGCACAGGAACTGGTAGCACGTCAACCGGAGCTGCGACGACGAAGATACGAGCTGACGAAGTCGGCTCCACAAAACTGTCCAAAAATAGTTCAATTTAAAACGTCAACTTGGTGGCCAGTTTTGAGGTATCAAACGACGAAATTAACGGACAAAAATTGAGGGGAGTGAAGATGGATATACCGAGATTGCGACGGAGCAAAAAGTTCGCCGATCCAACGGTCGGATTGTCCAGAAAATTTGTGCAAACTTGCTGCGACGGGACGCCAATTCTGAAGTTTGAAATCGCGCGTCACGGCGGGATTTCGACGTAAACGCACGAATAGCCTATGCGTCGCGCCGGAGAGGAAGGTGGCGGCCTAGGGGTGGTCGCCGGGGGCTCGTGCGCCGGTGGGGGGGTCGTGGTGGCGGTGTGCGACGGCGGCGGCAATCGCCGTGCGCCCATGCCGCGCGGGGTGGCGTGGCAGCCACTGCTGCGATGCGCTGCCGCCGCTGCTGCTGCCGTGGTGCGGGGGGTGCTCGTCGTCCGGGCGCTACGCGGCGGTGGCCGGGGCCGTACGGTGGCGGAGGCCAAGGCCCGGCGGGCGGTGGTGGGGGTGTTGGTGATGATGGTGTGGTGGTTAATGGTGATAAAGATGGTTAATGGTGATGTTGATGGTGTTGGTGATGGAGGGAAGAAGGAGGAGAGTAGGAGGAGGAGGATGATGGCGAGGGTGGTGGTGTACGTGAGGGTGGAGGGGGCTATCGGCAGTGAGGGGGCTGTGGTGGTGTGTGTTGTGTTTTGTATGTGTGTGAGTGTGTTGAGAGGAAGAGAGAGAGAGAGTGATATATGAAGAACAGTTTGGCAACTCTAGAGGGGGGGGGGGTGAATAGAGTTTATATAGAAAAATAGCCAATTAAAAATAACTCTTTTACCAACAATAAATAATCAGAGTAAAGTGCGAAAAATAAATGAAGAGCAGAAGAGCATACGCAAACACAGCAATTTTAACCTGGTTTCCCTCGTGGAGGACTAGTCCAGGCCTGAGAACTCTAGCTCAGGATTAAATCCACTATTTGTGAAATAGTAGTTTACAACCCGTGCCTTTTCTTCAGAAGAGCACGTCAACTTCTAACAGAGGATCGCAGTGGCGATTTGCTTGGAATTGTCCAAGCGACTTCTTCGACTCTTGCACAAGAATCCTAACTGAGAGATGCTGAGCACTCGAGACTTAGGAGACTTGTGGCTAGTAGATGGGAAGGGTATGGCTTATTGAGCTTGTAGGAGATAAGAGAAGAGAAGATTGAGTGAATTGAAATGAGAGAATTCATGCCCTATTTATAGTGTTTTTAGAGGCAGAATTCGGCCAGAATTCGGGTAGGAAAATTCAAAAATTTGGCCGTTGGACAGCTAGCAACCAGCTAACCCTAAAATTAGGGTTCCTGATTTCTAGGGGACAGAGTTCGGCCCGAACTCTGTGTGGAGGCAGAGTTCGGCCCGAACTCTGTCTCCAGAGCACAGAGTGGTCCTAAGTGGGACTTGTGGGCAATTTTTGTTTTGGTGGAGCTTGGGATTTTGGGTAGGCTTATAGACTAAGTTCCAAGAGCTCAGCATAACTCAGAGTACATTTTTCTAGACTCAATAAAATGTAAAAGTACAGACTCGAAAATACACTGAGAGTCGGAAACTGAGCTGTTGTCTGTCCTGAACTGAATGCAGACGTCGTGTGTCGTATTGAATTTATACAGATATTATTTAGTCAATGTAGTCAATATTTGGTTGACTGTGACTTTGTGTCAACAATCTCCCCCATATTGATAATTGACAAAATAATAAATGTATATTTCAATATTCATACCTGGACACAGTTGGTTAAAACACAGCTCCCCCATAAACAATGCCGAGCTAGAATAAGATAGCTCCCCCGTAATCAGTGAACGGTGCCGAACTAGAATCAATAGCTCTCCCCCGTAAATAATGCATAGAACCTGTGGCCTGATAAAAATATTTTCCCAAAAACAAACACAAGCACACCAAATATACATATTTCTCCCCCTTTTGGCAGTTAGCAATATATAGACTGCATAAGGAAAAGCATGGGAATAGCAGTATAGATAATGAAAAGTAATCCAACCACACCAAGCAGAGAAGAAATAGTATAATACTGACATAAAGTAGAACTACGAAAAATAGCATAAAATGTTATCCACCAACCAGCACATCATCAGGGTTTGAAGACATAAATCCAGTACAAATCAAACTAAAATAACTAAAATCAAAAGGCAACTAAGACCATCAGCAGTGGCAGCAGCATATCAAGCCAGTCTCCATCATGGAGCACGAGAAGGTCCTGGAACATCGAGAAGGTCCTGGAACATCTGAAGATCCACAAAAGCATCATCAGGATCCATATATCTCATGACCCACGGATCGTCTATACGATGACCCGCGCGATCTGGATCCCGCTCGATAGGCACATGTAGATCAGGATGACGAGCAAGTGAATACCGCATATCATGCAGAGAGTTCCCAAGGGCACTGATCTGCAAGGTGGTACGGTAATCCTGCTGCGTCCAGCGATCATCCTCAATAGCAAAGCGATCGCGAAGCATAGTCTGAAGAGACTCAAGAGTGGCAGGAGGAGGAGGTGCATCCTGACCAAGAGGAGGGGCATCAGGCGCCTCATCAGCAGAATGCTCAGATGACTCAGAAGCAGCGACAGGCTGAAGGAGTCGTGCCTTGGATAGAAAGGTAGGTGCAGGCATGAACGGACAAGCATCAAGTGGTATATGAAAAGCACGAAAGATCAAAGGAAGATACAGAGGATAAACCAAAGCTCGTGGTTTCCTCCTACAGTGAATCATCCAGTCCATCATGGTACGTGGAAGATTGAAAGGAATGCCAAAATGAAGATGATAAAGAGCAGATATTTCAAGATAAGTGATGTCATCATGGGAACTTGTTTTGGGTAGAATGGTGTTAGAAATAATCCAATGAAGGTCAGAAAAATATGGGTTGAGATATTTAGCCGTGAGCTTGCGAGGACGTGTGTATGGAGTACACAAATCGTCCTTGAAGCTTTCAAGGAAAATTCCGTCGGGAAAACGGAACGAGCGAGCGTCAACTAGCTTTTCCCAAGAATTGGGCTCTAGAAGATCAAGATATTCGGCTAAGTCAAAGTCATCAAAAGATATATTGATACTTGCAACTCGTGAATAAATATGAAGGTCATCAAAGGTTAAGTTGCAGTAGAACATTTGAACGGCATGACGATAGATAGCAGAAGTTATGGTAACAAGTTCATCAAGATAGAGATTATGGAATAAAGAATCATATTGAGAGAATATGGAAAAATTAATAGGATGTCCTGTGAATACCTGACGATTCCGAAAGTCACTAAACCAGTTGTTTGATGCATCTAGTGAGACAAAAAGTCTGTTGTCATAGGTGGAAGGATTTAGAGGACGAGGTGGATTGAACAAAGGATGGGATGGTTGAAGTTGTTCAATGATTTGTTCAATTGATGGAGGAGAATCCGAAGAGGAAATACTCTCAACTCGAATTCTCTTCCCACGATTGAACAAGCAAGGAGCCATTAAAAGATTTTAACAAAAAAAAAGGAATGGTACCTCAAACAAGTAATAAACAATGGAAGAGAATGGAGAGAAACCCCTTTTTCTTGATTTTGAGAAGCACTGGAGCACTCTAGATCAAAAACTAGGGTTAGGGTTTCAAGGAAAGATTTTGTATAGGTGAGAAAGGTGGTAGTAGTGAAGGAGAGAGATGGAATCCCGACATAAAGTAGGGTTTTGTCTTTGGTCGGGTGAAATATTGACCATTGGATTAGAATAGATCCAACGGCAGAGCCAGATCCCGACCCTGGAACCTAAGAACCGAACTCGGTCCGAACTCTGATAAGGGCAGAGTTCGGCCCGAGTTCTGGATCAATGGTCCAGAACTGAAAACAGGCAAAGAACATGAAGAAAAAGTTTAAGAGTTAAACAAAAGATAGTTGAGAACAACAAAGAGTGTAAAAAATAGATAGAGAAGTACTCAGAAAACAAAATGAACTTTAGAAATTCTCAATTAGGCAATATTAAATCGAAAACGAGCCATATAATAAATAAGGACATATACTGTGGTTCAATAGTCCAAATTTGCCATGGGTTAGCTGCAGGGGCCGGATCCCAGCTAGCGGTAGTCCTGAGGACTAGTGCACCGTGTCGCTTAGGCTTTTACGCCTTGTTGTCAAAAGGACCCTTTCGGCTTGTACCCATACCAAATTCTTCGAAAAAGAATCACAATATACTCGATATTTACGCAGGTGAGTTTCAATTTATAACTGCTTCATCTAAAATTCCAAGTTCACGACAAAGAAAATTGAAGCGCTCTTCGGATAGTGGCTTAGTAAAGAAATCTGCCAGCTGATGATCAGTGTCAATAAATTCTAAGTTAATCGTGCCATTTTGCTGATGATCACGCAAAAAGTGGTGTCTGATCTCAATGTGTTTAGTGCGTGAGTGGCAGACAGGGTTCTTAGTCAAATTTATTGCACTAGTATTGTCACAGAATATAGGAATATGCATGAAAGATAACTTATAGTCTTCAAGGGTTTGCTTCATCCACAGAATTTGTGCACAACAACGCCCAGCTGCTATGTATTCAGCTTCTGTTGTGGATAGTGCAACAGAGTTCTGCTTCTTGCTAAATCATGAGACTAAAGCCTTTCCTAATAAATGACACGTGCCGCTCGTACTTTTACGGTCGACCTTGCATCCAGCAAAGTCAGCATCAGAGTAACCGATGAGGTCAAATGATGTTGACTTGGGATACCATAGGCCCACTGTAACCGTACCCTTAAGGTATCGAAAGATACGCTTAACCGCGGTCATGTGAGATTCCTTAGGATTTGCTTGATATCTAGCACATAGGCAAACACTAAACATGATATCGGGGCGACTAGCAGTTAAATAAAGTAAGTTGCCTATCATACCTCGATACTTACGTTGATCAACGGGTTTGCCGCTCTCATCTGGTTCGAGTTTGGTTGAAGTAGCCATTGGAGTGCTGATAGGTTTGATGTTGTCAAGATCGAACTTCTTCAGCATGTCCTTGGTATACTTCGATTGACAGATGAAAGTTCCATTAGCCAGTTGTTTTACTTGCAGACCAAGAAAGTAGTTGAGCTCTCCCATCATGCTCATCTCAAATTCCGTCTGCATACACTTGGCAAATTCTTGACAAAGAGTTTCATCAGTAGACCCAAAAATAATATCATCAACATAAATCTGAATTAATAAAATGGTGTCTTTGAAAGATTTGATAAACAGTGTAGTGTCAATTTTCCCTTTTGAAAAACCTTTCTCAAGCAAGAAACTGCTTAGCCTTTCATACCAAGCTCTGGGGGCTTGTTTAAGGCCATAAAGCGCTTTCTTCAGCTTGAACACGTGGTCGGGAAATTTGTGATTTTCAAAGCCAGGGGGTTGTTTCACATAAACTTCCTCCTTAATAAAACCATTCAGGAAAGCACTTTTCACATCCATTTGAAATAATTTAAAGTTTTGAAAATTAGCAAAAGCACAAAGCATCCGAATGGATTCTAGTCTAGCAACAGGAGCATACGTCTCATCGTAGTCGATACCTTCCTCTTGGTTGTATCCTTGAGCTACTAGACGAGCTTTGTTACGTGTGACTGAACCATCTTCATTTACTTTGTTTCTAAAAACCCATTTAGTACCAATTATTGAGTGATTAACCGGTCTAGGAATGAGTTCCCATACTTGGCTTCTCTCGAATTGGTTGAGTTCTTCTTGCATAGCAGAAATCCAAAATTCATCATTAAAAGCTTCAGAAATGTTTTTAGGCTCTACTTGTGAAATGAAGGCAGTGCTAGCAACGGAGTCTCTTAGTGATGATCTAGTAGTTACTCCACGTGAAACTTCTCCTATAACTAAATTTTCTGGATGAGAAGGTTTGAAAGAGAATTTCTTAGGCAAACCCTCCAGAGAATTAGTTTCGGTTAAAGTATTCATTGGAGTAGAAGTTGATGGCTCCACGTCATCATCAAGAGTACTTGCTGCACTGTTGTCTTCATCAAAAGTCACATTTGTTGACTCTTCCACAATAAGTGAGCGTTTATTGAAAACTCTATATCCCTTACTCTTGGCGGCATAACCAAGAAAGATACCATCGTCAGCTTTGGCATCAAATTTGCCTAAGTTGTCTTTGGTGTTAAGGATAAAACATCTACAGCCAAAAACTTTAAAATAAGAGACATTGGGGGTTCTCCCAAACCAAAGCTCATAGGGTGTTTTCTTCGTAATGGGACGAATAAGTACCCTATTCAAAATGTGGCATGCTGTACTTACAGCCTCTGCCCAAAAATATTTCGGAAGAGAAAATTTATTCAACATGACTCTAGCCATATCGCCAAGAGTCCTATTCTTCCGCTCCACAACACCATTTTGTTGAGGAGTTCTAGGACAAGAAAATTCATGATCAAAACCATTTGCATTACAAAAACTTTCAAAATCATAATTTACGAATTCGCCTCCATGATCACTTCGGATTCGAGTAATCATGTAGCCTTTTTCGTTTTGAACTTTCTTTACAAAAATTTTGAAAGCAGAAATAGCATCGCTCTTATTAGCGAGAAAGAAAACCCATGTAAATCTCGAAAAATCATCAACAATAACAAATGTATAAAGTTTGCCTCTAAGGCTAGCTATTCTACTAGGACCAAATAAATCCATATGAAGTAGTTGCAAGGGTCTAGTAGTACTTACAGAGTTGATAGAATGAAATGAGGATTTAGTTGCCTTGTTTAGTTCACATTCGGCACATACCGTGTCCTTTTTGAATGTGATGTCAGGCAATCCTCTCACTAGCTTCTTGGTAGAAAGCCTGGATATAGCATCCATGTTGGCATGACCAAGACGCTGGTGCCAAAGTAGTCGTTCGTCTTTGTGGGCATATAGACATCTACCTGCATTGTTAGTATTTATAGAAAGATAGAAAATGTAGATGTTGTCCTCTCTTTTCCCTTCAAAAGCAATGTCTCCTGTTGACCTATCATAGATGTAGCAACTGTTTTGTCCAAAGTTAATATCATATCCATGATCAGCAAGATGACTAATGCTGAGCAGGTTATGCTTTAACTCGGTCACTAGGCAGACATCCTTTATTACAGGAGAAGGAGGATGACCAATGATACCATTACCTATAATGTGCCCTTTGAGATTGTTACCGAAGGATACATATCCTTCTCTCTTCATCGATAGTGATGCAAAAAGATTTGCGTCTTCCGACATATGTCGCGAGCATCCACTATCGAGAATCCACTTACTTTCAGTTGAGGAGAGAAGGTCCACCTACGTCAAGAGTAGATGTGACCTTTGGTACCCGAATTCTTGAGGGTCCTGAAAAGTTAGTCTTTGGGAACCAAGCATAAATCCTTTTATCTACAAGTCTTCTAACTCTGCACTGTGGTGAGATGTGTCCATGTAATCCACAATAAGTACAGATAGCATTCTTATTTATACTAGGAGCATGAGAGTAATATCTATAAGCAGCAGGATGAGGATGGACATGATGTGAAGAGTTAGCATGGTGAAGATGATTATGCATGGAATAAGTGGCATGTTGATGGTGTCTATGAGGCATAGAATGATGGTATTGTCTATGATGTGTGACATGCTGATATTGTCTAGATGGCATGGCATGATGATTTTGTCTATATGGTATATGAGGATCTTGTCTATATGGCATTGCATGATGATTTTGTCTATATGGCATGGCATGGTGCTTTTTATGTGTGGAGTGATGTTGATTGTGTCTTTGTGCATGATGAGTGTGTACTGAGTGAGAATTGTTCTTACGTGCACGTGGTTTGTGAAAGTTTGTGTATATAAATGCATGGTTATGTGCTGCATGAGATTGACGTGGTTGACTAGCATGAGTGGTGTTGTGCCCATGTGATTGGGTTTGAGGTTGAACAACCTGTTTACCCAATTTGGTTTCTAATCTTTTAGAAACAGCTTGCAGTTCATCAACCTTCATATTTAAGCCATAAATCTTAGTCATGGAAATCTTGTGTCTACTCTTTTCTTCAGCAAGCAACGTGTTGAGAGTAGTGATTTCTTGAGTTTGTTGCTCAATACGTGCTTCAGCATCATGTAAGCTTAATTTAAGCTTGGTTGCTTCATCAGTGTCATTTGTGGGTGATGTGTTTCTAACATTATCAAGAAGTAAAGCAATTCTTTGTATCTCATCTTCTAGACTTTTGATTTTGTCCTTGGCATGTTTATATTTACCGATGACCTTTTTATGATCATCGAGTAAATCAGTGAAAGCATCGCCAAGTTCATCAAAAGAAAAGTCATCCAGAGTTTCGTTAGATACCTTGTTGGAGGTTGCCATCAGGCACACATTTGCTGTATCTTGAGGAGAGTCCTTTTCTTCCTCAGAGTCACTTGCTTCACTTTCATGCCAGATACCTGTGTTGGCATATTTCTTTGATGAGTTCTTTTTGTAAGGCTTCTCATAGCGGTTGCTCTTCTTCAGGAATGGGCAGTCTTTTCGGACATGTCCAGTTTTCTTGCAACCGTAACAAGTTGGTTCTTCTTCATCATCTTCTTGAGGTTCCTTCTTCCTTCGATTGAAGCGAAGGAATTTCCTGAAGTTGCGAACCATGAGAGCTTGGTCTTCATCATCAGAATTATCTTCTTCGGTCTCATCATGATTAGCTCTTCGTTGATGAGCTTTAAGTGCGATCTCCCTGGTCTTCGGAGCAGGCTCTTCGAAGTCCTTGAGGTCAAGCTCGTGAGTCATAAGCTTACCCATCAAGGTCTCCATTGACATTGTTGTGAGATCGTTTCCTTCTATGATGGCTGTCACCTTAGGGTTCCAAATCTTTGGTAGCCCTCTGAGCAGCTTACGAATCTTCTCGTGGTTTGAGTACTGCTTTCCAAGCGAAGATAGAGGATTGATGATGTCGAGGAATCTTGTGATCATTTGAGTGATCGTCTCACTTGGCTTCATCTTGAAAGCTTCGTATTCTTGAGTGAGACGGCTTATTTTAGATTCCTTGACCTGTGTGGTTCCTTCATGCGTCACTTCTAGAAGTCTCCATACTTCATGAGCAGTGGTGCATGTAGAGACCCTGTTGAACTCATTCCTGTCTATAGCACAGAATAAAGCATTAATAGCCCTAGCATCTAGACTTGCCTGTTTCTTCTCCTCGACAGAATATTTGTCGTGTGGTTTCTTAATGAGGTCACCATCGACAACTATCCTGGCGGGCTTTTTGTAACCGTCAGTGACGACAGTCCACAGGTCAAAGTCTAGAGACTTAAGATAGAAGCTCATCCTTGTTTTCCAATATGTGTAGTTAGTCCCATCAAATAGGGGAGGCCTATGAGTGGACTGACCTTCACCATGATTGGAAATCAAGGATTGTGTGGTTGCCATGGATCAGCTCTTAGGATGTTAGTCCTTGTAAAGAGAACAGAGCTCTGATACCAATTGAAGAACAGTTTGGCAACTCTAGAGGTGGGGGGGGAGGGTGAATAGAGTTTATATAGAAAAATAGCCAATTAAAAATAACTCTTTCACCAACAATAAATAATCAGAGTAAAGTGCGGAAAATAAATGAAGAGCAGAAGAGCATACGCAAACACAGCAATTTTAACCTGGTTTCCCTCGTGGAGGACTAGTCCAGGCCTGAGAACTCTAGCTCAGGATTAAATCCACTATTTGTGAAATAGTAGTTTACAACCCGTGCCTTTTCTTCAGAAGAGCACGTCAACTTCTAACAGAGGATCGCAGTGGCGATTTGCTTGGAATTGTCCAAGCGACTTCTTCGACTCTTGCACAAGAATCCTAACTGAGAGATGCTGAGCACTCGAGACTTAGAAGATTTGTGGCTAGTAGATGGGAAGGGTATGGCTTATTGAGCTTGTAGGAGAGAAGAGAAGAAAAGATTGAGTGAATTGAAATGAGAGAATTTATGCCCTATTTATAGTGTTTTTAGAGGCAGAATTCGGCCAGAATTCGGGTAGGAAAATTCAAAAATTTGGCCGTTGGACAGCTAGCAACCAGCTAACCCTAAAATTAGGGTTCCTGATTTCTAGGGGACAGAGTTCGGCCCGAACTCTGTGTGGAGGCAGAGTTCGGCCCGAACTCTGTCTCCAGAGCACAGAGTGGTCCTAAGTGGGACTTGTGGGCAATTTTTGTTTTGGTGGAGCTTGGGATTTTGGGTAGGCTTATAGACTAAGTTCCAAGAGCTCAGCATAACTCAGAGTACATTTTTCTAGACTCAATAAAATGTAAAAGTACAGACTCGAAAATACACTGAGAGTCGGAAACTGAGCTGTTGTCTGTCCTGAACTGAATGCAGACGTCGTGTGTCGTATTGAATTTATACAGATATTATTTAGTCAATGTAGTCAATATTTGGTTGACTGTGACTTTGTGTCAACAATATATGGGTGTGTATATATATATTATGTATAGAAAGAGTGAGAGAGAGAGAGAGAGATATTTGAGTGAGGGAGAGAAAGAAGTCGGTTTGGGGGGGTGTGTTCCTGCTGTAAAGAGAGAGGGGAGGGGGTGATGTGGTGTTTGTTATAGGAGAGAGAGTAGGAGATTGGTATATAAGTGTGTGAGTGTATATAAATATAAATAGAGAGAGAGAGAGAAAGAGTAGTTGAGAGAGAGAGAAGATATTTGAAAGAGAAGGAGAGAGAGAGGTCGGCTAGAATAGGGGGGTGCTGTGAGTTGTAGGTGTGTTTGAATAATAGGAGAGAGTGAGAGAGTTATATATATATATATATATATATATATATATATATATATATATATATATATATATATATATATATATATATATATATGAGATATTTGTAAAATGTAAAATAGAGAGAGGGAGAGATATTTTCAAAATAGGAGAAATAGAAAAATTATGTAGGGTATTTGGGCAGTCATGAAAGGGCAACGTGGAGCTTGGGTTCGGGTTCGGTCGAGCCGGATCGGGTCAAAATCGAACTGGGTGCAATAATTGAATTAAAAATAGGGATTTATAATCACGGAAAAAATAAATAATATGCGGGGACTCCAATAAATGGGAAACAAGCGTCATGTGGGTAGTAGGCTTCATGTGGGCCACGTCCATACTTTGGGTCGGCTAGGTTGGGTCAATGTCGGGTCCCGAAATTAAATTGGAAATTAAATCAGGTTTTACGGTAGAAAATAAATCGGCCTAAATTGACCCGGAAGTTGTGCGAAGAAAATGAAGCACAAAATGGAGTGTCTGAGTGGGACACGAAGGTCATGGGTGAAGAGCGTCTCGAGTAGATCATTTATGAGAAGTTGGTTCTGAGAAAACGACTGGTCTGGTGCTCCTAAATTAAAAGTCACGGTAACGTGCAAACGAAGATCAAAAATAAAAGTGGGAATAATTATTCAACGATTAATTGGTCTAAGTTGACCTGTAGTTGCGCGATACAAAAAGAGCACAAGGGAACGAGTTCAAGTGGGACACGATATATCAAAACGAAGATAATCTTGTCTACTTTAAAACTCGTGAAGAGAGTTTACAGAGATTGGTATCCCTGACGCTCCAGAAGTCAAAGTCATGGAAAGGTACATTAATGGTCTAAACAATTAAATAATAAAATATTTACTGAAAATAATTCATTCAAAAAAATAAAAATAAACCCTGAAATTCAGGGGGCTTACATCCTACCCACCTTACAAAAATTTCGTCCTCAAAATTAAAAATCATCCAATAGATCAAACTATAACATGTAGCTGCTCTGGCTATGATACTCAATCTGCTATCCTTGTAATCATCTTTTCTGTTTCTCTTACAATCTTTTTGGTTCAGGTTCAACAAAGTCCTTCTATCATAAACTATGTCATACATCCTTTAAAATATTTCATACTAACATGGAACATTTATGTATACCCTAAAATATAGGTCATTCTCTGGACATGTCTATAAGCCTAAAATGCTTAATCATCAACCATATTTTCAACCTCAATTGTAAATACTTGATTTCCTTATCGTATCCTAAGTATCCATATTATATCAATCCATAGGCCCTTAGCATTAATTGTCTTCAATCCTTTTCTACAGCTTCTCCTTGAAATCATACGTTCAATTCTTATTCTTGGCGTAGACCCTTCTTTTTTTTACTCAACAAGTCCTCCGAATATAAATCCTCGATTTCAAAACTCCCAATTTATTAATTACCAATGTACATATGTATTTGTCTTGTTCCATGTCTTTTTAACTGATATCTTTCCGATCTTGTACGCAATATCATATCTCATTCTAACTTATTCTATATCAATCCACATATCGATCTACCCTCTAATCACATGTAATTAGCTATAGATAACCAACCAAAATTCTACAAATGCTAAATCTTCAAACTGCTAAGCACAAGATTCTAATCCTCAATCCATAGTCACAACAATATAATATCTTATTTCTCCATCTTAGATACCCTATCATCGAGTCATATTATCAATGCAATCATTCTTAATGGTTTTCCAAGTCTACTACAGTCGGTCACCCATACTTGTCCTATAAGCTTAATCTAACCAATTCCTAGGAAAAGTATTTATCACAATCACACAATACATTTATAGTTATACTACAGAATCAGTCGACAAGGTTTGGCTATTTCGGTCGTCTATCAAATAGAAGGTAACAAGGCCTAAGACTGGGTCAAGCAATCCATAACAGTGTCCAAACAAGTTAAAGGGTCAAGCAAGACAGAAAAGTTTATCGGAATATCTCCAAGAATGGTACGGAGACAACGAGATGCATAACGAGAAGAATTATCCGAGAGGTTAACGAAAAAGAGTTTAGTCAAGTCATAGGAAGGATGGAACATAAAAATAATTATGTCCAAAAGATAACATGAAAGCAATCCTGTTGGAGAGTCCTAGAGAACCTATAATCCTAGTTGTAGATGTAGATAAAATCGAGTTAATCAAGACTGGAAAGAATGATAATAATAAGAATTTATTCTTGCTCAATCGATCATAACGAAGTGAACCAAGCTGAGATATGATCTGATAACCATATACGTCTTCCTGAAATCATGTTGCCAGAATTCTCGCCACACCAGTAAGCTTATATGCAATAAACGATAGAGTCATAACTATAGTATACACCCTATAATCATATTATCTAGAATCCTCGCCACGCCAACCGGTATGGCTGCGAGAAAATCTAAATTCTATGAATATGATAGTATATCCAAAATCAGGCTCTATGTTTTTGTCATACCAGCTAATATGGCTGCGATAAATTCTAAACTCCATAAATAAAGCAGACGTTTACCTCATCAGGATATATCATAATTCAATCCACAAAATTTATCACGATGCAAGATCAAGGTCAACAACGAAAATCAGAAATCAATTCAACAACAAATTTTAAGAAAGAGCAACTAGAAATAAGTGGAAACAGAATTCTAGGTAAGATTAGAGTAAGATCCTCAGGGGTCATCCCAAGGGTACTAAATTGGTCAAAATTGACCCACTGAAATACAAACAAGAGACTAAATACAGTTAACGGTCCTATGCTGTGACGAGTCCTCCTATGTTACAATCCTAGATATCCTCTACGTGTTCTAATTGTTTATTCCTAGTTGTATCAAGTTGTCCTAGATCCTAATTGCAGGCATGTTTGGTATAACAACGTAACCAAACAACTTAAGTCGAGACCTGCATGGGCCGCCAAAAAAAACATGTCACGACCCGATACCCAAATTGTTGGGCCGGGCCAAGCCATGTCCAGCCTACGCTTGGTTAAAGCGCAGTAAGCTGTTCTAGAATAAACAATAAAGGATCTAAGCAGCTAACAGTTCTAAAATCATATTTAAAGTTCATCACAACACAACATCTATAAGCGAAGGTAAACAAGTACAGACTGAATAATATACTTCCAAAGTATCTAACTTGAGACAAAGTCCAGTATCCAAATATAAGTACAGACAAAGTCTAAGTCTCAAAACACAAGAAAGATAACTAAGCAAGGTTTCCCGCTGGGGCCTCTTCTGGAGCTAAGGCCAGGTCCTCAAAATCAGTGCCATAATATGTAACACAAAGCATTTCTCCTCAGAAAGTATACCTACAACGTTATCCTGTCAGGACGGGAGCAAGTACAACCTCTACAACTAAAGTACTGAACATATAATGAAAGAGATGTACAACAAGAAACATGGTGTGATAAGTCTATAAAACAGGAAATACTTGGGAATATGGCCTCATGGTACAACTGGAATCACAGTATCATGGTAACATATGGAACATGGCATATCTGGAATCATGATGTGACTCATAATCTATCATGGCAAGGATATATATGTCATAGAGACAGATGTATATGTAATGTTTAAAACTGTAGCAGGTACGTGATCGGTCAATAGATGTACAATGTGCAGGGGCACATAATGAAATGTACTTTCGTACAAGTATAAAGGCGATAGATGTACATACGTACAAATACAGCTTTGAGAGTAAGGCCTACGACGCAGTAACATATAAAATAAAACTTTGCTCGGTACTGTAGAGGGGGCATGATCACGTACTCAACTATCAGTTTCCCCATAACCCATATTCTAACATGTGAGAGATACGAGAACAGTAAAAACATGTGAGAGATACTGGGATCGGTATAAAGCACGGTAGGTGCTAATAACAGTAAAACAGGTAAAAGTACTGAGAGCAGTAAAACATGTGAATACTCGGGCAGATATAAGCATAGTAAAACATGTACGGGAAACCAAGCATGTGAAGATATGATAACTGTCCTAAGCATGGTAGGGACTAAATTAATATAACATGTAAAGATTTAACTTGCTACCTCGGTTAATACATGTTCTAGCATTAAAAGACAGTAAATGAGTTTATAGATGTACTTGCCTCGAGCAAAGCAAGAATACTAGTACGAAGATATAGATGCCTGGTGTCCTGTCAATAATGATATACAAACTCAGTTCTAAGCTATGTTCAATATTACACAAGTGGTGTGATACGACTCCTAACTGGACACTAACTAAGTGGGGACCTAGCATAAAAGTCTAATGTAGAGTGCCACTATACACAAACTAACTTCCTAGGGTCTTTAGACTAGTGCGGGGTGAGGTCCAATACGTCAATAACTCAAAACAATACAAAACTTGCAAGTCATAATTATTCAATAAATAAATTAAACTGTACACTGAGTTCCAATAGTTTTTGAGATAGACAAAAAGCTCAATTATATATAAAATAAAGTACCAAAATGATCCTTGTTAATTATAAAAATTTATACTAATTTTTCTGGGATTTATAAACCTCATAAATATTTATTAAAAATCAACAAACACATATATCCTGAAAATGAGTTCTGTTTTTCCATTTTTATAAAATACCAAAAGTACTCATTAAATACTGGAAAAATTATAATAAATTAGCTAAATTAACATAGTATTTAAATACAATTTTTCCCAAATTTTTACAGTAATTAAAATATATATAAAAATTCAAAAACAGAAAGTAATAATTTCTGGAAAAATAATTAATTATAAATTAAGGATAATACATAAACAAAATCTACAGATGTCGTCGGATGATAAAATAAATATCACCAACGTGTCCAGAACGGTCAAATTAGCTAGGATAGCCTACCCATAAGTCCAATTTAGACGCAGGAGCAAAACGGTAATTTCGGGTCAAAATGATGTCCACCGTTGGACACACTTTGCACCGAAAAACGTGTCGGGATAGAAGTCTACAAAACCTAGCAAATTATATGTCCACAAATCCAGAATGATAATACGAATCCAACGGTATGTCCGAAATGGAATTCTGATGTGCCGATCTCAAAATGATACGTTGACGCGGACACTTGGTATCCGGTTTGCACCGAAATGTGTGCCGGAGTAAATGTCTTCAAAACTCACCAAATTATATGTCAACGAGTCAAGAATGACGATACGAACCCAACGGTATGTCCGGAATTGGATTCCGATGAGCCGATCTCAAAGTGACCCGTTGACTCGAAAAGTGGGACCCACTTTGCACCGAAATGCGTGTCAGGGCCCACGTTCTCTAAATCAAGCAAACTTTATATGAAAACATGCCAGAACGACACCACGAGTCTACTGGTGGTGTCAGAAATTGAATCCGGAGTCCCGGGTTCAAAAATGGAATTTAACAAGTGTAAATTAAAGAATTCGGACGACCAACTTTGGCATCGAATTCGACCAACCGAACGTGCTTATAATGAAATGAAACCTAAAGGAGATAGGAAGATGGTTATACCAGCTGCGCACAGGAACTGGTATCGTGCCAACCGGAGCTGCGACGGCGAAGATACGTGACGACGAAGTCGGCTCCATAAAACTGTCCAAAAACAGTTCAATTTAAAACGTCAACTTGGTGGCCAGGTTTGAGGTAACAAACGAAGAAATTAACGGACAAAAATTGAGGGAAGTGAAGATGGATATATCGAGATTGCGACAGAGCAAGAAGTTCGCCGATCCAACGGTCGGATTTTCCAAAAAATTCGTGCGAACTTGCTGCGACGGGATGCAAATTCTGAAGTTTGAAATCGCGCGTCACGGCGGGATTTCGACGTAAACGCATGAATAGCCTATGCGTCGCACCGGGGAGGAAGGTGACGGCCTAGGGGTGGTCGCTGGGGGCTCGTGCGCCGGTGGGGGGGTCGTGGTGGCGGTGTGCGGCGGCGGCGGCGATCGCCGTGCACCCATGCGCGCGCGGGGTGGCGTGGCAGCCACAGCTGCGATGCGCTGCCGCGCTGCTGCTGCCGTGGTGCGGGGGGTGCTCGCCGGCCTGGCGCAACGCGGCGGTAGTCGGGGCCGTGCGATGGCAGAGGCCAAGGCCCGGCGGGCGGTGGTGGGGGTGTTGGTGATGATGGTGTGGTGGTTAATGGTGATAGAGATGGTTAATAGTGATGTTGATGGTGTTGGTGATGGAGGAAAGAAGGAGAGTAGGAGGAGGAGGATGATGGCGAGGGTGGTGGTGTACGTAAAGGTGGAGGGGGCTATCGGCAGTGAGGGGGCTGTGGTGGTGTGTGTTATGTTTTGTATGTGTGTGAGTATGTTGAGATGAAAAGAGAGATAGTGATATATGGGTGTATATATATATATTATATGTATAGAAAGAGTGAGAGAGAGAGAGAGAGATATTTGAGTGAGGGAGAGAAAGAAGTCGGTTTGGGGGGGTGTGTTCCTGCTGTAAAGAGAGAGGGGAGGGGGTGATGTGGTGTTTGTTATAGGAGCGAGAGTAGGAGATTGGTATATAAGTGTGTGAGTGTATATAAATATAAAGAGAGAGAGAGAGAGAGAAAGAGTAGTTGAGAGAGAGAGAAGATATTTGAAAGAGAAGGAAAGAGAGAGGTCGACTAGAATAGGGGGGTGCTGTGAGTTGTAGGTGTGTTTGAATAATAGGAGAGAGTGAGAGAGTTAGATATATATTTATATATATATGTATATATATATATATATATATATATATATATATATATATATATATATATATGAGATATTTGTAAAATAGAGAGAGGGAGAGATATTTTCAAAATAGAAGAAATAGGAAAATTATGTAGGGTATTTGGGCAGTCATGAAAGGGCAACGTGGAGCTTGGGTTCGGGTTCGGTCGAGCCGGGTCGGGTCAAAATCGAACCGGGTGCAATAATTGAATTAAAAATAGGGATTTATAATCACGGGAAAAATAAATAATATGCGGGGACTCCAATAAATGGGACACAAGCATTATATGGGTAGTAGGCTTCATGTGGGCCACGTCCATACTTTGGGTCTGCTAGGTTGGGTCAATGTCGGGTCCCGAAATTAAATTGGAAATTAAATCAGGTTTTACGGTAGAAAATAAATCGGCCTAAATTGACCCGGAAGTTGTGCGAAGAAAATGAAGCACAAAATGGAGTGTCTGAGTGGGACACGAGATCATGGGTGAAGAGCGTCTCGAGTAGATCATTTATGAGAAGTTGGTTCTGAGAAAACGATTGGTCTGGTGCTCCTAAATTAAAAGTCACGGTAACGTGCAAACGAAGATCAAAAATAAAAGTGGGAATAATTATTCAACGATTAATTGGTCTAAGTTGACCCGAAGTTGCGCGATACAAAAAGAGCACAAGGGAACGAGTTCAAGTGGGACACGATATATCAAAACGAAGATAATCTTGTCTACTTCAAAACTCGTAAAGAGAGTTTACAGAGATTGGTATCCCTGACGCTCCAGAAGTCAAAGTCATGGAAAGGTACATTAATGGTCTAAACAATTAAATAATAAAATATTTACTGAAAATAATTCATTCAGAAAAATAAAAATAAACCCTAAAATTCAGGGGGCTTACAGGTGATCATTCCGCGGGAGCGCTGGCATGGTGATTCATGTCCACCATGGATGATCGAACTTACGGAAGATCAGGACATGGCAATTAGATTGCTTCGACTTGTGGTTTGATGTGAAGGTAAATTTGAGGATTGTTCGGACTTATGATTGACGATTGAGTAAATTTGAGAATTTAGTAGATCCAATCTGCGTTCAAAAATGAATTACTCTAGACTCAAAGCAAGAGTTACGTTCCGATGAGAACGATTATCCTGCGGGAGCATTGGCATGGTGATTTCATGTCCAGTGTGGATAATCGAACTTGTGGAAGATTGGAGCGTGACCTATTGTTATGCTAGATGACCTTGTGATTGAATATTTGAATTATGGTAAACGACTTCGAGAATATGGAATGAGGATTATGGTTTAGTCACAAAATTGGCTCGTGGTGTACTTGACTTGGATAGGATAGATAGGTGGATTATATCGAACATGTTTGAAGAGATAGACTATGCAAATTGCTAGTTTGGACGTGCGATAGTGATATACAGAGGATTTGGTTGAGCAAAACTTACAATATGATGTCTTTGCTGAATGACTCGGACCCCTGGACTGAACGCTGAGAATGCGAGTAGGAGAAATCTATGCTTAAAGTTTAGAAATCGGAGTGATACGAGCTTAGGTAGGAAATCCCGCAATATCAACTTTGGTTTGACCTTAGGATTGAGGTCAGTGTTGATAGTATTGTTTGGAAACTATGATTCCAATACTGACGTTGGCTTTAGCCTAGTGAAGATAGCCTAGCGGTTAGGTAGACGTCCCTGTACGGAGAGATTGGATATTGGCATTGGTGGATAAATGGTTCAAATTATGGAGACACCACTCACGAGGCTTGGCTGAAATACATATATTTTAGGGACACTTGAATATGTACACGATCCAACTCGAGTGGTGATGGCAAATTCTTTATCATGAGGATGGCTGAAATGTATATATTTTGGAGATGCCTAGAATACGTGTACGATCCAACTAAGTGATACGTTGAATTCAGTTAAGACTAAGGGAACAGAACGTTATCGAGGATTTTGAAAACATGGGTTTCAAGAAAAATATTGATGGTAGTGCGATCGTTGGATTCGAGATGAATTTGAATGTTGATGGATCAGATGGTTAGCCCTAGAACTAAGTTGTCCATTTGCACGACGAGTGTAAGTGACCAAAATTTGAAATATAGATATTCGATGTAAAAAATAACTAAGGCACGAGTGTGGCTCGAATTAAAGAGAAGCATAGGAGGAGTTTGGACAAGAGTCATTGGATGTTGAATCAAGTGATAAGTCGATGAGTGTGTACTCAGTAAGTTTCTAGGATAAAACTTTTTCTGAGTGGTGTGTAATGTAATGTCCCATCCCGCTCAGTTGAACCAGGAGAAATCAAAATGCCAATGACGTTCGAACTTAGACATACAACGGCTCGGTCGAAGTTCTGCTCGGTCGAGGCAACTCCTCGCTCAGGTGCGTAGCTTCGTTGAACTTACCTCAGCTTGGCCTTCACACTAATAGGATGGAAGTTTTCAACTACACAAGTAGTCTTGATAATAAAAGAGACGAATTCACATAGCCAAGGGAATAATACTAACTTGGGTCAGATTGAGTTAGAATATGAAAAGGTCCCACGGTCGAATTAGAATTGTGTATGACGTGCTTTCAAAATCACACTCGGTCCTTCGTCCCGTGGCTTAGGAGAAGGAAATTTGGTCTATGTGCCACAAAGTTATGGACTTAGCATAAGCCATGGGCATCGTACATATAAATTCTTGATAAAGCATGCACAGTCCCACCGTCCAATGCTTGGCATAACAAAAGTGTCCTACAAGTCTCAGTGCACATTCCTACAGTGCAAGACTTGGCATAGCCTTTGCTCGTCCCATGAGTTAAGTTGTTGCACGATTGAGTTATGCAAAGTTATGCCACTGGCGACTGAATCCGTAGCAAATACTGTCCCACGCTTTCTGCGGTTGTTGAAGTCATACAGTCCCACGATCTCAAGGCTTGTCATATAAAGTATGACTTGGGCGGTAGTATCGCATAGAAGACAAATAGGTTTAAGGTACGAACCACAGTTAGTTCAAAGATAAGTATGCCACGGTCTATGGTACATATGAAATATGTTTTATTTAAGTTAAGTAGGAAGGCTATGCAGTAGCAGTTCATTGGGTTTCAAAGAAAGGAAAGTTCAAGTGATGGTTTGTCGCCAAGACGGTCCCTCGTTTGGTAGTCTCTTGGTTCTAATGCACGTTTTGCTAAGTATGGTTTGAGTCGTACCACAAATTAGGCCATACATTTATGTGAGTCTAGATGTTCTCGTAGGTGCGCGGTCATGGACAACTTGTGCATAAGGATTTCTTCCTCGACTGGTATTACGTCGGATCGTCGGGGCCAGGTCAACCTAGGAGGAAGATATTATAGCAGCGCTAGATTGTACCATGCTAAGATAGTTTCCTTGGGGCTAGCTACCTTGTATTGAAGGACCTGTTGTCTATCCGAGCTATGTCCAAGATAGCTTGACTTTGCTAGTGACCTTTCTGTTGGCCCAATGATTGTATCATATTTTTGAATATGGTTAATCTGTTAAGTTTAGCATTTTATTATCACTAATCTTTATAATATCACTATAGCTTTTCTACTTATACTTATACCTTTGGTGATATGTGCTTATTGTTTTACATATTAGTGATATGAGTTTTCATTATATATATCTTAAATTTAATTGAGTTGCCAAAATTAAAACTATGTTTTGATTATGGTTATTCAATAATATCACTAATATTTATGCTATCACTATAGCTCTTATACTTAAACTTAGCATTGTCCTACTGTGTTTTATCTTATCATATTTGCTACATGTATATTGCTTTGTTCGTCTAACATGTACATGCAAAAAAGCAATAAGCAAGATCAATGTGGACATATGCATTGAAGAAATCACGGTGGACCAAAGACGACGGATCCCATAAGATTTCTCTGAACCACCCGACGACATCTCCGAAGCCACGCACTCGGGGGTTCCGCTGCCCGGTCAGCGGACGGGGGTCGAGGGGGCAGCGCCCGTCGTTGGAGGTTCGGGGGCAAAGCCCCCAAAAGATATTCAGTTTTCACAAACTGGATATCTTTGGACAGCTGACGTCAAGGAAGAAGCCAACATCTATCAAGGAAAGAAGCCATGCCATGCCATCATCATTTCAAGACTCTGAAGAAGTCTGCACCTGCTACAGTATATCTGGAGTCTGTAATGAGTCTTAGGAATAATTGTAAACACAAGAAATGGATGGTAAAATCGAAAGCTAGGGTAGAAATTCGTCCATGATCATTTTCGGATGAAAATCAGCATACCGACGGTATACCGGTCTATACCGACGGTATACCGATTGTTGTTCACAGAAAGTTTCTGTCTACAAAATCAGCATACCGACGGAATACCGATCTATACCGACGGTATATCGATTTAGTAACGTTGAAAATACAATGGTCGGATTTCTAACATTTAATGATCCCAACGGCTATATTTCTAGCCATTGCAATTCCAGACCGGTATTCCGATGGTATACCGGTTCGTACCGACGGTATACCGATCGCTGACTGAAAAGTTGCCTTTGAGCTCTTTTCAATGCTTTGGTTATAAATAACCTTGAACCCCTTCATTCAAGGTTGGTGCTTTGAGCCTAAAAATTTCTAAACCACCAAAGCCTATCCACAAACAACTCTACAAAGCTTTTATTTGCCATCCACAATTTGTGTTAGAGTTATTGAGTTGAAAAGTAAGATCTTCATCTTGTTGTATAAGAAGATCAAAACCTATTATGAAAGGTTGAAGTTGGAGAGTCTTCGGATCCAAACTCTCGGTTGAAGTTGGAGAGTCTTCGTATCCAAACTCTCGGTTGAAGTCGGAGAGGCCTTCGGACTAAAGCTCTCGTGTCAGAAGTTGGCGAGTTCTTCGGATCCAAATTCGTGTTGAAGTTGACGAGTTCTTCGGATCCAAACTCGTGTGTAACTATTTACTCAAATAGTGGATTAAAGTCGGAGAGAGTTCCGGGACTGGAGTGCCCCTCGGAAGGATACCGGGATATATCGTGTGTCGGTATTGTTGTTGCTTCTTCTCTTGCACTTATATTTTTAAATTGTCCATTAGCTTGTGTTAAGTGCTTGATTAGTTAGCTTGACCCTATTCACCCCCTCTAGGATTACTACACTTTCATATAGATAAGTTGGTGTGCTAAGCAGCAGTCTGCATGCACGGTCTCGATTGAATTAAAGAAAGTACAAGTATGACACCAATTGAGTTAAGAAGGTATGTATGGTTGCAACACCATTATGGAGCCTAAGATTTGGCTATAGCAAGGATACGTGCTTCGGCACGAATGTGGCATCGTGTTTGAGTCATCTACACAAGTTCCATAAGTCGGGATTGAGTCTTCTTGAGTTAAGTCAGGAAGGGCCATAAGGCATGGTTTGGTTAAGTCATATTGAATTATGAGGCACGGCCTCGATATTTGAAGCACGAACCATGTCGATGACACGAAACATGTTGTGTCCTAAAGTATGAGTCAGAAAGATAAGTACAAGTCAATACATTGATGTTGCAATCGCGATGATGGTCTAGAGACACAAATAGGCCAAGAGTCTGTCTTAAAAATCGATCTTAAGGCAAGAATAGAAAGACAGTAATAAAGGATTATGTTGCACAAAGTAAATGAATGTGTTGATTTTGTATGGGTGGACGAGGAGCTCACTCCACCAGTATGGTTGTGTACTGACACCCATACAGTTTGCATGTGCAGGTTACAGGTACCTGCTTATCAAGGCGGAGCTCGCTTGGACGTGCTGAGGCATGGAGTTTCTTGGCATTTTGAGGCGTACAGCCGCATTAAAGACTTCACCTATACGGGACATAATTTTATAGACATCGTCTATCTGAAGCATCCGCTGGCTCATCAAATTTTATTGAGAGATGAGGGAGAGCTGGGTGACTTGTAAATAAAGAGACGAGCTTGAGTGACTTGTAGTCTTGGCATCGTGCCACATTTGTGATGCTTGTTCAATATCAATAAATAGCATCTTTTATATGACTTGTATTTGGTTTCAACTTTCCGCTGGCAATATACTACTTATTTAATATTTTTGCTTCAGGACTTATGTGCGACGATCCCGTCGTTTAGCCTGTAATCGATCGTTATGGAACCCGTCTTGCGTGAGGACAATCTAGCCTCACGCGGAATCACGCCTTAGCGAGGACAATCGTTCCTACGGGACCGGGGCATGACAGCGACGGCATGTTTGGACTTATGAAGATGGACGATAAGGGGACGACTGTAGTTGTAGGCATCAATGATGTGCATTTGACGACGAAGTTTGGGGATAAGCTTGTCCTCAGGGGTGTGCGACATGTATCGAATTTGCGCTATAACTTAATTTCGGTAGGAAGGATGGCAGATGATGGTTGTCACAGTCTGTTTGGAAACAAAGATTGGATGCTTACGAAGGGTTTCCAACAGCTGGCTCGGAGAGATTTGTGTTATAAAATGTACAGGCTCAAGCCGTTGAGCTGTACAGGTAGGCCACAAATACTGGATAGAGGCTCGAGGGGTGTTTGACAGGAGGTGGATCATCGAGAACTTGCTGAGGAGGGGCTTCTAGATGCTTTAAGAGATATGGAGAATTTGGTTCGTCGAGACAAAGCGACGGATAGTGATGAGTCAAAGATTGAGGGTCAGTCTGTCGGTACCATGACAGCTGATCGATCTCCAGGTGGGGGTTGATCTATGGATCCAATTTTGGCGACAGGTGGTTTGCCAAAGTTTCATGGAGCGACATCGGTTTTAGCAGTTCGATGCCAGGAAGGAGATCAAGGTTTACAGCAAACTCAATCTTAGACGGGAGCATCATCATTCACATAATTCATGAGAAGCTGTGGGTCATCGATGGCATGCACAGTACGCGATGTTATGCTCGAGGAGTCCTGTCTGGATTTGGCAACAACATATTTGTGGAATCCAAATATAATTAAATCCGATGAGATCAAGATTTGCAGAAAACTCAATCTGAGACGTGAGCATCATCATTCACACGGTTTATGAGAAGCTGGGGGTCATCGACGACATACACAGTGCATGATGTTCTGCTTACAGGACGACATACATGGAGTCCAGTTAAGGTCCTATGGGGTCAATACCCTCTCATCAGACTGGAGGAAAAGATTGTTGGAGTCCAGTCTGGATTTGGTAACAACATATCTGTGGAATCCAAATATAATTAAATATTTGATTTGATTTGATTAGGTTTGGATGTCCATAATTGGTTTTGTTCTATTTTACATATAATAGGATTCTTATTTTAGAAAATCCTATTATGATCTAAAATATGATAATTAATGGGCTATTTTAGGTGTAATAGGATTTTTATTTGAGGGTATCCTATTTAACAAATCATATTATGACCTAAAATAGGATTTTCTCATCATATATATGTGGGGTGTGGATGGAGGCACAAAGAATAAGCACAAAGCACAAAGCACAAAGCACAAAGCACAAAGCACAAAGTAGAGATTCGGGGTGCTCGTCTACAAGAAAATCTAAGAGAAAGTTCGTACTTTGCTCTTAGGACTTCACCCACCAAGACAGAAGGAAGAAGAAGATCTAATCTAGGGGTCGTCAACTTCGGTTATGGAGATTGCTATGGGTTGGTGAGTAATCTCAATTGTAATTTTCTATTTTTTCTTGAGAGTGGTGAGGGGGTTGAACCTATTAGGGCAAAGGGTTCAACGTGAGTTCTGTCAATCTTAAAATTTCATGTGAGTTATTAAAGGTCAGCATTTGTCCAGGTGACATACGTTACCGTAATATACTTGTCTTCATCTTGTGCTTGGTATCCGTTAGACTGATGTTGGTTTTGATCAGGTGGGTAGACAAACGCTTCCGTACGCACCCAACAACCAACACACACACACATGTTTAAAAAAATAATAGTTTTATTACAAACTTTGAAAAAGAGTAGAAGACGATCACTTTATCCCTTGGACTATGTGAACTTGAAGACTAGAGCCTTTGGAGAATGCATCAGTAATTTTGCAAGAATTCTTGATCTCTGTGTGATGCTTTTATAATGATTGGAAACTCTATTTATAGAGTTCTGGAAATAACTGTTTTAGCAGTTATTCTGATGTGCGCGAGGCTGAACTGCGCCACTTTGGGTTACACTAACCTTATGTTGTGCCAACTTCCATTCAGTTAACAATCGTGTACTAACTGTATTTAGACGCGTGGCATCATGTGATTGAGATGCGCATGGTCGTGTACAGAATAGTGGACACGTTTTGAGAGATTACTGGCATATGCGCTACGTCATCCTGCTTTTAGAATGTAAGTTGTCTCAACTTCATCAGGTTGCGCGAGCTTCAGTCAACGAGTCAAACTGCGCCTGATTGGGCTGCGCCTAGACACGTGGCAGCTTTTGAATATGAAAATAATCTATCCGGATTGCTCCTAGGCGCAACTAAGGAATTTATTTAGATTGCGCCTAGGCGCAACTCACAAGGTGTGCAGGACAGCTGTCAATTAAATCTCCTTGAGCGGCACGTTTTGAGGGATTCGAAAAGATTTCCTTCGTTTACTGTGCTGTCAACTGCCAGTGATGTCAGGTAATGATGGCAGTTAAATGTCAGACGCCACGTAGACTTTGGTGCAATATGACTGAGCGCAGTCTGATATGTGGCACAACCTGATCAGTAGCGCAGTTTGATCTCTAAGCTTCATAACAGTGTCACAGCTTGATTTCTGGGGCACAACTTGTTTGCTTAGTAATAAAAACATGGCGCAGCTTGATTTTTAGGCCCTACAAGACCCCCTTCAAAGTTTTCGAAACTTTAAGAATATTTTAAAGTTTTGAAATACTTTGAATTATGTTATTTTTGCTTAGATTGCGCCAGTCAATGCCCAACCGTCATAAAATAAATTTCTTTCTCGAAAACATTCGATCTCCTCTTCGTCTTCCCGAGTTTCATTGATGATTTTCGGTTTCCCATGAGGAATATGAAGAGTTGGTTGGTTATATATATAGAGAAAGGTCCTTACACTCATTCTTCACTTTTGTACTTCAATGGCACCTAAGAAGAAGGAGATGGAGACCAGTGCTAACATTGAAGTCAAGTCCCCTGAAGCAAATCCTGATGTCACGCCTACGACTTATCTGTTGGAGGCTGAACCGTCACTGAGGCCGGTGAACTTTTTAGACTGTTTTGGTTTAAATCCAACAGTCTTCAATCACTCGAGTGGTGGGCCATCACTTTCCTCTGAAGAGCGTGGCGATTCGGAGGGTTTCCTTAGTCTGATGCGTCGCTCGAGGATCCACAACATGTAAGAGTTGGATGCTGCCCTTCGTCAGACCAATGATGAAGAAGAGAAAAAGAAATATTAAGCTTGCCAGCTTTTTATTTCTTTTTATGTGTCAGATCCTATTTGTCTGTAGGGGTCTACCCCTCTTTATGAAATGAAACTTATAATTTCTGGCATCTTTATTGTGTGGCTATTAATTGTAGGACCGTTTTGTGATTCAAATGACGCACATAAATATGCTTCTTTGACTAATTCAATGCTTTCTGTTCTTTGAGAGACACATGGCAGTCATCATGTGGTTAAGAGCGCCTCTTGTTTAGTTCTTTCCCGAAATAAACTCATAGAACAACGTATTGTTCACATCTTTAACGCTTTTAAAAGGATAGCCAAAACGAAAGGAAAGAGACATTCATGCTTTCTCATTTTATTAGAAGATGACTTCTCACAAGGTCCCACTGTCTAGCAAAAATTCAACATCCACAAGTTCACTTGCGCCACTTCAACCTGATGCTATTCTTTTACATGCCGTGCCTCCGGATGTTGGTTTTCTGTACTCTATACTATTGACGCTCTTCAGCACAAACATCGTTGATTTTGATGGTAAGTCCCAACAAAAGGGTCAGTGGTTTCCACAAATGAGTGTCATTCATGAGTTGTGTTTACTTTGTGCCACTTTTTACTAAGACAGTTTTGAAGACAAGTAAAAATGAAGCGCATGTTGTAGACGTGCGCCTGAAATTCTGAGAAGAGGCGCACACTGCAATTTAGTGTCTGACTTCGATCAGAGGCGCATGTTGCTGATATGCGCATGTTGTTCTGAGAATAGGCATACACTGCAACCCAGTGCCTGACTTCGGTCAGAGGCGCACACTGTTGATATGCGCCTGTTGATCAAAGGCACGCAGTTTCGATAGATTTTATTAACTTTTCTTTCTTTGTTAATATTTGCAGAAGTTTGGTTGACAAGCTTCTTCAAAACTGGCATCGGCGACCTGGATGCTATGAAGAGCATTCTTCTGACACCTACATCAGGCAGCTCATGTGATTCTGATACTCAAATCAGATAGCTCAGGACTCTCTATGATCCAGACGGGTCTTCCTCAGATGGTAGGAAGAGCCTTTATATATGAGAGTTGGATGGTGGAGAGACAGAATTAGGAATCGTATCACGAGGGTGATCTCATTCCTAGTTCTCATGACGGGTCGTCTTTTCTCCACCAGTTGTATTGACAGCAGCTTATCTTTGAGCTGCTGTACTCTGTGGTTCTCCTCTCGTCTTTCTGAGAGAGAAGACCAGAGTTGATTCCGTTGTCTTGCTCGCTGCTTCAGGACGAGATGACAAGGAACTGGCATTAATAAGAAGATCCAAAGATGTAATAGACCTTCATTTGTTATACTTAGAATAAAAATCCGGGATGTAGTAGATGTCCATTAAGATGTATCTATTTTTTTAAAGAAGAAATAAAGAATGATTTTCTCTTCTTTATGATTTGATTTTGATGTGATGATATGGAAAATAGAATCCAGGAGAAATATGGATGTGACAAGTTACTGATGTAAATAATCAGAATTCAGAGGTATGGAGGACGTGAATTCATATTACTTAAAAAAAGAGAATCAATGCCAAATGAATGATAAGTCAAAGAAAGTGAATAAATGAACAGTCACTTCAGTTTTCTAGGAAAAGATGCTGAATGAACGAACAGTTGTTTCGATTCTCGAGGAAGAAAAAAAGAATGAACAGTTATAAATGAATAAATCATTGGACTTCTTTCAGAAAGTCGCATCAGTTCTCGAAACCGACTATCTAGTTGTTTTGTCTATAAAAAGAGCAAAACTTTCATAGATATCATCAATTTCTTTTCTTTCTGTACAAAAAATGTCTTCCAAAGATTTGCTCACTCCGAAGATCGAAGGAAAGACCGAGATGTCTCTTGCTGAGCCTCCGAAGCCTCCTCAGAAAGAAAGGGGTGAAGGCTCAACTGCTCTTGCACCAGGACAGGATTTGATTGCCAAGCTAGTGGAGCCTTGAAAGACTGTCGAAGAATAGACATTGAGGACGGCTGCTTGTGAATTCCTAGTACGTTCAGACAACGAGATGTTTGAACTGTTGGCAAACTATGTATTTAATCATGAAGGATCGGGGCCTCCTCCCCGTCCTTAATATTATGTAATTCCATTCTGCTTTTGAATAAAATAAACTTTTATTTACATCATTTATCTGAATGAAGAACATTTTGCTTTTATATATAATATTTCTTGAGAAATTTGCCATTGATAGGCATCATAGCAACTCTGCCATCCATATCTGTTAATTGGTAGGCTCCGTTTGAGAAAACCTTATTTACTACATATGGACCTTTCCATTTTGTCTCGAACTTGCATTTGCTCATATGAGTCATAGTCATAGGACGTCTGACTGTAAGAACTAGCTCGCCTTTCTGAAATGTTCGCATTCTGACTTTGCGATTGAAAGCTTTTGAAATCCGGGCTTGATAAAGTTCAATATGTTGTTTAGCCAGTAGCCTTTTCTCGTCGAGCGCCTCCAATTCTTGCAGTCGAAGATGATCATTATTTTCTATAGTAAGTTCATTAGCAATAGCGATTCTCAATGAAGGAATTTGAATTTCCAGTGGTAAGACAGCTTCGCATCCATATACTAGAGAAAAAGGTGTACAACCTGTGGAATTACGGACTGTAGTGCGATAAGTCTATAGACATTCTCCAAGCTTCTCACTCCAATTACGTTTGTTAATAGAAACAAACTTTTTAAGGAGTTTGATAATAGTCTTGTTGAATGCTTCAGCTAACCCGTTAGCTGTAGGATTATAGGCCGTAGAAGCAACATTATTGATTCTGTTGTCATCACAGAACCTGGTAAACTTCTGACTGACGAACTGTGGTCCATTATCATGGATAATTCGACGAGGTACACCAAATCTGTATATCACATGATGTTTGATGAAGTTGATGACACTACTAGTTTTCACTTCAGCCAGAGGTATAGCTTTAGCCCATTTAGAGAAATAATCGGTTATATCCAGGATGAACCGATGTCCTTTAGATAAAGGAGGATTGATAGGACCAATTATATCCATACCCCAAGCTTCAAAGGGCCATGAGGCAGCAGTCGGATGAAGAAATTCCGACGGTTTGTAAATGAAATCTACATGAATCTCACATGCTCGGCATTTCCTTGTATAGTCAATGGCATCTGATACCATAGAGGGCCAGTAATAGCCCATATGTCGGATACGATCCTGTAGTTTAGGACCAGGCTGATGTGCTCTACAAACGCCATCACGAGCTTCGTGCAATATCTGCTTTGCTTCATCACCAGCAAGATATCTTAAAAGTAATCCATCAAAGGTTCTTCAATAGATAGTTTTAGTAGTGTGATTATAATAGAATCAAAGTGATCGGCGACGAATACTTGTAGCTTCCTTAGGATCTTCTGGCAATATGTCATGTACTGCAAAATCAATGAAATGTGCTCTCCAGTCCTCGCTAATGACATTAACTTTAGTTGAATTGATGAATTCATTGTTATGGTTGTTTTCAACACAAAATAGTTCTCTATTAGAGATAACAACCATTTGTTGTCTTTTGACTGGAACTGCCAATACCGTAGCTAGGTTAGCTAAGGCATCAGCTTCTGTATTGCAGGCTCGACGTACATGTTTAATGAAGAACCCTTTGAACGAAAAAGCTATTCTGATTGCTGCTTTATGGTATGGAACCAGATCTTGATATCGAACTTCGTATATGCCTCTAGCCTGATTAACAATCAGCTTCGAATCACCATATACTTCGAGATATTCAATATCCAGCTGTTTGGCTAATTAGAGTCCAATGAGCAAGGCATTATATTCTGCTACGTTGTTGGAGCATGACTCATCTAAAGAATAAGCTCTCTGAATAGCTAATCCATTTGGTAAAATAAGAACAATTTCTACTCCAGCAACCAGGGTGCCTCCAGGTCTAATTCTAGATGCTCCGTCAAAGAATAAACGCCAAGTAGGAAATTCTTCTGAGATCATATTTGATTCTACTGTTTCGTCTGGAATCTTGTCATAGAGTTTAGATATTTCAGGGACAGGATGAGCTGCTAGGAAGTCAGCAAGTGCTTGACCTTTTACAGACTTTTGAGGAATATATACCATATCATATTGTGTTAATAATATGGCCCACGTAGCAAGCCTGGAATTGAGTGTACTTGGTTTCTTCATTAAGACCCGAAGAGGATTGACTTGGGATATAACATGAATAGTTTGGCCTATGATGTAATGTCTTGTATTTTGAACGACAAACATTAAGGCTAAACATTCCTTCTCCACCGGACTATAATGATGTTCAGCTCTAATCATCGTTCAACTAAGGTAGTAGATGGCTTGTTCATGACCTTCCTTGTTCTTCTGAGCCAGCAAAGCTCCCAATGAATGATTCATTGCCCAGACATACATTAAGAAAGGTATTCCTGAGATCGGTGGTAAAAGAACTAGTAGACTCATTAAATACCGCTTTATGTCATCAAATGCTTGTTGACATTCTTTCGTCCAAATGAAAGATACATCTTTCTTCATTAACTGAGTAAATGGTCTGCAACGTCCAGATAAATTCGAAATGAACCGCCTGATGTACGCAAGTAGACCTTGGAATCCTCGTAGCTCTTTTAGGTTGCGTGGAGGACGCATCTCTTGAATGGCTTTGATCTTCTCGGGATCAACGTGTATACCCTTAGAGGTAATGACGAATTCGAGAAATTTGCCACTAGAGACACCCAAGAAAGACTTGGTGGGGTTCATTTTGAGTTGATGCTGGCACATTAGACTGAAAATAGTTCTTAAATCTTGAACGTGATCTTCCTTTAGACGACTTTTGACAGCAATATCGTCAACATAGCATTCGACACTCTTTCGCAAATGATCTCGAAAGATAGTACTCATAGTCTGCTGATAAGTTATACCTGCGTTCTTAAGACCGAAAGACATGATTGTATAACAGTATACACCACGAGGAGTACGGAATGAAGTATATTTTCATCTTTAGGATTCATCCGGATTTGATTATATCCAGAAAACCCATCCATGAAAGAGATTCGTTCGAATCCACATGTATTGTCGATCATAACATCAGTAATTGGGAGAGAGAATTCGTCTTTAGGGCAAGCATCATTGAGATTTCGAAAGTCTATGCAAACTCGAACCTTTCCAGTCTTTTTTAAAACTGGTACAACGTTGGCTACCCAGTCAGGATGCTGTTCTTCTCTGATAAAACCACAAGCTATAAGCTTTTTAACTTCATTATCAATTGCATCCATCATTTCAGGCTTGAATCGCCGTTGCTGTTGTTTGACTGGCTTGGCATTCGGCAAGATATTAAGTTTGTAAGTTACAACTTGAGAATCTAATTCCGGCATATCTTCATAACTCTAAGCGAAGACATCAATATATTCACGAATAAGGTGAATTAGTTCTTGTTTATCATCCTCTGAAAGATTTTTGCTAATGAAGATTGGTCGTGATACGTCCTTGTCTCCAACATCGATTTGGACTGGTTGATCCTCAGTAGGTGGCTCTCGTTGTTCAAAACGAAGTTCCCACTGATTGTCCATTCTTTGTTCCCAAGGGTCCACTTCAGGAGCTTCTTCAATGTCATCTTTATCATCTTCCGAGAATTCGGCAGACACCATATTAGAAGATACTATCACCCGATGAACATGACTAATGCTGGTATCAGAATCCCATGAGATAGAATCAGAAGAGTTAGATCGTTCTTCTTCATCAGATTCGGAAGGTTCTGGAGTCGGAAGTGGTGAAGTGTAACCTAATTCCCGCTTTGTTTTACTGTAGTATTGTTATGATTTTCTTTTTGGAACAGAAATACGAATAGGAGTTTGCCTTCCTTTACCGCTATTGAGGCCTGTTCTGAAATCATATCCCATTTTACGGATGATTGCTTTGGATTATGGACTATAGCGACGCAATTGTAGTCTTCCTGTATCATCTCTTTTATCATTATAGAGCATAATTTTTGTTCCTCTCTTTTATTAAAAAGTATAGGCCTTTTATTTTTCTTTCAAGACGGTACTAAGAAGTACGATTCTTGTATTGAATCCAATGATACCACATTTCGCAAAGATGATACGACTCCTATTGTAAGTGGTTTAAAGCTATCTAGCATATCCAAGTAACATTGAGTATAGTAAGAGACATCAATATACTGCAAATGAGATACTTTATTGATTTTTACACCATCATTTACAACAGGAGCTTTAGCTTTAACATGCTTAGTCAGATTGATAACCAGAGGGGAGAAAAAGAGCGAGAAGGAGGAGGAAGCTTTTTACGATGAAAGTCGATTACAAGCGGCTCAGAAGAGATGAGCTCCCTTTGTTCCTGATTATCACTATGAAGTTGCTTCTCGTGGGAAGAAAGATAGATAGTCAGTGGTTTGGAAGACTGAGGACAGGAAATACGCCCTTTGATAGGGATCACCAGAGTATCATTTGGTATGCCTTTCTGTTCTTCATCTGTGTCCATTGCCAGTACCATCTTCATGAATTTCTCTTTGTATATGCGAGAATCATTGCAGTATGCTTCAACTCCTTTGAAAGGATTCAAATTTGCAACCTCTTTTTGGACTTCTCCATTACCATCCACATATTTAAAACATTGGTGGAGAGTAGAAGGTACAATATTGTGTTCATGGAGAAATGGCCTTCCTAACAAAGCATTGTATGAGCCATGATTGTCAATTACATAAAAAGTTACCTTTGTACGAAGATTGCTAATTTGAAGTTTCAGGCGTATCTTCTCCAAAGGTTCACTTCTTCCTTGATTGAAACCCAAGATGGTAGTGATAGTTGTATAAAGATTATGTACTGGGATCTTCAAAGCATCCAGCAAAGACTTCGGCATGATACTAAGAGCAGACCCCGGGTCGATCAGAATACGATCAACCTTCATGGTGTCCACATACCCCGTGAAATAGAGAGGACGATCATGACGATTGTATTCTAACAACATGTCATCTTGTGTAAAAGTAATATTGGACATTAATTCAAATACACTATGACAATGTGCACAACTGACTGGCTCCTTTTCAGGCTTCTTAAGAAGAGTAAGTGTCACCCCCACTTTCCTGAATAGGGTTAATATAGTCAATTATAATATTTTTTTATATTATTTAAATATTATTGTTAGTGTTTTTTATATTATTATTTAAATAGGTATTTTATTGATAGAGTTTTTATTTATAAAAGTTTAATATATTTAATATATATATAAAATAAAATATTTAGTTTTTGTTTATAAATAAATTCTGATTTTCATTTATATATATTTAGGTATTATTCCATTTATGGGATATATATAAATATATATATTTGTATTAATGGGTAAATATTAACGGGTTATTTTATATAAATAAATATATACGTATATGTGTAAATATATAATATATGTATGTATGTGTGTGTGTGTGTGTGTGTGTGTGTGTGTGTGTGTGTGTGTATGTGTGTGTATATATATATATATATATATATATATATATATATATATATATATATATATATATATATATAAAGGTTAAGGTTTAAGAAAGAAAAGAAAAAGAAGAAAAAAAAGAATAATAACAAACAAACACACTCACGCGCCCCCCCCCCCCCCCCCCCCCCCCCCCCCCCCCCCCCCCGCGCGCAAAGCCCAGCAGCATCAGCTTTAAACCTGCGGCCCCCCTTTCCTTTTATAAACCGAACGAAAATATTGTATATATATATATATATATATATATATATATATATATATATATATATATATATATATATATATATATATATATATATATAGAGAGAGAGAGAGAGAGAGAGAGAGAGAGAGGGAGGAAAATTTTCACAAAACCCAAACCCTACCCCCAACCCAACGTGCACCCCGACATCGCCATCGACCAACCCGCGGCCGTCCATCGCCGGAAAATGCGCAACGAGCAGCCCACTCGCGCGCGAAAACTGTCAGCGAAGAGCCAACTTCAAAAATAGATTTTTCCTTCCTCGTTCCGTCGTTTTGCGAACCATTTGGTCAGGTATGATCCCAACATATACACCTTTAATTCCCTTCAAATAGTTCGTGCCGATTCGCACCATGTGCGACGAAAAACGAGTTCCAAAATCGAGAAAAAACTCGATTTTCTGGGTTTAGAAACTGTCCCGAAACCCCAACTTTGTGGCCGATTTACGACCAGCGTGTTGCGACTTTTCGAAATCGATTTGAAGAGACTTGTAGACAACCTATAGGGCTTTAAAACCCTTTCTGTAGAATTAAATTTCATGTATTGTACAGAATGTTATTGGTTTGTGAAGTTGGAGAAAAAACTGATTTTCAAAACTGAATTTTTAGAAAAATTGTCCCGATACGCAGTCCGTCCCGTCAATCCGGACGACGTGGTAGCGAACCGAAAGCATCGAAAGGTTCGTATCGACTTCATGGACGTGTGGGCTTTGACGAAATTCAAATTGGTCGCGTGTGCGCGACAAATTTGATGCGTATCCGTCAGAAATTTACCGTATCGACCTTTTGCATATTTGTCAATTATTTTGTGCACGCTCGTCATATCGAGGAAAAACTTATGCCAACAGGTCCGTATCATTTTTCTGGTCCTGTATGCCAAGTTTGGTCCGATTCTGAGACGGTCGATTGGAACGCTATTTTGGCGGGCCTGCGACCCGATCCAACGCGTTAATTTGTGCACGGCCTTTCGGAATCCAACTTTGGACATACGGTTGGGTTCGTCTCATCAAACTGGACCTGTAGACATATAGTTTGATGACTTTAGAGACCGTAGGTTCTGGCACATTTTTCGGTGCAAAATGGGTCCAACGGCAGACACCATTTTGACCCAAAATTATCGTTTTGCTCCTGTATCTAGAATTGGACTTATGGATAGGCGTTTCTAGCTAATTTGAACATTCTGAGAATGTTGGTAATGTCTATTTCAGTATTAGGAGATAGTTGTGCGAGTTGACCCTTCGTGGCTCATTGAGTGGGATGTAGTAGCTCAGGACAACATGCAAGTACATTCTCTGATAGTTTTTATTCCTTTGATATCTACTATATCCGATTCAGTTGTAGTGTTATACTTGATTCTCGACACGAGGATACACGGACTAGTATACATTAAATTTCATCATGAGATGTCATTCCTGATTTACCTGGTATATGAGTACATTATTCGATATTGTTTTATGTACTTGTATAGACATCGATATGGGAGTGGGCTGGCCCCTGCTCTTCGAATCCCGTGTCATGACCTGTCATGTCTAGATTCATTATACTACTCGGGGATGGAGTGTTATTAGAGGTTATGTGATCATTACCCCTACTTGTTTATTACTTGTGCATAGCTCCACCCTTACCACACGTAGGGTGTAGCCTGACCTTATACTACTTGTGCATAGCTTTCCATTTTGACCGGCCTGATCCCTATACTATTATACTACCTGTGCATAGCCGATCAAATAGAACAGCCTGACCTTGACCCAAGCCGATCACATAACGCTCTAATATCTCATGTCACTTTATTTTTATGTTTACATCATACCTCAGATTACTTTCCATTGTTTATATTCCAATTTTATCTTATATTTCACACATGACATGATATCCAGTTCTCTTTTATTGTTTTACTTTTAATCTTGATATTCTATCTTGTATTTCATTATGATTGTCTCTTATAGTATTTATCAATTCACATGGAACTGTTATTGGTGTTTATACTTGCTCATATCCTGACAGGATAACCTCCATTGTTTTTTAGAGGATTTAGATACAGATTGCCCGACCTACTACGGGTTTGGCATAGATGGAGTCTACGACCAGGACCAGCCTGTGGACCTGGTGCTCGTAGATGACGCACCGCCAGTAGTGACCTAGTTCACCTAGATTTTATCATGATTACATTCTAGTTTGATACTTTGAGACATGTAGTATTTATTTTGGAATATTATTTTATGTCTTGGTCTCTGAACTTGTGATTGCGACTCAGCGTTGTTTTAGACTATTTATCTCATCTTTATCTTTATCTTTATCACCGTGTTTATCTTCCTTAGAATTATGTGATTGAGTTGTGGTTATATTCCTCCGTGCGGAGATGACAGGTTATATTATTGTGTCTTAGATTCTATATATTCTAGATGACTTTACAGCGTTCTACCGCCGATACTGCAGTGTAGGCTGGACGTACCCACGTGCTCGTGCCCCTAAACAGGGTGCGGGCCGTGACACGTTTTTATGGTGGCCCATGCAGGTCAGAGTCGCAACTAGTACAATTTCGTAATGGTGCTCGACTTAGAGTGCTAATTACGAGCCAGCTGTTAGGAAATGGGTTCTAGGTTATGATAGGAGTTACTCAATCACATATTAGAAAAATTTTGATTTTTTGATTACCATGACAAACTCTTCTTGCATTTCGAAATAAATTGTCCTTCCTTGACGATATCTTATCATGTGACATATTGATCTCTTTGCTTAGGACTTTTGAGAGATTCCTGGGACGACCCTTGAGAATCTTGGTTGAACGTCAATTTAAAATTCTTTCCTTTTGTTTCTGCTCGCCCTTGTTCCTTATTATTGAATTTGATTTTGTTAGATCATCGCTGATTTTGATTTTTCATATCGAGATAAATTCTATGGTCTGAATTACGGTATCTTCTGATAACATATGTTGACAGGAATAATAGAGAAGGTAAACGTCTACTTGGTTATGGAACCTGGAGTTTATCGCAGCTATATTAACCGGCGTGGCAGAAACGTAGAGACCTGACTTCGGATATACATATCTTGGTCATGAGATTTGAGATTTCTCACAGCTATACTAGTCGACATGGCGAGGATTCCAGACGATATGATTATAGAGGTACATACCTAGTTATGGAATCTACCGTTTATCGCAGCCTTACTTACTGGCGTGGCGAGGATTCTGAGTATCATGATTTAGGACAAACGTGTATGATTATCAGATTGTATCTTGAGAAGGGTCCTAACATGTCATCTCTATCATTTCACTTCTATTATTATAGATTCTGTTCCATCATCAATTAGCTTAGGAGTAAGGATACTTTCGGTTCTTTAGTCCAGGTCCTTATAGATTCTTATTTCATTATAGGTTCTTCGTAGTGTGATGGCTTGGTGATTTGCAATTGGTCTGTGTCCTTGAGTAATTGTGTTAATAGTTTAGAGTATGGTTAGGAAGTATTGTATATGATTGTTGATAATTAAATATAGATGAGAACCCTAGAGTGATTAATAAGTGTTAAAGTAGGAGTTGCACCAGGTACCAGAATAGGAGGAGTACCCTAGTAGCTAGAGACGAAGTATTTCAAGTGTTACAGAAGTTTAGGCACCAACAGTTTCGTGTCTAGTTAGAGGAGAGACATGAGCAACCTAATATAGGGGGTACCATCTAAGTATCATATAGAGGAGTTAGTGCCTTGTGTAGACAACGTCAAGACTTGGGTAGACACCCTAGAGAGAGTATCCCTGATAGACGAATGTTCTTCCGTGAATTTGATTTCTGGAACGTCAGAGATGTCAATATCTGGAAACTTCCTTCACGAGTTTGTAGTAGACAAGATTATCTTTATTTTGATATATCATGTCCCACTCAAACTCGTTCTCTTGTACTATCTTTGTATCGTACAACTTTCGAATCAATTTAGGCCATTGACCATTCCTACTTTTATTTATGATTATCATATGCACATTACCATAACTTTTAATTTAGAGCACAAGACTAGTTATTTTCTCAAAACCAACTTCATATGCATGATCTAGACAAGACACCCTACGCCCATGACCTTCATATCCTACTCAGGCACGCCATCTTGTGCTTCATTTTATCACACAAATTTTTTGACACAAGGCCCAATCTTGATTCACCCTACGAAGTTATTTTTATTTCCGACTCAAATTGGGGGCACCATTTCGACCCAAACTTGTTGACCCAAAATATGGACATGGTCCACATTAAGCCTACTACCCACATGACACTTGTGTTCCATTCAACTGAGCCCCGCATGCTACTTATTTACCCGCATTCATTTGAGGAAGAAAATAGAAGGTAGTATCCCATAAGTATAGTATAGTATCCTGGATAGAGTATGCCAGTAAGTTGAGATCTTCACGGATCACAAAAGCTTGAAGTACGTGTTCACCCAGAAGGAATTGAACATGAGACAGAGGCGCTGGCTTGAGCTGATGAAGGACTTCGATATCTCTTTGCAGTACCATCCAGAGAAGGCCAACGTAGTTGCAGATGCCTTGAGCAGGTATCCAGTCGCTATGTATTTGACGACAGATCGTCATCTATTGGCCGATTTGGATAGTTTGGGTATCGAGGTGATCGTTTCGGGGATGGAGGTTCAGATGTGGGGTTTACAGATTTAGTCTGCGTTGATGGACAGATTCAGATCAGCATAGTTTGATGATGTGACCTTGAGGAGCATCAGGGAGAAGGTACAGGCCGGATTGTTAGACGATTTCTCTATAGCCGAAGATGGGTCGCTGAGGCACGGTACTAGATTGTGCATTCCGAGTGGATAGCTTTGGGAAATGATTCTATATGAAGCGTATCGTTCCCAGTACTCTATGCATCCTGGAGCCAACAAGATGTACAAAGACCTGAGGGAGCACATATGGTGGTATGGCATGAAGCGAGAGGTAGCTCAGTTTGTATCTCGATGCTCAGTGTGCCAGCAGGTGAAAAACGAGAGACAGAGGCCAGGTGGTCTGCTTCAGCCACTACCCATTCTAGAGTGGAAGTGGAAGCACATCACTATGGACTTTGTATCTGGAATTCCACGATCTTCAGGAGGGAAAGACGCGATTTGGGTCATCATTGATAGATTAACCAAATTGGCCCACTTTTTGCCTTTCAAGGTGGGACTTTCTACGGAGAAGCTGTAACATCCAGTTTTCCAGATGAGGGTAATTTGAAATTTTGTAATTATAATTATTAATTATTGATATTTATTTCATATTATGATTTTTTGGTGATTTTTAATAATTTTTAAACTATTTAAAAACTACCTTAAGTCATGGCTTGTGATTTTGATGTGCTGCCAGTGAAACCCTAGAGACTGCATGACCTAGAGCCTAACCATGTCATTAGGATGATTTAATTATCATTTTTAGCCTAGGGGTAATTTGGTCATTTTGGCTTATTTGAATTATTTAATGATTTAATGAATTGGTGAATTCTAGTTTGACTTTGACTTGTTGAGACCTAGTGGACTAGCCTAGAACCTAACCCTAGCTATGGTAACCCTAGTCTAACTTAGCTTAACCTACTTTTATTCATTAGAAACTAATTTTGGAATAGGAGGATTATTTTGAGTGAAATTATTTCATGATTTATGGTTTAATGAAATGACTTATGATTTCATGACTTAATGACTTGGCCCATGGCCCATAACTAGAAGCCCTAACGCTAATTCTTCCCTTTATGACCAGCCATAGGGATCCCCACCCTATATAAACACTTATTCTCTAGGGCTTGCCTCTTTCTTTATTCATTTCAATATTGGAAAAGAAAGGTATTTGTCCCTCTTCCAAAAATCTCCATAAATCCATTTTAAATCCTTTTTAATCCTAGTTTCTTGCATTAGAACCTAATACTCTCCTATTTTTTGATTTTGGAGTTTAATCCCAGCTTTGGGTCAATTTGGAGCTTTTGCCATCAAGAGGAGGAATCCCCCATTTGAAGCTTTTCCAAACTTTTTGCATATATAGGTAAAACCCTTTAAATTAATTTAAATTTCGATTTTCTTTGCATGTAGGGCTAGATCTAGGAGTCCCCTAGGTGTCCCCAAAATTTGGGTGGATTTCGTGGTCGTTTGGTGTCCGTATCGGACACGTGTCGTAGTGTTGTGTAGGTGTTTGTTGAAATGCCTCAATGGATTGAATGTTAATATTTTTCAAAACTAATTATATAATTTGGTAGCTAATATTGTGTAGATTTCAGATCTGTAGGACTGAGTTGGTTTTAAGTCAATTTTTGTGTCCAAAATAGACACGTGCTCCCCTGCTACTCGAGCACGGTAGAAGCCAGGACACGACACGAGGACACGAGATTTTTGAGGAGAACCTAGGGGCAATGTCTGCCATGAGGTCTATGAAATTTGGGGAGGTATCATTGAGTGATTCGAAAGAAAACTCCCTCGCACTGGACTGCACGAGCACAGCACACACGCACACACTAGGCTCTGATACGGGTTTGGACACGACCTTGTGCACCACGTGGACACAATACAGACACGTTAACACGTAGCCCTACTCCTAACCTAACTCTAGACATGAGCACGAGGCTCGAGGCTCGAGGTTGGACACACGAGCCCCTAGGTTGGTCGACACCACCGCACGAGGCCTATTCTGTTCACAGTTTCTGATACTTCTGTTCTTCGAATTTGTGACACTTGTGTCCTATTTTTGGACACGGTAGGGACCACTTGGACATATGGGGTTGTCCCAACCTCCTGTACACTTAGTTCTTCCTGTTGGTTTCAAGTTTTCCTTTTTAATTTGGTTTCGAATTCATATGTTTAATGTGAATCTCTGATACTCTGAGTGCAGTACACATTTTAGGGATTTTAGCTGAGTTCTTTTGGTTTTAAATGATAGATTATATATATATATATATATATATATATATATATATATATATATATATATATATATATGTTAGAATATTTGTAATGTGTGTGCATTTGATAAAGATCAATGGTGATAGAGTTTTGTGTATGGTTGATGTTTTCGAAATCCATGAGGTACTTGGCTAGTTTCCATATTTCAGAGTTAAGGATTGGTAGTGGTTAAATTTCAGGTTTTGATTTGGGGTTATAGTTTAGAGGTGATCTTCTTGGGATGATTAGGTTGTCCTCAAGTTCCAGTAACTGAGATTCTGTAGAGAACCTGAGAATACCTGAGATTTCAGTCATGAACCAATAACTGAGAAATCCCAATGTCAGAAAACCTGAGAATGATATGTTAAACTATGGGTTTTTCTGAGAATGTTAAACTGGAGAGAATGTTAACTTTCATAAAACTGTTATTGCCATTCCTAAGAGCATTTGGTTTCCTGAATTCACTGTTAATACAAACTGAGAATTACCAAGTTATGAATACCTGAGATTAGGAGTTGGGTTCAATTTGTAGAATGAATTTTGAATTGGTGTTGAATTGATATTCATGAACTGTGCACTGTTATAGGCACCTTCTAAAATTCCTGATATTCATTTCCCTTTGATATATTATGTACACACACCCTATCACCTAACCTACATACACATTACCTTGACACAACACAGGACTACATGCCCTGCCCTGTCCTGCATCAGGAATACATCAAACTACCTTATTTGTTCAGTTTTTGATGAAGGCCATAAATGTGTGTATGAGTTAGGATGTGCCTGTCCTATGTGAGTGTAGGAAGAGTGTCTAGGAAGAGGGGCATGTCAGTAGCAAATAGAAAGGGAGTGATGGGGTTTGGTTTCACTGTAGTGAAAACTTGAGAATGGTATAGACATTGTGAATGGGGATTGGAAAGTGACTGAACCCTGTGAATGTCCTGCAAACTAAGAGATTATTCACACATACATCCCACACATTGGCCTTGACTTGGTAAACAGTAGCAGTAGCCATAGCAGCAGTAGGAGTAGCAGTAATATGTATGGAGCCCCATGAGTTAGCTTATATATACTTACCCCAAATCCTTTTCCCTTTGTACCAGTGATTGCCAAGTTACACAATTTCTGAAACATATCACAACTAAGAACCTATTTACACACTGTTTTCTATATATGCAAATGTCATGAATATAGACTAACTCCATACATGTACACCATGCTATGCACACACACAAACCTATCCACACACAGCCCCCTCCCTTTCCCTATATGTATAGATCTATGCATATATGAATATATGTAATATAATGTATATATGCAATGTGTAGATTCTATGTAGACATGTAATGAAATGTAACTATAGAGTAAGTAGAGATGCAATGTAGGATACAATGTATATAGGCATGTATGAATGGACATGTATGCAAGAATGTATGTACCTATATATATTGTATCTATAGATGGCATAGGCCTTGAGAGTAAATAAGGCTTACATTATAGACTTACTGTTTAGACTTATGAATGACCAACCCTAACTAGTTGACCAAGATAGCCTTGTTGATTGACCTAGTTTGACTAGATATTGACTTGGTTTGACCCAGAGTTGACTAGAGTTTGACCTTGACCTAGATTGGCTTAGAAATCATGTAGATTGCATCGTAAACTTCATTTACCTTATTTTTTTAAACATGTCATAACCCATACTGCTCTATTTAGGACATTGTGACTCTGGTACAGACATATGATATTACACTACTCTTTTCAGAGTAGCAGGCGAGTACATTCTCTGATAGTTCTTTCATTTATTTATCAATTAATGTACTTCAGTTCTAGTTAGCTGTATGTGATTCTCTGTTACAAACACGTACTGTTATTTCTGAATCCATGTATACGACACACATACTTACTCGTCTTACCTCTATTATTCGAATTACCATACGAATCACTATTCGAACCACCTATTCGTATTTTCATTTGCTGGTTGGACTTGTATTCGTCTTATATGTTGGATTATAGATTCATTTGTATTAGATGGGCGGGGAAATACTTGATTAGACATGTGAACATTTCCACTATTCGAACTACCCCCTGTGAATAATATTCGAACGATAGCCATTCCACACCCGGCCAGGTGTGTGATGTGCCGTATTTATCCTTAGCCGTTTACATGTCTAACTAAGTATTTTAAAACACACTCGGAGAATTTATTCGAATCGTTGTTAGAACATTGTGAATCACTATTCGTATCACCTTATTCGTATCACCTTATTCGATTCACCTTATTAGAACAATGATTAGAATCACATTCGACTCATACTGTACTGGAATCACATTCGACTCATCCTATATTAGACTCACATTGGGATTACACTCGACTTATATTGTACCATCTGAACTCATTATGTTACTCAAGTTCAGCTAGATCTTATTTTACAGTCTTCATTGCTATGATTCTTCTGTTGTTTAGTTATTTTCTTTCCTTGCACTTTATCTGTCTTTCTTACCATTACCTGAATATAAACTGCCATATTCATTAATATAACTGTCTATAACTGTTTTATAGTTCTCTGTCATTTACTTGGGATTTCTTGATGAATTGTACTCGTTCCTGTCCTGACTGGACCTGTTGAAAATATTACAGATGCTTGTCCTGAGGATATTTGCCTTACTTGCCTTGGAGTAGGAGATGGCTTAGCTACCTATGGCCCCGACACTCAGGAGTGATCGGGAGACTAGCTAGTAGACTTGGTTTAGTTTTCATGTTTTAGAACTTGAATTGTAATAACTGAGATACGAGTTTGTATTTGAGTTGTTTGAGATATTATTATTTAGTAGTTTATAAATGTTGTTGTTTAGTCTTTAGTTATAACTTCTGTGTTATCTTATCGTGCTTAGACTGTGATTGAGATTTTATTATATCTATACTTGTCCTCCGTTCGGAGTTGAGTTTTGACAAGTACATGATATAATTGTGTGAGTTGTTGATTAGATAGTAACCTAGGACAGCGTTCTACCGCTGATACTGTGGCGTAGGCTGGGCGCTATTACGTACTCGTACCCTCACAGTGGGTGCGGGTCATGACAGAAGCTGGCAGAGATGTATGTGCGACAGATAGTCAGATTGAATGGAGTTCCGATAAGCATAGTCTCGGATCGGATAGTCGTTTCACTTCCCACTTCTGGAGGAGTTTGCATACTAGCTTGGGCACCCAGCTCAAGTTCAGTACTGCGTATTACCCCCAGACAGACGGGCAGTCAGAGAGGACCATCCAAACACTCGAGGATATGCTTCGCACTTGTGTGTTAGACTTCTGGGGATCTTGGAAGGACCATCTTCACCTGGTAGAGTTTGCTTACAACAACAGCTATCAGGCCAGTATAGAGATATCGCCATTCGAGGCTCTGTACGGACAGAGATATCGTACTCCTTTATCATGGGATGATGTCGGTGAGAGAGTTTTGCTTGGCCCGGAGATGGTGGTGGATGCAGCAGAGAAGGTTAAGTTGATCAAGAATAGACTTCGGGTGGCTCAGGAAAGACAGCGGCATTGGATCGATAGCTACCGGAGACCGTTAGAGTTTGAGGTTAGTATCAGTTTTTCTGTTTGTGATTGTTTGCTTTAGGGTCGTGTATTGAGTCTTGTCTTGTGTCTAGGTTGGCGATATGGTGTTCTTGAGGATTTCTCCGATACGGAACACGATTCGTTTTGGCCGAGACGGGAAGCTTAGTCCACGCTTCATCGGACCTTTCACTATTCTTGGAAGGGTCGATGCAGTGGCCTATCGACTAGACTTGCCGTCTCGCTCGAGGGAGTTCATAACGTGTTCCATGTGTCGCAGTTGAGACGGTACGTGGCAGACCCTAGTCACGTATTGGATCACTCAGAGGTGGGGCCTACTCTCCGCTATCCAGTACAGCCTGTGGAGATTCTGGATCGTCGTAAGAAGGTGCTCCGGAACCAAGTTATTCTTTTGGTTCGTGTCGCATGGAGGCATCACTCTCCAGATGAGTCTACCTGGGAGAGAGAGGACGAGATGCGGGAGCGTTACCCTTATCTCTTCGAACCTTGAGGTATTTTTTTCTTTGTTCTTGCTACTGTTATTGTGCTAGTTTGCTCTAATTTTGAGGACAAACTTTTTTTATGAGGGTAGATTTGTCACCCCCACTTTCCTGAATAGGGTTAATATAGTCAATTATAATATTTATTTATTTTTAATATTATTTAAATATTATTGTTAGTGTTTTTTATATTATTATTTAAATATGTATTTTATTGATAGAGTTTTTATTTATAAAAGTTTAATATATTTAATATATATATATAAAATAAAATATTTAGTTTTTGTTTATAAATAAATTCTGATTTTTATTTATATATATTTAGGTAATTTTCCATTCATGGGATATATATATATATATAAATATATATATTTGTATTAATGGGTAAATATTAATGGGTTATTTTATATAAATAAATATATACGTATATGTGTAAATATATAATATATGTATGTATGTATGTATGTATGTATGTATGTATGTATGTATGTATGTATGTATGTGTGTGTGTGTGTGTATATATATATATATATATATATATATATATATATATATATATATATATATATATATATGTGTGTGTGTGTGTGTGTGTGTGTGTGTGTATATATATATATATATATATATATATATATATATACTCCTAGAGTAAGTGGCAGGAGGGGGGGGGGGGGGCTCTCGGCGGGGAGACCCGGGATCGAGCCCCCCCTCCCGCACAAGCCGGCTGGGTGGCGTAGCCACGGGCTTGTGCGAGGATGCCCGGACACCATAAAAAAATATATATATATATAATATATATATATATATATATATATATATATATATATATATATATATATATATATATATATATATATATATATAAAATAATATAAATATAGTTTAAGAAAGAAAAGAAAAAGAAGAAAAAAAAGAATAATAACAAACAACACACTCACGCGCCCCCCCCTCCGCGCAAAGCCCAGCAGCAACAGCTTTAAACCCGCAGCCCCCCTTTCCTTTTTATAAACCGAACGAAACTATTGTATATATATATATATATATATAGAGAGAGAGAGAGAGAGAGAGAGAGAGAGAGGGAAAATTTTTACAAAACCAAACCCTAGCCGTCACCCCCAACCCAACGTGCACCCCGACATCGCCGTCGACCAACCCGCGGCCGTCCATCGCCGGAAAACGCGCAACGAGCAGCCCACCCGCGTGCGAAAACTGTCAGCGAAGTGCCAACTTCGAAAATAGATTTCTCCTTTCTCGCTCCGTCGTTTTGCGAACCACTTGGTCAGGTATGATTCCATCATATACACCTTTAATTCCCTTCAAATAGTTTGTGCCGATTCGCATTATGTGCGACGAAAAACGAGTTCCAAAATCGAAAAAAAAACTCGATTTTCTGGGTTAAGAAACTGTCCCGAAACTCCAACTTTGTGGCCGATTTGCAACCAGCTTGTTGCGAGTTTTCAAAATTGGTTTGAAGAGACTTGTAGACAACCTATAGGGCTTTAAAATCCTTTTGTAGAATTAAATTTTATGCACTGTACAGAAAGTTATTGGTTTGTGAAGTTGGAGGAAAAACTGATTTTCAAAACTGAATTTTTAGAAAAATTGTCCCGATACGCCGTCCGTCCCGTCAATCTGGGTGACGTGGTCACGAACCGAAAGCATCGAAAGGTGCGTATCGACTTCATGGACGTGTGGGCTTTGACAAAATTTAAATTGGTCGCGTGTGCGCGACGAATTTGATGCGTATCCGTCAGAAATTCACGGTATCGACCTTTTGCATATTTGTCAATTATTTTGTGCTCGCTCGTCATATCGAGACGAAACTTGTGCCAACAGGTTCGTATCATTTTTCTGGTCCTGTATGCCAAGTTTGGTCCGATTCTGAGACGGTCGATTGGAATGCTATTTTGGCGGGCCCGTAACCCGATCCAACGGGTGAATTTGTGCACGGCCCCCCGAAATCGAACTTTGGGCATACGGCTGGGTTCGTCTCGTCAAACTGGACCTGCAGACATATAGTTTGATGACTTTAGAGACCGTAGGTTCTGGCATATTTTTCGATGCAAAGTGGGTCCAACGGCGGACACCATTTTGACCCAAAATTATTGTTTTGCTCCTGTGTCTAGAATTGGACTTATGGATAGGCGTTACTAGCTAATTTGACCATTCTGAGAATGTTGGTAATATCTGTTTCAGCATTAGGAAGAGACAGTTATGCGAGTTGACCCTTCGTGGCTCATTGAGTGGGTTGTAGTAGCTCAGGACAACGGACAAGTACATTCTCTGATAGTTTTCATTGCTTTGATATCTACTATATCCGATTCAGTTGTAGTGTTATACTTGATTCTCGACACGAGGATACATGGACTAGTATACATTGAATCTCGTCATGAGATGTCATTCCTGATTTACCTGGTATATGAGTACATTATTCGATATTGTTTTCTGTACTTGTATAGACATCGATATGGGAGTGGGCTGGCCCCTGCTCTTCGAATCCCGTGTCATGACCTGTCATGTCTAGATTCATTATACTACTCGGGGATGGGGAGTTATTAGAGGTTATGTGATCATTACCCCTACTTGTTTATTACTTGTGCATAGCTCTACCCTCACCACACGTAGGGTGTAGCCTAACCTTATACTACTTGTGCATAGCTTTCCATTTTGGCCGGCCTGATCCCTATACTATTATACTACCTGTGCATAGCCGGTCAAATGGAACAGCCTGATCTTGACCCAAGCCGATCACATAACGCTCTAATATCTCATGGCACTTTATTTTTATGTTTACATCATACCTCAGATTACTTTTCATTATTTATATTCCAATTTTATCTTATATCTCACACAGGACATGATATCTAGTTCTCTTGTACTATTTTACTTTTAATCTTGATATTCCATCTTGTATTTTATTATGATTGTCTCTTATAGTATTTGTCAATTCACATAGAACTGCTATTGGTGTTTGTACTTGCTCATATCCTGATGGGAGAGTTGTGAGACTCGTCTCACCGTATCGGTATTTATATACTGATACACACTTTTGTACTGTATTTCTTATTTTATTGGTTTTTGGAATATTTTAAAATTTTTCAACTTATAGATTTTCTCCTTGACCGGTATATCGCCAGTATACCATTGTATACCGACGACATGCCTGTCACTCCCATTTTCTGGTATACGTATTTTCAGTGTACGTATATAAAATTCTGACCTTTGTCAGGTGACTCGTGTTTTGACTTATCTTTCTTAGCCTTGCCTTGGTTTAATCTTGTACTTGGTTTATTTTGGTTTGGTTCAACTTGGCATGAGTTGGTTTGGCTTGGTTTGAGATGAGAAGGGTTTTGTATAAAAACAAACTTCTCTCTCTCGCTCCTCCATTCATTTCATTTACTCCTTCTCCATTTGCTCCTCCTCCAAAACCTAGGCAAGTAAATTTTGCAAGTCTTGAACAATGTCATTTTTGTTTGTTCTACTTTCTTCCTTTCATGATTCTAAGCCTTTTTAGAACTTGAAGTTTTCGATTTTGATGGTTACATTTTTGTAGATCTAAGTTTGTATTTTTTTTTATTTTTCTTGGTTTTGATCTCTTAAACTTTGTTATTTTCGAAAACTAATGGTTCGATGTTGTACGAAATTTTATTCTACCCAATTTTGGCTTTTGAACCACTTGATTTCGATTTATTTTGACTAAGTTATGCCATTTTCTTGTTCATGGGTTCCCCACACATTTTAGTGCTGTCGCGATGAACAGTGCCGCGCGCCCGCGCGCCGTGCTTGCGCGGAACGTGCGCTATGAGAACTTTTGCCCTCATGCACATTGTAACTTGCGCGCCACGCGCCCGCGCATCGTGCTTGCGTGCAACGTGTGCCATGGGCATTTTTGCCCTCGCGCACATTACAACTTGTGTGCCGCGTGCCCACGCGCCGTGCTTGTGTGCATCGTGCGCCGTGGGGATTTTTGCCCTCGCGCACTTTACAACTTGCATGCTGCGCGCCCGCGCATTTTTCTATCGCGCGCCCACGCACCGTGCTTGAGCGTAACGTGCGTCGTGGGCACTTTTGCCCTCGCGCACATTGTAACTTACGCGCCGCGCGCCCGCACATTTTTCTGCCGTGCGCCATGCTTCCGTGCAACGTGCGCCGTAGGCGATTTTACCCGCGCCAATGCGCAACTTGCGCGGCCGCGCGTCGGCACGATTTTCTGTCGCGGAACGTGCGCCGTGGGCAGTTTTGCTCGCGCAACTTGCGCGCAGGTCACTCCAAATGACTGTTTTTGCTTTTTTGGGATGTTTTGTAGCTAAAATCTTGAAAAACTCAAAACATGAACGTTGTAGATCTTTGTCTTGCCTTCAAGAATATTATTGTTTCACTTTAATCAGAGTTTATATGCTACAATTTTAATCATAGTTTTGATCCTTTTGGCATGTTTTCTGTACTTGACGTTTTTTAGGTTTCCTTCGACTGTAATAAATTCTTATCATGATTAGATGACTTTGTACAATTAGAAAATAATTGTACATCCTTTATACACCTAACACTAGCACAGATTGAATTATTGTTTTATGCCAATTAGTTACTTTTACTTATCCCTTCTCACATGTCAGGATATGTCTTTCCTTTCAAATATTTCTTATGTGATATGATATGCGTTTCCATGCTTTTCCAGATTTATTGTACTTTAAAATCTATGCCATGTTTAAAATTTCTTTATAGTGATCCGTTGTGGTGCACTCATAATTTATGCCTTTTCTTTGCTTTACATGATAGTGACCCGTTGTGGTGTACTCTTGAACATGTTTTTCTTTGCTTTACATGATAGTGATCTGCCGTGGTGCACTCTAGAACACGTCCCTTCTTTACTTACATGATAATGGTCCGTCGTGGCGCACTACTGACAAGTACTCTTTACATGATAAGTAAGCCTAACATGACATGCTTAATCAAGATGCTGTTGCGACGGCTATTCTTCTTACTAATACAACTCTTTTGGATACCATGGTTGAATTTATTGTGTATGCGTGCACAAACTACATGTCTCATCTTGCATCATGTCTAGGACATTGATTCCTGATTACCACAGTCAGGGATTCATACTGAATCTGACTAGGTTAATGACTAGATTGATAAAGTTGTTCATATAGAGAGATTTTCCAGTTACAGGCGATCCCGTTATCTGGGCACCTCAAGTGGACTTGTAGCCTTCCGACGAGTAGGGCGCATTTCCAGCACACTGTCATATGTTGCACCAATCAAGCTACCAGATAATTCTCTTAGGGTACATTTGTCTCCTGGGCGATGTATCCACTATAAATTCTTGTAACTTGCGTCTGGATAACCTGGATAGTTGTAGGGCTTGTGACTGTGGGAATATCTCGCTGCATCTTGTTAGTAACTAGGCTTGTGATAACCCTAGTTAGTTAACGTATCAAGCCGTACTCCTTGCTTGGCCGTATTTGATGGATGGAGTCAGTCCAGTCCAGTCTAGTTTTGTCTTGGCAGTGTCCGTATGTTTATTTCAGTACAATATTATTCATGCTTTACTTTTGTCAATGAGTGATCGGAGGCTAAGTTCTGTTCCGGAGAAGGTTTACAACCCCGATCCTTATTTGGTTTAGGAGTTGTAACTTGGCTTTCGGAATAGCTCTCAAGTCATCTTATCATTTGTTGTCCTATTCAGTACTCACAAGTTATACATTATCCTTATGCTATACAATGATTAGAGACTAAGTTATGTTCAGAAGAAGGGTTACAATTCCGGTCCTTGTTTAGTTTACGGGTTGTAACTTGACTTCCGAAATAGTTCTCATACGCTTTCATGCTCTAGTTATCTCACATGCTCACATAATTCAGTTATCTCTCAAGCTATACATGATCCCTATGCTGGGTCACCATGTTCTCATGACCCGGCTATCTCACATGCTTGCATGATCAGTTGATTTTACATATTCTCAAGCTTCCGTTTACTTAACATGACTACATTGTACATTATGACACATGTTAATTACTTTACGTCACATGATGCTTTACTTATTGTCTTTTCTATTCTCGGGATAAGTGCATTGGTAGTGCACGAGTCTCGATCCACATCTACTTATTTGTATCTCTAACCGTTGATATGTTAGTTATTGCTGGTTTTAGTTCATAAGTTTGGCTTCCTTTGTGGTACTTGCTATTTGGGGTCTGACCACACTGGTTTTGTTTGGCCAGATCTGATAGAGAAGCCCAGAGGATCTTCCGTACCATCTACTCGACGGTGACCATCCGGAGCACCAGAGTACCTGAGTGGGTTTCTTATTTCATTCTCCCACTTGATATGTACATTATTCTTTTGTGGCATTTAGCCTCCGAGCACGTGTTTAGCTCGTGTTTTGGTTCTTGATATTTAGCCTACGGGCCTAAACATGATGTGCGGATTCTAGACTATAGCTAGAGCTTATCATGTATGACTATTACTTTTGCTAGTTCTCTATTTTGGTATGACTAGCTTCATGATCATCCATGTATAAATGGCTTGGGACGCTTTACTATTGTATGTCTGATGATCATACTTCTTATTCTTTGTATAATTGCCTGTGATTGAGATACCTAGGATAGCTTGACCTAGGATCGACTGTTGGCTTGTAGAAGTAACCCTCATGTCTTGACAGCTTATACGTGATTTTAGAGTACCGACGTACTTTGGTATTACGTAGCTGGCCTTGTCCATCCCCACTTGCCAGTATTCTGGTTCTGGGACGTGACAACCATATATGGACTAAAATCATCCAGAAGAATGTGATAGGTTCATTGAGTATACGTCTAGGAAAGATAATAAATGTACAATCATATTTATGAAAAAAATCCCTGAACGGATTCGATCGGCAAATCGGTCGTCTATGTACATGAAAGTACATCCAGAAGAGAAGATCTAATCTCCTAAAGAGATTGAAAATACCTCCCGAAGAGAAGATCTCCAGAAAATATTTAATTTGATAGTATCTTCTGAAGATATTTTAGTTGATAGTATCTCCTACAGAGATTTGAAATCTCTTGAAGAGATTGAAAGTACCTCTTAAAGAGAAGACTTCCTAAAGAGATAATCTCCTAGATAGAAAATGTGACAATATCTCTGGAAGAGATTGGTATATCCGGAAGAGATTGGAACATCCGGAAGAGATCTACTATAATCTCCTGAAGAGAGAATATTAAACTCCCGTCGAGATAAATCTCCTGAAGAGATATAATATGTGTAGTTATCATTTACTCAATAAACTATAATGGCCAGGTCAATGGGATCCTTTACAATCAAAAGAATAAAAGAACATATTCTGGGTCCTGAAGTATTATATTTAAAGAATATAATATTCCTGATTGTATATGCATCTACACTGGACACTTGAATGATATATCATTCTTGCTTTAATTTATGTTTTGATATAATGAGATATATAAATGCATGATATTTATCGGATCCTTTTTAAGAGGATATCATAAACAAGGTATATCTTTCTAAACAATGTTGTAGAATTTTGGAGATAAATATAGCATAATACTACGACAATCTCTCCAAACCTTTCTTATAATTAATTGAGCAAACAAGAAAACTGGCAGGGCTATGATTTCAACGGTTCGACAAATCAGGGAGAGTTACGAGCTTTCGAGGATCACAAATAAAGCTTGCAACCTCTACATAAGGATACGAATATTAAATGTATAAACAAATAAAGTGTTGGGTGAGATATAATATTTAAATTGTATTGGGGGTTGATTTTTTTTTATTTTGAATTTATGTAAGAACAATAATGTAAATTTTTTTTGAGGGTGAGCATCATGTAGATACAAGCATCCTGAAGATGCTAATTGAAACATCTTGAAGCATGTTTTTGCGCATTGTACTCTTTTTCTTCGTTGGGATTTTTTTTATTGGATTTTTTCCTTCGAAAGGTTTTTAATGAGGCAGTGTAAGTCGCACCCACTTGGGTTCTTGAAAAATCCAATTTAATTCTTGAAGAATCATATTCCAGAAGAATATTATTGTACTCTTTTCTTTTCTGTGGATTTTTTTTTTCCAAAAGATGGATTTTTCCTTAAAAAAGTTTTTAATTAGGCAATAGTTAAAGTGAGCATCCAAGGGAGAGTGTTGTGATTTGGATAATCCTAAATATGGATGCTCTTATCCATACCCACAACCACCTCTATCATATTCCCCTTTTATATATTATCAATGAGAAAAGCTATGTACACATTCTTTTTGGCTACCAATTTCTTCTTTTTCTCTTCTATTTTCACAACAAAGATTATAATTTAGAACACTTTCATAGAATTGCTATTTTCAAAAAATATATATTTTTAATCATAAAATATGCATCATCATTCGTACAGTTCATGAGGAGCTGTGGGTCATTAACAGCATGCACAATGCGTGATGTTCTGCTCGCAGGACGACAGGCATCGAGTCCAGTTGAGGACCTAGGGTCAATACCCTCTCATCAGACTGGAGGGGGAGATTGTTGGAGTCCAGTCTGGATTTGGTAACAACATATTTGTGGAATCCAAATATAATTAAATATTTGATTTGATTTGATTAGTTTTGGATGTCCATAATTGGTGTTGTGCTATTTTATATATAATATGATTCTTATTTTAGGAAATCCTATTATGATCTAAAAATATGATAATTGATGTGCTATTTTCAGTGTAATAGGATTCTTATTTGAGGGTTTCCTATATATATATATGGGGTGTGGGTGGAGGCACAAAGAATAAGCACAAAGCACAAAGTGGAGATTCGAGTGCTCGTCCACAAGAAAATCTAAGAGAAAGTCCGTACTTTGCTCTTAGGACTTCGGCCTCCAAGACAGAAGGAAGAAGAAGATCTAATATAGGGGTCGTCAACTTCGGTTAGGGAGATTGCTACGGGTTGGTGAGTGATCTCAATTGTAATCTTCTGTTTTTCTTCTTGAGAGTAGTGAGGGGGTTGAACTTATTAGGACAAAAGGTTCAACATGGGTTCTGTTAATCTTATAATTTTATCTGAGTTATTAAAGGTTGGGATTTGTTCAGGTGACGTACGTCACCGCCATATACTTGTCTTCATCTTGTGCTTAGTGTCCGTTAGACGGATGTTGGTTTTGATCTGGTGGGTTAAAAAAATGCTTCCGTATACGTCCAACAACATCCACCACACGCACACAAATACACACCACACAGGATAATTTCCACTTATTTTATCACAATCCAATCAGAAAATTTTCTTTACCGATAAAATTTTATAGAAATTTTGACAGAGGAATAGAAGTTTCGTAAATTGTGTAGGCCGATAAAGGTCGACAGACGGTGTAGAAAAAATCGAGCATGGTCGGTTTGCCACCGGTTCGCGGGGGAGGGTTCGGTTAGTGTGGGGGCTTGGTTGTGGGTGGTTGGGGTTAATAGTTGTGGATAGTTGGGGTTTAATGGTAGAGTTGGGTGGGTGGGGGTTTATAGGGTGGTTGGGGGTTGGACATTTCTCCTATATATGAAGATGAGTGTTGAGATGAGGGGACCATCTTCATAGAAGAGGGAAGAGTAGAAATAGAAGGAGTAGAGTGGACCCGAAAAGAAGAAGTAGAAGGCAAAGAGGTTAGTTTAATTTTTAAATTAGTTTAGAATTATATTTATTACTATTAGTATTATTTATATCTTAAACCCGAATCCCCTAACCGTACAAACACTAATCCTTACCCCTAATCCAAGCCCTACCCTAATCCTAATCCTAACCCTAACCCTAATCAAGACCTCAACCCTAGTCCAAACACTAACCTAAACTAAATCCTAAGCCTAATCCTTGTAGTGCCCCGTCCCGCTCAGTCAATCGGAGGAATCGGAACGTCGACGGCGTTCGGACTTAGCCTTGCAACGGCTACTCGGAGACATCGCTCGGTCGAGGCGACCGCTCGCTCAGGTGGGGTAGTTTCGGTGAACTTGCCTCATCTTTGCCTTCACATAATAAATTGCATGTTTTTAACTTGCACAAGTAGGCTTGATAATAAAAGAGACAAATCCACGAAGCTAGAGGAGTCCACGATGGCTCTGGGAGTCAGTAACCAAATCATATAGATGAGTCGGCATGGCGGCAATTCGCGCGTGTGCCTTTGGATTGAGTTGAGTTGTTGAATGTGTGTGCAGTTAGAATACAAATATTTGGGCTTAAGAATGGCTATAACATAGGCGACGTGCTTCGGCACGAGATGTGGCGTCGAGTCTTGAGTTGTCGGCATATAAGTTGCATAAGTTGGTTGAGTTGTTTAAGTTTAAGTCAGGAAACCGCCGCAAGGCAAAGTTGGTTGAGTGACACTAACATTCGCAAGTCTTGATTGGGTCAGTTGGTGATCAAAGTAGCAAGGACCGCGAGGCGGCGATATGGTTTAGTCACCCTGAGTTGCGAGGCACGGCACGATGGATTCTTAGCACGATCACATGAAAATGGAGCCTCATCGCGTAGTTGCATCTCTGATTAAGTGCCGTAAGGCAAACACGACTTGATAGGTTAACGTCGATGTTGCAAGCACGGGATGGTCTTGAAAAACGAAATAGGCCAAGGCGTCTGTCCTAAAACTGATCCTAAGGCAAGAGTAGAAAGACAATTGATAAGAAGGGACTATGTTGCACAAAGTAAAATAACGTGTCGATTTTGTATGGGTGGGCGAGGAGCTCATTCCACCAGTACAGTTGAGTACTGATACCCACATAGTTTACATGTACAGGCACAGGTAGAAGCTCTTGGCGCGGAGCTCGCTTGGAAGCGTCGAGGTATGGAGTTCCTTGGCGATTCGAAGCGCGCGGCCGCATAGAGTAAAGTCTTATACGGAACATAATGTAGGACCTCGCCTTCCGAAGCATCTGCTGGATCGACAAAAGAGATGAGAGAGAGCTGAGCGACTTGTAATATGAGAAGAGTGAACCTGAGTGATTGTAATCTTGGCCTTGCGCCCCCAATGTAACCGTTGTTTCAATATCAATAAAAGAGCTTCTTTGAGTAACTTGTGTTTCGTTCTAAATTTCCGCTGCTATTATTTAATATCTCTGTATGGGACTTCTGTGCGACGACCCCGTCGTAGCCGCTGAAATCGGCCGTTATGGAACCCGCCTTGCACGAGCGCAACCTAGGCTCGTGCAGCATCACGCCTTAGCGAGGACGATCGCTCCTACGGGAGTGGGGCGTGACATAATGGTATCAGAGTACGGCTTTACGTCCTTGGACTATCGATTGAATTCTTTAACTCCGTCGTTTTCGTAAACTCCGAAATATTGCTTCCGCAAAGTTGATATCGTTGGTGCGCTCTCTCTCAAATGTTCCACGGATGTCCATACAATAAGTCTATCTATTTTACAAAACGTAGGAGAACAGTTTTTGATAAAACAAAAAGATGTTTTGCGTGAGCACGGTTGGCTAAGTCGGGCTGGGCATATACACCAAGGATTGCGTCGACCTTAGAAAAGTCGAGTGCGGGATTCGATTCGTCTCGGACGAGAATGAGTTGGACTCAATTGAGTAAAATAGGATGATTATCGATAGGGGTACTATCGAACGGCGATATCATCGATGCGATATAGATGAGCGTGCTTGGAATTCGAGGAATGGTTCGAACAAAATTTAAAAAGTCGATTTTGATTCGAATAATAAGTTGAGGATTTGTCAAATGACTTCATCCCTGAGTGGTGTATGCGATAGCCTCAGGGATGTCAATCGATCGATTAAGGATTCAGGATGTCGATGAGTCTAGCAGCAAGCGTCGCACATATGCAAAGCCTTAGATCGTGTACGATGGAGTGAGTTGTTATCTTGAAGTTTGATAAGTTGATTCGAACGACCTAGAAATTGACGTGCACGGAACGTGCACGGGATTGAGGATGGTGCGAATATGAAACGTGAAGATGATTGAATAGATAAATTAAATCGAGGAAAAGCTAAGGTGTAGCGAATGGATGGCTTGATCGAGAAAATTGATGTTGTGAATGATTCGAAGGATGTGATCGAACTTGAATTTGAATGTCGAGGAGATTATCCAGTCGGACGATAGCATCATTCGTACGACTCAGAATTTGTGTAAAGGAAGATCGTCAGGTTACGCATATCGTCGATGGTATTGAGGCGTATCAAAGATCGATATGCGATAACTCGGGGGTACTCTGACTCGATGGATGAAGATCGTACAAGTGTTATTTTTCGGTTGGGTGTTATACTTAGGATTTTGATTGAGATGAATGTAGGATGAAAATAATTGTGTCTTGAGGGTTACGCAGATAATCGCAACGTTGACATTCATGTCTTGCACGAGCACCACTATTACCTCGCACATGCATTACATCGGATTTGGGGCGATCGTTCCGCATGAGCGCTGACATGGTGATTCATGTCGCGGGAATGATCAAACTCGGAAAAAAATTAGGATGCGGCAACTTTGATTGTCTCGAATTATCGGTTTGATGCGAAGGAAAATGTGAAGATGTTAGGACTTGCGATTGATGAATGAAATAGACTTGAGGATTGAGTAGGTCCAATCCGCGCATCGAAAATGAATTAGTCTAGACGCAAAATAAGAGTTACGTCCCGATGAGGATAATTATCCCGCGGGAGCGTGCATGGTGATTCATGTCCACCGTAAATAATCTGACTCGCGTGAGATCGGGGCGCAATATATTGTTAAGCTGGAAGACCTTGTGATCGATTACGTGAATTGGAATAGATGACTTAGGGAATGTAGAATATGAAATTTTGGTTTAGCGATTCGTGTCGTAGCGTGTTTGATTCGAGAAGGATTGATAGGCGGATTATGTCGAACGTGTTCGAAGAGATAGACTATGCGAAGTTGGTTTATTGAACGAGCGATATTGAGATGTCGTGAAATTGGTTAAACATGAGTTGTCGTAGGATGGCTTTACTGAATGACTCGGACCCCGTGCGACGAACGTTCGGATGTGTATAGAAAAACTGTGCTCGAAGTTTAGAAATCGGAGTGATGCGAGCTTGGGTAGCAAACCCCCGTACTATCAACTTGGTTTGACCTTTGGATGGGGTCAGTGTTGATATCGTTGTTTGGGAACTATGATTCCAGTACTGACGGAAAGACATAGCCTAGTGGTTAGGCAGACGTCCCGGTGTGGAACGATAGAAATTATGGAGGTACTACTCATGAGGCTCGGTTGAAATGCACGTATATCAGGGACGCCCGAATATGCGTACGATCCGGCTCGAGTGGTGATGGCGGATTCTCCATCACAAGGCTTGGCTGAAATGCATGTATTTTGGGGACGCCTAAAATATGTGCACGATCCATACTGAGTGATACGTTGAATTCAAGTGAGACGTGAGGAATGAGAAGTGTCGAGGATTTTGAGATCGTAAGTTTCGAAGAACGGATTGAGGGTAGCACGAGCGTGGCTCGGATTTGAGAAACGCATAGGCGTAGTGAGTGCGAGAGTTCTTGAATGTTGAGTAAAGTGATAAGTCGATAAGTGTACTCAGTTAGTTTTGAGGACGAAACTTTTTCTGAGTGGTGTATGATGTAGTGCCCCGTCCCGCTCAGTCAATCGGGGGAATTGGAACTCCGACGGCGTTCGGACTTAGCCTTGCAACGGCTACTCGGAGACATCGCACAGTCGAGGTTACCGCTCGCTCAGGTGGGGTAGTTTCGGTGAACTTGCCTCATCTTTGCCTTCACATAATAAATTGCATGTTTTCAACTTGCACAAGTAGGCTTGATAATAAAAGAGACGAATCCACAAAGCTAGAGGAGTCCACGATGGCTCTGGGAGTCAGTGACCAAATTATATAGATGAGTCGGCATGGCGGCAATCCGCATGTGTGCCTTTGGATTGAGTTGAGTTGTTGAATGTGTGTGCAGTTAGAATACAAATATTTGGGCTTAAGAATGGCTATAACATAGCGACGTGCTTCGGCACGAGATGTGGCGTCGAGTCTTGAGTTGTCGGCATATAAGTTACATAAGTTGGTTGAGTTGTTTAAGTTTAAGTCGGGAAACCGCCGCAAGGCAAAGTTGGTTGAGTGACACTAACATTCACAAGTCTTGATTGGGTCAGTTGGTGATCAAAGTAGCAAGGGCTGCGAGGCGGCGATATGGTTTAGTTACCCTGAATTGCGAGGCACGGCACGATGGATTCTTAGCACGATTACATGAAAATGGAGCCTCATCGCGTAGTTGCGTCTCTGATTAAGTGCCGTAAGGCAAACACGACTTGATAGGTTAACGTCGATGTTGCAAGCACGGGATGGTCTTGAAACATGAAATAGGCCAAGGCGTCTGTCCTAAAACTGATCCTAAGGCAAGAGTAGAAAGACAATTGATAAGAAGGGACTATGTTGCACAAAGTAAAATAACGTGTCGGTTTTGTATGGGTGGGCGAGGAGCTCATTCCACCAGTACAGTTGAGTACTGACACCCACATAGTTTACATGCGCAGGCACAGGTAGAAGCTCGTGGCATGGAGCTCACTTGGAAGCGTCGAGGCATGGAGTTCCTTGGCGATTCGAAGCACGCGGCCGCTTGGAGTAAAGAATTATACGGGACATAATGTATGGACGTCGCCTTCCGAAGCTTCTGCTGGATTGACAAAATATATTTGAGAGATGAGAGAGAGCTGAGCGACTTGTAATATGAGAAGAGTGAACCTGAGTGATTGTAATCTTGGCCTTGCGCCCCCAATATAACCGTTGTTTCAATATCAATAAAAGAGCTTCTTTGAGTAACTTGTGTTTCGTTCTAAATTTTTGCTGCTATTATTCAATATCTCTGCATGGAACTTCTGTGCGACGACCCCGTCGCAGCCGCTGAAATCGGCCGTTATGGAACCCGCCTTGCACGAGCGCAACCTAGGGTCGTACGGCATCACGCCTTAGCAAGGACGATCGCTCCTACGGGAGCGGGGCGTGACAATCCTAACCCTACAATAGATTCCAATCCTAATCCAAATCCTAAACAAAAACTAAACCCTAGGACTAATCCTAACCCTAATCTGTACCCTAACCCTAATCCAAACCCTAAACATAAACTAAACCCTAACCTAATCCAAACCCTTTGTCACACCCCAGAACCAGAATACTAGAGAGCGGGGGACAGACACAGCAAGCTACATACATTGAAGTATAATCTACCTCGATATACGGTCACGGCTGTCTAGATGCATGAGGGTTTATCTACAAGCCAACAGTCTCTTATGGTCATGAACAAGTCTTGAGTCTCAATCTCACGCAAGTAAGTAAATGTTACAAGATGTTAGATCCTCAGACATACAAAGTAAGGTGTCCCTAATATTACATATTCAGATGATCATGAAGCTAGTCATACAAAATGTGAAGACTAGCAAGAGTTTTAGTCATATATGTTCAATCCTAGGATTTGTCAATCATGTTACAGCCCATAGACAGACAGTAAGTAAAGTTGCAAACGAGCTAACACTTGCTCGGCGGCTAAACGCCTCAAAAGAATATTTTTACAAGAGAGTGAGAGAGAAAAATAAGAACCCACTCGTTGTCAGGGTTGTGCCTAGTGGTCACCATCTAGCTGGAAGGTTGGAGGATCCTCGAGTCCTACTCCAAAATTTGGCCATACAAAACCAGCTGGGTCAGACCCAAGAAAGAGCGAGTGCCACAAGGGAGGCTTCACTTAAGAACTAACACAAGCATATTAGCACATGGGAACATAAATGGTAATAAAAGACACGAGTTACAGAAAACAAGGTGATGAACGATTAAGACAACTAAGGGACTATTCCGGCAGCCAAGTTACAACCCGTAAACCAAACAAGGACCAGGGTTGTAACCCTTCACCTGAACAGAGCTTAGTCTCCAGCCAATTATCGACAAGAGTAAGGCATAAGAAAGCATGTGCTGAAGTAATCATAGACTGGCATCGATTAGACAAGACTAGACTGGACTGTATCCATCATTCACGGCCAAGTAAAGAGTACGGCTTGATACTTTAACTAACTAGAGTTATCACAAGTCTAGTTACTAGCAAGATGCAATGAGATGTTTCCGCAGTTACAAGCCCTGCAGCTATCCAGGTTATCCAGGCGAGGGAATTTATTAGAGTTATAAGAGTTATCAAGCTTACTGGTGTACTTTCAGTACTTATGTTTTCAAGAAGTGCCCCACATGACAGTGAGCTGGAAATGTGCCCTACTCGTCGGCAGGCTACAAGTCCTTCTGGTGTGGCCGGGATAACGGGATCGCCTGTAACTGGAAAAATATTTCTATATGAACTACTTGATCAATCTAGTCATTAACCTAGTCAGATTCATTATGAAATCCTGACCTTGGTAACCAGGAATTCATGTCCTAGACATGATGCAAGACGAGACAGGTAGCTTATACAAGCAAAATCAACCACGGTATCAAGACGAGTTACTTAGAAAGTCAAGGTAGCTATCACAACATCGTTCAAGATTATCATGTCATGTCAGGTTACTTGTTACTTGTTAAGATTGCTTGTCAGGAGTGCGCCTCGACGGGCTACTATCAAGATTATACATGTCATCAAGTTTACTTGTTACTTATCAAGAGTGCGCCAAGCCAGGTTGTGCCAAGCTAGGTTGTGTCAAGCTAGGTTGCGCCAAGCTAGGTTGCGACAGTGCCTGGTTGCGGCAGTGCCAGGTTGCGTGCAGTGCCAGGTAGCGGCAGTGCCAGGTTATGGCAGTACCAGGTTGTGGCAGTGCCAGGTTGCGCGCAGTGCTAGGTTGTGGCAGTGCCAGGTTGCGTGCAGTGCCAGGTTACGGTAGTACCAGGTTACGGCAGTCCCAGGTTACGTGCAGTGCCAGGTTACGACAGTGCCAGGTTGCGTGCAGTGCCAGGTTACGGCAGTGCCAGGTTGCGCGCACTGTTCATCTTCTCCAACCAGCATAAAAATGCTTGGTTGAACCCATGAACTTTAAATAACCATAACTTGGTCAAAATAACTCCAAATTAGGACTTTCAAAGGTTAAAATAGGGTAGAACGAAATTCTCTACAACGTGGAACAACTAGTTTTTAAAAACAAACAAGTTTGATAGATCAAAATCACAAAAACCAAAAATGCATTAAACTTAGATCTACAAGAATCCACCCATAAAAATCAAAAACTCCAAGTTCTAAAGAGGCTTATAATCATGTAAAGAAGAGAATGGAACAATAAAACTTGAGATCCATCATGAAGCAAGTTGCACTTGCCTAGGGCTCTTAGGGGTAGGTGGAGAGGAGTAAATGAAAAAGATAGAGAAGTTATGAGAAATAAATGGAGGAGAGAGAGGGGTTGACTTATATATTAATCTCAAACCATCTCAAACCAAACCAAGCCAATATGTTAAACCAAACCAAAATAAACCAAGTCAAGATTAAACCAAGACTAGGCTAACTACGATCCACCTGACAAATGTCAGAAATCCGTACACGTATAATGAAAATATGTATAACGGGGAAACGGGCCAATTTTGAAAGGGATAAAATGAGCTACCTTTGTGAGCCGGTCAACTATAACCCAGATAGCATCTCTCCCAGCTCGAGATTTAGGTAATCCAGTTATAAAATCCATGGTAATGTGTTCCCACTTCTATTCTTGGATCGATAAAGGTTGAAGAAGTCCGACTGGTCTCTGATGTTCATCTTTAACTTGTTGGCAAACTAAACAATGAGAGACAAACCGTGCTATCTCCCTCTTCATGTCATTCCATCAGAAATGCTGACGAATATCACGATACATTTTTGTGCCACCGGAATGAATTGAATACTACGAACTGTGAGCCTCTGCCATGATCTCCTGTCTGATATCATCGCTAGGTACACAAAGACGCCTTCCATGTCGGAGAGTACCGTCTTTATGAATACATAACTCTGTTCTCCTTCCTACTTCACATTCTGCCCTAAGCCGCTGAAGCTTAGAATCTGTTGATTGAGCTATCTTGATCCTCTCAACTATACTGGACTAAACTTGTATAGTGGACATCAATGCCACATTGGTAGAAAGAACTACTTCTATTCCCATCTTCTGAAGATCTGCTAATAACTCTGGTTGTGCTGTTAGAAAATAAGCTTCTGCTCTTCTACTCAACGCATCTGCAACTATATTGGCCTTCCCAGGATGATACTATAGGTTGATGTCGTAATCCACAAGTAGCTCTAGCCATCTCCTCTGACGCATGTTGAGATCCTTCTGGGTAAACACATACTTAAGACTCTTGTGGTCCGTAAAAATCTCCACCCGACCTCCATACAAGTAATGCCTCCATAACTTGAGTGCGAAAACTACCGCTGCTAATTCCAAGTCGTGGGTTGGATAATTTCTCTCATGATCACGAAGCTGACATGATGCATAAGCTACTACCTTACCATGCTGCATTAAGACACATCCCAATCCTTTGCCGGAAGCGTCACAATAAACTGAAAATCCTCCAATCCCATCTGGAAGCGTAAGAATGGGAGCCGTCATCAATCCTTACTTCAACTTCTCGAATAAACTCTGACACTCTACTGTCCAAGCAAACTGCACATCCTTACGGGTCAACTGCGTCAATGGTGCCAAAATTCGAGCAAAGTCTGACACAAATCGTCGGTAATAGCTGGCCAATCCTAGAAAACTGCGAACTTCTGTGACGGTTTTGGGAACTGGCCATGTCTCTATGGCAACTATCTTCTGGGGATCCACTTCCACTCCACCTCGGGTGATGATGTGACCTAAGTACGAAATACGATCAAGCCAAAATTCGTACTTACTGAACTTCGCATACAACTCGTGCTCTCTGAGAATCTGTAGAACTATTCGGAGATGCTGCTCATGCTCTGCTTTATTCTTACTATAGACTAAGATGTCATCTTTGAACACTATCACGAACTGGTTCAAATAGGGCATGAAGATACAATTCATGAGGTCCATGAATACGACTGGCACATTGGTCGCTCCAAATGGCATAACGAGAAACTCCCAATGTCTATATCTAGATCTGAATGATGTCTTCAGAATGTCTTGCTCTCTGACTCTGATCTGATGGTACCCCGATCGCAAGTTAACTTTTTAGAATACTGCTGCCCCACTGAGTTGATCGAACAAGTCATCTATCCTTGGTAGAGGATATCTATTCTTGATTGTTACAGAATTCAAGGTACGATAATCAACCCACAATCTTGACGTACCATCCTTATTTTTTACAAGAAGCATTGGGGTTCTCCAAGGTGATCCACTAGCACGAATGAATTCCTTGTTTCTGAGTTCTTCAATCATCTTGTACAAGATCTCCAATTCTGAAGGTGCCATCTGTAGACTCTCTCTGACACTGGTGCCGTTCCTGGAATTAAATCGATGGTGAACTCTATTTCTCTCTCTAGCAGCATGCCTGGAAGCTCTTCGGGAAATACATCAGGAAACTCTTCTAACACTCTGGGAAACTGAACTGCGTCTGCCACTGCCATCTGCAAGACTGGTGGAGAAGGTTCTACTTCACCTCTGAAAAATGAAAAACTCTGGTTCGCTTAGAATACCAAAAATAATCCTGCCAATATGGCAGTCTATTCTTGCATATTGATCCTTCAACCAATCCATTCTTAGGACCACATCATAGTCGGCCATCGAAAATTCTATCAATCTAGCGAAAAACTCTCTACCGCTAACTACGATTCGACACGAGGAATAGACTCTATCTACCCCTACAAGACCGTTACCAGTAAGTATATTGAGCCTTACTGATAATGACTCAGACTCCAGACCTATTCGTGTAACGAATCATGCAGACATAAATGAATGCGATGCACCCGAATCAAATAATACTGATGCTAGAAAAGAGATGACGAGAATGGTATATGCCACCACCTCACCTGATGCCAATTCTTCTGCCACGGTCAGAGCCATAGCTTGAACTTATTCTCTCGGTGCTGGTCCCTTCTGCTGGTGACCCCTTTGCCTGTTCTGAATCTGAGCTTGGGCCTGAGCATACTGTTGTGGCCTCTGCTGCTGGAAAGCCTGAGCCAGAGGCGACAATAGCCTTAGAGGCTGGTACTGCTGCTGTACTGGTGCTAGTCCCGAACCGATAGACTGGTTTGGGTTGATGAAGAGGAACTGGCTCTATGCGAGTAGGACCCTATTATGTGATCCGGTGCCCCACAAGCCAAGCACAATTCCTGTACTCTGTGACACTCTGAGACTACGTGTCCTGGCTTCCCACAATGAGTGCAGCCCATCGCGAAAGACTGCTTCTGCTTTTGCTTCTGTTGCTGAGGGTACGTCGGTATCGATTACTGAACCGACGAAACTATGGTCACCCTCCTAGGAGCTCCAATGGTCAAAGCCCTAGCTGCCGGGACTGGTGTTGATGACAGGGACAACTATCCATATGACCTCTTCCATCCTCCAGTTCGATCTATTATCCTCTGGGAGGTATACTCATGCCTCTTTGCTGCTCGCAAGACGACATCAAACGTCTGGTGCTCAAACTGCTCCACTGATATAATGATCTCTAGGTGGAGTTTCTGCTGGAATTGCTACGCTCGGTCCAATTCGATCGCCACCAAGGTGGGAGCAAATCGACTAAGCCTAGAAAACTCAGCCGTATATCCGTCGACTGTCCTTCCCATCTGCTTGAGATTGCTGAATCTGGTCTGCAGATCATACCGAGCTACTGCATCAGAGTACTTCATCTGGAACTTGTCGCTGAATACGGCCCATAAGACAGGCGTCGCCAATCCAACTGCTTGCATCGTCCACCAGCTGCGAGCTAAGTCCAATAACTACAGGCGCACGACGGACACCTTCTCATCCTCAGGAATCCTAGATGCTTCCAGGATAACCTCTATGTCCTGAAGTCATGCATCAGCAGCAATAACATCTTCAGTTTCGTCAAAGAAAGGAGGGTTCAGACACTTGAAGCTGTTAGCCGTATTGTTTCCTTGATAACCAACTCTGTCCATAGAATCTTGTAATGTCTGGTACAGGACAGCGCCCCGACGATCTTGAGATGCAAGCAATTCCCTAATAAGCCCCACCAGGGTTCCATTATCAGACTCTGCAGACTGGACGGGTTGAACTGGAGGCCTTGGATCCCCGAAATGCATGACTCGGGAGGCTGCTCCAGAGTGATGGGCTTGGTTTCCAGGTTGTTACTGGTCTACTGGAGGTGCTCCGCCTTGTTGGTCGGTAGGACCAGGAACAATGCCGCTGAAGAAACGACATGGGAACAATAAGGAAGGACCATGATAGATCGAGGATATAAACATGTGATCAGGTCAAGATTTCGGAAAAATTAGAAGATACGAGTAGAGATCAAGGACAAGTACTGATTGAGACATCTATCCGGTAAAACTCTCACACATCTTGATTTACAAGACCTGCATGGGCTACCACTTAAACCGTATCACACCCCAAAACTAGAATGCTGGAGAGTAGGGGACAGACACAGCCAGCTACGTACATTGAATTATAATCTACCTCGATATACGGTCACGGCTGTCTAGATGCATGAGGGTTTATCTACAAGCCAACAGTCTCTTATGGTCATGAACAAGCCTAGTGTCTCAATCTCAAGCAAGTAAGTAAATGTTACAAGATGTTAGATCCTCAGACATACAAAGTAAGGCGTCCTAAACATTACTTATTCAGATGATCATGAAGCTAGTCATACAAAATGTGAAGACTAGCAAGAGTTTCAGTCATACATGATCAATCCTAGGATTTGTCAATCATGTTACAGCCCATAGACAGACAGTAAGTAAAGTTGCAAACGAGCTAACACTTGCTCGGCGGCTAAATGCCTCAAAAGAATAATTTTACAAGAGAGTGGAAGAGAAAAATAAGAACCCACTCATTGCCAGGGTTGCGCCTAGTGGTCACCATCTGGCTGGAAGTTTGGAGGATCCTCGAGTCCTACTCCGAAATCTGGCCATACAAAACCAGCTGGATCAGACCCCAGAAAGAACGAGTGCCACAAGGAAGGCTTCACTTAAGAACTAACACCAGCATATTAACACATGGGAACATAAATGGTAATAAAAGAAATGAGTTAGAGAAAACAAGGTGATGAACGATAAGACAACTAAGGGACTATTCCGGTAGCCAAGTTACAACCCGTAAACCAAACAAGGACCGGGATTGTAACCCTTCACCTGAACAGAGCTTAGTCTCCAGCCAATTATCGACAAGAGTAAGGCATAAGCAAGCATGTGCTGAAGTAATCATAGACTGGCATCGATTAGACAAGACTAGACTGGACTATATCCATCATTTACGGCCAAGAAAAGAGTACGACTTGATACTTTAACTGACTAGGGTTATCACAAGCCTACTTACTAGCAAGATGCAATGAGATGTTCCCGCAGTCACAAGCCCTGCAACTATCTAGGTTATCCAGACGAAGGAATTTATTAGAGTTACAAGAGTTATCAAGCTTACTGGTGTACTTTTAGTACTTATGTTTTCAAGAAGTGCCCCACATGACAGTGAGATAGAAATGTGCCCTACTCGTCAGCAGGCTACAAGTCCTTCTGGTGTGGCCGGGATAACGGGATCGCTTGTAACTGGAAAAATCTCTCTATATGAACTACTTGATCAATCTAGTCATTAACCTAGTCAGATTCATTATAAAATCCTGACCGTGGTAACCAAGAATTCATGTCCTAGACATGATGCAAGACGAGACTGGTAGCTTATACAGGCAAAATCAAGAAAATCAACCACGGTGTCAAAACAAGAGTTACTTAGCAAGTCAGGGTAACTGTCACAACAACGTTCAAGATTATAATGTCATGTCAGGTTATTTGTTACTTGTCAAGATTGCTTGTCAGGAGCGCGCCTCGACGAGCCACTATCAAGATTATACATGTCATATTAAGTTTACTTGTTACTTATCTAGAGTGCGCCAAGCCAGGTTGTGCCAAGCTAGGTTGTGCCAAGCTAGGTTGTGCCAAGCTAGGTTGCGGCAGTGCCAAGTTGTGCACAGTGCCAGGTTGCGGCAGTGCCAGGTTACGTGCAATGCCAGGTTACGGTAGTGCCAGGTTGCACGCAGTACCAGATTACGGCAGTGCCAAGTTGCACACAGTGCCAGGTTGTGCGGTGCCATGTTGCGCACAGTACCAGGTTACGACTGTGCCAGGTTGTACGCACTGTTCATCTTCTCCAACCAGCATAAAAATGCTTGGTTGAACCCATGAACTTCAAATGACCATAACTTGGTCAAAATAACTCCAAATTAAGACTTTTAAAGGTCAAAATGGGGTAGAACAAAATTCTCTACAACATGGAACAACTAGTTTTTGAAAATAAGCAAGTTTGATAGATTAAAACCACAAAACAATTGTTTTAACTAGTGTTCGACACACACTATGATTTATCTTCCTATCGAACCACGCCCGTGGCGTTGATACGTTAACTTAGCATACAATGATATATTCTGACTTAAGGCAATGAATAAGTAAAAAGAAGAGTCAATCCTCCCACCTTGAGTCGATTCGCCTTGTCGTTTTGCCAAGCCGATGTGGCTCGATTTTATAACTTCGTTGCACGACCAACTCTCATGACTGAGCAAGCCGTAAGAACATGGGATAACTGTATTCGGCGAGTGCCTCGTGCACGAGCCATTCCGTGCCTTCGTGCACGAGTTAGAAAGGCTAGAACATTGAAAGATAATAGGTGAGTGCCCTAGCGTGCAAGCCATGAACATTGAACACTAAGGCATAGAATATGAAAATACGACTTCGATACGTGCAGCAAGTGCACGACACAAAAGAAAGATGATAAATGTGTCAAAATGTGCCTATGTGCACAAGATCATAAAAGATGGCTTCGTTGCGAAAGAATACAGTTGTGGCATGAATGTGACGGAACTGTCAGATATGATATAATGCCTCGAAAGGTGTTCGGGACCTTCGGGTCATTCGGTTGACGAACATTGAGTTGAGGCATGATGCCATTGAACATTGAAACGAAGTATAAAATGTAAGAACATAGAAAGTTAACGAAAGAAATACGATATAATAAAGTCTGAGTCTCGGACTCAAGACTATGCTTGGTTGTTTGAATAATAGTGCATTGCATGGTCGAATGGAATGGACTTGAGATAATTGAGATAATAACCCGTGCATGGGTGTTTCCTCGAACGGTTAAGTGTCGGGGTGCCGGAACCGTTTAGCCTAGGAGGGAATGTATCTTTGATAGGAGCACATCCGTAAGACGATTAGCAACCGCTTAGCGAGATGTATAAAGCCGCAAATGATGGTATGCAGCGGTAAAGTTTTAGTTGTTTGGGATAGCAACCCAACCCGTGAAACATCGGGCTACCCAAATTCGAGAAAGAAAAAAAAGGAAAGAAAAGAAAGTAAGAAAAATGAAAGAGAAACTCCTTTAGTCCATTCCGGCACGGATACACCAAGACCCTCATATAGTTAAGGAACGATAGGTTGAAAGTGTAAGCACGTATGTGTCCCGCACACATAGATCCTGCATAGAGAGCACTTATAACATGATAGGGAAGGAATGGGGGTATAATTACCTTGCGTCAGTGCATGGGCGAGTGCGTCGACTTGGTAAGGAGTTGCGCCATGAATCAAACACGAGATTGCTTGTCTGCTTGCCTATTCAATTTGAATAACATGCTTGCCATGGTAACATGCTTTACTGCTTTCGAATATGCCATAAAATTGACCCTAAGGAGGATATAGCAAGATCATAAGCTAAGTTGCATGAGTGAACATAAATACTAAAATGTCGGTTTAGAAGGAAGGTCTTTTCGTCAATACATGCGAGGACGAACGTATTGATCCCCCACCAGCTTTTATGCAGGGTGTGTAGGTCCTAAAAAATCAAGTTGCACACATCAACAAAGTCAGAAGATCAAGAAATGAATCTTTCAAATGAACTGCACAGACATCAGATTGCGCAGTATACTAGATTGTGCACACTACCAAGCGCGCAGGCTGACGTGGCGAATCATCATCATTACCTGACACAATCAAATCTTCCTGACAGCTGACAGCGCGAAGAACGAGGCGACTATTTATTTAATCGTGTAGCACGGCGCTCGAGGACAGCTGGCAGCGCAATCCATGTTGGCGCAATCCATGTTGGCCCAATCCATTCTTGCGCAGTCCAAGTCTGCGCAATCCAAAGCAAGCACAATTCAGTTTGCGCGTTCTATCAACACAAATGACAAAATACACGTGGCATTCATGCCATCATTTGCTCATTACGTGGCAACCGCTATACACGATCATGCACATTTCAATCAAATGATGCCATGTGTTCAAGACAGCTGGCCCATGATCCAGCAACTGCCTGTACAGTCTACTGTTGCGGAATCCAATTGCTGCGCAATCCATCATGCGTAGTCCAGAATAACTAAAAGTTAGTTATTTCTCAGAACTCTATAAATAGAGTTTCAAGTCTCCATTCAAGGGGATCAGAGATCAGATCATAGAGAGATCAGACTTTAAAGTTCAGAGAGTCCAGGAGTTCTTGCCCAAGTGCTGCTGCATTCTTCCGAGGCTTTTGCCTTCAATTTTCGAGGCTTTTTTGCCTTCAATTCCAGAGTTGTCTTCAACTTCATAGGCTCCGTCTTCAAAGTTCACATCGTCCAAGGGATAAAGCAATCATCTTCTAGATTGGATTCCTACAGTTGTACCATTCCCAGAATTCAAATTGTAATCTTTTACAAAGTTTGTATCAATAAAGTTTCATACTTTTGTTTTTGCAAACAAAATGGCGACTCTGCTGGGGACGACTTTCTCCTCCGACGAGGAAGTGACAACTCAATGTGACGTAGCGTCTATCAGAAAGACGCAGAAGACACTGGTTGTGAAGATCAACCAGACAGTCTACGAGGCCATGATCACCTCCAAGACCACTCCTCGCACTGCAACCACTTCTGCCACAAGCAAAGTGCGCCCAGTGTGGGTCCCAAAGACTGCTGTGCAGTCTATTGATGCTGCCAGTAAGACTGCTGTGCAGTCCAAAGCTTCTGTCATCAAGCCTGCTGCACAATCTGTCTCAACTAATACTGCGCAATCTGCTGTTGCCAGTATACAGAGTACTTCATATGCTGCCTTGGCTAAGTGCAAGACTCGTATGCCTCTGGCGCAGTTGGCTGCCAATCTGTCTGCACAAACCAACACTCCGACAACCAGAGTCCACCATAGGCAATCTGTGACAAGAACTCCTGATGCGCAAACCACAGTCTCTGTGGATAGAACCAGTGCGCCATCCACTCATGCGCAATGCATACTTGCGCAATCCAAGAGTGACAGCCTTTTGGCTAAACTCTCTTCTTCTCATAACAAAGGGAAAAGCTCTGCTCCTCCTCTCAAGCACCCTGTTGCTCCTGTGCAATCCACTGGGGGTAGTCCTTTGGCTATTTCTTCTCTTCCTCAAAATAAAGGAAAAGGCCCGTTGGTCTTTTCTTAAACTTCCTTGCCCCATGACTTGGAAGACAACAGAGGGAAACACTCTTTAGCTAACCCTTCTTCACAAAACAAAGGAAAAGGTCCTCTGGTCTTTTCTCAATCTTCTTCAGTTTTTACTGTAAAAGATCAATCTGAACGTGCCTCGGCACTAGTGAGTACTAGAACTCTTTCAAATAAGGATTCTTCTTTCCTTCATGATAAGAAAACTTGTACTAATCAAAGAGGTATTCTGCCTACTCCGGTAGCAGAGTTCCAAGACCTCCCAACTCTCAAGATATCCCGCTCAAGACAAGGAAAATTGCTGGTGTCTCAAACAGAAACCCCTGGGGGTAAGTTTGCAGATCTAAGGACTTATCTTAACATGCCTACTTCGACGAAACGCAAACAGCCAATGCCGAAGATCAAACATCAAAGACAAACTTCCAGGGTCAAAGATCCCGACACTTATGCCAATGAAGTGAGCACTTCCCTGTACACTCAAGGGATTAAACATTTAAAGAATCGGAATCATATTTCGAACATTATCAAAGAAAAGATCCCTCAGAATTTTTTTCGTCCTGCTGTTGTTCCCGATCTTCGAGAACATCTCAGACAAAAGCGGGACAACGTCTCAACACCTCCAGTTCAACCATCTGATCATCATTGCAACCACAAAGTCATCATCCAATGTTGTTGTCAAACAACAAAATGATCTGTCTTCGATCGTTTGACTTTTGCAAACTCTGAAGTAGTGTCAGAGGAAGAAGAAGTCTTGTATGCTTCTGTCAACATGACTTCCCGAGACACTGGGGGTAGAAAGTGCTCCAAGCACGGCAAACCTCGCCGTCCTAGTCAACGATATCTAGATTTACTCCAGGAATCTTCTGAAGGAGTATTTCGACATACCCGTTCCCGAAGCCGAGATACAATCGGTCAAAGGAATCTTCCTCAAAACCCTTCAAGTTATCTTCCTCTTTTTCAGTTAGGAGATGACTCTTTCTCTGACTATGATGCATATAGCGAAAGCTCTGAACAGACAGTGTCTTCCACTATACCAAGAGAAGTCACGTCGTATGTTGTCAATGAAGATCAAGATGCTTCAACCTCAGCAAATCAAGAACAGCGAATCGCTGTACTTGAAGACAAGCTAAAGACCATGGCTGAAATGGTTGCTAGTATGCATTCTATCATTGTAGCACAACATACCACACCACCAACTGTACCTGCTGCGAGTCCAGAGATCATAGCATCTTCGGTACCTGTTAATGCTGGGCTGGGGGTAGTATCTCCTCAAATACCTCCTGTACAAGTACAAGTTCAAACTACACCTAGTCAGTCAGGAGCTGGGGGTAGTGCTTACAATGCTGTTCCTCCTCCTATTCCTCTGACTCAACCTGCTCCTTCTTCATCATCTGAAGACGCCAATGAAGCTGTCAAACTCTTGCGAACCCAGTTCGAAGCCTTCAAAGAGAAAGATAACTTACAAAGATTGGGGATCAAGCAGCCATATCCAATTGACTGGAAGGAAGTCCCGTTTCTGCCAAAGTACAAAATCCTAACGATCTCTTTGTTTGATGGCAGCACCTCACCAAGCCAATTCATCAATCACTTCGAGGTAATGACTGTTCAACTCCAACCAAATGATGCTCTTCTTACCAGAGTGTTCGTCGGTTGTTTAGCCGGCGTAGCATATGATTGGTATAGAAGTTTTCTCGATGGTTGTATCACTTCCTTCTCAGGTCTCAAACAAATCTTTCTGGAACGATTCTATGAGGGATTCAACGACATGACTATGTCGGCTCTCAACAAAATCAAACAGAAACACAATAAAACTGCTGAGAGTTTCATCGAACGGTTCCGCCGAGAAGCCTTGAAAATGCCTCCAGGGACCCCTGCTGCTGTTACCATAGACACCTGTAAGGCAAATCTTTTGCCTATCATCAGCATGTGGACAGGCTCAACTCAGTTTCAAGATTGGCCATCCTTTATTGTCAACGCCAAAGCTGCTGAAGTGAGTGCCGAGAAGTTCAAGCAATTGGGGGTACAAATGTCTAACCCTGACCGAGATGAACATCAGGCTTCAAGTGGCGGTAATCGTCAGAACAACCGTAAAGCAAAAGAGACTTTGAACATCAATCTGAACAAGAATAAAAAATCTCTGGCTGTCAATGTGGCTCCGCCTACATCCATGTTTTCCATAAATAAATTCCTTTATTTATTGTGTATCTGGGAAAATTACAACTGTGGGAATCTGATCTAGAAGACGATCACTTTATCCCTTGGACTATGCGAAGAAGAAAAGCTCTCAAAATTTTGACAGCAGATAACTATGTATCCTTACAATAAATGAGAAAAAGAACTCTATTTATAGAGTCAAAAATAATAACTGAAAAGATAACTGTCTTCACAGCCTGTGCTTAGTTGAAAATCACGCAGGATTTAACATACGCAAGGTTGTGAGCAGTTACTGGACGTGACCTGTAACTGTTGGACACATGGCAATCATGCATGAGTCGTGTGCAAGTTACAGGACACGCAGGCGAGAGATCAGTGGCATGGCTGCCACGTACTCCAATTTGATAAAATCCATGCAGACTTGTTGAAGACGAAATCCACGCAGACTCGGGGTAGAAAGCTTCAAAATCCACGCAAACTTGGGGCAAGAAGCTTCAGAATCCACGCAGACTTGGTGAAGACGAAATTCACACAGACTCGGGGTAGAAAGCTTCAAAATCCACGCAAACTTGGGGCAAGAAGCTTCAGAATTTATGCAGACTTTGATGAAGAAAACTTCAGAATCCACGCAGACTTGAGGAAGAAAACTTCAGAATACACGCAGATTTGGGATAGAACTGCCAGCTATCTTGATTCAGCGTGCCTCGACTGACACAAAATCTCTGGTAGTGATTGCTTTTGTTAGTCACATTAAATGACAAGAAGCTCTTTTGGTACGCCAACTTGACAAAGGTTGAGTCTTGCTGAAGAAGATTTCGAAAATCACGCAATAGACGGCTGTGATCTCTCGAATTCTGTGCATACGTGGCATACGAAGAGACATTCTTCGACTGTTGTGTTATCAGTCATAATTACTCTCTGACAAATGATGAGCTGTCTCCCCAGCGTGATTTGTAAATATTGTCTGGATCAACTGAGCGTGACTTTTGACTCTGTCCTGATCAACTCAGCGTGACTGTCATTTTTAAAGGCCTACAAGACCCCCTTTAAAGTTTTCGAAAAATTGAAAAGACTTCAAAATTTTCGAAATACTTTGAAAATAAAATGATAAAATGAAATCAGTCACGCTGTGATGACTTTAAGTTTTTCGGAAGTCGGAAAGACTTCGAAGTTCTTTTGAGAATATCCAAATGAACTTATTAAATGTCATGATGACTCTTCATTTTTCGAGACTGATTTCATCCAGTTTATGGTAGAATATGAACCACCGGCGAGCTCTGTTATATAAACAGGGAGAGGATTCATTTAATCTTCATCTTACGTCAACATGACACCAAAAGAGAAAGCTGAGGAAGAAGCACGCAAGTTGGGCTTTTGTTCCCATGGTGACCCCACTTTTGGGGGTGAAGAGCCAGAGTCCCTTGTCTTCGAACTCAAAGATGATCCCTTACAACTAGCCAAGAATTTCTTGAGCTATTTTGGCTTAGATGGCTCGTTCTCTTCTGATGGGCGCAGCCTCATAGAGCAGCGTGAAATGTTGAAGGCTCTGTTACACCGCATGGGGGTCAAAAGCGTAGAAGAACTAGGCATTAAGCTCAGTCGCTCTGGAAAATAGAGCGTGTCTTTTGTGCTTTTGTTGCACTCTTTTTGTTTTGTCTTTTGTAAGGCCATCAGTGCCTGTCTTGAACAATGAAGTACAACTTCTGTGTTTAATCTGCATGCATTAATGAAGAATATTAATTAGCACCCTTTGACTATTTCCAATGTTGCTCTGTCTTCCAAAGCACACGTAACACTCATTCCACGGTTTACGAGCGCTATTTATGCGGATCTTTTCCAAGAATAGACTTGTACTTTGCCCTTTAAATAGATAGAAGAGTTTCACAGATACTCATCTCCCATTCCTCTTCTTCTTCTCTGAGAATGAAATTTTTGGGAGATTTCACTCTCAAACAGGAAAGCAATGTTTTCTAATGTTCGACTTCTGCGCACTGTATCAAACATGAGTTTGCCAATCCTTAGCACCAAACTTGAAGGTAAGTCAGTATAATACGTGTACTATTTTTGCTGTTTGAAGATAAGCTTTTTGTTTCTGATTTGAACAATACACGCATGTCTCTGTTTGATAAATGCACGCTGAATGATTTCTGTTGATACTTTCTGCAGAAACTTGGCTGAAAATTTTCTTCAGAACTGGCATTGGGGATGTGGATGTTGTGGAGAATATCCTGCTGACATCTACATCAGGGAGCTCATACGCTTTTGACGCGTAAATCAAACAACTCAGAACTCTTTGTGGGATAGAAGGGTCTTCCTCAGATGGTAGGAAGAGCCTTTATACACGAGAGTTGGATGGTGGAGTCAACTCTACCCCGAGAAATCGGGTAGTAGAGTTCCTTTCACGGGAGAACTAGGAATTGTATCCCAAGGTTTGGATACATTCCTGTCTTCCTTGAGAGGTTACCCCCAATCCACCAGTTGTATTGGCAGCACCACGACTTCGGGCTGCCATACTCTGTGGTTCTCCTCTCGTCTGAGAGAGAAGACCAGAGTTTGATTCCTGCTGATCTGGTCGTGACTGGGACCCAGACAGTCAGGAACTGCTACCAACAACGAACCTGACGGAGAAGGTCCGACGGAGAAGATCCAAAGAAGAAGATGGATCTCTATTAGGTTATTGTTGTGGTGTAGAATAAAAATCCAAGATTTGTAATAGATTTTCATTATGATTTGTAAGAAAGTCTAAGAAAATGTAATAGACTTTTTGTGGTGAAATGAGAATGGAAATGATAATTCTTCTATGCTCAAAGATTTGTATTTGTGGATGAATTGTGGACATGATAGATAATGAAATCTTCTTTTCTGTTTTAGAGTATATGATATTATCAGAGGTATTATGGACGTGATAATATGTATGAACTCAAAAGAAAATAGATTGATTTCTATGCAGAGGTCGAAAATGACAAATGAGCAAGTAGATTCGGAATTGATTCAGAGGTTATGAAAACATGATCAATTACGAATCCCCACTTTAATAAATTGATAGAAGATCATGAACGGACGAATAAATGAACGGATGAATCGTCGAATGAACGCAATTAATGGATGGATGAACCGTCGGATGAACGTGACGTTTCATTATTTGTAGAACTTCTGCCTATAAATATAGCAGAAATTTGACAAGAACGAACACTTCTTCTTTCAAACATAAAAATGTCGTCTGAAGAAGTATCCAAGAAAACTGGAATTGCCTCAAAAGTTCAGAAAAGCACTGAAGAACACCCTGCTGATCCAGTTCAATCGAAGAAGACGGAAGCAGGCGAAGGTTCGTCTGCACCCAAGCCACCAAGGGACATTCTGGATTTCCTGCTCGAACCAGGAAATACTGAAGAAGAAGAAGCCATGAGGATGGCCGTTTGCAAGTTCCTCGTGGGTTCTAGCAAGGAGGTTCTCGACTCTTTTGCTGATCACGTCTTCGAGAAGGACGACAGTGGCCCGCATCCAAATGTAGAAAAGGATGATAGTGATCTTCTTTAATATCATGTATCATCATTCATGATAAAAATAAAATAAAATTTTTATTTCTAAACATGAAACTGTCTGATGATTACAAGCATTTACATTTATACATAGTACTTTTTAAGGAATTTGCCATTAATAGGCATCAAAACTTTTTGACCATCCAATTCTGAGAGTTGATAAGCTCCATTTGAGAAAACTTTGCTCACAATATAGGGTCCTTCCCACTTTGCGTCAAATTTGCCCTTGCTCATATGAGTCATAGTCATAGGACGTCTGACAGTTAGAACAAGTTCTCCTTTTTGATACGCCCGAATTCTGACTTTCTTATTAAAAGCTCTTGAAATTCTAGCTTGATAGAATTCAATATTCTGTTGAGCAGATAATCGCTTTTCATCCAGCGCTTCTAATTCTTGAAGTCGAAGATGATCATTATTTTCTGCAGTGAGTTCATTAGCGATTGCTATCCTTAAAGAAGGAATTTGAATCTCTAATGGAAGAACAGCTTCGCAACCATACACCAGAGAGAAGGGTGTACATTTAGTAGCATTACGAACTGTAGTACGATAAGCCCACAAACATTCACCGAGCTTCTCACTCCAATTACGTTTGTTAGTAGAGACAAACTTCTTTAGGAGTTTGATGATGGTCTTGTTGAAAGCTTCTGCTAATCCATTAGCTGCTGGATTATATGCGGTAGAAGCCACATTATTGATCCGGTGATCGTCACAGAATCGAGTAAACTTCTGACTGACGAACTGTGGTTCGTTATCATGAATAATGCGTCGAGGAACACCAAATCTGTAGATGACGTGGTGCTTAATAAAGCAAATAACATTAGACGTCTTAACTTCAGACAAAGGAATGGCTTCGGCCCATTTGGAGAAGTAATCGGTTATTGCAAGAATAAACCGATGACCCTTGGATGACGGGGGATTGATCGGACCAATAATGTCTATGCCCCAAGCTTCGAAGGGCCATGATGCTGCCGTCGGATGTAGAAATTCCGAAGGTTGATGAATAAAATTCGCATGGATTTGACAAGCTTTACACTTCTTTGCATATTCGATGGCGTCTGATACCATAGTAGGCCAATAATAACCCATACGTCGAATACGGTCTTGAAGTTTTGGTCCAGGCTGATGTGCTCCATAAATTCCATCATGTGCTTCACGAATAATTTGTTGAGCCTCGTCACCGGCAACACATCGGAGAAGTAAACCATCATAGGCTCGACGATATAAGGTCTTTGTTGTATGATTATAATAGAATCGGAATGATTGTCGAATGATAGATGCTGCTTCACTCGGATTATCTGGAAGAATATCTTACAATACGAAATCTAAGAAAGGAAGTCTCCAATCCGTATCCGTATTTTGATTCTCGGTCGAATTACTGGAGATGAATTCCATGCTGGAATCAGATGAAGATGATAAAGATTTACGACTAAATCCAAATCCTCTTGTTGTGTTGACGTCATGAGATGTTGATTCTTCAATGTCAACTGGAAGTCCTAGGGTCAGATTATTTTCAAGATGGAACAATTCTCGATTGCGAACAATAATCATTTGTTGTCGTCTAATTGGGATAGACAACACCGCTGCAAGATTAGCTAGAGCATCAGCTTCTGTGTTACATGCTCGCCTAACATGTTCGATGAAGAATTCTTCAAACGAAGAAGCCATAATTATAGCTGATCTATGATAAGGAACCAGATCTTGATGGCGGACTTCATAAGTACCCCTTATCTGATTGACGATGAGTTTAGAGTCTCCGTACGCCTCCAAATGTTGAATATTTAGATATTTAGCGAGTTGAAGACCAATGAGTAATGCATTGTACTCAGCTACATTGTTTGAACATGGCGGATCGAGAGAATAAGCTCTTTGGATAGCAAGACCTTCTGGCGATACAAGAACGATTCCAACTCCAGCGACAATATCACCATTAGGACCTATCCTTGAAGCTCCATCAAAGAATAGACGCCAAGTAGGATCTTCTTCAGCAATTTGGTTTGAATCTAGGACTTCATCTGGAATTTCGTCATAGAGTTTTGAATCTTCTGGAATTGAATGAGCAGCCAGAAAATCAGCTAATGCTTGTCCTTTGACTGACTTCTGAGGAATATAATGCATGTCATACTGAGCAAGTAGGATTCCCCAGTTAGCTAATCGAGAATTCAAAACACTGGGTTTTTTCATCATGATCCGTATAGGATTGATCCTGGAGATGACATGAATAGTCTGGCCAATGATATAATGTCGTGTCTTTTGAACAGCGAACATCAAGGCTAGACATTCTTTTTCGACCGGTGAATATCGAGGTTCAGCTCCGGTCATAGTACGACTGAGATAGTAGATGGCTTGTTCATGACCATTTTGATTCTTTTGAGCGAGTAATGCACCCAATGAATGACTCATTGCTCGAGTATATAGGAGAAATAGAATTCCTGAAACGGAAGGTACCAATACTGGAGGGCTCATCAGATATTGTTTTATATCATCGAATGCTTTCTGACATTTATCATTCTAGACAAAAGAAATACCTTTCTTCATAAGTTTGTTGAATGGTCTGCAGCGTCCTGATAAATTAGAGATGAATCTCCTGATATAAGCGATCCTTCCTTGAAATCCTTGTAGCTCTTTTAAGGTGCGTGGAGGACGCATCTCTTGGATGGCTTTGATCTTCTCGGGATCCATGTGTATATCTTTAGAGGTAATGACGAAGCCGAGAAATTTACCACTAGAGACGCCTAAGAAGGACTTAGTAGGGTTCATCTTTAATTGATGCTTACGCATTAGATCAAATATAGTCTTCAAATCTTGGATATGATCCTCCTTTTGTCGACTTTTGACTGCAATATCATCAACATAGCATTCGACTATTTTCCATAAATGTTCACGAAATATAGTGCTCATAGCTCATTGATAAGTTGCTCCTGCATTCTTGAGACCGAATGGCATAACTGTATAACAGTATGTACCGATCGGCGTTCTGAAAGAAGTGTGCTTCTCGCCATCTGGAAATATTTTAATCTGATTGTATCCAGAATACCCGTCCATGAATGACATCCGCTCAAATCCACAAGTATTGTCAATCATGACATCAGTGATTGGTAGAGGGAATTCGTCTTTAGGGCATGCCGCATTGAGATCGCGGAAGTCTATGCATACTCTGATCTTGCCAGTCTTTTTAAGGACAGGAACTATGTTAGCCACCCAATCGGGATGTTGTTCCTCTCTAATAAACCCGGAGGTTATGAATTTATTGTCTTCAGCTTCAATTGCATCCATAATATCTGGACGAAATCGTCACTGTTGTTGTTTGACCGGTTTAACATTCGGTAAGATATTGAGCTTGTGAGTTGCAATTTGTGGATCAAGTCCTGGCATATCTTCATAACTCCAAGCGAAGACGTCGATGTAGTCACGAATGAGTTTGATCATGTCTTGCTTATCAGGTTCAGAAAGACTTTCACTAATGAATATTGGTTTGGGAGATCCCTCTTTACCAACATCTATTTGAACAAGTTTGTCTTCAGTCGGAGGTTCTTTTTGCTCGAAACGGAACTCCTATTGATTATCTAATCTTTGGGCCCATTGTTTCGATTCAGGTGAGATTTCAAACTCTTCTTCGTCTTCATCACTTTCTTCAGAATGGTCAATGGAAACCATGTTGGAAGACAGAATGTTGTAATAGAAGTCCCTGATACTTGTATCGGAATCCCAAGAAGTGGTACTAGAAGAATCAGATCTCTTATCTTCGTTAGACTCGGGATCTTCATGGATAATATTGATAAAAGGAGTTGGAGCTATATAGCCCAATCCGCATTTCGTCCTTCCATATTTCAGAGGAGGAATACGAACATGCATTTTTCTTCCTTTTCTACTATTGAGGCCAGTCCTGAAGTCATAGCCCATATTTTTGATGATGTCTTTAGATTGCTGACTATAACGACGTAGTTGTAATCTTCCAGTGTCATCATTTTTGTCTTCATCTTCTAAATCAGAAGGACTTTGGGGCCCTTTATAGAAGAATATTGGAATGTCTCCTGGCTTTCTGCTGGAAACTAGAAAGTATGAAGATTGTACAGGTTCTAGGGATACATCTGTATGAACAGTCTGTACAACCCCTATGGTTATTGTGTTCAAGTCATCTAACAAATGTAAATAACTATGAACATAATTACACACATCAGCATACTGCAAAGATGGAGACTTTTCATTAAATGTAAAAGCAGCAGTATTTACATTGGGAGAAGGCTGAGCCTTAGAGATTTTAGCCAAGTCAATGACTAAAGGGGGAGAAGAAGAACGAGAAGAAGCGTTGTTTCGATTAAGATCGATAACAAATGGCTCAGAAGAGGTGAGCTCCCTTAAAGTTTGAGATGGAAGAATAATTCGTCCTCCAACTGGAATTAGCAGAGTATCCTGTTTCATATGTGGAGATACAGGAATTACAGTACGCCCACTGACAGGAATAATCATTGTGTCTTGAACAAACGACTGAGGTAACGGAGAAATCCGTCCACTCACCGGAATGATGAAAGAACCTTCTTCAGAAAGTTTGGGAGATTGTTGCTGAATAGTTCGACCTTTAACAGGAATTATTAAGGTCTCACTTTGTGAATCCTCTTTCTCCATAGCTTGTATAACCCTTGTATACTCTTCTTTGTACATTCGGGAATCATTGAAATAAGCTTCAACCCCATGAAAGGGATTTATATCAGCAACTTCTTTTTGTACTCTTCCATTGCTATCAATGTATTTAAAACACTGATGAAGAGTAGAAGGCACCACATTATTTTCATGAAGAAAGGGCCTCCCCAGAAGAAGATTATAGGATCCCACGATCTCAATCACATAGAAAGTGACTTTGGATCTGAAATCACCTATTTGAAGCTTCAGATGAATCTTTCCCAAAGGCTCGCTTCGGCTTTGATTGAATCCCAGGATAGTAGTAACCGTCTTAGAGAGCTTATGAAGAGGGATTTTTAGTTCATCCAACAGACTCTTTGGCATTATGCTTATAGCAGACCCTGGATCAATGAGGATACGATCTATCTTCATTGTATCGATATAACCGGTGTAGTAGAGAGGCCGATCATGTCGATTATCCTCCAATAGCATGTCGTCTTGTGTAAAGGTGATATTTGGGATAATTTCCAATACACTGTTGCAATGTAAGCAAGTGGCAGGTTCTGCATCTGGCTTCTTCAATTATGCAAGACAAGAGTCAGCTTGTAGAAGTGCTTCACTTAATGTCTCCCGAGTCTCTTTGGAAAGACGTAGAAGTTCAAAGAGGGACATTCTAGCTGGAGTATTAGCAAGCTGAGCTAAAATGTTGAAATTATAAGGCTTCTGAAGTCCAAGAGGAGAGGACTTCTTGATTGGCTTATCAAACCGAGCCTGTTGTTTGCCTTTCTCCAGAGCTGTAGGCTTGGGAGGAACAGGTTCAGTGGATGATTCTTCTTCAGGAGGAACATTAGAAGCATCTTTATCAGCTGGAGGGATATCAAGAGGAACCTCAGGATTTTTGGAATAATCCTTTCGATAAGGTTTCCCCGTTCGAGTAGCACTAACAAGTGCTTCTTCTTTCTCTTTTGGCTCTGTGTCAGGAATAGATCCAAGAGAAGTCATATGACATGATTTAATCTTTCCAGCCTTCTTGGACTTTCGAGAAGTAGTCTTTTGAGGAGAAGGTGATTCAAAATCTGCCACTAGATCAGGATGGATCCACATGATTTCTCCAGTTTCCAAAGTGATTGGCACTAATCCTTTAGACCGTGGAGGAGGAAGATTCACTATGTCAAGAGTTGCCTTGGGAATAGGAACGATCCCACTTTCAAGGAGTTGAGGAGGGAAATCTCCGAATTGCATAGAGACGACGTTGGAGGTGACGGTCTTCTCTTTTGGAGTAAGAGAGATAGCTCCAGATTTAATCATTTCTTGGATCTTTCCTTTCAGTACATAACATGTACGAATTATATGATCCAGCATTCTGTGATATGGGCAGTATTTGGGATGATCTGTTTTACCAGCTTCATCAGGTTTCTTGATCTCAGTTAATTGTATCTTATTACCTTTCAGCAGACATTCAAAGATACTAAGGACATCGTCGTCATCGAAAGAATATTCTTCTTTGGGGCGAGGTGTTCTTGGTTGTTGAGTTGTAGGAGAGGTTTGAACAGTTGATGCATCTTTGCTCTGAAGATTAACTTCAAGAGTTTCTTTTCCCTTGCGAGCATTGTTTTCGTTGTTAGTACCTTGACCTATTTCTTTAGGAGTCATCTGCACTCCTAAACCTTTGAAGGTTTCAGCACTAATTTCTGCGGCCTTGGCACTAACTATGAAAGAAGGCCAGTCTTGGAATTGAGTGGATCCTGTCCACATGCTGATGATTGGCAACAAGTTTGATTTGCATGTGTCGATGGTGACAGCATCAGGAGTTCCAAGAGGCATCTTCAGAGCTTCTCTTCGAAACCGTTCAATGTACTCTTATGTAGTTTCATTATTTTTCTGCTTGATTCTAATAAGAGCAGACATAGTCATGTCATTGAGCCCTTCATAGAACCATTCAAGAAATATCTGTTTGAAATCGAAAAATGAGGTAATGCTCCCAATTGGGAGACTTCTATACCATTCATAAGCCGTTCCCTTGAGACATCCAATAAACACCCGAGTAAGGAGGGCGTCGCTTGGTTGCAGCTGATCAGTCATCACTTCAAAGTGATTAATGAACTGACTTGGGGAAGTGGTTCCATCATAGAATGAGATAGTAGGAGGCTTGTATTTAGGAGGATACGATACTTGCTTCTATTCTATCGGGTAAGGTTGTTTGATGCCTAACCTTTGTAAACCATCCTTCTGTTTGAATGCCTCGAATTGAGTTCTGAGATTCCTCAATTCTTCATTAATAATTCTAGAAGATTGTGGAGTTGTAACTTGTAGAGAATAGTTGGGAAGAGGAACAGCATTGTAAGCACTACCCCCAGCTCCAGAGAGACTAAGGTTTGGTTGAGCTGGTCCAGGAGTATTAGATTGTACTGCTGGAGGAACTTGTACTGGACTCATATCAGTGTCAGTTGGTATGACATCTGGTACAGTCTGTCGATTTTGCATCTGTGTTGCCATGAGTTCATACATCGACTTCATAGTATCAGCCATAGACTTCATTTGTTGTTCCAAAGAAGCAATTCTTTGATCTTGAGGAGTCAAGGAAGAAGAAGGTTCATCAGTATTCCCATCAACCATATAAGTTGTGACTGTACGAGGAATTATTGATGAACTGGTAGATGTTGTTTGTTCTGAATCATTGCTTTGTGCATCAAAGTCAATTATAGGAGAACTACCCCCAGTAGGAAGAGGTGGGAAGTTAGATTCTCCAAGGAATTCAGAATCATCTTCAGAGATCAAATTTCTTTGACTAGAGGCCAGGACTCTTGCTCTGGTATTTCTATATACTCCATCTGGACTATCAACTCTACCCCCAGCATCCCGAGAGGTCATATTGACAGAAGCAAACAAAGGCTCATCTTCATCAGGCATAGGTTCACACTGAATTCGATTGAAGACAGATTGTCGTTTTGTTTGACATCTGCATTGCATTGTGACTCTTGGCTGGAAGTCACATTCATGATCAACATGATCATGAGCCATTGATTGACATCTGCATTGAATTATGACTCTTGGATAGAAGTCACATTCAGCATGGTCCTTTGACACAGAATCACTTCTTCTCTTCTGTTGAAGATATTCTCGTAAATCTGTTTGTGAAGATTGAGGAGTATATTTCCTGTTCTTGGGTCTTGACGGCTCTTGATTATATAGAGAATGATTAATATGAGCCACATAGTTTCTTGCATACTCTGTATCTGGATCTCTTATCCTTGTTTCCAACTGGTATGGTTTCTTAACACCAGAAGTGTTAATTTTTGTTCTTAGATCAGTTGGAGGTAACACATTGGTTTTGGACACATAGAGTTTTCCTTCCATTGATCTGGATATTTGCAGAGAAGGAAGAGTTGAACCACCCCCTTGATTAGGAGTTGGTAACAGACCTTTTCTAGACAAATTCTGTGCCCAATTCGAAGAAGTCAAAGAAGAAAACATTAAGGAATGTTTCTTCTTAGACTCATTCAAGTTTTGAGACATAGAATGTCCAGAAGGAAGAGTAGTTAAAAGACCATCTCCTTTTCTTTGACTAACAAAATTGGCAGTCAAAGCTGTTCCTGAAGTAAAAACTACAGGAGCAGAAGAAACAAATAAAGAGTTATTTCTTTTCGAAGGGACTTTGTGTGGAAGACCACTCCCAGTTCTGGTAGAACTTGGCAAAGAGGAAGAGATAGCTAAAGAGCTATTCTTCTTAGATGAAATACACGCTGAAACAGGCTTGGTTAAAAAACCAGTGCTGTTGGCGTGACTTTTGACTTTGGAAATACATGCTGGAACAGATTTGGCCAAGGAGCCAGTATTGTTAGCGTGACTTTTGAGGTTGAAATTGCACACTGGAACATATTTGGCTAAGGAGCCAGTACTATCAGCGTGACTTTTGAGGTTGAAATTGCACGCTGGAACAGATTTGGCTAAGGAGCCAGTACTGTCAGCGTGACTTTCAACTTTGGAGACACACACTGGAACAGATTTGGCTAAGGAGCCAGTACTGTTAGCGTGATCTTTGATTGCTGTCATCTTCGAGCGCACAAGAGTGTGCGTGCTTGCAGTAAAGTTCTTGCCAGTGTTAGGAGCAGACATTGTGGCAGAGACTTCACCATTGGCTGCCAACTGATTCTTAGGGACATAGATAGAGTGTCCCTTCGACTTGGCAGTGATGATGGGGGCTGTAGTGGGCTTACCACTCTTAGCCCGCTGCATTGCTTCATAGGCGAGTTGATCGAATTGGATCGTCATCACCTTCTTCGTCGAGCCGATTGACGAAGTATCGCATTGAGTTGTTGCCATCTCAGAAGAGGAGATGGTTTTCCCCAGCAGAGTCGCCAATTTGTTTTCCATAAATAAATTCCTTTATTTATTGTGTATCTGGAAAAATTACAACTGTGAGAATCTGATCTAGAAGACGACCACTTTATCCCTTGGACTATGCGAAGAAGAAAAGCTCTCAAAATTTTGACAGTAGATAACTATGTATCCGTACAATGAATGAGAAAAAGAACTCTATTTATAGAGTCAAAAATAATAACTGAAAAGATAACTGTCTTCACAGCCTGTGCTTAGTTGAAAATCATGCAGAATTTAACATACGCAAGGTTGTGAGCAGTTACTGGACGTGACCTGTAACTGTTGGACACATGGCAATCATGCATGAGTCGTGTGCAAGTTACAGGACACGCAGGCGAGAGATCAGTGGCATGGCTGCCACGTAATCCAATTTGATGAAATCCACGCAGACTTGTTGAAGACGAAATCCACGCAGACTCGGGGTAGAAAGCTTCAAAATCCACGCAAACTTGGGGCAAGAAGCTTCAGAATCCACGCAGACTTGGTGAAAACGAAATTCACGCAGACTCGGGGTAGAAAGCTTCAAAATCCACACAAACTTGGGGCAAGAAGCTTCAGAATCTACGCAGACTTTGATGAAGAAAACTTCAGAATCCATGCAGACTTGAGGAAGAAAACTTCAGAATACACGCAGATTTGGGATAGAACTGCCAGCTGTCTTGATTCAGCGTGCCTCGACTGACACAAAATCTCTGGTAGTGATTGCTTTTGTCAGTCACATTAAATGACAAGAAGCTCTTTTGGTACGCCAACTTGACAAAGGTTGAGTCTTGCTGAAGAAGATTTCGAAAATCATGCAATAGACGGCTGTGATCTCTCAAATTCTGTGCATACGTGGCATACGAAGAGACATTCTTCGACTGTTGTGTTGTCAGTCATAATTACTCTCTGACAAATGATGAGCTGTCTCCCCAGCGTGATTTGTAAATATTGTCTGGATCAACTGAGCGTGACTTTTGACTCTGTCCTGATCAACTCAGCGTGACAGTCATTTTTAAAGGCCTACAATCTACTTCTACTCCTTCTGCACCTCTACCAAGGGAACCTCGTCCGAAAGTAGAATATTCCTTCGATGAGAATGACACTACAAGTATTTTTGATTGCTTACTCAAAAGCAACAAGATTCAGCTCCCAGATCCAAAGAAACCTGATGAAGTCGGTAAGACTGATCATCCTAAATATTGTGTCTATCACAGGTTCATTGGACATCCTACTCGAGCATGCTATGTACTCAAAGGTAAAATTCAAGAGCTTGTCATTGCTGGTGTTGTCACTCTGCAGCAAGACGAGAAGACCGTGACTGCAGACATGGTTTCGGTCCAGTTCGGGGACTTTCCTCCGCAGATGGTACAACACGGTGTCATTCATATTCCCAAAGCTACTCTTGAGATTGAGAATCTTTCTCCTCCACCAAATGAAGGTCTCGTTCCCATGTCTCTTGACAACGGCAAAATTATGTGGATTCATCCCGATCTTGCTCCAGAGTTCAAGGTTTTTTCTTCTTCTAAGAAGAAAGATCGTTCTAAAGGTAAGACGAAGATTTGCAACATGGTGTCTTTTGACCCCATAGTTGACGAGGAAATTCTGTTGGGCACCAGATCAGGGAAAGCCTATTTGAAAGATCATTCTGAAGCTCAAGAGAATCCTGCTTCTTCTTCTGAACCTGCTCCTGCACAATCTTCTTCTACTGAAGAGATCCCATCTACATCTTCACCAGTTGTAGTACCTATTCCTCCCAAGCCAATGACGGCTGACAAAGACAAGCAACAAGTCCGCTTTGATAAACCCCTGAAGAAATTATCTCTTACAGGACTTGAAAAGCCGTATAACTTTGATATATTGGCTCAATTAGCCAATTGTCACGACCCGCACCCTGTATAGGGGCACGAGAAGTGGGTACGTCCAGCCTACGCCGCAGTGTCGGCGGTAGAACGCTGTCCTAGGTTGCTAACTAATCTCATGCAGTGTATATAATGTACTTGCCAAGATCTCAACTCCGAGAGGAAGACAAGTAAAAGATATGATATATTCAATCACAATCTAAGCACGATAAGATAACACAGAAATCTAGATACCAACTAACAACAACAGAAATTTAAACTACTAAAATAATAACAACATGATCTCAAACAAAACTCTAATACAACTCAATATCTCAAGTTTAATACAACAAGCTCAAAACATGAAAGCTAAGTAAGTCTACTAGCTAATCTCCTGAATCACTCCTGAGAGTCGGAGCCAAAGGTAGCTAATCCCTCGCCAGGTCCATGGTAAGAAGGGCATGTGTGGTCAGGGGTATCATCTGTAATATTTTCAACAGGTCCAATCAGGACAGGAACGAGCACATCTCATCTAGAAATTCCAAGTAAATGACAAAGACTATAAAGCAGTTTTTAGACAGTTATACAGATGAGCATGGCAGTTTTATACAGGTAAAGATGTAGAGAAACAGTGAGGGTACAAGGAAAGTAAAGTAACTAACAAGAGAAGAAATCATGGCAAAGAAGACTGTAGTAAACTAGCTGAACTAGAATAACATGGTATAAGTCCAGACAGTATAAAAGGTAATCCCAGTGTGAGTCTAGTCCATATAATCTAATACTAGATGATTCCAGTACAAGATGAGTCCACTAAAATGAGTCCAGAAGTGATCCATGATTCCAGGGTAAGTCCAGACTATACTCTAACTGTGTGTTTTAAAATACTGAGATCAACATGTAAACGGCTAGGGGTAATCAGGCACATCGCACACTCGGCCAAGTGTGGGATGGCTAGCATTCCAGAATAGTTCCAAGGGAGGTGGTTCCAGATTTTAGGTATGTTCACATGTCTACTCAAGTATTTTCCCGCCCACAAATGAATCCATAATCCAACACTACAACCAGTATGAGTCCAGCCAATGATTCCAGAAATGATTCCAGAAATGGTTCCAGTAGGGTGATGCCAGTAGTGATTCCAGATATAGAGGCCAGACATAAATAAATGAGTGTCGCATGTAATGGATCCAACAATACCAATCGTGTTTGTACAGAGAATCATATATAGCTATCTAGAACTGAAATACAGTAAATGACAAGTAATGAAAGAACTATCAGAGAATGTACTCGCCTGACACTCTGGATGAGTAGTGTAATATCAGATGTCTGTACCAGGGTCACAATGTCCTAAAATAGAGTAATACAGTTATGACATGTCCATAATGAAGGTAAATGAAATCTACAATACAATCTATATGAATTCTAAGCCAATCTAGGTCAAAGTCAAACTTGGTCAACTCTACAGTCAAACTAAGTCAAATCAAATCATACTAGGTCACAGGAAATCAAACTAAGTCAAATAGAGTCAAACAAGGTCAAACAAGTCAAGGTTAGTCAAATCTAGGTTAAAGTCAACTCCTGGTCAACACTCTAATCAAACTAGTCAAATACTAGTCAACATGATCAATCTGGGTCAAGTCTAAGTCAAACTTAGACCAACTAAGGTATTGGTCAAACAAAGACTCGTCAGTCAGGTAATTAAGTCAAACAAAGACTAGTCAATAAGGTGATTAGGTCAAACATGGTCAGACTAGTTGAACTAGTCATTATTAGGTCAATTAGGTCAAGGTTTGACCTATAGTTGACTTTGGTCAACCATGGTCAACAATCTAGTTAAACTAGGTCTACTTAGGTCAACTAATGTCAAACTAGTCAAGTTAGGTCAAACATGGTCAAACTAGTTTAAACTAGTCATTCTATGTTAATCCTAGTCAATTCTAGGTCAAAGTTGACCTATAGTTGACTTTGGTCAACAAGGGTCAACTTGCCAGTCAACCTAGGTCTACTAGTCCTAATGGTCAACTCTAACTCACTAACCATGGGCCATAGGCTAGTAACTTTAGACCATAGACTAAGACATCAAGTCTATATACATATATATATCTAATATATAGTCAACCATATATATATAATACCATAATCTATATTTATACATATATATATCCCATTCACATATATATAATACCCTTATATATATAACATATATATATATATATATATCACTATATAACTCATATACATATATAGGTAGAGAGAGAGAGAGGGAAGGAGAGAGAAACAGAAAACAGGGGGGGGGGTGTCTCAGTTTCCTGAGAACAGGGAATCAAAGCCCCCTCCCCCAACACAACTAAAACACACACACACCCTACACACACACATACATGTATATACATGTGTATATACATGTATACTACCCAAAAACTCACCCACACACACACCAACATATATACTACATGTATACATACTAAAATACATATATACTATGTATAAATTATATCAAAATTGGGTTTAAAATCCATTTTTGCAAAAACTGGAAAATCCTAAAACTGAGAACAGTGGACTGTAAACCTAGATCTTAGGTTAAACCAAACACAACCTAAATCAAACTAAAATGGCCCAAGGTTGGTTGGTAATTGAAGCCCCTAGGTTAGTCTAGGATCTTAGCTTCCTGACACGGTGTCACGACGCGACACGGCGTGTCCACGAGGTTTCAAAGTCACACGGGTAAATGAGAATACACTGATACGCACGTATCAGTACAAATTAGAAAACGACCTAGGACACGACACAAAGCGACACAGGCCTCGTGCTCGTGCCCGAAGGTACGCCTAGGGTTCGGCTTCGTGTCCATGGGCCTGATACGTGTCCACGTGTCGTGTAGAGGGGACACGACACGCTCAAAGTCGAGTGTCTGTGTGTGCGTGCACTGTCAGTGCACGACCAGTGCACGTGTCCGTGCTCTCTCGACACGACACCAACGTGTCTCAAACTCGAGGGGGGGCATGACAGAGGTTGCCCCCTCCTCTGTGTCAAATTTCCCATGTCCTCGTGTCCTACAGTGTCCGTGCTAAGTGTCGAGTAGCAGGGGAGGCTGCACAGCCTCGTGCACGCGTGTCGAGGGGTCGTGTGCTCCACACGTGGCACGTGGGGCCACGTGCTCGTGTCATGGGGTAGGCCTAGGGTCTAGGTGTGTGTCCATGTGTCTGCGTTGTGTCCATGACACGTGTGGACACAATACAAAGTGTCGAACACTCGGGTTTTCAGTGTTCAGTGCAGTGTTTAACAGTGGGTTCGTGTCCTGTTTTGGACACGGACACAACCTAAATCGTGCTCAGTCCTAGTGATTCGTGTCCTACATGTCTAGGGCTACCCAAAAATATAATTTGTTTCACAAAAACACAAGGTTTAGTCCTAAGTGGCATTTACACAAACACTGAAATTAAGACACAGACACGTGTCCGATACGGACACCAAAACACATCAAAATCCCACCAAACTTTACCCACAGTATTGTTATCCCTATATGAATGCATTTATGAAAGAAAAACAGGAATTTGACTAGGTTTGTGAGAAAATACCTATTGAGTGAAAACTCAAGAAAACAACTTCTTGGGGGGGGGGGGGGTTCACTGTCCTTGGGGGTGCCCACATCTAGGGTATCCTTGCTAGCTAGCCTTCCTTGGTATCCTCACTAGTAGGGGGTTCCAACGCAAGAAACGGGGCTCAATTTGGTGGAGAAATGGTCAAGTTATGGAGGTGTGAAGTTGAGGGAAAAATCAAGGTTTTAGTGTAATGAAAATGGGACCTTTTTGTGAAGGGGTGTACATATATAGGGGGGGGGTGTTCTTGGCTGCCATGGGGGGGTAGGGGTAGGCTATAGGGTCCCCTTCCACCTTGCAAAACTTAGTCTCTAAGGCTTTGACTAGGGTTAGATATTCTAGGTTTCTAAAATATCCTAGAAAGTTAAATATCTAGATATTTATCAACCTAGATATTTACACATAAAGTAAATATCTACACTTAGTCTTCTAGGTTAGTGACTAACCCCTAGATTAGGCTAAACTAGCTTAGGGACTAACATAACACTAATCAATAATTAATTAATAATAAAAACACATAATTTCAAATAATTCCAAATAAATCCTAGAAAATTACCAAAATACCCTTTAGGCCAAAAAGCCCTAATTTGATGTTCTAAGCCTATGGCTAAGCTCACATGATCATGGTTAGTCTCTAGGTTAAGGAATAGCTAGGGTTTACACTAGAGTTTATTAGTAAAATCACAAAGTCACAAGTCATGACTTAGGAATTGGTTTAACCTAACTAAAATCACCAGAAAATCATACCATGACTAAAATACCACTAATAAATAATAAAAATAATAAATTTTCAAAAATACCCCAATTTCAGAAAACTGGGTGTTACAAGTCTACCCACCTTAGAAGAATTTCGTCCTCGAAATTAAGATGGTCGTACTCCTCCTAGGTCACACCCCCAGTCAATCAAGGTCAAAAGATAACATGCAATCATAGACCTACTGGTCATGATTCTACAGTCTCAAAAGGGGTAACTATGCTATCTAGCATATCACAAGCATATCCTGACAGGTACTAATGGAATCACACAACAAGATGGGAAAAGAAGGACAGGAAAGACAAACCTGCTAACCCGTCACCTGCAGCGTCGGTCTCCTCGACCGTCATCGCAAAAGCTCCACCCCTCTGGTGCTGAGCTACAGGTGGCCTAGCACCCTCATAAGGAGGTGCAACTGGACAATCTATCATCTTGTGGGCATCAGACCCACAAAATAGACAAACCTTCAGCCTCCTCCTACAAGACTCCCAAATATGCCCTACCTTCTTGCAATACCCACAACTCTGTATCCTCTGATCCTGTCCTCGAGGCTGATGCTGAACTCTAACAGGTGTCTGCTGAATGTGAGGCCTCTTGGCCTGACCTCCACTGCTGCCTGCTCCCTGTGTATCACGGCCCCTCTTGAGCTTCAGCTCAAGATCATCCTCAGCTGCCATCGCTCCTGCCAGAATGTCCTCGAAGGTGGCACTCCTCTCACTCTTGGTCAAGGACTTGACTTCCTTGACCAAGCCCTTTCTGAACCTCCTCGCCTTCGCTGTCTCGCTAAGGCTCTCTACGAATCTGCTCAACCGGCAAAACTCACCGGCGTACTCCTCTACAGTCTGGTTCCCCTGAACCAGGTTCTCGAACTGTGTCTCCAAGGCGCCGACTGCCTGATCTGGGAAAAACTTCCCCTTGAAGAGCTCCTTGAAAGCTCTCCATGCCTGTCCTGGAGTACCTACTCTCGGATCCGTCTGATACCAGGTACGGGCAAGATCCCGCATCTGGCTGGCTGCTGTCTCTACCTGGAGTCCGGCTGGTATCTCCGCCAGTCGAAAGATCTCCTCGATGTGCTCTATCCAGTCATCCGCATAAAGTATCCCCTCAGTACCCAAGAAGTCCCTGGGGTGCATCTTCTTGAACTCCTGGATGCCCGGAATCCTCTGCTGCTGTCCTGCTCCTGCCTGCGGCTGGGCTGCCAGCCTCTCTATCGTCGCTGTAGCCAGCTGATGGACATCCTCAATGCCTCTGGTAAATGCTGTCGTCTGACGCTGCTGCTGGGTCTGATGCGACTCAAGAAACTGCTGAAAATATGAAAACATCTGTGCAGCATCCACATACCCAGATGGCATCTGCTGCTGGTACTCCTGCTGGTACTGCTGCTGTTGCTGATACTCTGGCTGAAAATGAGGCTGACGAAACTGCGGAGGAGGCATATCTGGGGTAGCTGGGATAGTCCTCGGAATAGGTGGAGGAGGACTACCAAAAGTAGATACTCCTACGTGAGCAGACGTAAGGAGTGGTACAGTCCCAGCTGTAGGCTGTACTGGACGAGAATCGGCAGACCTCTCAGAATCTGCCGGCACAGAGCGATGTGACCTAGTCTCCACCATCCTGAAGACAGATCAATAAGGAAGTCAATAACGGTACAAGGATGACAGTATCAAGGATAATGCGAAAATAGATTATACAGATTTGAACAAAAGTCAGTAGATTCAAATCCCTGGAAATTTCCTAGTTGTGATTGAGTATCCTCTCTCTAAGCCTATTATCAAATCCTATCACAGGCTGTAGTGATACTCTAGTTCGAATACCACTACATAAACTCGAGACCTGCATGGGCCACCACTAAAAACGTGTCACGACCCGCACCCTGTATAGGGGCACGAGAAGTGGGTACGTCCAGCCTACGCCGCAGTGTCGGCGGTAGAACGCTGTCCTAGGTTGCTAACTAATCTCATGCAGTGTATATAATGTACTTGCCAAGATCTCAACTCCGAGAGGAAGACAAGTAAAAGATATGATATACTCAATCACAATCTAAGCACGATAAGATAACACAGAAATCTAGATACCAACTAACAACAACAGAAATTTAAACTACTAAAATAATAACAACATGATCTCAAACAAAACTCTAATACAACTCAATATCTCAAGTTTAATACAGCAAGCTCAAAACATGAAAGCTAAGTAAGTCTACTAGCTAATCTCCTGAATCACTCCTGAGAGTCGGAGCCAAAGGTAGCTAATCCCTCGCCAGGTCCATGGTAAGAAGGGCATGTGTCGTCAGGGGTATCATCTGTAATATTTTCAACAGGTCCAATCAGGACAGGAACGAGCACATCTCATCTAGAAATTCCAAGTAAATGACAAAGACTATAAAGCAGTTTTTAGACAGTTATACAGATGAGCATGGCAGTTTTATACAGGTAAAGATGTAGAGAAACAGTGAGGGTACAAGGAAAGTAAAGTAACTAACAAGAGAAGAAATCATGGCAAAGAAGACTGTAGTAAACTAGCTGAACTAGAATAACATGGTATAAGTCCAGACAGTATAAAAGGTAATCCCAGTGTGAGTCTAGTCCATATAATCCAATACTAGATGATTCCAGTACAAGATGAGTCCACTAAAATGAGTCCAGAAGTGATCCATGATTCCAGGGTAAGTCCAGACTATACTCTAACTGTGTGTTTTAAAATACTGAGATCAACATGTAAACGGCTAGGGGTAATCAGGCACATCGCACACTCGGCCAAGTGTGGGATGGCTAGCATTCCAGAATAGTTCCAAGGGAGGTGGTTCCAGATTTTAGGTATGTTCACATGTCTACTCAAGTATTTCCCCGCCCACAAATGAATCCATAATCCAACACTATAACCAGTATGAGTCCAGCCAATGATTCCAGAAATGATTCCAGAAATGGTTCCAGTAGGGTGATGCCAGTAGTGATTCCAGATATAGAGGCCAGACATAAATAAATGAGTGTCGCATGTAATGGATCCAACAATACCAATCGTGTTTGTACAGAGAATCATATATAGCTATCTAGAACTGAAATACAGTAAATGACAAGTAATGAAAGAACTATCAGAGAATGTACTCGCCTGACACTCTGGATGAGTAGTGTAATATCAGATGTCTGTACCAGGGTCACAATGTCCTAAAATAGAGTAATACAGTTATGACATGTCCATAATGAAGGTAAATGAAATCTACAATACAATCTATATGAATTCTAAGCCAATCTAGGTCAAAGTCAAACTTGGTCAACTCTACAGTCAAACTAAGTCAAATCAAATCATACTAGGTCACAGGAAATCAAACTAAGTCAAATAGAGTCAAACAAGGTCAAACAAGTCAAGGTTAGTCAAATCTAGGTTAAAGTCAACTCCTGGTCAACACTCTAATCAAACTAGTCAAATACTAGTCAACATGATCAATCTGGGTCAAGTCTAAGTCAAACTTAGACCAACTAAGGTATTGGTCAAACAAAGACTCGTCAGTCAGGTAATTAAGTCAAACAAAGACTAGTCAATAAGGTGATTAGGTCAAACATGGTCAGACTAGTTGAACTAGTCATTATTAGGTCAATTAGGTCAAGGTTTGACCTATAGTTGACTTTGGTCAACCATGGTCAACAATCTAGTTAAACTAGGTCTACTTAGGTCAACTAATGTCAAACTAGTCAAGTTAGGTCAAACATGGTCAAACTAGTTTAAACTAGTCATTCTATGTTAATCCTAGTCAATTCTAGGTCAAAGTTGACCTATAGTTGACTTTGGTCAACAAGGGTCAACTTGCCAGTCAACCTAGGTCTACTAGTCCTAATGGTCAACTCTAACTCACTAACCATGGGCCATAGGCTAGTAACTTTAGACCATAGACTAAGACATCAAGTCTATATACATATATATATCTAATATATAGTCAACCATATATATATAATACCATAATCTATATTTATACATATATATATCCCATTCACATATATATAATACCCTTATATATATAACATATATATATATATATATATATATATATCACTATATAACTCATATACGTATATAGGTAGAGAGAGAGAGAGGGAAGAAGAGAGAAACAGAAAACAGGGGGGGGGTTGTCTCAGTTTCCTGAGAACAGGGAATCAAAGCCCCCTCCCCCAACACAACTAAAACACACACACACCCTACACACACACATACATGTATATACATGTGTATATACATGTATACTACCCAAAAACTCACCCACACACACACCAACATATATACTACATGTATACATACTAAAATACATATATACTATGTATAAATTATATCAAAATTGGGTTTAAAATCCATTTTTGCAAAAACTGGAAAATCCTAAAACTGAGAACAGTGGACTGTAAACCTAGATCTTAGGTTAAACCAAACACAACCTAAATCAAACTAAAATGGCCCAAGGTTGGTTGGTAATTGAAGCCCCTAGGTTAGTCTAGGATCTTAGCTTCCTGACACGGTGTCACGACACGACACGGCGTGTCCACGAGGTTTCAAAGTCACACGGGTAAATGAGAATACACTGATACGCACGTATCAGTACAAATTAGAAAACGACCTAGGACACGACACAAAGCGACACAGGCCTCGTGCTCGTGCCCGAAGGTACGCCTAGGGTTGGGCTTCGTGTCCATGGGCCTGATACGTGTCCACGTGTCGTGTAGAGGGGACACGACACGCTCAAAGTCGAGTGTCTGTGTGCGTGCACTGTCAGTGCACGACCAGTGCACGTGTCCGTGCTCTCTCGACACGACACCAACGTGTCTCAAACTCGAGGGGGGGCATGACAGAGGTTGCCCCCTCCTCTGTGTCAAATTTCCCATGTCCTCGTGTCCTACAGTGTCCGTGCTAAGTGTCGAGTAGCAGGGGAGGCTACACAGCCTCGTGCACGCGTGTCGAGGGGTCGTGTGCTCCACACGTGGCACGTGGGGCCACGTGCTCGTGTCAGGGGGTAGGCCTAGGGTCTAGGTGTGTGTCCATGTGTCTGCGTTGTGTCCACGACACGTGTGGACACAATACAAAGTGTCGAACACTCGGGTTTTCAGTGTTCAGTGCAGTGTTTAACAGTGGGTTCGTGTCCTGTTTTGGACACGGACACAACCTAAATCGTGCTCAGTCCTAGTGATTCGTGTCCTACATGTCTAGGGCTACCCAAAAATATAATTTGTTTCACAAAAACACAAGGTTTAGTCCTAAGTGGCATTTACACAAACACTGAAATTAAGACACAGACACGTGTCCGATACGGACACCAAAACACATCAAAATCCCACCAAACTTTACCCACAGTATTGTTATCCCTATATGAATGCATTTATGAAAGAAAAACAGGAATTTGACTAGGTTTGTGAGAAAATACCTATTGAGTGAAAACTCAAGAAAACAACTTCTTGGGGGGGTTGTTCACTGTCCTTGGGGGTGCCCACAGCTAGGGTATCCTTGCTAGCTAGCCTTCCTTGGTATCCTCACTAGTAGGGGGTTCCAACGCAAGAAACGGGGCTCAATTTGGTGGAGAAATGGTCAAGTTATGGAGGTGTGAAGTTGAGGGAAAAATCAAGGTTTTAGTGTAATGAAAATGGGACCTTTTTGTGAAGGGGTGTACATATATAGGGGGGGTGTTCTTGGCTGCCATGGGGGGGTAGGGGTAGGCTATAGGGTCCCCTTCCACCTTGCAAAACTTAGTCTCTAAGGCTTTGACTAGGGTTAGATATTCTAGGTTTCTAAAATATCCTAGAAAGTTAAATATCTAGATATTTATCAACCTAGATATTTACACATAAAGTAAATATCTACACTTAGTCTTCTAGGTTAGTGACTAACCCCTAGATTAGGCTAAACTAGCTTAGGGACTAACATAACACTAATCAATAATTAATTAATAATAAAAACACATAATTTCAAATAATTCCAAATAAATCCTAGAAAATTACCAAAATACCCTTTAGGCCAAAAAGCCCTAATTTGATGTTCTAAGCCTATGGCTAAGCTCACATGATCATGGTTAGTCTCTAGGTTAAGGAATAGCTAGGGTTTACACTAGAGTTTATTAGTAAAATCACAAAGTCACAAGTCATGACTTAGGAATTGGTTTAACCTAACTAAAATCACCAGAAAATCATACCATGACTAAAATACCACTAATAAATAATAAAAATAATAAATTTTCAAAAATACCCCAATTTCAGAAAACTGGGTGTTACACCAATACACCGGCTAGGCTATCAATCTTCGAGCTCTTGCGCCTTTCCAAGGAGACTCGAGAGACTTTAAGTGAAGCTCTGATGCAGGCTGAAACTTGCTTAACTCTCCTCAAAAAGCCGGAATCAGAACCAGTCTCTTGCCGTCACTGTCATAGTATCCTGGAGTTGATTCCAAATATCACTTTCACTCAGGATGATATGCTGCTGGAGGATAATAGACACGATCGTCCTCTCTACAATACAGGATATGTCGATACAATGAAAGTCGATCGTATCCTGATAGATCCAGGGTCTGCTCTCAGCATCATGCCAAAGACGATGCTGGATGCATTGAAGATACCAGTTCATAGTCTTTCAAGTACAATCACCACTATCTTAGGATTCAACCAAGGAAGGAGTGAACCTTTGGGTAAGATTCGCCTAAAACTCCAAATAGGCAATCTTCGCACAAAGGTGACCTTTTATATCATCGACAATCATGGTTGTTCTTATAACGCTCTTCTGGGAAGACCCTTCCTCCATGAACACAATGTTGTTCCATCGACTCTTTATCAATGCTTTAAATATGTTGATGACAAAGGACAAGTTCACAAGGAAGTTGCAGACCTTTATTCTTTTAAGGGTGTCGAGGCATATTGCAACGACGCTCGTATGTACAAGGAGGAATTTACGAAAGTGGTATTGGCAATGGATACTGAAGAAGACCAAGAAGCAGCACCCAATGACACTCTCATCATACCTGTCAAAGGGCGTGTTTCTCATCCTCAATCTTCTAAATCACTGGCTATTCACTTGCCAGTTCAGAAGAAATCGGTTGATGGCGATCAAGATAAAAGGGAGCTCACCTCTTCTTAGCCACTTGTTATCGACTTACGTCAGAACAAGGACAAAAAGCAGCTCACTTCCTCTGAGCCACTTGTTGTTGATTTAACTCACAACAAGGAAAAAAGGGAGCTTACCTCCTCTGAGCCGCTTGTCATCGACCTTCATCGTAACAAGCCTCTTCCACGTTCTTCTTCTCCTCCTCTTGTAATTAATCTGACCAAGCTTGCTAAGGCTAAAGGTCCTGCTGTAAATACGAATGTACAGATCAATAAAAAAGCATCTACTTTCCAGTATACTGATGTTATTTATCATACTAAATGCTATTTGGATATGTTAGATAGCTTCAAATCATTTACAATAGGAGTTGTACAATCTCTTCAAACAGAAGTCTCATTTGAAGATCCAGATGACTCTTACCGTATTGTCCCTGCTCGTAAGAAAGGCGAACGTCCAATACTTTTTAGTAAAGGACCGAAACAAAAATTCAGTTATACGGATGATAGTAAAGTTAACGACACGGGGCATCTTCAACTCCGTCATTACAGTCAACAATCAAAAGACATCGTCCGAAAGATGGGTTACGACTTCAAGAGTGGCCTCAATTACGGTAAAGGTAGAAAGACTCCTCTTCGTACGGCTATTCCAAAAGAAAAGTCAGATATGTACTACAGTAGGACCAAAAGAGATCTCGAATATGCTTCCCCTCCAATGTTATCCCCAGTAGTATCTGACTCTGATAGTGAAGAGCGCTCTAACTCTTCTGATTCCAGATTATGGGATTCTGACACCAGCATTGGTGATGTTCATCGACTGGTCGTATCTTCCAATATAGTCTCCGCTGAACTTCCAGAAGGTTATGACAGAGACATTGAAGAAAGTTCTGAAATAGATCCTTGGGCTCAACAGATGGACAATCAGTGGGTACTCCGATTCGAACAAAGAGAACCTCCTACCGAAGATCAATTGGTTCAAATTGATGTAGGAGAGAACGGGTCACCTCGTCCAATATTCATTAGCAAGAATCTTCCAGAAGCAGATAAGCAAGAGTTGATTCTTCTTATCAAAGAATATATTGATGTCTTTGCCTGGAGTTATGAAGACATGCCAGGACTAGATCCCAAAATCGCTACTCACAAATTGAATATTCTGCCGAATGCAAAACCAGTCAAACAACAACAACGGCGATTCAAACCAGAAATGATGGATGCAATCGATGGTGAAGTCAAGAAGCTCATCGCTTGTAGCTTTATTCGAGAAGAACAACATCCTGAGTGGGTAGCCAACGTTGTTCCAGTCCTAAAGAAAACCGACAAAGTTCGAGTTTGCATTGACTTTCGGGATCTTAATGAAGCATGTCCAAAAGATGAATTTTCTCTCCCTATCACGGATGTCATGATTGACAATACTTGTTGGTTCGAGCAAATATCTTTTATGGATGGATTCTCTGGATACAATCAGATCAAGATAAATCCCGAAGATGAAAAACACACATCTTTCCGCACTCCTCGGGGAGTCTATTGCTACACAGTGATGCCATTTGGTCTCAAGAACGCTGGTGTAACTTTCCAACGGGCTATGAGTACCATTTTTCAAGATCATCTTCGTAAAACTGTCGAATGCTATGTTGACGATATCGCCGTCAAGAGTCGTCTGAAGGAAGATCACATCCAAGACTTGAAAACTATCTTCAATCTCATGTGCCAACATCAACTCAAGATGAATCCCACCAAGTCATTCTTGGGTGTCTCTAGTAGTAAGTTTTTCGGCTTCGTCATTACCTCTAAGGGTATACACGTGGATCCCGAGAAGATCAAAGCCATTCAAGAGATGCGTCCTCCACGCAACCTAAAAGAGCTACGAGGATTCCAAGGTCAACTTGCGTACATCAGGAGATTCATTTCGAACTTGTCTGGACGCTGCAGACCATTCACTCAATTAATGAAGAAGGGTGTATCTTTTATTTGGACTGAAGAATGTCAACAAGCATTCGACAACATCAAACGATATCTCATGAACCTACCAGTCTTGGTGCCACCAATCTCGGGCATTCCATTCTTAATGTACGTCCGTGCTATGGAACATTCATTGGGTGCTTTACTCGCCCAAAAGAATAAAGAAGGTCATGAACAGGCCATCTACTATCTCAGTCGTACTATGATTGGTGCTGAACACCGTTATAGTCCGGTTGAAAAAGAATGTCTAGCCCTTATGTTCGCGGTTCAAAAGACAAGGTATTATATCATCGGTCAAACTATTCATGTCATATCTCGAGTTAACCCTCTTCGAGTACTCATAAAAAAGCCCAGTACACTCAATTCTCAGCTGGCTACATGGGCCATTCTTCTAGCCCAATATGACATGGTGTATGTTCCTCAAAAGTCTGTCAAAGGTCAAGCATTGGCAGATTTCTTGGCGGCTTATCCCGTACCAGAAACATCCAAGCTTTATGATGAAATTCCGGACGAGACGCTGAAAGTCAACTTAATCTCTGAAGAATTTCCGACCTGGCGTCTATTCTTCGATGGTGCATCCAGAATTGGACCAAATGGTGCCATTGTAGCAGGAGTCGGAGTTGTTCTTGTTTCTCCAGATCGATTGACCATCCAAAGAGCTTACTCTCTAGATGAATCCTGTTCCAACAATGTAGCGGAGTATAATGCTCTACTCATCGGCCTTCAGTTAGCCAAGCAATTAGATATCGAACATCTCGAAATCTACGACGACTCTAAGGTAGTTTTCAATCAGGTTAGAGGAACCTATAAAGTTCGACATCAAGATTTGGTGCCTTATCATGAAGCAGCGATGAACATGGCTACATCATTCAAAGCTTTCTTCATCGACTATGTTCGTCGAGCTTGCAATACCGAAGCAGATGCCTTAGCCAACCTTGCAGCTGTCCTAGCTGTCCCTATCAAGAGACAACAAGTGGTAGTTATCTCCAACCGAGAATTGTTCTGCATCGAAAACAATCATAATATTGAGTTCAGCAACTTTGTTGAAGTCAACGTTATCGATGAAGATTGGAGAACTCCTTTCATCGACTTCGTGGTTCACGACATACTCCCCGAAGAACCTAAGGAGGCTATGAGTATTCGACGACGATCTCTCCGATTCTACTATAATCAAACCACCAAGACTCTTTATCGGCGAACCTATGACGGTCTTCTCTTGCGCTGTCTCGCTGGTGATGAGGCAAAACAAGTGTTACGTGAAGCTCATGACAGTGTCTGTGGAGCACATCAACCTGGTCCTAAACTACAGGATCGCATCCGACGAATGGGTTACTACTGGCCCTCTATGGTATCAGACGCCATCGAATATGCAAGGAAATGTCGAGCCTGTCAAATCCATGCAGATTTTATTTATCAACCGTCAGAATTTCTTCATCCGACTGCTGCTTCCTGGCCTTTTGAAGCTTGGGGCATGGATGTCATAGGTCCTATCAATCCTCCTTCTTCTAGAGGACATCGGTTTATACTAGCAATAACCGATTACTTCTCCAAATGGGCCGAAGCTATACCTCTGGCTGAAGTTAAGACTAGCAGTGTCATCAATTTTGTCAAACACTATGTCATCTATAGATTTGGTGTACCTCGACGAATTATCCACGACAACGGACCTCAATTCATCAGCCAGAAATTCACCAGATTTTGCGATGATCACCGAATTGACAATGTCGCTTCTACAGCTTACAATCCTGCTGCTAATGGATTAGCTGAAGCTTTCAACAAAACTATTATCAAGCTCCTCAAGAAGTTTGTATCTACTAACAAACAAAATTGGAGTGAAAAGCTCGGTGAGTGTTTATGGGCCTATCGAACTACGGTTCGTAATCCCACAGGCTTTACACCTTTCTCTCTGGTGTAAGGTTGTGAAGCAGTTCTCCTTTTAGAACTTCAAATTCCTTCTTTAAGGATTGCCATTGCCAACGACCTTCTTCGACTTCAAAAATTGGAGGCACTCGACGAGAAGCGGTTAATGACTCAGCAACATATTGAGCTATATCAAGCCCGCATCTCGAAGACTTTCAACCGCAAAGTTAAAGTCAGAGCCTTCCAACAAGGAGAACTTGTTCTAACGGTCAGACGTCCTATGACTATGACTCACATGAGCAAAGGCAAATTCGATGCGAAGTGGGAAGGACCTTATGTTGTCAGCAAAGTCTTTTCAAATGGAGCATATCAACTCACAGAATTAGATGGTCGGGTTGCAATGATGCCTATCAATGACAAATTCCTCATATGGGGTATCCCCCATTGGCAAGTAAGAGATGTACTGCATCTCATGAAGTGCAAACCCGATCTCTCTGCCAGAAGTCATGAAAGTCCCTGTTCTGTAATTGTATCTTTCTGCTAGAGCCAAGAACAGTTGCGAGTTAGGGGCAAAACCATAAACAGTGGCATGCACTGCTTGGTACAAATTGATTTGCTGAAGCTTATTTTCAAACTTGGTCAAAATCCAGTTTGCTATACAGTTCCATCTCTTAAAATCTGGATTCACTAGTCCAGTTAATCTGAGATCCTGATCTGGGTATTTCCCTTCGACCTTCGCAAACTCATTTGCGATATTGGAGTTCTGACAGGCAATAACAAGGAAGAATTCTCCGACGGAATACAACCGGGTTTCAAACCTCTTAACAAGATACTGTATCGTTCTGAGGAACTGTAGAACATGTCCTTCTTGTTCGGCCCCTTCTTCACAAAAATCCTTCCTAGACGGGCATCTTGGAAAGGTGTAAGGTTCCATTCCATCTTCCTCGGATAGCTCGCATGAGCATACCGGGATAAGGGGAGGCAGCAGGAAACATCTGGTATCGATAATGTCCTATCCTTCTGATGGACAATCCTTTCTTCTATCCTTGGCCTCGGTCGAGAACTTTTCTCAAAAGCATCGCCGAACAGGAATAATGGCTTCTTGTGAATGACAGCGTCTGCTGACTCCAGAGGTTGTCCATTCATCAAACATGGTAGAATCTCATTATCTTGGGCTATCAAAATAGCCTGACAGGAAGTTGGCAGATCATATTGAGGATAGTGCACATGGGATAGGTTCTCTTTGTATTCTGATTCTGAAAGAGTTCCTACAAGTCCTCATATCCAGGATCTTCTCTGGTATTAACTGCATCAGACAAAGAAAACAGAAATTCAGTACAAGTCAAGTCAAAGATTCTGTCATCAGTTTGCACAAACATTAGATTGCGTAATATCAGATTGCGCGATATCGGATTGTACAATAATCAGACTGCGCAAACAAACAGTCATCAGTTTGCGCTGGCAGTCTCACGCAAATCAGTGAATTATGCTGACTTTTGCCAGCGCAGTTCAACCGATTGCGCAGAATGTCGTCCTTCATAAAAATGAAGAACGAACTGATTTGTGCAACCTGAACCCTAAAAAGGGTGGCGCAGTATGATCACATCTCTAAAAAGAGATGGATTCTGAAAGAATAAGTGAGATCAAAACCCTAAAAAGAGTTTTGATCAAGTCATCTACCTAGCAGAGCTGGATGAGCAGTTTCGTGACGAGAAACACGTCGCGCAACCCTGGCCGAAGACTCGGCGGGGGCCTTGCCCTTAGCAGCGGTGGAGGATCGTCGGGGAGCCATCGAGATCGTCGGAGAATAAAGGAAGAAAGAGCTCGGAAATTTTTCTCTCAAGTACACGAAATAAGCAAGTAAAGAACACTTCGAAGGAAATGAAGAGCTATTTATAGTTTTTCAAATCGAAACGGCTGCCTCAGATTGCGCTTGAAAATGGGGCTAATCGCTCAGATTGCGCAGACAGCTCACTACATGCGCAAATTGATTTCAATTTTAAAATTCAAAGTATTTCGAAATTTTGAATAAATTCAACTTTCGAAAACTTTGAAGGGGGTCTTGTAGGTCCTAAAAAATCAAGTTGCACACATCAACAAAGTCAGAAGATCAAGAAATGAATCTTTCAAATGAACTGCGCAGACATCAGATTGTGCAATATACTAGATTGCGCACACTACCAAGCGCGCAGGCTGACGTGGCAAATCATCATTATTACCTGACACAATCAAATCTTCTTGACAGCTGACAGCGCGGAGAACGAGGAGACTGTTCGTTTAATCGTGTAGCACGGCGCTCGAGGACAGCTGGCAGCGTAATCCATGTTGGCGCAATCCATGTTGGCGCAATCCATTCTTGCGCAGTCCAAGTCTGCGCAATCCAAAGCCAGCGCAATTCAGTTTGCGCGTTCTATCAACACAAGTGACAAAATACACGTGGCATTCATTCCATCATTTGCTCATTACGTGGCAACCGTCTATACACGATCATGCGCATTTCAATCAAATGATGCCATGTGTCCAAGACAGTTGGCCCATGATCCAGCAACTGCCTGCGCAGTCTACTGTTGTGCAATCCAATTGCTGTGCAATCCATCATGCGCAGTCCAGAATAACTAAAAGTTAGTTATTTCTCAGAACTCTATAAATAGAGTTTCAAGTCTCCATTCAAGGGGATCAGAGATCAGATCATAGAGAGATCAGACTTTAAAGTTCAGAGAGTCCAGGAGTTCTTGCCCAAGTGCTGCTGCATTCTTCCGAGGCTTTTGCCTTCAATTTTTGAGGCTTTTTTGCCTTCAATTCCAGAGTTGTCTTCACAGAGGCTCCGTCTTCAAAGTTCACATCGTCCAAGGGATAAAGCAATCGTCTTCTAGATTGGATTCCTATAGTTGTACCATTCTCAGAATTCAAATTGTAATCTTTTACAAAGTTTGTATCAATAAAGTTTCATACTTTTGTTTTTGTAAACAGGGTGCAGGAAATGGATTGCTCGCGGCGAAGCTTCACTTGAACGCGTTGAGGCTTGGAATGCCGAAGCGTATTGAAGCGCGCGATCGCATTGACGCTCGAACTTGCAACAGGATTGATGCAGCCGAGATATAGAAGGCATGTTGTATAGAACGGTGAAATCCTTTATGGGCAAGAGAGAACCTGAGTGTTGTAGCCAATTTGGCATATATTATTGGGCTATCGAAAGCCTTTGTAATCTCAGTTCGAATATCAATAAAGAGAATTGTTTCATATACTCTGTTTTCCTTTCGTTGTTAATATCAAGTCAAAGATAACCATTTGAGAACTTGTCATCTTGTCTTGCACGAGCGCAACTCCAGGCTCGTACGGCATTACGTCCCTTTCGAGGACGATGGTTCGGGTGATTCCAGGTCGGAACATGACAAATTGGAGGTTGCGCGCATTGTTCATCTTCTCCAACCAGAATAAAAATGCTTGGTTGAACCCATGAACTTCAAATGACCATAACTTGGTCAAAATAACTCCAAATTAGGACTTTCAAAGGTCAAAATAGGGTAGAACGAAATTCTCTACAACATGGAACAACTATTTTTAAAAACAAGCAAGTTTGATAGATCAAAACCACAAAAATAAAAATGTATCAAACTTAGATCAACAAGAATCCACCCATAAAAATCAAAAACTCCAAGTTCTAAAGAGGCTTATAATCATCTAAAGAAGAGAATGAAACAATAAAACTTGAGATCCATCATGAAGCAAGTTGCACTTGCCTAGGGCTGAGTAAATGAAGAAGATGGAGAAGTTATGAGAAATAAATAGAGGAGAGAGAGGGGTTGACTTATATATTAAGCCCAAACCATCTCAAACCCAACCAAGCCAACATGTTGAACCAGACCAAAATAAACCAAGTCAAGATTAAATCAAGACTAGGCTAAGCAAGACAAGTCTAACTACGACCACCTGACAAATGTCAGAAATCCGTACACGTATAATGAAAATACGTATAACAGAAAAACGGGAGTGGCACCCTTACCCTAATATAAACCCTAACCCTAACCCTAACCTTTTATACTCTTAACCTTTACCCTAATCCTAATCAAATCCTATAAATAACTTTAACCCTAACACTAATGTAAACCTTAACCCTGATCCTAATGTAAATCCTAACCATGACTATTAAAATATGCGTTTTGACAACCATATTTTTACAGATGGCTAGCCGAAACGATGGTCGTATATCCGGAGGCCCACTACAGAATTGATTGAGCAGCAGCGTGAGTCGCACAAATCTAGTCTGATATTTACTGGAGAGGTATATTAAAATTTAATTGTGTTAGTCATTAAAATGTACATTTTATATGTTCAGTAATAACATAGTTCGTATATTATATATATAGCTATGTGATTATAAAAATGATGTGCGGTCTCGAAAACATGTCACATGGCGCTATGAGGGCCAACTTGGTTTTTGAAAGTTGACTAGCGACCAAGAAGCTTTGTTGCAAGTCACGACCCGCACCCACTGTGAGGGTACGAATACGTAACGACGCCCAGCCTACGCCGTAGAGTCGGTGGTAGACCGCTATCATAGGTTACTATCTAACCAGCAACTCACGCAATTATAATGTACTCATCATGATAAACTCCGAACGGAGGACAAGTATAAAATATTGTAACTCAATCACAGTCTAAGCACGATAAGATAGTCATGGAAGAATTAACTAAGAATAGAAAGACAACTACTAAAATAATAACAACTCTCAATAAATGTCAAATACCACACAAGTCTCAAAACTTCTATAACAAGTTCAACATGAAAACAGATGCTAGTCTACTAAACTAAATTCTGATCACTCCTGAGTGTCGGGGCCAAAGGTAGTCATCCCGTCTCCGGGTCCATAATATGTAGGGCATGTATCCTCAGGGCAATCAGCTGTAAAATTTCAACAGGTCCAGTCAGGACAGGAACGAGTACAACTCATCAAGAAATCCCAATTAAATGACAGAGAACTATAAAGCAGTCATAAGCAGTTATATTGATGAATTATGGCAGTTTGTATACAGGTGATGGTATAGAGGAACAGTTAAGATATAAGAAAAGTAAGGTAAGTAAAAACAAGAGAAGAATCATAGCAATAAAGACTGTAAATAGAAACTAGCTGAACTAGAGCAATATGATATAAGTCCAGAATGTAAATATAAACAAGTGCAAAACTCAAGTAAATCTAGACAACATGAATCTGATACCAGGTGGTTCCAGTACAAGATGAGTCCGGTATAAGGTGAGTCCAGTTGGTGATCAAAGGTTCCAGGGTGAGTCCAGCCTATACTCTAGCAGTGTGTTTTAAAATATCGGGATCGACATGTGAACGGCTATAGGTAATACGGCACATCACACACCTGGCCGGGTGTGAGATGGCTATCATTCCAGTATAATTCCAAGGGAGTGGTTCCAGTATTTGGGTATGTTCACATGGCTATTCCAATATTTCCCCGTCCAGCAAGTACAAGTGAATCCATAATCCGACACAAAATAGTATAAGTCCAACCAGTACACGGATGGTTCCAGTAAATGATTCCAGGGTGGTTCCAGTAGGTGGTTCCAGTAAATGGTTCCAGTAAATAGAGGCCAGACTTAAATAAGTGAGTGTCGCATGAAATGGATCCAGTAATATCAAATCGTGTTTGTAATACAGAATCAATAGAACTAGCTACAACTGAAGTATAGTAAACGACAAGTAAATGAAAGAACTATCAGATAATATACTCGCCTACTACTCTGAAAAGAGTAGTATAATATCAGATGTCTGCACCGGAGTCACAAGGCCCTAAACAGAGCAGTACAGGTTATAATGTGTTTAAAACAAGGTAAATGATGTTTATGATGCAATCTACATGATTTCTAGACCAATCTAGGTCAAAGTCAACTCTAAGTCAACCCGGATCAACTGTCTAGGTCAAACTAGGTCAACTAGTCATACCTAAACTCAATGTTGACTTTTGGTCAACTCTAATCAACATGAACCATTTGGTCAACTTGGTCAAAAGTCCACTACTGGTCAACTAGACTATTTGGGTCAAAACTCTATGTCATATCACATATCCCAGTACACCACACAAGGCCTATATCATATTTATATACATATCACATATATACATTACACATACACATAACCTTGACCATGACTCAACAACCTCAACACATATATATATCTGCATAGTTATATATATAAACCTTACCCCTATTATACTCACACTTCACAAGTGATACCATTTCCATCCAATCCTCCCTTTCAATGCCCTGTTGCAAAGCAACATAGGCCATCCCCTACTGCTATGAAAACCACCTATAATATTCCTAAACACTCAACTAATACCTCCTCCCTTTCTAATTTCACTGAGACTGATTTCTAGGGGCCATACCTATCACTTAGATATTGGCTACTGCCACTTGGCAGTGCACTCTCCAAGACACCCCCCTTAGGACTGACACACTTAGAACCACACATGGGTACCTCTAAGCACTATGACACTTCACATTGGAACTCCTCACCTAGGCAATACAAGGGAACCCCTTACCCTTCACTCCTAGACACTCATTTAGTCACACTTATATAGGCAGGTATCCCCACTGTTCTATGGTAGTGCCCCAATCCTTCTCACAACCTACAGGTCAACCTAGGCCTGTACCAATACATGTACATGCCCACACATCCTGGGTTCTACTCCATACTAAACTTCCTATGCACTTAGGTGTATCCCGTATACAGGAAGTTCAAAATAGTCATGTCCTGCATCTCACTAGTCTAAATACACTCACACCTCCTCTCTACCTAGTATAGGCACTTCTCTTATCTTCAAACTGACACACACATACTAATATATGTAAGTTGTCATCCCTAACCTCCCACACATATTATATAACTATCAGTCCCCTCTCATTGCCCTCCTTCAATACAATATGGCCCTGCTGTTCTAGCAGCAGTATCCCCTTCCCTTCACAACTATAATATACACACAAGGATTACATATATATATACACATTGAGTGAGAGAGTGACATGTGTGTGTGCATATATGTGTGTGTTTAGATAGGAATTTGTGTGTGTGTGAAGTGTGAGGAAGTAACATAGGCTAGCAGGAAAATGTGAGTGTGATGGTGTGAGGAATTTTCAGAAACTGCAAATGAATGTGACAGTTCTATAAGATAGGGCTAACTTATCATTGAAATTAGTTTTAAAAATGGGAATTCAAAATCAGAATATAAACTCAGTTTTTAACAGGATCCTTTGAATTCAGTTCTCAGGAATGTTAGGGAAATAACAGTTCAAAACCTGATTTGAACTCCAAAGACCCACACCAATCAGCAATCAACACTATAGTAGTCTAATGCACTTGTGGAGGAATCTAAACATGATTAATAAACTTCAAAAAATCAGTTTGGAAGAAATGAAGTTTCAGAAATCTAATTTTTTTCAAGACTGTTTCAGTCCACCTTCAACAACAGTCCAAAAATCCCATTTTCTCAATGAAAAACTAATCTAACATGCTAATCCCACTTAGCATTAACTAATACACATGTGGGAACCAATTTAGTGGTTTAAAACAGCATTTAAATTAGATAAAAAAAAGAAATCAATTCAGGATTTAAGAACAGTAGCACATATCAGTCCACACATGAGAGTTTGGAATTCGACATCAAAACATGCTAATGTGATCAATCATTGGTTGGTAACCCATCTCCCACCTGTACCCGTGTTCCACGAGTCATCTCGTGTCCTGGAGAAATAGGACACGACGTGTCTCAGCTCACGAACGACACAGACACGCGCACAGGCACACAGCGTCGTGCACGCGTGTGTGTCGCTCTAGGACACGACACAGGGCGACCCGTGTCTCGTGCTCATGCACGTGGGTTCGCCTAGGATAGGGCTAGGTCCTAGGGTGCCTAAAACGTGTCCACTTCTCATGTCGTGTCAGCTTTTAAGCCGTGTCAGTGGCTAGAAACCACACGTGCACAGCACGTGTGCGCGGCCAGTGCGGCCAGTGCGAGGAGGATTTCTCCTCGCACACTGAACCATAGGGCCCCATCTTTTGGGAGGATAATGTCAGTCTATGCCCCATCATCCTCGCCAAAAATGGCGTGTCCACGTGTCTTGTGCAAGAAGAAAACCCGCCCGTGATGCAGGACACAGCATGTGGTTCAGTCCCCGCGTGTTTGTGTCCCCGTGTGGACACGACACGACACCAAAATTAGGAAATAATAACAAAAATCATTAAGCAAGCCCTAGAGCTAAGATTCCATTCATTTATATTTCAAAAATCAGAACAAAAAGTTGGTTGAGGCATTACATCAAACACCTAGCCTATCAAAAGGATACGTGTCCAATACGGACACGAAACTGACACGAATTGTGCCAAATTTCCAGGAACAGCTAGGTGACTCCTAGATCTAGCCCTAAATGCAAAGAAAATAGAAATTTAATACAATTAGAGGTGTTTTACCTATAGGTGCAAATTGTATGGAAAAGCTCCAAATAGAGGGTGTTCTTCTTGATGGCCAAATGCTCCAAATGAGCCCAAAACTGAGATTAACCTCCAGAATTATAAAATATACAGAAATTAGAACCTATTGCAAAAGACTAGGATTAAAAAGGAATTAAAATGGATTTATGGAGATTTTTGGAAGGGGGACAATACCTTTTCTTTTCTCCAAGTGTTGGGATGATAAAAAGAGGCAAGCCCTAATGAATAAGTGTTTAAATAGGGTGGGGATCCCTATGTGGCTGGTCATTTAGGATTTGGTTAGGGTTAGGGCTTCTAGTTATGGGCCATGGGCCAAGTCATAAGTCATTGAGTCATGAAATCATAAGTCATTTCATTAAACCATAAATCATGAAATGATTTCACTCAAACTAATCCTCCTATTCCAAAATTAGTCTCTAATGACTAAAAGTAGGTTAACCTAAGTTAGACTAGGGTTACCATAGCTAGGGTTAGGTTCTAGGCTAGTCCACTAGGTCTCAACAAGTCAAAGTCAAACTAGAATTCACCAATTCATTAAATCACCAAATAATTCAAATAAGTCAAAATGACCAAATTACCCCTAGGCTAAAAATGATAATTAAATCATCCAAATGATATGGTTAGGCTCTAGGTCATGCAGTCACTAGGGTTTCACTGACAGCACATCAAAATCACAAGTCATGACTCAAAGCAGTTTTTAAATAGTTTAAAAAATTATTAAAAATCACCAAAAATCACAATATAATTTAAATATCAATAATAATTATTATAATTACAAAATTTCAAAAATACCTTCATCTGGGAAACTGGGTGTTACAATCCTACCCCCTTAGAAAAAATTTGTTCTCGAAATTAAAATGATCGTACCCTTTCTAGGTCAAATCCAAACAATCAAGGTCAAGAGATAATCATGCAATCAAAATCTTACTGGTCATGATTCCATAGTCTCGAACAGGGTAGCTACACTATCTAGCAATCACAAATAATATCCTGGCAGGTACTAAGGGAATCACACAGGAAAGTGGGGAGGAAGAATGAGAAGGTCAACCCTGCTAACCCATCACCTGCAGCATCGGTCTCCTCGACCGCCATCGCAAAAGCTCTACCCCTCTGGTGCTGAGCTACAGGTGGCCCAGCTCCCTCATAAGGAGGTGCAGAGGGACAATCTATCATCTTGTGAGCACCAGACCCACAGAATAGACAAACCTTCAGCCTCCTCCTACAAGACTCCCAAACATGCCCTACCTTCCTGCAGTAGGCACAAGTCGGCACCCCGCGGTCCTGTCCTCTATGCTGATGCTGTGCCTGCTGTACTTTCACTGGTGCCTGAGCCTGCTGAATCTGCACGTGAGGCCTCTTGGCCTGACCTCCGCTGCTGCTACCACCCTGGAAGTCCCGACCCCTCTTCAACTTCAACCCCAGGTCATCCTCCGCTGCCATAGCCCCAGAAAATATCTCTGTATAGGTAGCGTTTCGGTCGCTCTTAGTCAGCGACCGAACCTCCCTAATCAAGCCTCGGCGGAACTTCCTCGCCTTCGTCTTCTCAGTCAAGTCATCTAGGAACCGGGCCAACCGGCAAAACTCCCCAGCGTACTCAGCTACTGACTGGTTCCCCTGAACCAGGCTCTCAAACTGTGCTTCGATAACTCCCAAGGCCACATCAGGGAAGAACTGCTCCTTAAACAGCTCCATGAACTGGGCCCAAGTCTGGCCCTCAACTCCCATCCTGGGATCTGTCTTGTACCACGCACGGGCTAAGTCCTGCATCTGACTGCCCGTCGCCTCGATATGGAGTCGAGCTGGTATCTCTGCCAGTCAAAATATCTTCTCGATATGTTCGATCCAATCGTCTGCATAATGGATGCCCTCTGTGCCCAGGAACTCTCTAGGATGTATCTTCTGAAAATCCTGGATATCCTTTTCCTTCCGGTAAGGCTGCTGCTGCTCCCCCTGAGCAGTCACCATCTCTACTGTAGTACGAACCAGCTGGTGGGCCTCGTCAATCCCCTGACAAAAATTGGTAGTCTGTCGCTGCTGCTGCTGGTGAGACGCCAGAATCCTCTCCACGAAAGAAAATAGATGAGCAGCATCTACCATCCCCGCAGGTGGAGGCTGCTGCGGTGGAAGGATCTCGGAAAGCACCGGACTCTGCCTCCCAGCTGGTGGAGGTGCTCCTCCGAAAGCTGCTGAGACACCCACCCCAGCTAGCATGACTGGGGCTGCGGTATCGGGAAGTGGCTGCTGAAGACGAGAGGTGGCAGACCCCTCTCCAGCGGCTGCTGTACCAGAACGATGTGATCGTGTCTCCACCATCCTGAAGACACATCGAAAAGGAAGTCAATACTGAGCAGGAATCAATAAATCAAAGGAGGACAATTTATTACAAGAAGATAAGTCAGTAAGATATGTAGATGGCATGAATTAAAGCAGATTTTTTTCTAACTGTGATTGAGTACCTCTCCGTTAAAGCCTATCTCTCAATCCTATCGCAGGCTCGTAGCAGTACAACTAAGTCGCCGTACTACCACGATATCGTACTAATGCGACTCTCGACCTGTATGGGCCACCACTAAAAATGTGTCACGACCCGCACCCACTGTGAGGGTACGAATACGTAACGATGCAAGCCTACGCCGCAGTGCCGGCGGCAGAGCGCTGTCCTAGGTTACTATCTAACCTGCAACTCACGCAATTATAATGTACTCATCATGATCAACTCCGAACGGAGGACAAGTATAAAATATTGTAACTCAATCACAGTCTAAGCACGATAAGATAGTCACAGAAGAATTAACTGAGAATAGAAAGACAACTACTAAAATAATAACAACTCTCAACAAATCTCAAATACCACACAAGTCTCAAAACTTCTATAACAAGTTCAACATGAAAACAGATGCTAACATGAAAACAGATGCTAGTCTACTAAACTAAATTTCGATCACTCCTGAGTGTCGGGGCCAAAGGTAGTCATCCTGTCTCCGGGTGCATAATATGTAGGGCATGTATCCTCAGGGCAATCATCTGTAAAATTTTAACAGGTCCAGTCAGGACAGGAACGAGTACAACTCATCAAAAAATCCCAATTAAATGACAGAGAACTATAAAGCAGTCATAAGCAGTTATATTGATGAATTATGGCAGTTTGTATACAGGTGATGGTATAGAGGAACAGTTAAGATACAAGGAAAGTAAGGTAAGTAAAAACAAGAGAAGAATCATAGCAATAAAGACTGTAAATAGAAACTAGCTGAACTAGAGCAACTTGATATAAGTCCAGAATGTAAATGTAAACAAGTGTAAAACCCAAGTAAATCCAGACAACATGAATCTGATACCAGGTGGTTCCAGTACAAGATGAGTCCGGTATAAGGTGAGTCCAGTTGGTGATCAAAGGTTTCACGGTGAGTCCAGCCTATACTCTAACAGTGTGTTTTAAAATATCGGGATCGACATGTGAACGGCTGTAGGTAATACGGCACATCACACACCTGACCGGGTGTGAGATGGCTATCATTCCAGTATAATTCTAAGGGAGTGGTTCCAGTATTTGGGTATGTTCACATGCCTATTCCAATATTTCCCCGCCCAGCAAGTACAAATGAATCCATAATCCGACACAAAATAGTATAAGTCCAACCAGTACACGGATGGTTCCAGTAAATGATTCCAGGGTGGTTCCAGTAGGTGGTTCCAGTAAATGGTTCCAGTAAATAGAGGCCAGACTTAAATAAGTGAGTGTCGCATGAAATGGATCCAATAATATCAAATCGTGTTTGTAATACAGAATCAATAGAACTAGCTACAACTGAAGTATAGTAAACGACAAGTAAATGAAAGAACTATCAAAGAATGTACTCGCCTGCTACTCTGAAAAGAGTAGTATAATATCAGATATCTGCACCGGAGTCACAAGGCCCTAAACAGAGCAGTACAGGTTATAATGTGTTTAAAACAAGGTAAATGATGTTTATGATGCAATCTACATGATTTCTAGACCAATCTAGGTCAAAGTCAACTCTAAGTCAACCCTGGTCAACTGTCTAGGTCAAACTAGGTCAACTAGTCACACCTAAACTCAATGTTGACTTTTGGTCAACTCTAATCAACCTGAACCATTTGGTCAACTTGGTCAAAAGTCCACTACTGGTCAACTAGACTATTTGGGTCAAAACTCTATGTCATATCACATATCCCAGTACACCACACAAGGCCTATATCATATTTATATACATATCACATATATACACATACACATAACCTTAACCATAACTCAACTACCTCAACACATATATATATCTGCATAGTTATATATATAAACCTTACCCCTATTATACTCACACTTCACAAGTGATACCATTTCCATCCAATCCTCCCTCTCAATGCCCTGTTGCAAAGCAACATAGGCCATCCCCTACTGCTATGAAAACCACTTATAATATTCCTAAACACTCAACTAATACCTCCTCCCTCTCTAATTTCACTGAGACTAATTTTTAGGGGCCATACCTATCACTTAGATATTGGCTACTGCCACTTGGCAGTGCACTCTCCATGACACCCCCCTTAGGACTGACACACTTGGAACCACACATGGGTACCTCTAAGCACTATGACACTTCACATTGGAACTCCTCACCTAGGCAATACAAGGGAACCCCTTACCCTTCACTCCTAGACACTCATTCAGTCACACTTATATAGGCAGGTATCCCCACTGTTCTATGGTAGTGCCCCAATCCTTCTCACAACCTACAGGTCAACCTAGGCCTGTACCAATACATGTACATGCCCACACATCCTGGGTTCTACTCCATACTAAACTTTCTATGCACTTAGGTGTATCCCGTATACAGGAAGTTCAAAATAGTCATGTCCTACATCTCACTAGTCTAAACACACTCACACCTCCTCTCTACCTAGTATAGGTACTTCTCTTATCTTCAAACTGACACACACATACTAATATATGTAAGTTGTCATCCCTAACCTCCCACACACATTAGATAACTATCAGTCCCCTCTCATTGCCCTCCTTCAATACAATATGGCCCTGCTGTTCTAGCAGCGGTATCCCCATCCCTTCACAACTATAATGCACACACAAGGATTACATATATATATATATATACACATTGAGTGAGAGAGTGACATGTGTGTGTGCATATATGTGTGTGTTTAGATAGGATTTTGTGTGTGTGTGAAGTGTGAGGAAGTAACATAGGCTAGCAGGAAAATGTGAGTGTGATGGTGTGAGGAATTTTCAGAAACTGCAAATGAATGTGACAGTTCTATAAGACAGGGCTAACTTATCATTGAAATTAGTTTTAAAAATGGGAATTCAAAATCAGAATATAAACTCAGTTTTTAACAAGATCCTTTGAATTCAGTTCTCATGAATGTTAGGGAAATATCAGTTCAAAACCTGATTTGAACTCCAAAGACCCACACCAATCAGCAATCAACACTATAGTAGTCTAATGCACTTGTGGAGGAATCTAAACATGATTAATAAACTTCAAAAAATCAGTTTGGAAGAAATGAAGTTTCAGAAATCTAATTTTTTTCAAGACTGTTTCAGTCCACCTTCAACAACAGTCCAAAAATCCCATTTTCTCAATGAAAAACTAATCTAACATGCTAATCCCACTTAGCATTAACTAATACACATGTGGGAACCAATTTAGTGGTTTAAAACAACATTTAAATTAGATAAAAAAAAAGGAAATCAATTCAGGATTTAAGAACAGTAGCACGTATCAGTCCACACATGGGAGTTTGAAATTCGATATCAAAACATGCTAATGTGATCAATCATTGGTTGGTAACCCATCCCCCACCCCGTGTCCCATGAGTCATCTTGTGTCCTGGGGAAACAGGACACGACGTGTCTCAGCTCATGAACGGCACAGACACGCGCACAGGCACACAACGTCGTGCACGCGTGTGTGTCGCTCTAGGACACGACACAGGGCGACCCGTGTCTCGTGCTCATGCACGTGGGTTCGCCTAGGATAGGGCTAGGTCCTAGGGTGCCTGAAACGTGTCCACTTCTCGTGTCGTGTCAGCTTTTAAGCCGTGTCAGTGGCTAGAAACCACGCGTGCACAGCGCGCGCGGCCAGTACGGCCAGTGCGAGGAGGATTTATCCTCGCACACTGAACCATAGGGCCCCATCTTTTGGAAGGATGATGTCAGTCTATGCCCCATCATCCTTGCCAAAAATGGCGTGTCCACGTGTCTTGTGCAAGAAGAAAACCCGCCCGTGATGCAGGACACAGCATGTGGTTCAGTCCCCGCGTGTTCGTGTCCCCGTGTGGACACGACACGACACCAAAATTAGGAAATAATAACAAAAATCTTTAAGCAAGCCCTAGAGCTAAGATTCCATTCATTTATATTTCAAAAATCAGAACAAAAAGTTGGTTGAGGCATTACATTAAACACCTAGCCTATCAAAAGGATACGTGTCCGATACGGACACAAAACTGACACGAATTGTGCCAAATTTCCAGGGACAGCTAGGTGACTCCTAGATCTAGCCCTCAATACAAAGAAAATAGAAATTTAATACAATTAGAGGTGTTTTACCTATAGGTGCAAATTGTATGGAAAAGCTCCAAATGGAGGGTGTTCTTCTTGATGGCCAAATGCTCCAAATGAGCCCAAAACTGAGATTAACCTCCAAAATTATAAAATATACAGAAATTAGAACCTATTGCAAAAGACTAGGATTAAAAAGGAATTAAAATGGATTTATGGGGATTTTTGGAAGGGGGACAATACCTTTTCTTTTCTCCAAGTGTTGGGATGATAAAAAGAGGCAAACCCTAATGAATATGTGTTTAAATGGGGTGGGGATCCCTATGTGGATGGTCATTTAGGGTTTGGTTAGGGTTAGGGCTTCTAGTTATGGGCCATGGGCCAAGTCATAAGTCATTGAGTCATGAAATCATAAGTCATTTCATTAAACCATAAATCATGAAATGATTTCACTCAAACTAATCCTCCTATTCCAAAATTAGTCTCTAATGACTAAAAGTAGATTAACCTAAGTTAGACTAGGGTTACCATTGCTAGGGTTAGGTTCTAGGCTAGTCCACTAGGTCTCAACAAGTCAAAGTCAAACTAGAATTCACCAATTCATTAAATCACCAAATAATTCAAATAAGTCAAAATGACCAAATTATCCCTAGGCTAAAAATGATAATTAAATCATCCTAATGACATGGTTAGGCTCTAGGTTATGCAGTCACTAGGGTTTCACTGACAGCACATCAAAATCACAAGTCATGACTCAAAGCAATTTTTAAATAGTTTAAAAAATTATTAAAAATCACCAAAAATCACAATATGATTTAAATATCAATAATAATTATTATAATTATATAATTTCAAAAATACCCTCATCTGGGAAACTGGGTGTTACAATCCTACCCCCTTAGAAAAATTTTGTCCTCGAAATTAAAATGATCGCACCCTTTCTAGGTCAAATCCAAACAATCAAGGTCAAGAGATAATCATGCAATCAAAATCTTACTGGTCATGATTCCACATTCTCGAACAGGGTAGCTATACTATCTAGCAATCACAAACAATATCCTGGCAGGTACTAAGGGAATCACACAGGAAAGTGGAGAGGAAGAATGAGAAGGTCAAACCTGCTAACCCATCACCTGCAGCGTCGGTCTCTTCGACCGCCATCGCAAAAGCTCTACCCCTCTGGTGCTGAGCTACAGGTGGCCTAGCTCCCTCATAAGGAGGTACAGCGGGACAATCTATCATCTTGTGAGCACCAAACCCACAGAATAGACAAACCTTCAGCCTCCTCCTACAAGACTCCCAAACATGCCCTACCTTCCTGCAGTAGGCACAAGTCGGCACCCCACGGTCCTGTCCTCTATGCTGATGCTGTGCCTGCTGCACTTTCACTGGTGCCTGAGCCTGCTGAATCTGTACGTGAGGCCTCTTGGCCTGACCTCCGCTGCTGCTACCACCCTGGAAGTCTCGACCCCTCTTCAACTTTAACCCCAGGTCATCCTCCGCTGCCATAGCCCCAGAAAATATCTCCGCGTAGGTAGCGTTCCGGTCGCTCTTAGTCAGCGATCGAACCTCCCTAATCAAGCCTCGGCGGAACTTCCTCGCCTTCGTCTTCTCAGTCAAGTCATCTAGGAACCGGGCCAACCAGCAAAACTCCCCAGCGTACTCAGCTACTGACTGGTTCCCCTGAACCAGGCTCTCAAACTGTGCTTCGATACCTCCCAAGGCCACATCAGGGAAGAACTGCTCCTTAAACAGCTCTATGAACTGGGCCCAAGTCTGGCCCTCAACTCCCATCCTGGGATCTGTCTGGTACCACGCACGGGCTAAGTCCTGCATCTGACTGCCCGTCACCTTGATATGGAGTCGAGCTGGTATCTCTGCTAGTCGAAATATCTCCTCGATAAGCTTGATCCAATCGTCTGCATAATGGATGCCCTCTGTGCCCAGGAACTCTCTAGGATGCATCTTCTAAAAATCCTGGATATTATTTTCCTTCCGGTAAGACTGCTGCTGCTCCCCCTGAGCAGCCACCATCTCTACTGTAGTACGAACCAGCTGGTGGGCCTCGTCAATCCTCTGACGAAAATTGGTAGTCTGTCGCTGCTGCTGCTGCTGGTGAGACGCCAGAATCCTCTCCACGAAAGAAAATAGATGAGCAGCATCTACCATCCCCGCAGGTGGAGGCTGCTGCGGTGGAAGGATCTCGGGAAGCACAAGACTCTACCTCCCAGCTGGTGGAGGTGCTCCTCCGAAAGCTGCTGAGACACCCACCCCAGCTGGCATGACTGGGGCTGCGGTACCGGGAAGTGGCTGCTGAAGACGAGAGGTGGCAGACCCCTCTCCAGCGGCTGATGTACCAGAGCGATGTGATCGTGTCTCCACCATCCTAAAGACACATCGAAAAGGAAGTCAATACTGAGCAGGAATCGATAAATCAAAGGAGAAAAGTTTATTGCAAGAAGATAAGTCAGTAAGATATGTAGATGGCATGAATTGAAGCAGAATTTTTCCTAACTGTGATTGAGTACCTCTCCGTTAAAGCCTATCTCTCAATCCTATCGCAGGCTCGCAGCAGTACAACTAAGTTGCCGTACTACCACGATATCGCACTAATGCGACTCTCGACCTGTATGGGCCACCACTAAAAACGTGTCACGACCCGCACCCACTGTGAGGGTACGAATATGTAACGATGCAAGCCTACGCCGCAGTGTCGGCGGCAGAGCGCTGTCCTAGGTTACTATCTAACCAGCAACTCACGCAATTATAATGTACTCATCATGATCAACTCCGAACGGAGGACAAGTATAAAATATTGTAACTCAATCACAGTCTAAGCACGATAAGATAGTCACAGAAGAATTAACTAAGAATAGAAAGACAACTACTAAAATAATAACAACTCTCAACAAATCTCAAATACCACACAAGTCTCAAAACTTCTATAACAAGTTCAACATGAAAACAGATGCTAACATGAAAACAGATGCTAGTCTACTAAACTAAATTTCGATCACTCCTGAGTGTCGGGGCCAAAGGTAGTCATCCCGTCTCCGGGTCCATAATATGTAGGGCATGTATCCTCAGGGCAATCATCTGTAAAATTTTAACAGGTCCAGTCAGGACAGGAACGAGTACAACTCATCAAGAAATCCTAATTAAATGACAAAGAACTATAAAGCAGTCATAAGCAGTTATATTGATGAACTATGGCAGTTTGTATACAGGTGATGGTATAGAGGAACAGTTAAGATATAAGGAAAGTAAGGTAAGTAAAAACAAGAGAAGAATCATAGCAATAAAGACTGTAAATAGAAACTAGCTGAACTAGAGCAACATGATATAAGTCCAGAATGTAAATGTAAACAAGTGTAAAACCCAAGTAAATCCAGACAACATGAATCTGATACCAGGTGGTTCCAGTACAAGATGAGTCTGGTATAAGGTGAGTCCAGTTGGTGATCAAAGGTTCCACAGTGAGTCCAGCCTATACTCTAACAGTGTGTTTTAAAATATCGGGATCGATATGTGAACGGCTGTAGGTAATACGGCACATCACACACCTGGCCGGGTGTAAGATGGCTAACATTCCAGTATAATTCTAAGGGAGTATTCCAGTATTTGGGTATGTTTACATGCCTATTCCAATATTTCCCCGCCCAGCAAGTACAAATGAATCCATAATCCGACACAAAATAGTATAAGTCCAACCAGTACACGGATGGTTCCAGTAAATGATTCCAGGGTGGTTTCAGTAGGTGGTTCCAGTAAATGGTTCCAGTAAATAGAGGCCAGACTTAAATAAGTGAGTGTCGCATGAAATGGATCCAATAATATCAAATCGTATTTGTAATACAGAATCAATAGAACTAGCTACAACTGAAGTATAGTAAACGACAAGTAAATGAAAGAACTATCAGAGAATGTACTCGCCTGCTACTCTGAAAAGAGTAGTATAATATCAAATATCTGCACCGGAGTCACAAGGCCCTAAACAGAGCAGTACAGGTTATAATGTATTTAAAACAAGGTAAATGATGTTTATGATGCAATCTACATGATTTCTAGACCAATCTAGGTCAAAGTCAACTCTAAGTCAACCCTGGTCAACTGTCTAGGTCAAACTAGGTCAACTAGTCACACCTAAACTCAATGTTGACTTTTGGTCAACTCTAATCAACATGAACCATTTGGTCAACTTGGTCAAAAGTCCACTACTGGTCAACTAGACTATTTGGGTCAAAACTCTATGTCATATCACATATCCCAGTACACCACACAAGGCCTATATCATATTTATATACATATCACATATATACATTACACATACACATAACCTTAACCATGACTCAACTACCTTAACACATATATATATCTGCATAGTTATATATATAAACCTTACCCCTATTATACTCACACTTCACAAGTGATACCATTTCCATCCAATCCTCCCTCTCAATGCCCTGTTGCAAAGCAACATAGGCCATCCCCTACTGCTATGAAAACCACTTATAATATTCCTAAACACTCGACTAATACCTCCTCCCTCTCTAATTTCACTGAGACTGATTTCTAGGGGCCATACCTATCACTTAGATATTGGCTACTGCCACTTGGCAGTGCACTCTCCATGACACCCCCTTAGGACTGACACACTTGGAATCACACATGGGTACCTCTAAGCACTATGACACTTCACATTGGAACTCCTCACCTAGGCAATACAAGGGAACCCCTTACCCTTCACTCCTAGACACTCATTCAGTCACACTTATATAGGCAGGTATCCCCACTGTTCTATGGTAGTGCCCCAATCCTTCTCACAACCTACAGGTCAACCTAGGCCTGTACCAATACATGTATATGCCCACACATCCTGGGTTCTACTCCATACTAAACTTTCTATGCACTTAGGTGTATCCCGTATACAGGAAGTTCAAAATAGTCATGTCCTGCATCTCACTAGTCTAAACACACTCACACCTCCTCTCTACCTAGTATAGGCACTTCTCTTATCTTCAAACTGACACACACATACTAATATATGTAAGTTGTAATCCCTAACCTTCCACACACATTAGATAACTATCAGTCCCCTCTCATTGCCCTCCTTCAATACAATATGGCCCTGCTGTTCTAGCAGCAGTATCCCCTTCCCTTCACAACTATAATACACACACAAGGATTACATATATATATATATATATATATACACATTGAGTGAGAGAGTGACATGTGTGTGTGCATATATGTGTGTGTTTAGATAGGATTTTGTGTGTGTGTGAAGTGTGAGGAAGTAACATAGGCTAGCAGGAAAATGTGAGTGTGATGGTGTGAGGAATTTTCAGAAACTGCAAATAAATGTGACAGTTCTATAATACAGGGCTAACTTATCATTGAAATTAGTTTTAAAAATGGGAATTCAAAATCAGAATGTAAACTCAGTTTTTAACAAGATCCTTTGAATTCAGTTCTCAGGAATGTTAGGGAAATAACAGTTCAAAACCTTATTTGAACTCCAAAGACCCACACCAATCAGCAATCAACACTATAGTAGTCTAATGCACTTGTGGAGGAATCTAAACATGATTAATAAACTTCAAAAAATCAGTTTGGAAGAAATGAAGTTTCAGAAATCTAATTTTTTTCAAGACTGTTTCAGTCCACCTTCAACAACAGTCCAAAAATCCCATTTTCTCAATGAAAAACTAATCTAACATGCTAATCCCACTTAGCATTAACTAATACACATGTGGGAACCAATTTAGTGGTTTAAAACAGCATTTAAATTAGATAAAAAAAGGAAATCAATTCAGGATTTAAGAACAGTAGCACGTATCAGTCCACACATGGGAGTTTGAAATTCGACATCAAAACATGCTAATGTGATCAATCATTGGTTGGTAACCCATCCCCCACCTGTACCCGTGTCCTACGAGTCATCTCGTGTCCTGGGAAACAGGACACGACGTGTCTCAGCTCACGAACGGCACAGACACGCGCACAGGCACACAGCGTCGTGCACGCGTGTGTGTCGCTCTAGGACACGACACAGGGTGACCCGTGTCTCGTGCTCATGCACTTGGGTTCGCCTAGGATAGGGCTAGGTCCTAGGGTGCCTAAAACGTGTCCACTTCTCGTGTCGTGTCAGCTTTTAAGCCGTGTCAGTGGCTAGAAACCACGCGTGCACAGCGCGCGCGCGCGGCCAGTACGGCCAGTGCGAGGAGGATTTATCCTCGCACACTGAACCATAGGGCCCCATCTTTTGGGAGGATGATGTCAGTCTATGCCCCATCATCCTTGCCAAAAATGGCGTGTTCACGTGTCTTGTGCAAGAAGAAAACCCGCCCGTGATGCAGGACACAGCATGTGGTTCAGTCCCCGCGTGTTCGTGTCCCCGTGTGGACACGACACGACACCAAAATTAGGAAATAATAACAAAAATCTTTAAGCAAGCCCTAGAGCTAAGATTCCATTCATTTACATTTCAAAAATCAGAACAAAAAGTTGGTTGAGGCATTACATTAAACACCTAGCCTATCAAAAGGATACGTGTCCGATACGGACACGAAACTGACACGAATTGTGCCAAATTTCCAGGGACAGCTAGGTGACTCCTAGATCTAGCCCTAAATGCAAAGAAAACAGAAATTTAATACAATTAGAGGTGTTTTACCTATAGGTGCAAATTGCATGGAAAAGCTCCAAATGGAGGGTGTTCTTCTTGATGGCCAAATGCTCCAAATGAGCCCAAAACTGAGATTAACCTCCAGAATTATAAAATATACAGAAATTAGAACCTATTGCAAAAGACTAGGATTAAAAAGGAATTAAAATGGATTTATGAGGATTTTTGGAAGGGGAACAATACCTTTTCTTTTCTCCAAGTGTTGGGATGATAAAAAGAGGCAAACCCTAATGAATATGTGTTTAAATAGGGTGGGGATTAGGGCTGCAAACAAGCCAAGCCGAGCCAAGCTTTTGTAAGCTTGAGCTTGGCTTGACTAAAATTAATCGAGCTCAAGCTCGAGCTCGAGCTTGATAAAAAATTTTATTTTAGAGCTTGAGCTTGGCTCGAGCTTGTTTATATTAAGCTTGAGCTTGGCTTGGTTTGAGCTCGAGCTTGGCTTGATAAGCAAGCTTGATTCAAGCTTGATAAACAAGCTTGGTAAGCTCAAAATCAAGCTCGTTAATCTTGATTTCAAGCTCATTCAACTTTATTTGAAGCTCATTAAGCTTGATTTCAAGCTTAACGAGCTCGATGTCAATTTAGTTAGGTTTGAATTCAAGTACCTGTAATATTAACAATTTATTTATAAAAATTTAATTAAAAAAGTTTCTTAATATCAATTATTAAGGACATAAATATATAATGCATCAACAAAGAACAAATGAGCTTCTAAACAAGCTCATAGACAAACTTCTAAACGAGCCAGCTCGCAAGCTCATAAACGAGCTAGCTCGCGAGCTCAACCGAGCCGAGTACTTCTAAGTTTGAGCTTGGCTCGTTTATTAAACGAGCTTGAAAATGAAGCTTGAGCTCAGCTTGTTTACTATACGAACCGAGCTCAAACGAGCTTTTATCGAGCCGAGCTTCGAGCAGCTCGCGAACGGCTTGGCTCATTTGCAGCCCTAGTGGGGATCCCTATGTGGATGGTCATTTAGGATTTGGTTAGGGTTAGGGCTTCTAGTTATGGGCCATGGGCCAAGTCATAAGTCATTGAGTCATGAAATCATAAGTCATTTCATTAAACCATAAATCATGAAATGATTTCACTCAAACTAATCCTCCTATTCCAAAATTAGTCTCTAATGACTAAAAGTAGGTTAACCTAAGTTAGACTAGGGTTACCATAGCTAGGGTTAGGTTCTAGGCTAGTCCACTAGGTCTCAACAAGTCAAAGTCAAACTAGAATTCACCAATTCATTAAATCACCAAATAATTCAAATAAGTCAAAATGACCAAATTACCCCTAGGCTAAAAATGATAATTAAATCATCCTAATGACATGGTTAGGCTCTAGGTCATGCAGTCTCTAGGGTTTCACTGACAGCACATCAAAATCACAAGTCATGACTCAAAGCAGTTTTTAAATAGTTTAAAAAATTATTAAAAATCACTAAAAATCACAATATGATTTAAATATCAATAATAATTATTATAATTACAAAATTTCAAAAATACCCTCATCTGGGAAACTGGGTGTTACATTGCACGTATTTGGTTTTCAGTACATTGATCAAATACGTTTTTTACGTCATAATAGAGACTTGATCCTCAGTCTAGTGGAGCGTTGGTGGCCCGGACAAAATACGTTCCAGCTACCTTTCGGTGAGATAACTATTTTCCTTAAAGATGTTGCAAATATTTTAGGATTACCTATTTCAGGTGAACCTATAATATTTGATGAGTCATTTTTTGCTGAGACTGCAATCATGGAGTACCTAGGTGTGGAGGCACCCAAATTGAAAGGCAAAAGCTTAGTGACGTATACATGGCTCCGTCAGAATTTTATGCATACAGATCGTATTGGTGACGAAGAAATCTCAGTTGATGAGGAACGGGTAAGTATAACATTTATTGTTAATATTTATAAATTATATATTAATTTAGTTTAGCTAATATAATTTTTTCATAATCTGTTCAGGTCATTGCTTACACCAGAGCTTATTTACTGGGCCTAATTAGTGCAGTTATGTTTTCCGACTCATCGGATAGGGTAAATTTACAGTTTCTGCCATTTTCGAAAGATTTGACAGAACCTACGATTCATGCTTAGGGAGCGTCAATGCTGGCATATCTATATAGTGCTATGTCAGATTTTGTGCAGTTCCAGTCAAAGGATAAATTAATGAAAATTTAAATGGATGCGTGACATTGATCCATGTACGAAAATTTCTTGAATTTGGTATACATTTAAAATTTGTACACTTACACCATATAATTTTTAGGTTTGGTCCTACGAGCATTTTCCTATCGGTAGGTGTGAGACTCGTCTCACAGTATCGGTATTTATATACGGATACGTATTTTGTATTGTATTTCATATTTTTATGGTATTCGAAATGCTTTAAAATATTTTCCAAAATTATAGATTTTTTCTTTACCGGCATACCGACGGTGTACCGAAGTATACCGACGACATACCGCCCAGACAGATTTTCCATATTTTAGATATTTTTGATTTTAGATATTTTCGTGAGTAGTATTTCTGATATTTTTGTGAATAGTATTAGATATTTTGATGAATAGTGTTTAGATATTTTCGTGAATAGTGTAGATGCACCATATTATCCAATGGATACTTAGTTTTCTTTGGATGGCCAAGATTGACTTAGATTGTGACATGGATCACGATCCAACGGTCATGATTAATTCACCCATTCTATCTATACCCATTGAGTTTCTCTCTCCTATCTTTTTTTTCCTTCATCATTTCCTCTTCACCCTCTTTCATCTTCCTCAAGCTTGAAAAATTTTGGCCTTGAGGCCTAGAGTGTGATTTCGGAACCCCTTTCGGTGGTAGAGTGAAAGATTAGGCTTGGAGCTTAACCTAGGAAAGTACATCTTGCTCAAATGTGATATGACCATGCTTTATTTTTGTTTTCCATAGAAACTAAAATTTTATTGTTCTATAATATGCTTCTCTAAATTGTTAACATGTTTAGTATATAACACTTTTGGTTTTGATCGGTGGTATTGCGTAGATCTAAGTTTATAGATATGATTTTCAAGTATTTTGAAGTATTCATCTATCAAATGTTTTAATTTGTAAAAAATAATACTTCCATGTTGTAGGAAATTCAATTATATGCAATTTTGAGCGATACCATGGTGACGAACCCAAATTAGGATTGGATTGATTGATCCTTAGGAATATGACTAGTACTATGTATAATACCCAGTAGGTCAACGGTAATAACAGATAAGTTGATTACTTGGGTAATCACAGATTTTGAGATTAAAACTGAAGAAAGTTCTTTAGATCAAAGAGGGTAGAAGTTCTCAAGGATATGTGGATTTATTCAAAGAATATAGTACTAGTGAGTTTAAATTTTGAGGAATTTGTGATGTAGATCGATTGAAATTGAAGTGTTTAAATTTTGAGAACGAAATTCTTTTAAGGTGGGTAGATTTGTAACCCCTCTTCCCAAAATTTTGAAAATATTTTTCTATTCTTATTTATTTGAATTAAATGGTGATTTTTTAGAATTTAATAAATATCCCTTGTATCTATCTAAAGTGTGTGCATAAATATATTATTCCATATACCTATATATGTGAGTATAAGGATGGATTTATACATATATTAGTCCTATAGTCTATCCATGATTTTATAAATTTATATATTCTTGGTGGGCCTAAGCCATATATATATTTTATACATGGATGCAAAATATTATATAGGGCCTTATGGGTCCCATTGGTATATTATATAAATTATTTATGGCCTACAACTACTACTTACTTGTTAGGGCCTCTCTCCCATTAAACCTATTCCAATCTGATAATTCTACTATTATTATTGCCATTAAAATTATATCTCTTAAATATTAGAATAATGTTTTATCCCAAACCTAGTACTTCCAAATCGTGCTACCGATCGTGCTACCGACTCCTCGCGCACACATCCATTTCTATATCCCTAACTCGCACTTCCAAATCGTGCTACCGACTCCTCGCGCTAACTCAAATTCGTTCGTACGATTTCCTCGTACCTACTCAACACGTTTCCGAACAAACTTCCATACTAACTCAACATAAATTCGACCGGTTCGACCATTTCCTCGACGTAGCATTCGTTCGCTATGCTCAGCCTATCGTTCGACTTACGCTTAACGACTCTCATCCGACGTATCATCCATAAGTACGACTTCGCACACAATCGTTCGACTCAATTCATCGAAGCATACTTCCATCGACTTCTCCCAAGTCATTCCCACTCGAGTCTCGGCACTACTTCGTCCGTTGAGGACAACATATCGTATCAACATAATCGTCTCGATGTAACCTATCGCAAGTCACCAACCGGTTTAACATAGCTATCGTTAAGTGGTATTCCATATACCACTCAGGATCGAGCCTATCGTTATCGACACAATACTTCGCTATACTTGCTCGCATAATTGGTTTTACATATACCACTCGGAATCGAGTCATTACTCGACATCACACTTTGCATAGGTCCGACTTCTATCTCAACTTAACCGTCCCGTATGGCGATCCTTCCGATCCTAGCTCTAGCGTTCGCTCAAGTTGACATACATTCGATCTAACCGTACCATGGCGATCATATCGATCCCACCCGCAACATTCACTTATTCAAAGCTCAACACAACATATGGCCAACATACACGTTCGCCTACTCAAACTCGAATTAGCGACCATCTCGACTCGTACTATCACATTCGCGATCTTCGAATCCCGCTCGTTGTAACTCGTACAACAACTCATCCTCAATACATAAGATCTTTACTCAATCTCGTGCAACATATCGCTATCCATCCGCATAGCCATACAACGCACATCATACCGTATCGACTCGTTGCACCGACGTAACGAACGATTCACGACTTGCTGCACTCCGTGCAACCCACAACACATAATCCATTCGCATAGCAACATAACACGCATTGCCTCACATATCGACCCGTTGCACTTCGTGCAACCAACAACACATATCTCTCGCACTTCGTGCGACCAACAACACATATTTTCTCGCACTTCGTGCGACCGATAACACATAACGCCTCGCACTTCGTGCGACCGACAACACATATATATCATTGCACTTCATGCAACCAACATCACCATATTCGCTGTACTTCATGCGACTAGCATCCTATAACGCTTGCACTTCGTGCAACCAATATCCCATAACTCGTTGCACTTCGTGCAACCAACACTCTCCGATGGCACCCGGAGATAACGTGATAGTCACGACATACTTGTGGCGGACGTACTCACTTAATATAGACTTATTGTATGGAACATCCAATGTAGCGTCGAGCAGATCCATGAGCCATGCGGTTGCGAAAACAACTTAGAGTCAACTGAATTCGATAGCGAAACAACTGAGGGTCAAAGAGATTCACGTATGGTCCAAAGGATGGAACCGCTCTGATACCAACTTGTCACGCCCCGATCCGGGAAATCGCTCGTCCTCGCTAGATTTAACCCGAATCATCATCCTCGCTGGGGCGTGATGCCGCACGAGCCTGGAGTTGCGCTCATGCAAGGCAAGATAACAGGTTCACATAGAACTATCTCAAATCGATAACATAAGCAGCGGAAGGAAACAAGGTAAAACATAAGAATCTCTTTTATTGATTTTGAACTGAAGATTACAAAGGCTCTCAATAGCCCAACATATATTGCCAATTGGCTACAATGCTCATGATCTCTCGAGCTCACAAGGGATTACATTGTTCTATACATTATGCCTCTGTATAGCCACCAAGTAGTTTTCGGCCGAACATCTCCATGTCTCAAGTCCAAACGCCTATGCGGAAGCTCCTCTTGAACGCCAAGGACTCCATGCCTCGGCACGTCCAAGCCAAGCTCCGTCCCGAGCCGATCATAACCTGAGCCTGCACATAAACTAGTGGGGGATTAGTGCTTTCGTCCTCGCTTCGTACTGATCAAGACCCGCTCGCACCCAAACCAAACACTAAATCATTTTAGTGAACATGCATCTTAATTTGTGATCTTTCTATTTAGCCTTAGGATCAATTTCATGGCAATACTCATGTATACAAACTTATCATCATGTGTCCGATACCGTGTTCCTGCAGCAGATACAGTTAGACATAATCTGAACATAAACATAGTGATCGTGCACATCCCGTCCCATATTGCCTAGCATGCACGGGTTAGAACTTAACATAAGCAATCATACGATTCTCGTTTAACAACCAATCATAAACGTAAACATATACATAATGGGTGGCAGGCCCTGCGCCTGCACCCAGCTCTCATCTCAGCCCACCGGCCCTAACTATATAAAGGTCACGGTGTTTCGTACCGTAATGGACTTGGCATCTCATATGTGTAAGCCTACAATCGCTTCGATACGGGTTGCTAGCCCAGTATCCGAAGGATCCCAAACTTACGGATATCATAGCTTATCACAGCACTGGACGGTCGCAATCCGTCCGAATGTTGTGCACCATAAATACCACACATAATTCTCTCCTAGGCCGAACGGTCCCGGCGCCCCGACGTAACCGTTCGAGGGAAGCCGCACCCGTGCACGGGCAATCCGAGTCCATTGACCATACAATACGTACCATATCATACAATCCATAGCATACCAAGCGATCTCATATTCCATAAACATAGTCTGGCACATAAACGGTTTCCCGTGCCATAAACGGTTTTCCATGCCATAAACATAATCCACCATTCATATGGGGAGCTCCTTCGGCGTTATGCCCCAACACATCCATATTGATGCACGACGCCCAACGGCTTAGTCATCTCATACTCGTATTCACGCGTCCCGTTCATAATGTTATTCGCATAATCTACCACCGTATTTACTTAGTCATTTCGTAGCTTAAGTGCACAAAGGCACGCTCAGCACCATAGTCAATGTTCTACGCCTAGAGTTCAATGTTCTCGGAGGCGTGCACGTGATGCACATCTCAATATCATCTTTCATTGTTCTACCATCATTGCCCTATCGCGACCCGTACACTTGATGCACGTCGTTTCAATTGTTTGATTGTTCAATGTTTTATCTTAATGTTTAACATACACTTAGACCTTTCGTCGCTGAGCCACGCTCGCTAACTCGATAACATCTTACGCATACCATAACATATTTTATTAGACGTGAAGGAATAGGGAGAGAGAGTCAAGAATCCGCCTACCTTAAGCCGATACGCCTTGCCGTTTCGCCGATTGAAGCGTCTCGCTTCCATAACTCGATCGTATAGCTAACTCCCAGACTTAGCCAATCCTTAGAACTACTCGATTGATTTGGCCTATCGCGCCCATTCCACGATCTGTAATCCAGCATAAAGGCATAGCCTGCACACCAGATCAACTAACATTAGCACTTGCTCTAACGGAACTTATCCATTGCATCGATTCGATTCATAGATTCCAACCGACTCAAAGCTTACCTTTGGCTAACGTAACACTTGCATCGATTCGCATTGATACCTCATCGGGTCAACGCAACTCTTCGAGTCAACGACTCATCGTAATGCTCCGTACGGAGCAGGGCATTACAGTGTGGGCTTTGACGGAATTCAAATTGGTTACGTGTGCACGACAAATTTGATGCGTATCCGTCAAAATTTATCGTATCGACCTCTATGCAAAATTTTCAATTACTTCGTACGCGCTCGTCAGATCGATACGAAACTTGAGCCAATATGACCGTATCATTTTTTGGTCCTGTATACCAAGTTTGGTCTGATTCTGAGACAGTTGATCGGATCGTCATTTTGCGGGCCCCATGATCCGACTCAACGGACGATTTTGTGTACGGCCCACCGGAATCCAACTTTGGACATACGGTTGGGTTCAAATCATCGAAACGAATCCGTAAACATGTAGTTTGACGACTTTAGAGACTATTGACTCTGGCACGCTTTTCGGTGTAAAGCGTTTCCAACGACGGACACCGTTTTGGCCCAAAATTATGGTTTTGCCCCTGTATCCAGAATTGGACTTAAAGGACAGGCAATCCTAGCTAATTTGACTATTCTGAGAATGTTGGCAATGTTTGTTTCAGCTTTCGAAGACATGTTGTGAGATTTAGACTTTATGGCTTACTAGTTGACGGTATATTGTTGGTTCTTTGTGCTACCACCAGGCATGATACATTACCTTCCTCTACAGTTTATTTGCATGCTTATAGTTTTCATATTTTATATATGTTATCATCTTATTCTCTAGTTGATGTGAGTTTATCTATATGTTTCCTGCATTCCATGTTCTACTAGATTATCGTCTTGTTTGTATATCAGTTTCATGATTAGATAGTGTAGTTACACCAGGCTTGTTCACTTTGTAGTTCATGCTAGAGTTGTCCTTACCCGTGTCTTGACATGAGTTGTACATTGTCTCACTTGTGCCTCAACTGAGTCGTGTCTTGGAATGAGTACGTGTAGTTGAACTGCTAAATCCTTGTTATCATTTCCTAAACCAGAGAGTCCACACTCGGGACGAGGGTTGACCATTTGTACCAAAGAGTCCACACTTGGGACGAGGGCATTTGTCTTGATCTGTTTACATCCGTGAGTTCACACTCGGGACGAGGATGTTGTTTATTTGCACCAGAGAGTCCACACTCGGGACGAGGGTGCCTTGCCTTGAACTAACCAGAGAGTCCACACTCGGGACGAGAGTTAGTGATTAGTTCAAACCTGCGAGTCCACTCGAGGCGAGAGTTTGGTATTCCATTGATCTCGTGTTCACTTGTTCATCCAGCAGTTCATTTACGTGTAGTTGTTCTTGTATTCCAGTTCATAGTCACCTGTCAATAGCCACTTTGTCAATAGTCACTTGTTAGCAGTTTTGGTCATAGTCTTTTGCCATGTGTATGTCTCTTTCCTTGCTTATATCCTGTTTATAGTTTATGCATGATTAAACTGCTATATAGGCATATTTTATGTATCTTGTTATGTCTCCTGAGGACCTGATGATCTCTTCAGATTTAGCGATTGCATGGAGTTAGTTAGCAGAGCGGGATAGTAGATGATTATGATGCATGATTCAGGTATTTGTCAGTGATATTACATTGTTATCCTTTCGTGCTTTACATTCCTTATCATGAGATATCCTGCTTATTGATTCAGTTTAGAGACTCTTGTTATATTCTTTGGAGTCTTATCGGCATATATGCTAGTCGGCTGCAGACCACGATCCATAGTGTTCATTTATGCTTTATAATCTTATTGTGGATTGAGATATAGATTTATTTTGCAATGATTTGGCAGTTTACCATGCCCTTGACAGCATTTACGTATTCGAGTCGGGCTGGAGTCCGCTCGATACGTAGCTGGCTTGCGCACGTGCTTGCATCCGAAAAACGGGTACGGATCGTGACAAGTTTTTTTGGTAGTCTATGCAGGTCAGAGCATATCATTTCGGTTGCATTACTGTACCGAGCGAGCCTACGATAGGATTAAGCATGACTAAGGATCTCAATCCACAACTGATTTTAAAAAAAATTCCCCTTGAATTCGAATATCGCCTTTGAACTCCATATTTGGACTCTATCCTACATTTTTTTGAACTTTTATCCTTGTTTCCTGTCTCCCCTTATTTCGGAAAGGCGAAGGCTCGTGCTTGATGGATGCTCTAGAAAACAATTACTCAAAGATGGGGTAAATTGTATAAATAGCTCATTTATTGTTATTACTTTGATTGCTTTGGTAGATAATGAGTGATGTTATGGATACAAAAAGAGTGGTATTAAGGATGCTATAAGTCATAGGTACATAAATGTAAAGAATTCTATCAAGGATCGGGTAGAAGAATCATGAGACTTTTCCTTAGGCACATATAATGTCTTTTAGTAAATGTTGAGTTTAGATAGAGTATGGGTGATCAAAGGTGGGTAGACGTTCTTAATATACAATTTGATTCTTTAGTGGAAAAACCATTGTTGAAAGTATTGATGAATATTATTAGTATTTGTCGATAAATCAATGTCAATTGCAGACTTGAATGAACGAAGAAAAGTAGATTAATAAAAGTTTCTAGTTAGCTAAACTTCATTGCAATTATGTGGAATATAAAAAAAAGTTTGAGGATTGGACTATGGAAGTTTAAATGTATTAAATGTTTGCGATTGTGGATAAGAAATTTTTTTATTTGGAGGTGATTAGAAATTAAATAGGTGTATTGTAGGTTAAAATTTAGGTTTTGAACTATATGATTGATTCTTACTACATTGACCAAGATGATATAAATATTGGTTTATTTTGGATCAAGATAGTAAAGGAATAAGTTTTAAGCGATACCATGGTGATGAACCCAAATTAGGATTGGATTGATTGATCCTTAGGAATATGACTAGTACTATGTATAATACCCAGTAGGTCAACGGTAATAACAGATAAGTTGATTACTTGGGTAATCATAGATTTTGAGAATAAAACCGAAGAAAGTTCTTTAGATCAAAGAGGGTAGAAGTTCTCAAAGGATATGTGGATTTATTCAAAGAATATAGTACTAGTGAGTTTAAATTTTGAGGAATTTGTGGTGTAGATCGATTGAAATTGAAGTGTTTAAATTTCGAGGACGAAATATTTTTAAGGTGGGTAGATTTGTAACCCATCTTCCCAAAATTTTGAAAATATTTTTCTATTCTTATTTATTTGAATTAAATGGTGATTTTTTGGAATTTTATAAATATACCTTGTATCTATCTAAAGTGTGTTCATAAATATATTATTCCATATACCTATATATGTGATTAAGGATGGATTTATACATATATTAGTCCTATAGTCTATCCATGATTTTATAAATTTATATATATTCTTGGTGGGCCTAAGCCATATATATATTTTATACATGGATGCAAAATATTATATAGAGCCTTATGGGTCCCATTGGTATATTATATAAATTATTTATGGCCTACAGCTACTACTTACTTGTTAGGGCCTCTCTCCCATTAAACCTATTCCAATCTAATAATTCTACTATTATTATTGCCATTAAAATTATATCTCTTAAATATTAGAATAATGTTTTATCCTAAACCTAGTAAATGTTTGAACCATTTGACTGCTTCTTTTTTTCTTTCTACTGTCGTCGCCCCATTGACCATCCGAGTTACTGCAGCGTAGGTGGTAGTGAAGTTCCTCAACTTGCATTCTAGTAATTAGGTTTGCGATAACCCTAGTTAGTTAATGATATCAAGCCGTAGGCATTGATTGGTCATGCACTTTTGATTGTACTTTACTCTATATGCTCTTATGTCAGTGAGTGGCTAGTGGCTAAGTTCTGCTAGGGAAAAGATCTGCAATCCCGGTCCTTGTTGGTTTAAGGGTTGTGGCTTCAATTTCTAGTAGTTCCTAAGTCCTTTATTGCTCTTTGGCTTATTATGTTCCATAGCTATATTGTTCACTATTTCCATTCAGTCATTTTATTCTCGAGATACGTGCATTGGTACCGCACTATCCCAAACCGTATTTATTTATTTCTGTCATTATGTCATTGTGTTATTTATAGGCTTTGTCGTTCACCTTGAGCTTCCTTGTGGTACTTGCTATTTGGGGGTCTGACTCTACTGGTTTTACATGGCCATGTTCAATAGTTGATCTCGAGGATCTACCGTCTTCTTCTCCGGATGGTTCACACTCAGAGGACCGACACGGATTGGTGAGTGGGTTACCTTATCTCCCACTCCATTGTTGTATTTTCATTTTGTGGTATTTAGCCAAGGACATGTATTAGTCCTTGTATCTGGGTTTTGTTCCCTCCGTCTTCGTACGACGTAGATGTATATTCTGGACCATGGCTAGTTAGACATTTATGTACCTTTGGTATATTCAGTTGATGTATCTTTTCATTATGTCAACTCTCATGATTATGTATGTTTTTGTGTTTGGGACGCCTTACCCATCTCATATATAATTTTCTCTTTATTGCTTCTTCTGTTGATTGGATTGAGATAGGATTTCTTCGACCTTAGGAGTCGTCAGTGGCATGATAGAGTCCACCCACTTGTCTTCTAGACAACTTTGATCGCATATTGGGGTACTGGCGTACTCTAATATACGTAGTTGGCTTTGTTTCGCCCTCGATCTCCATTATTTTGGTTCTGGGGCGTGACAGTAGGCCAGTCTCCTGTATCAGTAGCGACACACACGTCTTTTCGATAGCTTTACGGTGGATTACAGATGCAGTAGATCCCACACACTGTGTCCACTCGGTTTCCCCGATATATTAGAGCCAATTTGATTCACTACAAATTTCAGAGGTAAATTAAATCATTCTACATTCATTTATTAAGTTTATTATGTTTTATTATCTTATAATTATTTGCCATAAAATAGGTTCAAATGGTGCCTTATAGTATGAATCCTTATCCTCCTGAGATAGAACGAACAATATACGATTTAAGTCTCCACAAGTTTTACATAATATACCATGGAGACATAATGTATCATCCAGCTGATCATGTTATGTGGCAATTCGGTATGAAACAACATATACCCGAAGACCGCCATGCTACAATCGTGGTAGAGGAAGTGCAACCGCAAGATCTTGCAAGTTAATTCCTGCATGGAATTCCAGACTGGAGACACATAACATCTCACATTTATCTCAGAACATAGCAACTATGGAGGATTATAAGTTATTTTAAATTTAACCAATACTTTTTTCCATATGGTATCCTATGCTTATATTTTTTTAAAAGGTACAGTTTACAGGGATATTGCGTATAGAACTTGGTGGGGATCTCCAATTATAAGCAACAGACTCTACTTATATCAGGAGCCTCGATTCCAGCATAGAGCTATAGATGATTACAGCTTGCGTGAATTTTGTGAACATATAATAAGAAATGATGTAAGTAATTTATTATTCTAAACCAATATTTCAGCTTATATAAGAACTGATGTAAGTAATGTGTTATTATTTTAGGTTCCAGCTTTGGAGCAAGCATATGATAACCCAAATCTAGAAGTATTGAAGACGATGGTAAGAAATTTTTTGGATTGGCTGAAAGCAGATCCGGAACCTCCGAACCCTCCACTACATATTCTGTCAGATTATCCGGCAGGCATTATTAGCCAACGACAACCACTTCTCCGAAAGGTCAGGCACCATATCACCCAACCAGATCCTGATAGCCTGCCTCAGCAAGCTGACGAGATCCCCCCTCAGCAAGCTGGCGAGGGGACTTCGCAGTGGGCTGATCAGGGGACTTCGCAGTGGGATGGCCAGGGGACTTTGCAGTGGGCTGGCCAGGGGACTTCGCAGTGGGCTGGCTAGGGGACTTCGCAGTGGGCTGGCCAGGAGACTTCGTAGTGGGCTGGCCAGGAGACTTCACAGTCGGCTGGCTAGGGGACTTTGCAGTAGCCTGGAGTAACAGATTGGTTTGAAAGTTATGGTCTAGATGGAAATTATTATACACAGCTGCTAACGACTCCATCAGCACCGGTGCCCATGCAACATGAGGATACCCAAGACGAAGGTGGTGATGCGCCCCCGAAGAATACGATGGGAAGGAGAGCGCGACTCAATCTCAGAGAAGTTGATCGTTCGGACTATTGGCAATTAGACAGACAAAGAAGATAGATGAATATTTTGTACTTGTATGATGTTTTTTTCATTTATATAAAAGACAGCTTCCTTTCAAAAACTATTACAATTACTTCGCATGATGTTTTCTTTTCATTCTCTTGGTTGATTTGTACATCTCCTTGTATTGTGCCCTAAACCATTACAATTACTGCCTCGAAGATATCTTGAAGATTGATCATTTGCAAAAATACGATTCTTCTTTGATCTTCCGGCTTTGCGTCGTACGTCTAGTACTCCAATGTCGCCTCTAACCAATGCACTTTGAATGTTGTAAGGGACTGGAATTGGTTCCAAGTGTGGCTTGTAGACACTTTTTAATGCTTCTTTTGAAAATATAGCTGGATAATAATGCTCAATCCTAATATTACAACAATTACAAGCATAACATCGTGTACACATGGAAGAAAAGTCTGATACAACTTTAAACATGAACAATAGTTTTTATTTAAATGAACAACATATGTTCTATTTGTTTTACGATATAATATTTCAAATAAATGACCAACTATATGTAACATTTCAAGCTGATGGTCTTCTTTTGTGATACGAGCCATCGTTTTTAACATCTTCGGACAAAAATTTATTTCAAGATTTTCAGCTTGTTGTCTGTTCTTGTCCTGAAGTGTTATAATCTTGGCTCGAATACCATCAAGTAGTGTTGTTATTGGTTTATCATGAAGATGTTTAATCCAATTATTGAAACATTCAGCAAAACTTAACCGTGTTAATATCTAACCTTGGACAAGAAGAATAAGCTATAATTCAATGTGAAAAAAAATAATATTTTCATCATTTACTCAACGAGCCAATTGTAAACATCTATGTTTTCAAATTTAATTATTTTTAAGCAATTATTTGCATCTGTTTCATTATAACATCTTGCAAGATACTTCAAAGTACGTTGAAAATGCTTTGATCTGCATACCGATTTCAAATTTTGTTTAAAATGTTGAATACAAAAAAATGTGGCAATTCCGAAAAAATAGCAGGCATGACATTTATCAATCCTTTTTGTTTATCTGATATTAAAGAAATTGTATTCCACGCATCAAAAAATCTTTCAAAAGATATTCTTAAACCGTTTAAAAAGCAAGTCCAAGAATCAGTGTTTTCACTCTCAGCAACAACATAAGCTATTGGATATAATTGATAGTTAGGATCTTGAGCACAAGCAATAAATAAAATATCTCTATATTTAGAGGAAAGAAAAGTAGCATCAATAATAATCACATGTGAACATCCTATTATAAATCCATCAATGCATGCCTTAAAACAAATAAAAATTCTTTCAAACCAATTATTTTCTGTAATCTTCATAAAATATTGGCTACCTGAATTTGTCTCAATAATTCTAAGACCATACTCTTCTAGACTAATATATGCATCAATATAACTGCCATTTATTTTGGATAGAGCAAGTTCTCTAGCTTTCCAAGCCTTACAGTATTTAATATATATTTGATGTTCCCTAAATATATCTTTTACAACATGCGATGGACTATACGACTGATTATCTCAAATTTTATCAATAATCTGGTTTTTAACCCATATAGTAGTAGGTAATGGATGAAAACCTGTTGTAAGTCCACCTAAACAATAATGTATAATTTCTAGCGTAGCAATAGAAAATCTTTCGCCTCTACCAATGGCTTTAACGTATAATCTCCAATGATAATTAAAATATTACATTTATATATAATTCCAGTAGCATTGTTTAAAGTAGCCGAACAAGTAAAATTATGTTTAATTTCTATATAACTAATAAAACTTCTAAATTTAGAACGATTCTCAAATTATTTTTCAATAAATAATTCAAGAGTGCTAAGACTATCAACAGAATCATCAAATTCATCATCAAAATTTTCAATTAGATCATCACTATTTTCATCATCGTTATTACCGTCATCTACTATATGTTCTTTTTCAGTAAATAGAATAACTTGGTGAGAACAACTAGAACCAACATTAACATTTATGTTAGAAGCAAGTATACTACTTACATTATTAATTCTTGATGGGAGTGGAGTGACATAGATATTAATATACGATGATTGTGCGTTAACTTCAAGAATAAATTTCCATGCTTGTTCACTATCTACATTTATACAATTAGATACGAAAATATGTACTAATATAAATTCATAATCGATAGAATATTGATCAATAATTAGATTATGTAAATTAAGAAACGAAATATTTCGATCAATTAAAAGAACTTGAGTTAAATCTCCTTCATAAGCTAACCTGTTTAGGACACCTCCAAGCGAGTATAGTATTGTTAGATTTTTATCCATGCTGACAAGAAGATGAGCTTTCAAATGGAGGTAGGATGAGAGGAGCTTCAGCAATTTCAACGAAGCAGAATGTGATGAGCTTCTTACTGAATGAGAGATATTGTGAAGGGAATGAAAAAAATTTAGAGAAGAGGTGATTGCTTGGTTTGATACTTATGCATAGGAATGTCGTATAATATAGCAGTTGGAATTGGAACGTTGGTTTGATACTTATGCATAGGAATGTGGTATAATATAGCCGTTGGAATTGGAATGTTAGAATTGTAACGTTGGAATTGGAACGTTGGGAGGAATTGAACTAGCCCACCTCAACCCAATTGTAAATCAAACAACTAAAAAACCTAAACCCAAACCAACCAAAAAAAAAAACATCACCACCCAAAAAAAACCATTAAACAAACTCCACCAAAAAAACCAAAAAAAAACACCCAATAAACCAAACAAACTGATAAACCAATAAAATAATAAACCAACTCCAACCAACGCTCAAATTCAGCCAGACTGTTTGGCGGAAATTGTGCATGCTCGTTTTCCGCCAGACGGTCTGGCTGAACATATCGTTATATGTATTTTGTGAAAGTTTTTATCTTCCAGCAAATATTTAATAAATTTTTATCTCTACAGCAAATTTTCTGTAATCCAGTTTGTACTTCCACCGAATTACGATCATGCATAATTTTTTTTTTTACTTCTAATGAAAATCGACAATGACTATCAATCAACTCCTTTGACCTACATTAATAAATGAAATAAATATTTAAGTTGTACCATATTTATTTTACTATAATACAAAGTGCATTCCACTTATTTGAGGGTATTTGAGTCATAATTCAAGCTGCAACCACTTAAATGGGGATTAAAAGAGTCAACTGTTAGGTCATTGACAATTTTTGTTAAGTGAGGTTTCATACATCATGATAATTCTATGAGGTACAACTTGAATTATGGTAAAACAAGTGAGAGAACACAAAAAATTAGTGTAAAAAATAGTTTTAGTGTCAAAATTTTCAATGTTTCTGAACGTCTAATCTACTGGCCTCCCTCTTGTCTTCGTCAAATTATTTTTGTCTGAAAGCCTGATCTATTGGCTCCCCTTTGTCAAAATCCTATATTCGCCCCTGATGGGTGATATTATTTGAAATTTTAACTGATAACAAACACTAGTCTCTTCTTCTTTTGGGAACTTAGGACTGTATATCTTTGTTATCTCTACTGCACCGAGAGTATATATATATATATATATATATATATATATATATATATATATATATATATATATATATATATATATATATATATATATATATATATAAGAATACTCATTACAGACTCCCATACTTGCTACAGCTGATACATCCATTTCCTCTCAAGCTCAACTCTATAAACCTATTAAATTTGCACCTCCTCCATTATCTTAAGATCAGAGTTAATGTTGTTTATTAACCCGGAGTATGATATACTTCGTCCTTCAAATACTCGTCTGTTATGTTTCCTTCATACGTGCCAGACTACTGACAGTAGCCTTAGCCTCACCCTGCGGTATACCCGTTGTTGTCCTTGGGGTGTGTGTGGTATAGAGGCAGATGCACACGGGTTCCAGTGGGGGGGCGGTGCTCCCACTGGAAAAAAATAATTCAATTTTTTTTTCCATTATGGCAGATGGGTTGCAGCCTTGCAGGCGGCCTGTCTCTGGAGGGCGGCAACAACAGTGTGTGGTGGGGCCCCCTAGTAAAATCTCATCCTTTATAATTGTGTTCCCATTATAATCTCATCATGGATCCGTCACTATATATATATATATATATATATATATATATATATATATATATATAATAGGAAGGTGAGGTGTCACCTCACGATGAGGTGACTATATGTCACCCCAGTAGAATCTAATAATGTTTGTTGAACTTTTTGTCCCAAACTTTTGCATCCTAGCCATGTTCCAAAAATTGAGAACATAAATATACAGGAATTTCTGCAGAATAGGAACCAACCAAAATGGCTTCAATATCGCTACTGCTACGTTTCGGAAACGATTACAAAGTGTGTAGCGCTCAACACCAGTGACGCTAATGCTACTTTTTCGGAAATGATTCAAAATTGTGTACAATTGATTCTTTATTTAGAGTTCTCTGGCCAGGCTATTAAAAAAAAGTGTGTATAATACTATAATTGACTCTGTATCTAGAGTTCTCAGGCCAGGCTATTAAAAAAAGTGTGCATAATACTATAATTGACTTTTTATTTAGAGTCCTCTGGCCAGACTATAAAAAAGTGTGTATAATACTATTATTGACTCTTTATCTAGAGTTCTCTGGCCAGGCTATTAAAGAAAAAGGCAGTACTGCTTCAGATACAGCCATCCTAACGAGTATGATTCTACTAATGGTTGTGATTCCAGGTGCAATTTGGTCGGGCTAAATCTGTTGGCACATTATTATTTTGATAATATTAACAGAATCTTCGTAGTTTAGTTTTCTCTGTTTTCAGATTGATATCATTTCAGAAGCTCTACTACATAAAGTCTATCCATTCAAGTTTACCATCCATAGCCTTGAAGACTGAAGTAAAGACCGGCACCCTTTGCATAGACGGCTTCCTACACTGCATGATTTCGAGTCTGTACAAGGTCTAGGTCTTTCTGTAAACACTTAAGGTTGGATGACAAACTAAAAGCTTTCTACTTCTTTAAATCAAAAATCAATATCCTATAGATCGGCATACCGGCGGTATGCTCCGGCACACCGGCGGTATACCGTTTTATTGTCCATAAAACCTTTTGTGAGAAATGTAGGCATACCGACGGTATGCTCTGACATACCGGCGGTATACCGCTTTTGTGGACCGCAAAACGTTCTGTGACAAACCTCGGCATACCGGCGGTATACCGTTTTATTTTCCTCAAAAACATTCTGTGATAAACGTCGGTATACCGACGGTATACCGCGGCATACCGACGGTATACCGGATTACGAATATTTGATTTTTGAATGTCATAGACTGCATTAATGGCAGCATTAAATGCTTCCAGCGGATATTAATATGACCGTTATTGTTTGACCGGTATACCGACGGTATGCCGGTGCATACCGACGGTATGCCGGTCAGGATGTATCCAGGAGCATTAAATGCTACCTACTCTTGGTTTCTCTATAAATGAAAGCCTTCTCTCTCTTGAAGCTTTTACCAACTCTTGCCATAAATTTTCCAAACAACCAAGAGCTCCACCATTAATACTCTACCAAGCTTTTTAATTGTCATCCTCTCCCAAAGTGCTAGAGTATTTAAGAGTTGTAATTTTTTATCTTCACGTGTTAGAAGATCAACAAGTTCTCTTCTCATCTATTTGAAGTTGGCGAGCCTTCGTAAGAAAACTAGTGTGTTGAAGTTGGCGAGTCTTCGGATCCAAACTCGTGTTGAAGTTGGCGAGTTCATCGGATCCAAACTTGTGTGTACTATTTTGATTAAATAGTAGATTTAAGTCGGAGAGAGTTTCGGGACTGGATTGTCTCAAGAGAGGATACCAGGATACATCTTGTGTTTGATATTCTTACTCTTTCCTTTTATTTGTCATATATTGCTTCTTGTGCTCTAGTTATTTTTTATTTCCCTATTCACCCCCCCTCTAGGGTTCTACAATTTGTATCAGAGCTTTGTTCTCTTGATTTGGATTTACATCCTTTGAGTGATCCATGGCCACTAATCCTAGTATCAACACCTTCCACAATGAGGGACACTCCACAAATAGGCCTCCCCTATTTGATGGAACCAACTATAACTACTGGAAGATTAGGATGAGTATTTATCTGAAGTCCATAGATTTTGATTTATGGCATTGTGTGATAAATGGTCTCCCTACTCCTTTCAGAGTTATTGAGGATATTGTCTCTGACACCCTTAGGGACACACTTACTGAAAACACCAAGAAGCTTGCTAGTCGAGATGCCAAGGCTATGAACGCTCTTTATTGTGCTCTCGATAGTAGTGAATTCAATAGAATCTCTACTTGCAAGACTTCCAATGAGATTTGGAAGTTGCTTGAAGTCACACACGAGGGTACTTCACAAGTGAAGGAATCCAAGATTAGTAGACTCACGCAAGAATATGAGTCCTTTAAGATGAAGCATGATGAATCTATTACTTGCATGTTTACTCGTTTTGGTGATATTATTAATCCTCTCTCTTCTCTTGGTAAGGAATATCCTGCTCATGAAAAGATCAGAAATTTTTTTAGAGGATTGACAAAAGGATGGAGTCCTAAAGCTACCGCAATCATTGAGGGGAATGACCTGACAGTCATGAATCTTGAGACCCGTATGGGGAAGCTTATGACTCACGAACTCGATATGAAAGATCAAGAGGAATCTTCCAAACAAGAGAAGGAGAAGGCCAAAGAGAAGGAGAAGTCTCTTGCTCTCAAAGTTACAAAGTCCTACTCCAAGGATAGCTCCGACGACAATGAGTCGGACGATGATGAAGAAATAGCTCTCACGGCTAAGCACTTCCAGAAGTTCCTCAAATTCAACAAAACCAACCGCTTCAGACGGGACAATAAGGAAGATCCGACGTGCTATCAATGTAGAAGAACCGGACACATCAAGAGGGACTGTCCTATGATAAGAAAAGTTTCAAGCAAGTACGAGAAGCCTAGCAAGGGAAGCTCGTCCTCCAGAAAATTTGCCAACACAAGCATTTGGTGTGAGAGTGATGCAAGCGACTCCGACAACGATAAAGAGTGCAAACACAATGCCAACGTTTGTCTCATGGCAACCGATGAGGTACTTGATAATCTCTCCTTAAATACTCTTACTTATGATGACTTGGAGAAAGCTATCCTTGAATTGCATGAAGAGCACAAAGGTGTTAGGAATAAATACAAGAAATCTCTAAAAGAGGTTGATGCTCTTCAACTTGAAGTAGAAAGACTCTCAAGCATCATTATTGATGTAAAGGAAAAATCTTCTGCTTCTGACACGGATGAGATAGAGTCTTTACGACTCAAGTTTCAAGAATCCCTTGTCACCATCAAGAAAAAGAATGATGAGATTTAATCCATGAGAAGAATTTATGAATTTGTTATGCATAAGGTTCAAGATGCTAATAGGAGATAATATGATACTTCTATTAAGTATAATGATCTTCTTGTACAGAGTAAGAAACTAGGTAATAAGAACACTACTCACATGCATACTCCAAGACACCTCCACACTCATCACAATGCTAGGCATACTTCTTACATGAACACTATACACAAATCCTTTTCTAACACAAGGAAAGGACCATTTGTTAAGAAAAACACTTCGCATCATGCTTTTTATTATCATCATCATAACACTAATGATAGAACTCCTCGCACTAGAGATTCACATATGCATGATACTCACACATCTTCTTCTAAATCCTCTATGATTTACAACTACTGTGGCTTGCTTGGACATACGACCAATTATTGTCATACAAGGAAACTTGTTGATAAGAAAGTTTTTAAGTGGGTTCCTAAGACTGACACTCAAGGACCCATACGATCATGGGTACCAAAATGTTCATCTTCAACTTATGTTGTAGGTGAAAAGTCCTTCTCATGCTAGAAGCAAGTGGATTCTCGATAGCGGTTGTTCACGGCACATGACCGGGGATGCTTCATTATTTACTACGCTATCGATGAAGAAGAAAGGACACGTCTCCTTTGGTAACAATCTTAAAGGTCACATTATAGGAAATGGTAATATCAGTTCCCCTCCTTATCCTTGTATTAAGAATGTGTGTCTTGTTACTAATCTTAAACACAATCTTCTTAGTATTAGTTATCTTACCGATAATGGTTATGATATCAAGTTTGTTAAGCTCAAATATTTCATTACCGATAGTTCAAGTGGATCTATTGTATATTAAGGCATTAGAGAAAATAATATCTATGTTTTATATCTTGTCGAAGACACTAACAATGACAGGTGCTTAGTTGCTAAGAACGATGAAAGTTGGCTTTGGCACATGAGGCTCGGACACACCAACATGGATACCATTTCTCGTCTTGCTACCAAGAAGCTCGTAAGAGGACTCCCAAATATCCCGTTCAAAAAGGATATGGTGTGTGAAGAATGCGAGAAGAGTAAGTTGACCAAGTCATCCTTCAAATCCATCAACTCTGTGAGTACCTCTAGACCTCTTCAACTTATTCATATGGATCTTTTTGGTCCTAGTAGAGTTGCTAGTCTTGGAGGCAAGCTTTATGCTTTTGTTTTGGTTGATGATTTTTCGAGATTTACTTGGGTTATTTTTCTTGCTTGCAAAAGTGATACTTTTCGTGAATTTGTGGCTTTTTGTAAACGTGTTCAAAATGAGAAAGGTTTTTCTATTAACAAGAATAGAAGTGATCATGGAGGAGAATTTGACAATGCTGATTTCAAAATATTTTGTGAAAATAATGGTTTTGGACATGATTTTGCTTGTCCACGAACTCCTCAACAAAATGGTGTTGTGGAGAGAAAGAATAGAACCCTTGGCGATATGGTCCGGGTTATGTTAAACCAATATAACCTCCCCTAATATTTTTGGGCGGAAACCGTTAACACGGCATGTCATGTTATATATAGGGTCTTGATTAGACCTATTTCTAAGAAGACTCCTTATGAGCTTTGGTTTGACAAAATCCCCTCTATTGAATATTTTAAAGTTTTTGGTTGTAATTGTTTTATTTTGAATACCAAGGATAACCTAGGCAAGTTTGAAGAAAAAGCCTATCAAGGAATATTCCTTGGATACTCTACTCATAGTAAAAGTTTTCGTGTTTTTAATAAAGAAGTCTTGTTGTCGAAGAGTCAATCAATGTCTCTTTTAATGAACTTAACTTTTCTACATTCTCCTCTTCCAATGATATTGATGACATCTCGTTTGGGTTGGAGAACTCCTCTATTGGAGATCGTCCTTCTTCATCTAACAATGAAGTTGTGACTCCTCCAACAAAAGAGTCTCCACCTCTCGAGCCTCCTCAAAAGGATCTCTCAAAAGAATGGAGATTTGTCACCAATCATCCTAAGGAACTTATCATTGGGGATCCTTCCTCCAGTGTTAGCACTAGATACTCCACTCATGATCTTTGTGCAAACGTGGCTTTTATCTCTCAAATAGAGCCTAAAAATGTTAATGATGCTTTTCTTGATGAATTTTGGATGATAGCGATGCAAGAAGAGCTAAATCAATTTGAGCGAAACAAGGTTTGGGAACTTGTCCCAAAACCTAGCAATCACCCCATTATTGGAACTAAATGGGTGTTTCAAAATAAACTTAATGAAGATGGGTTAGTGACTCGTAACAAAGCCCGATTGGTTGCTCAAGGCTATAACCAAGATGAAGGCATTGACTACGACGAAACCTATGCTCCGGTTGCTCGTCTTAAATCCATTCGTATGCTATGTGCTTTTGCATGCTTTAATAATTTTAAACTCTTTTAAATGGATGTTAAGAGTACTTTTCTAAATGGTATTATTAAAGAGGAAGTTTATGTAAAACAACCTCCTGGCTTTGAAGATTTTCAATTTTCAAATCACGTATTCAAACTCCACAAAGCCCTTTATGGCCTCAAACAAGCTTTCCGTGCTTAGTATGAGCACCTTAGCTCCTTTCTTGTCTCACACAATTTTTTTAAGGGCAAGGTTGACACAACACTTTTTATCAAATCCCATAGTGGCACTCTTTTATTGGTTCAAATTTATGTCGATGACATTATTTTTGGTTCTACTAACAATACTCTTTGTGTAGAATTTGTTAAAGTTATGCAGGAAGAATTTGAAATGAGTATGATGGGTGAACTATCATTCTTTTTGGGATTACAACTCAAACAAGGACCCAAAGGGACCTTCATCAATCAAGCAAAATATACAAAGGATCTCCTCAAGCGTTTCGAACTTGACTCATCCAAATCAATGAGGACTCCTATGGCAACAACGACAAAGCTTAACAATGATGAAGATGGCACATCGGTTAACATTCGTAAGTATCGAGGTATGATTGGTAGTTTACTTTATCTAACAGCTAGCCATCCTGATATCATGTTTAGTGTATGTCTTTGTGCACGTTATCAAGCAAATCCAAAGGAATCGCACTTATGTGCCGTGAAGCGTATTTTTCGATATCTCAAAGGCACCGTGAACATGGGCCTTTAGTATCCAAAATCTTTATCCTTTGAGCTTCACGGCTTCTCGGATGCAGATTTTGCCGGATGCAAGATTGACCGAAAAAGCACTAGCGGTACATGTCAATTCCTTGGGTAATCCTTGGTAGCGTGGTTTAGTAAGAAATAAAATTTTGTTGCTCTTTCAACCACTGAGGTCGAATATATTGCGGCCGGTTGCTATTGTGCACAAATTATTTGGATGTCACAAACACTCATAGATTATGGCATTTCTCATACTTGCACCCCTATTAAATGTGATAACACTAGCTCGATCAATCTCACGAAAAACCCGATTTGTCACTCACGCACGAAGCACATTGAAATTAGACACCACTTTCTTCGTGACCATCAACAAAAGGGGGATATTCGTCTTGAATTTATTGACACTACTTATCAGTTAGCCGATATTTTCACCAAACCCCTCCCGGAAGATCGTTTCGTTTTTCTTTGCCAAGAATTAGGCATTTTAAATTTTGACTCATAGTTCTTCTCGGCCGGCACACCGACGGTATACTGCAGTATACCGACGGCATGCCGATTTTGGTTCAGAATTAGGTTCTGTGCCAAAAAAATCGGTATACCGTCGGCAAACGTCGGCATACCGTCGGCAAACGTCGGCATACCGACGGTATACCGGTGCGCGGCGGACTGTTGTGTCAAATCCAGCAACGGGCCCACCTTTCTTCCCTTCTCTCTTTATTCCTTATTCTCCTCATTAATACCCTTCACACCAAATCACTTCCCTCTTTATTAACCACCTACTCCTCTCCTCTTCCCCATATCTTAACTTCCCATACATTAACTACCCATCCCTTCCTCTTCCCCATAACTCCTCTTTTATCTCCATCATTTCCAACCCACCCTTCCCCTTCCCAATTCCATAACCGTTCCCCTTCCCACCTTCTCCTTAAAAACCTTATTTTTCTTCTTCTTTTTCCTCCACTTCTCACAAAACCCTACTTCCTTCTCCACCTATCTTCTTCTACCAATGGCTGCCCCCAAGCGTGCTCGTTCCTCCTCCATCGCTTCGAATTCCTTTACCCCGGTGGCTCTCCCCCATGGATATGATCAGCGGGTCTTCACCTCTCCCTTGGCTGTCGAATCTTGGTTTCAACACTTCGTGCACCATAACGTCTACAAAGGCCGTGCCATCAACTGGAATCTCTTCCCCGGCCATGTTTCTCTCTTCCAAGAGGCCGGACTATCTTTCCTTCTTCGGCGTCAGGTGCCTGTCTACCCCGCTGTCGTTCGTCTCTTCTACTGCAACATGGTCACGGACATAGAGAACGGAGCCATTGAGACGATGGTCAACGACCGTCATTTCCGTCTGACGGCTCGTGACCTCTCTAGCATTCTTGGCGTCCCGGATAAAGGAGATGCTCTACCGGGCTTGGCTGCTCTTCATTCTTCGGCATCGGTCTCCTTTGACGAATTCTGCGCCACTTCATTGTAAGGGCCCCAACCCTCCTAATATCTCGGCTCTTTTCGCCCAACTGGAGCCGTTCTATTACGAGCTCCATAGGATCGTGTGCCACACCCTCTATCCCAAGGGCGGCAACTATGACGCCATTACTGGTGACGCCCTGGTATGCATGTAATACTTGTATTCGAGGAAGCCTTTCTCCTTCCCCAAGACTCTTCTTCATGCTTTCTTCGGCGTCCTGCCCGCGGGGAAGCAGAATCTCTATTATGGCTCCTTCATCACTCTCATATTGGAAGACAAGCAAGTCGACCTCTCCCAATGCTACTCGGACGGCGTCCCATCCTTCCTCGCTGTTTCTTGCTCTATCGGTGGTGCCTCCACATCACGTGCCTCCTCCTCCCAAGAGCCGCCAGCTTCCGCTCCTGCCGCACCCGCCTCTACTCCTCCTGCCTCCGGACGCTACATGCCGCTGACTCAGCAGCATTTCGATATGCGTATGGCTCAGGCAGAGGAGCAGATGCGAGCCAACACTCGTGGCCTTGGCACTCTGATTCAGTCTCGCTTCCATGACCAGGCCTATTTCATTCAGCGCACTCTTCAGGACCGGGACGCTTTTCTGGATCTGAATCTTCAGGATCCAATGTACAAGGCCTCCCGCTTTTCCGATCCCAATGCCTATGGTTTTATGTACCCGGACGGCATTGATCCTTTTGGCACTTTCCACCAGGCTCAGGATGGTGGGGATGATCCGGCTGACGAGTAGGGGTTGCTTCCTTTTTGATGGTGGTGTCGAATAAATGGTTGTCTTAGTTTGTTTGTGTTTGTGTCTTTTTTCTGTCTTTTGAGGTCCTTCGGGGACCAGTGGTTGGTTGTTACTTGTTGTTTGTAGTCCTATGGGGACTTGTTATCTGCTTTTTATTGTCTTGCTAACTCTCGTAGAGGAGAGTTTTTACTTTGGTCTTATGAAGTATGTTATGGGTGTCCTGCATGTATTCAATTTCCAACTTTATCTATCAATACATGCTTTTGTCTATGATACTGTGCTCCATATTTATGCTATTTTTTTATCATTATTATTTTTCCCATCTTTGACTAAGTGACAAAGGGGGAGAAAACGTATTGAGGGGGAGTTGTCTACCTACGGGGGAGTCACTCCCTGAAGATGCTATCTCTCTATTTTGTCAATTATCAAAATGGGGGAGATTGTTGGCACATTATTATTTTGATAATATTAACAGCATCTTCGTAGTTTAGTTTTCTCTGTCTTCAGATTGATATCATTTCAGAAGCTCTACTACATAAAGTCTATCCATTCAAGTTTACCATCCATAGCCTTGAAGACTGAAGTAAAGACAGGCGCCCCTTGCATAGACGGCTTCCTACACTGCATGATTTCGAGTCTGTACAAGGTCTAGGTCTTTCTGTAAACACTTAAGGTTGGATGACAAACTAAAAGCTTTCTACTTCTTTAAATCAAAAATCAATATCCTATAGATTGGCATACCGGCGGTATGCTCCTGCATACCGGCGGTATACCATTTTATTTTCCACAAAACCTTCTGTGAGAAATGTCGGCATACCGACGGTATGCTCCGGCATACCGACGGTATGCTCCGGCATACCGGCGGTATACCGCTTTTGTGGACCGCAAAACGTTCTGTGACAAACCTCGGCATACCGGCGGTATGCTCCGGCATACCGACGGTATACCATTTTGTTTGCCTCAAAAACATTCTGTGATAAACGTCGGTATACCGACGGTATACCGCGGCATACCGACGGTATACCGGGTTACGAATATTTGATTTTTGAATGGCATAGACTGCATTAATGGCAGCATTAAATGCTTCCAGCGGATATTAATATGACCGTTATTGTTCGACCGGTATACCGACGGTATGCCGGTGCATACCGTCGGTATGCCGGTCAGGCTATATCCAGGAGCATTAAATGCTACCTACTCTTAGTTTCTCTATAAATGAAAGCCTTCTCTCTCTTGAAGCTTTTACCAACTCTTGCCATAAATTTTCCAAACAACCAAGAGCTCCACCATTAATACTCTACCATGCTTTTTAATTGTCATCCTCTCCCAAAGTGCTAGAGTATTTAAGAGTTATAATTTTCGATCTTCACGTGTTAGAAGATCAACAAGTTCTCTTCTCATCTATTTGAAGTTGGCGAGCCTTCGTAAGAAAACTCGTGCGTTGAAGTTGGCGAGTCTTCGGATCCAAACTCGTGTTGAAGTTGGCGAGTTCTTCGGATCCAAACTCGTGTGTACTATTTTGATTAAATAGTGGATTTAAGCCAGAGAGAGTTCCGGGACTGGATTGCCTCAAGCGAGGATACTAGGATACATCTTGTGTTTGATCTTCTTACTCTTTCCTTTTATTTGTCATATATTGCTTCTTGTGCTCTAGTTATTTTTTATTTTCCTATTCACCCCCCCCCCCCCCCCCCCCCCCTCCTCTAGGGTTCTACAAAATCCTAACATGATCGGGTAAACTCGTTAATGTAGGTTAGGGTTGAAGATATTTAGGTTCAGACTCGGATTTGGGTTAAAATATTTGAACCCGATCAAAAATTAGATTGGGCTCGGGTTCATGTGTCGGATTACCCAAAGAACCCGAACCCAACATATATATATATATATATATATATATATATATATATATATATATATATATATATATATATATATAAAATTAGATTGAGCTCGGGTTCATGTGTCGGATTACCCAAAGAACCCGAACCCAACATATATATATATATATATATATATATATATATATATATATATATATATATATATATATATATATATATATATAAAATTAGATTGAGCTCGGGTTCATGTGTCGGATTACCCAAAGAACCCGAACCCAACATATATATATATATATATATATATATATATATATATATATATATATATATATATAGAGGAAGGATCAAGATCCCCACACTTTTTGCATCCCCATGCATCCCCTCTATTTGTACCGTTGGATGGTGCTTTAATTATCTAATCTTAACCGTTGATTTACCAATGGTTAAGATTAGATGACTTAAAGCACATCCAACGGATGTAAACATGGGGATGCATGGGGATGCAAAAATTGTGGGGATGCCTATCCTTCCTCATATATATATATATATATATATATATATATATATATATATATATATATATATATATATATATATATAACCTTTTTTTTCTAGGTGTCCTTTTTTCAAGCCGGATCGTGGCCCAAAGTCACCCAGCCGTCCAGGGGGGATTCGAACCCGAGATCTATGCTCGGATAGCCCCCGCACTATCACTAGATATATATATTGTTTCATACTTCTTAAATAAAAAAGTTTAACCTAAATTTTTTTCATCCAAACTCTTCTAACTCATTATCCTATATCTCAGTTTAGTTTGTATTTTGTAATGATCTAGACTTGATTGCTATTTGATCATGCGTTTAATATTACTTTTGTTTAAAATTATTTTAAATATTATATTAGAGCCCGATAAATTCGATGGACCCAACCCAACCCGACTCCAACCTGGTCCTCCGGGCTTGGTTTTGGACTTCATATGTTGAACCCGAGATCGGATCGGGTCAGGCTTGGACTCGGACTAGGCTTTTATGATTCAACGGGTTGGGTTCGGGTTGACCTCAAGCTCGACCCAACCCGTCCGAGTTGCACTCCTGCCCCCAACATAGTTTCGACCTCCATTGTGATGACAATATTGGAGGTTGGTGATACTGCTGGTATCACATGATCTGAGCCTGAGTTGGACAAAATGAAGAATCCATTTTGATTGCATGGAGGATGCATGATACTGAGAATTCCACTAGTATTGGTTGATCATGTGAAAGTTGTGTAATAAGCCTCCCCGAAAATAGTACTCTGCGTACCAAGAGCTAACAATCAAAGAAGGAAAATCTCACTCGCCAACAGCCTTAACACACACCACCAACAAGCAGAACCGAACACTGAAACTCAGACAAAAACAAGCACAAGGGCAAGTGGACGACTCGCTTTCGCAAGCTTGCATCGCTAGTCGTCCAATGATGTGAAAATGGAATTGTTTACACGCAACAGATGTCCCAACTCTACGAGAACTGCATCTGAATTGAACTTCTCAATGCTAGATCCAAACGATACACCTCTACATCCGAGATGAAATTATGAGATCAATCAACGTCCATGTCCTCGTGCCATTGATAGATCCATCAAAAACTGACTCGTAACTACAACTGGCATCCCAGCCAGGATTGATCATACTCACCATTATTGCACACAAAACATAGGTTCATAGCTAAGAAATAACCATTGTAATCATCCCGCTGAAACATGATAACACCACTTATTCTAGCACACCATATATTTACAATAGAAACATTGTTCGACAATATACTAACGTTCGCAAACGTACGCAAAGCCATTACCAGTAGTCAAGCATAGTCTAACGGAAACGAGTACTATTCCTCAAAAGCATTTTAAGTTCCCATCACCCTAGCGTCCACCTCCACCACCGTAGAGAGGACCATCCTTGCAGACTTCACCAGCTGCAAATAATTTATGTAAGCTTGATAATTACTTCCAAAAGAAATAGGTTAATTAGCATTTAGACCCTGGATTTTATACCAGCTTTAGAGTTTAACCTCCGATATGTCCAATTGGAAGAAAAGTTTGGACCCTGGATTTTTATTTTTGGTTTTCTTTTCCCATTATACCCACCTTCCCAAAATGTGTTGGTTGTTGTTATTGTACTCATGCTCAGGTATAATAGGAAAAAGAAAACCAAAAATAAAAATTCATAATCTAAACTTTCCAATTAGACATGTCAAGGCTTAAACTCGAAGCTGGTATAAAATCCAGGGTCTAAACACTAATTAGCCCAAAAGAAATAAAAGTACTTTCAGATACATTTACTTGTTTCTATACCTGGAAGCTTAACACCTTTGTTCGCTTCCGCATCAGCTTCAGAATTTTGACCCTACAGCAATGTAATAGATAAACAGTCTACGCAGAAATCTAATATTAAGTTTCTTGATATTCACTTCTGATCATCAAGAACTAACAAGAAAAAAAGAGCCAACTGTTCTGCATGTGGTTGTTTTTTTCATAAATAAGGAACCCAGAAAAGAGTATACATTACTTGATGCATCAGTAAGGAGGTGACAGAACAGTTAGTAGCTTAGCTAAATGTAACAAGCGCACTAAGGCACCAAGGTTCTTAGGACCCTGGACGCAAAAGTGCAAAAGCAAGGCGTGCGTCTGAGCAAAGCAAGACACATCTATAATTAGAAGAAAAATAGAGGTCACTGACCTTAAAAGTGTTTCGTCTCTATTTTAGGCCAAACTTGTTCATAGCAAAATAAGGAAGTTTCAGCCATTTTTGAACTGCAAATTGAGCGTCAATGATGTTATTGGATCCACCATATAATATCGCACATGTTCGCAACAAAAGCAAGACACACACCTAGCTGAACCTTGCTAGCTCTCTTGGTGCTAAGCTATTCACCCAAACGCGAGCCTAGGTGCCCTTTCAACAACTATGGTTAGCCCAGAAGCTAGTCAAGAGTGATGGTAGGATCAAATCATAAGAGCTGCCAGACCTTGAGGTAAACTGAAGCCGTGAAAAGATATACCTACCGAAGAATAGGATAGCCTGACCCCAGAATTTTGGGACGAAGATAATACCAGATCACCCCAGAATTTTTGGTCGAAGATAATACCAGATCCTACAGAAATCAATAAAGATCAAGGCTTAGTACGGATTGTAGTTTGGGGGATTGACGTTTGCTCAAACGCCCATTTCTGTAACACCTATTGGACTAGTGTTTTGGAAAACGTCCATTCCTAAATGAATAGCACCTTTGGCCAACGCTCATCCAAAATGCAAGATGTTTGGTTCCCCCCATAGCGCTTAACACCAAATGGAGTCTCTGATGAAATATAACTATAATTTAAACTAGCCCTAAGATAGTGGCTTGCTCTTTTGTATCAATTATTTGTTTACAACTTTATTATCCGGACTCTCCACTTTAAGAAAAAATATCCGTATCAACCCGATAGGACATAGCATGGAATCCATATCCGATCCTCCATGGCGACAATAGGAGACTGGTATTGAAGTAGATAGTTTATTTTAATGTGGTAGTGAAGTATATAGTTTATTTTAATATGATAGACTTGTAGTAAAGTAGTAGGGGAGATGAAGAGATGGTCCCTTAGGAACTTTTTCAGCTAGTTCAGTAAAATTTACTAGTACCTTATAATTACAGATTATCTTTTTATGAAACCTTGTAAATTTAATTACATTGTGTCTTTTTATGAAATCATTCAAATTTAATTATAAACTTAAATATATGAAACCATGCAAACTTAATTACAACTGTATATTTTTATGAAATCATGTAAGTTTAATTAGAGGCTATGTCTTTTTATGAAACAATGTGAATTTAATTACATATCTTTCATGAAGCCATACAAATTTAATTATATTTTTGTCTTTTTATGAAACCATGCAAAGTTAATTACACGTTATCTTTTTATGAAAGCATGTTCAAATATATTTTATTATAATAGTCATACACCCGTACCGGAAATTTGGATCCTTCTTAGTCGAGTTTATGTCCTTCAATTATGAGTTTGAAGGACCCGACTCTCGGATGTGTACCTGTACCCGAGTCCAGGTAACATAGGTTTACAACCAAAGTAGGGCAAGATGCAGAACTCCGGAAACAAAATTAGTGGTACATTGATTTGAGAAATAAATTTTTTACTTAACTTCAACACAATACAACATTACTTTGAAATTTGAATTGGTATTAATCACTAAAGTAGTCAAAGAGAACTCTTTAATTAAGAGGTTGAATGTTCTTCAGTTAGCTCAATTAATAAGCACACTAGTTCTACAATTACTCCATTCCTCTTGGTGTGTGTGTGTGGGGGGGGGGGGGGGGGGGGGGGGGTTGCTATAAACAAAAAACAAACACTATTTGTTGTACTATTTCCACAAATTTTAATGTTTGGTACGATATGGTAGAACTGGTGTAGCAAATGTTGCATCATTTTTCTCAACTATGGAAACATATATTGCGGTCAAAATGGCCGCAACACCACTTACAACAACATTTGCATCACTATTTACATTATATCCAAAGATTCTCTCTTTTTTCCATGTTATTAAGACGACCAAACAATGAATTTCCGTTTATCGCAACATAAGCTGCAACCATACATGTATCATTTCAAACAAAGGATTTGTAATCCCGCCGCCTGTGTGTAACAACCCTTGATTTAACTAATTTAAATAGTGTAACTTTATTTTTTATCGGGTATTTTTTTAATTTTTTAATTTCTAATTAATAATCTCATTGTATTATTATAATTTTTGGTTGATTCACATTAGTTTGAATCTTAAATCTTATTAGCTGCACGAAATTTAATTTTCGTATCAATTTTCTTTCCCCTCTCCACATCCATTTATGGAACCACGTGGAACTGCTTGAACGACACCGAATCCGCTACGACTTTTTCGAGTGCCTAGGGTGTACCGACCAAAGGCGATGTATCAAAGTTTTCGTGCGAATCGACGCCTATTTCTGCCTCTGATACCGACCTCATACCGCGGCATACGATCGTCGTTAGCCTCGGGATCCACATCGTTGGATTTGCAGCATCAAGGTCAACCTATGATACGAGTTCCATTGTCGTTTTTTCAGGTCGTCATTGTTCAGTTGCTATTATTTCTGTGGATGAGATTTATATTATCTGTCCCTTATATATGTGTTGTGGACTGGATTTCATGTAATATAGCGGAGTAAGCTACGACGGGATCCAAAAGGGTTGGATTCCTTTGGGAATGGAACGTGATACCTCGACATCATTTACACACAACCAAACAATAGATTTGCACAGGACTTACAGTAACAAGTTATACATGCAACATATGTTGCATGATATTTCTATTTACAGGCAACCATACATGCAACATATTGTTGCACGAGATGTCTATTTATGGGCAACCAATCCCCCCCCCCCCCCCCCCCCCCCCCCTCTCTCCTACCAAATCAATAAAATTAAGTAGGGTTGCAAGAGCATAAGGGAGTTGTCATCCATATATGGAAGAATTGTAAATGATGAATAAACACCGAACTACAACATCTATGAAAAATAAGGACAACATATTTATTGCATAGACTCGGACCTACAATGCTGAAGAACATAGGGTCAGAGATCATTTTATACCCTTGGGACATGGTCAATATCGGCCGACTTAAACTGATCCATCAGCTTCTGCGCTTCATTGCGGTGCTTAGCCATTCTCTCATCCCTGGCTTTCCAATTGCCTTGTACCTGTTTGAAGATAAATGCGATGCTACAGAAAATCAATCCGTACTTACAGAAATAAAGATCCCTAACAATATCAAAACGAAGATGATTCTATAATCAATTTATGGAGCAAATTATATACGAGAATAGCTACATGGATTACGTGAACAAACTTCTCCATATCCGTGCATGAAAAATGAAAATCCATACGAAAAGAAAAAAAAAAAAGTCAGGTTAGCACATCATTTACAAAATTATGTGAAATTTTAGTCTTACAAAATGAGACCAAGTTTACTAGAACCCTAGGTAAATTCCCATTACTACAGAATACCTCACTCTTGACTTTCAGATGAGGAAACTGCAACCTGTACCCCCAAGGTGGAAGTAATTGGTTCCTTTCCTTTTCAAGAGGAAGTCGCCTAGAGAAAAAAAAAGTTTTTACGCCCGTGGGACACCTCACACCTCTTTAGAGGAGGATTCACACTAGCCAAGGCCAAGGAAGACTACTAAGAGATTATGGGTGGGGGCGTGGAAGCCATAATGTAAGCTCAGTCCATGTAATTATTTTTTGCTCTTTCAGAGTAATGTGACAGAGATTATTGCAAATCATATCACCGTGATATAGACTCTCATAGTCTAATGGAAGTTGGAGGGTGATTCTAGACAATTTACTAGTCTAGGGGGAGCTGAAGGGTGCTCCTTCGCTGCATGAAACTGCACAAGAAAATGTCGGCTTACCTACCTGCCAACTAGACATAGATTTTATGGAAAGACGTTCTCTTGCTAGTATCTACATGTCTAGAAATTTGACACTAGCATAGAGGATTGATGTGACGCCAGGTCGACAACCAACCATAAAACTTCTCAATTCCTTTATGGATCGCTCATGGTCCATAGTTGATCCCAACAGGACAAGGATTGGATGATGATGATGATGATAGATCACAGGTTCTTGGGTCCGACCCACAAAACATTAATCCACCTTGGCTCCTCATATACCGCCAGGGATTAGCTCTTCATGCGAGCTAATAGAAAGCAGAAGAAGAAAATCTAAAATAAAAATCACAATACCCCTTAGGGGTGTTTGGTATATGGAATACTATATAGCTCGAAATTCTATATTTCTGGAAATCAAATTCCATGTAACTAAATTTTCTAGAAAATTATATTCCCATGTTTGATAAGTACATAATTATTCCCCAAAAAAAACTTAAAAATGATAAAGAAAACTGAAAATAAAAATAAAAACTGAGAAAAAACTGAGAAAAAAAAACAACAAAAAAATGGGGAAAAAATCTTTAAGATATAAGATGGAAAAAAAACGGAAAAATTAAAAAAAAATACTTTCAAATGAAAAGCTGAAAAAATTGGGAAAAAAAGCTGGGAAATTTTTTTCTTAACAAACAAACTGAAAAAAATAAAAATAAAAACTTTAAAAAATGAAAAAGGTTAAAAAATGGGGAAAAAAACAAGAAAAAAAACAAAAAAGTAAAAAAAAACAAAAACAAAATTTCTGTCCGGACAAAAAAAATATACCCACCTATTCTTAAGGGATATGATTCCCATATTTTGAGAGTAAAATTTTTTATGCGGATATTTATAATTCCCGGAAATAATTTTTATAACCTAAGCCAAACATAGGAACGGATTTCTCCGCCTAAATTTGTACGGAAATAAAAAAGAATAAAGTGTACCAAACGCTCCCTTAGACTAGTTTGGTTCCCATCTCAAACGGGAAGTGACAACTGGTGAAACCCTTGCAATTTGGGGTTTGTATATGGCCAAAGCAGAAACAAACAAATTCACATGCAAAATGCCGACAGAAACAACAAAAATGAAATGATAGTTTAAGAAAATACCCGTTAATCCCTTGACAAACACTTTTTCTCTAATGAAAATATAATTTGTACTACTATATAACGGAAAAAGTTCAACTTCATCATGAAAGTTTCTTTTTAAAAATGTCATTAATTATGTTTACTAATTAAAATTAGTATAATTAGTGCTTAGACCTAGATTTTATGCTAGCTTAGAGTTTAGCACTGACATGCTCAATTGGAAAGTTTTGACCTTCTTTTTTCCATTATACCCTCATTTCCGGTATGTGTTGGTAGTTGCCCTTATACTCATTTTCAAGGTACGATGGGAAAAAGAATTCAAAAATAAAAATCCAGCATCCAAACTTTTCAATTGGATATATCAGGACTTAAAATTCTAAGCTAGTATAAAATCTAGGATCTAAATGTTAATTAGCCCTTATGGATAGTTAGGTAATTATGTATAGAAAAAAATTATGGAGATATTGTTTGCTCTTTCCAAGTAATAAAAAATTAAAATACTATTGGTTGCTCTTTCCAAATAGTTTAAAATAAGTGCCATGCATGTACATATATACTAGTAGATATTAAAAAAGATTAATTATACAAATGGTGCCCCAAGAATGTAGTAGTTGTCATTTTGGTGATCAAACTTCTTTTTTGGTTAATTTGGTACCTAAGTTTTAAATTTTGGTTTAAAGAGTACCTAAACTAGATTCCATTGGTATTTTTCAATAACAATCGATAAAAATGGATATGTGATGATCACGTGCCTTATTTTTCATAGTTATTTTGTCATGTTTTTGTTTTTCGACTGAGAATATTGGTGTTCGAAGAAATTATACATAAACAAATAGTTTTTGTCGAGTATAAAATGACCAGTGTCATAGATTTCGCTAGACGGAATCAGAGCGGCGGAGGGCCGTCTAGCGCCTAGACGGCCGCACATAAATTTTTTTTTTTTTGCAATTTGAAATATGAATTTTAAAACCTTTTTGAATTTTTTTTAAAAAAAATTTAATTTTTTTGAAATTTTTTGAAACTTTTGGAAATTTTGTTGAAATTTTTGTTAAATCTGATTTTTTTTTGAAATTTTTTTATTTTGAAATTTCAATTTTTAAATATGAATTTTGAAATTTTCAAAAAAATTTGCCTAGCCGAGCAGGCCTGAACAGGCGCCTAGGTCAGCCGAACAAGAGGTTTTCGGTTCGTTGGGAGGCCGCACAGCGCCTAGACGGCCGCCTAAGCTGATTTTTAGAGCACCGAAAAAGACGGCTCTACAATCAATTATAGCTAACGTATCAGTTGGTCATGACAAAAATAACCCTAAAAATAATGTACGTGACTATTGCACGTCTATTTTTAATATATTTACATTCAAAATACCAACGAAACCTAGTTCAGACACTCTTTTATAAAAAAAAAATGTAAAGTTTAGGTACCAAATTAACCAAGAAATAAATGTTGATCACCAAAATGGCGATCATGATATTTCTCAGACACCATTTAACCAATTAACTATAAAGAAAAAAAAAAAAGAATTCGACCATAGAATCAAAATTGATGGAAGTACTATAAAATCAAGCCAAATTTGCTTGGTCTCCCATTCGGCATTGCCAAATAAATACTAGTTAACTAAAAGAAGAGCAAGCAATCGATCCGCCGCACCTGTTCGGTAACAAGTTTGGAGTCCCCCTGAACATGGACGCGCTGGTAACCCATCTCGTGCGCGGTCTTCAGCCCCTCCTTCAGCCCTTCGTACTCTGCTTCGTTGCTGGTAGCATTTCCCATTCCTTTACGTGTTCGTGCTAGCTAGCCCCCGTGCAAAATGATCACAAAAACTTTATCACTATTATTATACGAAATTAAATCAAATTAAAAAAAAGGGATTCGATAAATTACCACAGTGCCATCTCGGGACCGGAGCACCGCTCCGGCACCGGCCGGACCGGGATTCCCCTTCGAAGCGCCGTCGAACTCCACGTAGACCGAACCCTAAAAAAATTAGAAGTGGCGTCATCAGAAATATAACTATGACTCTATGAGAGAGAGAGTAGAGGTTTAGTTTCTCCTACGTCAGAATCGCCGTCGCTGCCGTCGCCGTCGCCGCCGTCGCCGTCGGATTCTACCTCTCCGCCATCGCTGCCGTCGCCGTCGGATTCCACCTCTCCGCCGTCGCTGCCGTCGCCGTCGGATTCTACCTCTCCGCCGTCGCTGCTGTCGCCGTAACTGCCGCATTCGTAACCGTCATCGTCGTAACTGCCGTCTTCGTAGTCGGAGTCCATTCCGGAAACCCTAGAATTGAGGAAAGGAGGGGTGTGATGACACTGGGGTTTTGCCGTTTGGGTAGTAAGTAATAGTACGATATAAAAGTGGGGGAGTCGCTTTCCTTGATTCCCGGGATTAGTTCTATCAACCAATCAATGTATTTTTTTTATATTTAAATACCTTATTTTATTTTATTTTACTTTGTAGGATGATATTGTTGGAGACTTGCAGTTATTCAATAATTAAGGATCACACGTATAGAATTATTAATTATGTTACGCTATAGAAATAATTAAATCAAATTTAAGTTGTCTCCTTTGCTTTGTAGAATTATGATATTGGAAAAAAAAAAGTCATTTATTTTCTATGTTTGTATGCTAAAGTAATGAAGGAGGAAAGAAAAATAATTATCAATGAAAAGAAAAATATGAGAGAAAATGGTTTCCTCCATCCACCCAAGGAGTCACTTTCTCATCTCAAATATTCAGTTTCCTTCTCAATTTTCTCGGCGTTTCCAAACACTGAAAAGAAAAATCGACAAGAATTGTAATTTTCTAAAGAAAATAAAATAGCAACGAATTGATTTCCTTTATTTTCCTTTCCGCGAACCAAATGAGGCCTAATTGGAAAACGGACTTAAGAATATAATTGTCATGGAGATAATGTGTAGATACCTAAGAAATAAATCTAATTTGATGAGGGGCAAATTAGAAATATCTAAAACCTAGAATATATATATATATATATATATATATATATATATATATATATATATATATAACCTTCTTTAGAGAAAAAAGAAGGTTATATATATATATATATATATATATATATATATATATATATATATATATATATATTCTCAGCTGGATCCCAGATCACAGAGGACGGGATCCGGGGTCTAGAACGGGATCCGGGGTGGACTAGAAGAGCCAGAGTTCGTCTTGTTGCGTCGGTTTGGCACATCTGGAAGGAGCGGAACAGACGTATCTTTGAGGGCTTGACTACCCCCCTATTGGAATTCTACATAATATAGAATTCGATGTATCTGTAATGGCCCCATAATAGTATTATTGGGACATGAAAAGTTATGATGTTGTACTTTAATACCTTTTCCGCTATATGCGAGGAATAAATTCACCCTTATTCCAAATATATATATATATATATATATATATATATATATATATATCTATATATATATATATATATATATATATATATATAACCTTCTTTTTTCTCTTCTACATTTCCATCAAAAGAAAGATGAGAAATAATAAAGAGACGTTTGCTATAAGATATATATAACCTTCTTTGCTATAAGATATATATAACCTTCTTTTTTCTCTATATGAGGAAGGATCAAGATCCCCACACTTTTTGCATCCCCAAGCATACTCCCTATTTGCACCGTTGGATGGTGCTTTAAGTCATCTAATCTTAACCGTTGATTTACCAATGGTTAAGATTAAATGACTTAAAGCACATCCAACGGATGTGAACATGGGGATGCATGGGAATACAAAAATAGTGGGGATGCCTATCCTTCCAGGATCAAGATCCCCACACTTTTTGCATCCCCAAGCATCCTCCCTATTTGCACCGTTGGATGGTGCTTTAAGTCATCTAATCTTAACCGTTGATTTACCAATGGTTAAGATTAAATGACTTAAAGCACATCCAACGGATGTGAACATGGGGATACAAAAATTGTGGAGATGCCTATCCTTCCTCTATATATATATATATATATATATATATATATATATATATAAGAGACGTTTGCTATAAGATCCATCAAACAAATTAATTGATCCAGGTACGCTTTCGTAATTATTTATCATCTTCATCTCACGAACATAAATTTCTAACTATTGATATCACCGACAATTTTAATCATTTACCCAAAGTGTATTACCAAGCAATGTTTTAAATACTTTCAAAGGTCGACTCGATCAGAACACTGAGATGGATCAAATCGGTCCAACCAATAGGTTAATTTTTTTATTGAACCACTTATATAGACTTACAATCTTACATTGAATATGTTACATAGTACACAACTACAACTATACTACCTAGAAATTATGCATGTTTATGATACAACCCCTATGTCCAATTCAGTATTCAGCACAAAGTTCCAATTCAGTATTCAGCATGTTTATAATTTTATTAATTAATATTTTATTATAATCATAATATTAATAAATAATGGATAAAGTGTAGATCTTGTTGCAAATTCACTCCTATCAAAACAATGGATTTGAATTTTAACCAAATCCAAACAGCTTCTGAATTTGAAAATTCTGCATTTTGACCAAAATTAAAATCATGGATCTCCAAATCCAAATCTAGTTACCAAACAGGCCCGAAGGGATACTTCAATAACTTAAATATCAAATTACAGGTAGAGCATAGAACCATTTATATCGTAAACCGTATCAAACAGAGGAAATGTAATTTTCCATTAGTGGATAGACGGCATACTCTATAATCAGATTTTTTTTTTGAAATCACACACACGCACACAATTGGGGGGCTCGAACCTTGCCGGCCCCTCCGGATGTCCGCTCTAATACCACTAGGCTAGAGAGCTCGGACTCTCTATAATCAGATTTTTATGAGAATATACAAGGAAGCTGTGTATTAATGGCAAATGCATTTCATGGGAAAAATTAATGGTTCTCTTTCATATTAGTCCCCCAATATTGGCAACACTCAACAGATATACCAACTCTAAGAGAGATGTACTGCTTGAATCCTTCTCAATGTTAAGAGACCCAAATTATGAAATCGACCAACATCCGTGTCCTCGTGCCATTGATAGATCCATCCCTCAACTGATTCGTAACTACAACTGGCATCCAAAACAGGATTGATCATACTTACCATTGTTGCACACAAAACATAGGTTCATAGCTAAGAAATAACCATTGCAATCATCCCGTTGAAACATGATAACACCACTGATTCTAACACACCATTTACAATACAAACATTGTTCGACTATATTGAAACAGTTAGCATAGTCTAATGGAAACCGTACTATTCCTTAAAAACATAACAAAAACTTTTTAAGAGAAGATCATAGTCAGCAAGTTGAGCTTGAAGCAAAAAAGCATTTGAAGTTCCCATCACAACCCTAGCGTCCACCTCCACCACCATAGAGAGGGCCATACTTGCAGACTTTACCAGCTGCAAATAATTCATGTAAGCTTGATAATTACTTCCAAAAGAAATGGGCTAATTTAGCGTTTAGACCCTGGATTTTTTTACCAGCTTTAGAGTTTAACCCCTGAAATGTCCAATTGGAAGACTTGAACCCTGGATTTTTATTTTTGGTTTTCTTTTTCCATTATACCCTCATGTTGGTTGTTGCACTTATACTCATCTTCATGGTATAATGGGAGAAAGAAAACAAAAAGAATATATTCAGGATCCAAACTTTTCTATGACTTAAATTCTAAAATTACAAAATCAATCCAGGGTCTAATCGCTAATTAGCCCAAAAGAAATTAAGTACTTTCAGATGCATTTACTTGTTTCTATACCTGGAAGGTTAACACCTTTGTTCGCTTCCGCATCAGCTTCAGAATTGTGACCCTACAGCAAAATGACATGTAATAGATAAACAGTCTATGCAGAAATCTAATATTGAGTTTCTTGATATTCACTTCTGATCATCAAGAACTAACAAGAAAAAAAGAGCCAACTGTTCTGCATGTGTGGTTGTTTTTTTCATAAATAAGGAACCCAAAAAAGAGTAAAGATTACTTGATGCATCAGTTAGGAGGGTCAATGATGTTATTGGATCCCCCATACAATGTCGCACATGTTTGCAACAAAAGCAAGACACACCTAGCTGAACCTTGCTGGCTCCCTTGGTGCTAAGCGATTCGCCCAGACGCGAGCCTAGGTGCGCTTTCGACAACTATGGTTGGTACTGTCAGGAGTGATGGTAGGATCAAAATCATAGGAGCTGACCTTGAGGTGAACTGAAGCTGTGAAAAGATGTACCGAAGAATAGGATAGCCTGACCCTAGAATTTTGGGATGAAGATTGTTGGAGAACCTACAGAAATAAATAAGAGGGTTGTGGTTTGGATGATGGAGTTTGCTCAAACGCCCATTTCTGAAACACCCATTGGACTAATGTTTTGGAAACGCCCATTTGAGCCCCTAAATGAATAGCAACTTTGGCCGATGCCCATCCAAAATGCAAGCTGTTTGGCTCCCCATAGCGATTTACACCAAATGGAGTCTCAGATGAAACATAACTACAATCTAAACTAGCCCTAAGACTCTGGTTTGCTCTTGAGTAACAATTTCTTATTTACAACCGAAGTAGGGCAAGATGCAGAACTCTGTAAACAAAATTACTGGTACAATGACATGAAGAAATGAAAGTTTTACTTAACTTCAACACAATACAGCATTAGTTTGCAATTCGAATTGGTATAAATCACTAAAGTAGTCAAAGAGAACTGTTTTCAATTAAGAGGATGAATGTTCTTCAGTTAGCTCAATTAATAAGCACACCAGGGTAGTGGATACCCCAGGAGACAAGGATGCATATGCTTTCCTCATTAACAAAAGCTAGTTCTACAATTACACCCATCCTCTTAGGGGTTTTTTTTGGTTGGCTATAAACAAAAACATACAATATTTGTTGTATTGTTTCCACAAATTTTAATGTTTGGTCTAATGGTGAAACTGGTGCAACAAATGTTGCATCATTTTCTTCAACTACCGAAACATTGTTGCAGCCAGCAACACCATTTAAGACGACATTTGCAACACAATTTACATAATATCCAAAGATTCTCTCTTCTTTCCATGTTATAAAGGCACAGCCAAACAATGAATTTCCATTTATCGCAACATAAGTTGCAACCATACATCATTTAAATGATTAAATCCCGCCACATGTGTGTAACAACCCTTGAATTTAACTAATTTAATATAATTTAAATAGTGTAACTTTATTTTTTAATCTGGTATTTTTTAAATTTCTAATTTCTAATTTCTAATTAATAATTAATAATCTCATTGTATTAGTTTTTGGTTGATTCAAATTAGTTTGAATCTTAAATATTATTAGCTACAGGAAATTGAATTCCCGTATCAATTTTCTTCCCCCTCCGCATCCATTTATGGAACCGCATGCAACCACTTGACCGACCCTAATCCGCTACGACTTTGTCGAGTCCCTCCAGAGCGACCCCCTCGTCATTCTTTACACCCGTGCACCGACCGAAGGCGATCTATCAAATTTTCATGCGAATCGATGTCTATTTCTGCCTATGATACCGACGTCATACTGACATATACAATCGTTGTTAGCCTCGGGACCAACGTCGTTGGATTCACAGCACCGAGATCCTCCTACGATGCAAGTTCTGTCGAGTTCCGTCACCGTTTCTCAGGTCGTCATTGTTCAGTTACTACTATTTCTGTGGATGAGATTTATATTATCTGTCTTTATATATGTGTTGTGGAATAGAGTTCACTTTAATAAAACGGACTACGCTACAACAGGATCCAAAAGGGTTGGATTCCTTCGTACTACGTATTAGCTGGCCAAGTCACGCGATTGTTCCACTTCTTTTGGTAATGGAACGTGATACCACGACATCATTTGCACGCAACCAAACAATGTATTTGCACATGACTTACAATAACAAGTTATACATGCAACATATGTTGCATGATATTTCTATTTACAGGCAACATATGTTGCATGAGATGTCTATTTAGGGGCAACCAAACACCCCCTTAGAAGCTTACCAAATCAATAAAATTTAAGTAGGGCTGCAAGAGCATAAGGAAGTTGTCATCGAAGAAATATGCATGATGAATAACACTGAACTACAATTCACCTATGAAGATAGGACACCATATTTATTGCATATACTCAGACCTACAATGCGAAAGAACATAAGGTCAGAGATCATTTTATACCCTTGGAACATAGCCAATATCGGCCGACTCAAACTGATCCATCAGCTGGCACGCTTCATTGCAGTGCTTAGCCATTCTCTCATTCCTGGTTTTCCAATTGCCTTGTACCTATTTGAAGATAAATGTGATGCAACAGAAAATCAATCCGTAATTACGGGAATAAAGATCCCTATCAATATCAAAACGAAGAAGATTTTATAATCAATCCGGTGGAGCAAATTATATACAACAATAGCTATATGCATTAGGTGAAAAGTTTTCTCCATATCAGTGCATGAAAAGATGAAAAACCATACGAAAGAAAAAAGCAGTCAGGTCTGCACATCATTTACAAAATTATGTGCAATTTTAGTCTTACCAAATGAGACTAGAACTCTAGGTAAATTCCCATACCACAAAAGTTTGGTGGTGGTCGTGTGTGTGTGTGTGTGTATGGGGTGGGTGGGTTTTTTTTATTTTTTTGGTGGTTGGGGTGTTGGGGGGGGGGGGGGGGGGGGGGGGGGGGGGGGACCATAATGTAGCTCAGTCCATGTGTTTGGTATAGTGACCCTAAGTTCACAGAGAGAGTGTTAACTAATTTCCTCTCTTTCGAGTAATGTGCCATAGAGATTATTGCAATTCACTATAGTAAAATCATATCATCCTATCTAGACTCTTCTAATCTAATGGAAGTTGGAGGGTGGACCAAGGGGAGTCGAAGGGTGATCCTTGGTTGCACGAAACTGGACAAGAAAATGTAGGCTTACCTGCCTGCCAACTAGACATAGATTTTATGGAAAGACGTTCTCGGGCTAGTATCTAGATGTCTAGGAATTTGACACTAGCACAGAGGGTTGATGTGAAGTCAGGTGGACAACCAATAATAAAACTCCTTGAATGCACGAAACTGGACAAGAAAATGTAGGCTTACCTACCTGCCAACTAGACATAGATTTTATGGAAAGACGTTCTCTTGCTAGTATCTAGATGTCTAGGAATCTAACACTAGCGCAGAGGGTTGATGTGATGTCAGGTCGACAACCAATAATAAAACTCCTTAATTCCTTTATGGATCTCTCGTGCTCCATAGTTTATCCCAACAGGAGAAGGATTGGATGATGATGATGATGATAGATCACAGGTTCTTGGGTCCGACCCACAAAAACATGAATTTCACCTTGGCTCTCCTCATATACCCCCAGGGATTAGCTTTTCATACGAGCTAATAGAACAAGGCATAAGAAGAAAAACTAAAATAAAAATCACAATACCTCTTAGGCTAGTTTGGTTCCCATCTCAAACGGCAAGTGACAACTGCTGCCTCCCCCTGCATTTTGGGGTTTGTATATGGCCAAAGCAGAATCCAAACAAATTCACGTACAAAATGCCGACAGAAACAACAAAAATGAAATGATAGTTTAAAAAACTACTCGTTAATCCCTTGACAAACACTCTCTCTAAAGAAAACGACTCGTCTTTTAGAAGGAATATTCTAATCTATATCTATCTATACTACTATATAATGAGAAATTTATACTACTACTATATAATGGGAAATCTATACTTACCTATATAATGGGCAAAGTTCAGCTTTACCGTAAAACTTTTCTTTCCAAATATACCATTGCATATGTTTACTAACTAAATTGTTAGTTAAAGTTAACATGGACAATTAGGTAATTACGAGAACTGTCATTTGGCCTTCCTAATAGTCTTGCATGCATGTGTGTGTGTGTGTGTGTGTCTATATATATATATATATATATATATATATATATATATATATAGAGAGAGAGAGAGAGAGAGAGAGAGGAGGGATCCGCATCCCCTCATTTTTTGCATCCCCATGTTAACAACAGTTGGATGTTGTTTAAGTCATCTAATTTTAACAGTTGATTTGAACCATTCAAATCAATGGTTAAGATTAGATGAATTAAACAACATCCAACGGTGGATAGCATCGGAATGCTTGGGGATGCAAAAGATTGGGGATGTGGATCCCTCCTCATATATATATATATATATATATATATATATATATATATATATATATATATATATATATATATATGAGGAGGGATCCACATCCCCAATCTTTTGCATCCCCAAGCATTCCGATGCTATCCACCGTTGGAATTCCCAAGCATTCCGATGCTATCCACCGTTGGATGTTGTTTAATTCATCTAATCTTAATCATTATTTAAATGGTTCAAATCAACGGTTAAAATTAGATGACTTAATTCGTCTATATATGGAACAATTAAGGTGGTTGTCTTTTAGTCTTCCTTCGTAGTCTTAATAAAGATTAGAATAATTACATAAGCCTTTTAGCCTTCCTAATAATAATATATAAAATACGTACGTCGATATATACTAGTAGAGATTAAGTCATTGCCACTTGCCAAAGAGTACGTTTTGACCATAGAATCAAAATTTATGGAAGCACTAACATCAAGCCAAATTTGCTTGGCCTCCCATTGTTGGCTCTAAAATAAATCAAAGTCATTGTCCACATGTCATTACCAATTAAATACTACTAACTAAAAGAAGAGCAATCGATCCGCCGCACCTGCTTGGCAACAAGTTTGGAGTCGCCCTGAGCATGGACGCGAGAGTAACCCATCTCGAGCGCAGTCTTCAGCCCCTCCTTCAGCCCTTCGTACTCGGCTTCGTTGTTGGTAGCATTTCCAATCCCTTTACATGCTCGCGCTAGCTAGCCCCATGCAAAATGATCACAAACTTTATTACTATCATTATATATAGAGAGGAAAAAAAAAATTAGACGCCGGACGTTGTGCACGATGCGTTGCATGCCTTTTGGGCCCACCGCCTCCAACTCCCACCATTTTTATAAATGGAGGAATAATATGATCCACTAATTTTTCGTAACTCAGTCAGGGTGTTATGTCTCTCTCCGTTAACCACAAGGGTCACTCGAGTTCAAGTTCGGCTTATATAAAAGAATCAAGAAAAAGGATTCGAATAGGAGATAAATTACCACAGTGCCATCTCGGGACCTGATCACCGCTCCGGCACCGGCCGGACCGGGATTCCCCTTCGAAGCGCCGTCAAACTCCACGTAGACCGAACCCTAAAAAAATTTAAGAAGTGGCGCCATCAGAAATAAACCTATGACTCCATGGGAGAGAGTAGAGTTTTAGTTTCTTTTACATCAGAATCGTAGTCGTAGCCATCGACAATGTAGTCACCGTCGCCGGTGACATCGGCACGATAGCTCCCCGATTCCCAGCCGCCGCCGTGGTAGTCCTCGCCGCCGGCGTAATCATAATACATACGCGGATCGCCGCCTTCGCCGTCGGGCCCCACCATGCGTGCGCCATCAAGCTTCATCTCGCCGCCATCGCCGACAGGTTCTACATCTCCGCCGCCGCAGTTGTCGTCGTAACCGCCGTATTCGTGACCGCCGTCGTCGTAACAGCCGTCGTCCCCGTCGTAACCATAGTCGTCGCCGTCGTAACCATAGTCGCCTTCGTAGTCGGGGTCCATTGCGGAAACCCTAGAATTGGGGAGAGGGATGGGATGATGGTAGGGTTTTGGGTGGTAAATAGTACGTATAGCAGTGGGAAGGTCAGTTTCCGTGATTCCCGGGATTAGTTGATACTACCAGTCATTAGGGGTGCAACTCGGGCGGGTTGGGTCGGGTTTGAGGTCAACCCGAGCCCAACCCGATAGATCATAAGCCTAGTCCAAGCCTAAGTCCGATCCGACTTCGGGTTCAACATATGAAGCCCAAGACCAAGTCCGGAGGATCGGGTTGGACTCGGGTTGGGTCGGGTCCATCGGGTTTATCGGACTCTAATATGATATTTGAAATAATTTTAAACAAGAGTAATATTAAATGCATAATCAAATAGCAATCAAGCCTCGATCATTACAAAATAAAACTGAAATGAGATTTAGGACAAGGAATTGAAGAGTTCGGATGAAAAAAAATTATAGTTTAACTTTTTATTTAAGTAGCATGAAACAATATATATATATATATATATATATATATATATATATATATATATATATATATATATATATATGTCGGGTTTCGGGTTCTTCGGGTTACCCAACACATGAACCCAAGCCCAACCCGATTTTTGATCGGGTTCAAATATTTTAACCCGAGCCCGAGCCCAAACCCGAATATCTTCAACCCTAACCCAACCCATTAACGGGTTTACCCGATCGGGTTCGGATTTAGCCCGCCCGAGTTGCACCCCTACCAGTCATTCTATCAATCAATCAATGTATTTTTTTATATTTAAATATCTTTCTTTCTTTTTATTTTATTTATATAGAAATTTTCTATATTGTAAAGAAGTTTGTCGAATTATATCAATTGGCGTGTGATAGGTTCCGAAAGAAATATTAATCGAACGTGAAAAAATATTTAAATAGTTTGTTTAAATATAACTTATAATTTTGAATATAGTTTATCCAAATTATTCATAATAAATTTTAAATATATTTTTAAAATTTTATATTTTGAATGATAGTATTGTGGTATTATCTATTTGTTATTTCATTTTAAATATTTGATACCTTAATTATATTTGTCAAATTTAAATTAACAACTAGTTTCTATTAAAATTATCTATTTGTTCTATTAAAATTATCTATATGAACTGGATATTTATCATAACAAATTAATTTTTAGTTATATCATAAAAATATAATAACTATTATCTGCTAAACCTTTTATGATATAACTAAAAGATAATTTTTTATTATAAATATTTCATTCATATAGATAATTTTAATTATTTGTTATCTAATATAGATAATAACTATTATCTAATAAACCTTGGATGATAAGAAAATAATTATTTGTTATTTAATGCATTTAAATTTTATATAAAAATATATAAATATTTATTTAATTTTTTTAAATTAAATAAATTTTATGTATAAATAAATATATTATTTTCTAGTGATAAAAATATAATATAATATTGATAATTAATAATAAGTAAAAGATTTTGTTATCATCCATATTATCATTGATAATAACAAAATACCTAATAGTTTAAGTCAAACTAATGAAAGAAATTAAATTAAAAGATTAAATCAAACCAAATTAAACTAAAACAAATCAAATCAAAACAACCTAAACAAAAAAAAATACTCACGTCGAGTCTCTATGTTATAAAATTTATGCACTTAATTTTTTTAAAACTTCTTAGCTTGTATCCTATTTCACTAAAGATTTTATTGTTGTAACAAATTTTCGAACCTTTTTTTTATTGAAGTGGATTGAGTAATAAATTTTAACAAATAGATAATACAACAATATTATCATTCAAAATTTAATTTTTTAAAAACATATTTAAAATTTATTATGGATAATTTGGACAAACTAAATTTAAAATTTAAAATTATATTTAAACAAACTACTTGATATTTCTCCACGCTCCATAAATATTTCTCACGGACTCCCTACCACACGCCAAATGACTTGGCACGTGCCTCACCAACGTAAAGTCAGATGGCGCGTCCCCCTCCACTCGCGCCAAATCACTTGGCGTGTCCGCCCACCCACGCCAAGTGACTTGGCTTGTCCTCCTCGCCTCCACAATTATCTCAAACTCCTCCCCTTTTTTACTATTTCGACAAAGTTCTTTATCATGTAAGAAAATTTATGTATTTTAAAAGAAAATGACTAAATTACAACTTGAAACCCTAAACTATTCGAGTTTTCTAACTTGATACTCTCAACTTTGATAGATACTAACTTAATACTCTCCCTCCTAACGGTATTATTCGGAGGGATAAAATAATAAAATGTCCCCTAACCCCAATTCTCTCTTTTCCCTCCAGCGGTCACCCCCCTCTCTCCGACGTTTGCAGCCAGAGGGGGACGCAGTAGTAGCGAGCAGCAATATTGGGAAGCACGACGGTGGGTGCAGCAGCGGGGGTGCATCAGCAACGAGTAGCAGCTGCAGTAGGAACGTAGGGGTCGGGAGACGCGAGGGCGAGTGGGTGCGGGGGGTCGTGGTGGGGCGCAGGCGGCACGAGGACAAGCGAGGGCTGGAGGTCTCGATGGGACGGGGGCAGCATGTGAGTAGAGGGAGGCATCATGTGTGCACAACAGGGGGTAGGGCCGCTGTAATGACCCGCTCCGCACGGTGTATTACGATGAGTCATTGACTCAAAGAGTTGTGTTGACCCAAAATATGTATCGATGGAAATCGATGCAAGGAGTTACGTTGACCAGAGGAATGCATCAAGTAAGTTCGATGCAAGTGTTAGGTTGGCCCAAGAGAAAGCATTGAGTTGGTTCGAAGATTCTAAGAAATCGAGTCGATGCAACGCACAAGTTCGATTCGAACAAATATTGATTTTAGTTGGTTTCGTGTGCAGGCTATACGTTTACGCTAAAATATAAGAGGTCGACATTTTGCCTTATTTACAACGGGGTCCGTAAAACCAAATCACCGCCTCGCAACGAACTGAGGCATAGGGTCGGTAAGCCAAATCAGTCGTATAATTCAATGAAGCACGAAATGCTCGAATGGGTAAGTCAGAATAGTTGGTCGTGCAACAAAGTTATAAAATTGAGCCGCATCGGCTCGACGAAACGACAAGACGTATCGGCTTAAGGTGTGAGGACTTTGACCATTCTTTGCTACTCCTTTATGCCTAAGTAAAATATACTATTATATGCTAAGTTAATCTATCGAGACCACGAGCGTGGCTCGATCGAGAGATGAACATAGTGCGTGTCGAACACTAGATAGAACAATTGAAATAAAACGTACAGCAAATGTATGAGTCGTTATTCAACATTGAATATCGCAAAGGCGAGCGCCTCGGTGCACAAGCCATAAGAACATGGTATAACTGTATCGACGAGTGCCTCAGTGCACAAGTCATCCGTGTCCCCGCACACGAGTTTAAAGGTGTCACGTTCCGATTCCGAAGAATCGATAGTCATTCCCCGGACGTGATACCGTGCAAACCTAGGTTGCGATCGCACAAGGCATAGTTATAAGGTAATCCGAAATACAACATCTAAGAGAGAGCACAGACAAATTGAATAATACATTGAGACAGAGAAACTTTGCATTAATTTTATTGATAATAGACATCATTTACAGACTCTATTACAATCGTGCCGCGCGAGATTTACAACATGACTCGATTATAAAAGGAGTGCCGATGAGATAGTCGTTCCATACATACATCCCTCATTTACAACAAAAGTATTCTAGCCACCTGTGTCACCCCCATTTCCTGTATTTCGTATTTGTACTCGTAATTTGATTTTGGTACGTATTTTAATTTTTTCGACTTGCGGATTTTGGTTTCTCGTAAATGGGTTTTGGACCATAGCTTGGTTTTACCTTGTGGAGTTGGTTTGGTTTGGTTTGGTTCATCATGTATTGGTACACTTTAACCTACACTCCACCCTCAACACAACACAACCCACCATCATAAATCCCTACCTACTTTCTCTCTCCTCTTTACTCTCCATTAATTTTCTTCTTCTTCCTTCTTCCATAACTCCCCAACCCATTAGGCAAGTGCACCTTGCCATCAAATAAGCACCACTTTTTATTTTGTCCATAGCTAGATTAGGCCATGGAGAACAACTTTAGAACTTGACATTTTGTGATTTGGAGTTTCCTTTGTTCTAGATCTAGGTTTTTACTATTTTCGGATTTACATGGTTTTGATCTATTTTGGTTGGATTTTTGTGGGTTTTGATGCTTCCATGTGGAAGAGAATTCAATTTTACTCAAGTTAGACCTTTGAAAATCTAGATTTGGTTTTGATTTTACCAAGTTATGAAATTTTGAACCTTAGAGTTCTTGGAGTCTTCTTCTCGGTCTGGAGAAGAAGACAGCAGCCTGCGCTCTTTAGCGCAGGGCTGGATTGCGCATTTCCCCTTGGCCAACGCTCCTTAGCGCAGCGCCGACCGCGCAGCTTGCCCCTTGGCGAACAGCGCTCAACCCGAGTGCGCATGGATTCATGCGCAGTCTGCTCATGCGCAGTCTGCTCATGCGCAGTCTGCTCATGCGCACTCCACTCATGCGCAATCTATCCCTGCGCACTCCACTCATGCGCAATCTGATCCTGCGCCATCCATTCCTGCGCAACCTGAGCCAGCGCAATCTATCTGCTGCGCAGCTCACCCTGCGCACTTGGCACCCTGCGCACTTGGCACCCTGCGCAGCTCACCCTGCGTACTTGGCACCCTGCGCACTTGGCACCCTGCGCAGCTCACCCTGCGTACTTGGCACCCTGCGCAGTACATACCTTGCACAACCTACTTGTCTATGATGAATTTGTTATTTCTTGATCTTGGCTCTTCTATAGTCCTATCTTATATTAGTATTTTATTAGGTATTTTACGCCTATTTTATATCCTTACGTCTTTTGGCATGAACTTGATTTTGCTTAACATGTTTGGAATGTCTATTGTATATGGCATGGTATGACAAGGACCTAGCATAACACGACAGTGACCCGTAGTGGTGCACTCATGACATAACCAACCGGACATGACAGTGACCCGTAGTGGTGCACTCCTAACAAGCACCCTGACATGATTTATCTTGATAACTTGATAGTGGCCGTGGCGGCGCACTCCTGACTTGATTTGTAACTTGTAACTTGACTTGACTTGCCTTGACACCGTGGGTGTTCCTGCTTGCTTGCTTGCACAATCCACTTGTCTTGTCTTGCATCATGTCTAGGACGTGACTTCCTGGGTACCACGGCCAGGGACTCGCGCTAAATTGGATTAGGCTAATGATTAGATCAAACTAGAACATGGAGAATTTCCAGTCACAGGCAATCTCGTTATCTGGGCGCTTTAATGGACTTGTAGCTTGCCGACGAGTAGAGCACATTTCCAGCACACTGTCACGTGTTGCACCCTTTAAGTCACCTAAGGGTACATTTGTCTCCCGGGCAATGTACCCACCTATAACTCTCAACCCGCGGAAGGATAACTGGATGGTCTGTAGGGCTTGGGACTGGAGTTTCTCACTTGTATCTTGTTAGTAATTAGGCTTGTGATAACCCTAGTTAGTTAAAGTAGTAAGCCGTAGTACTTGCTTGGCCGATTGTGAATGGATGGTGTCCAGCCTTGTCTAAGTCTTGTCTAGCTCCAGTACCTGCTATCTCCTGAGCATGTTTGTTTTACTTATCTTAACGATAAATGAGTAGAGACAGTGAGCTATTCAGGCGAAGGGTTACAACCCCGGTCCTTGTCTGGTTTAAGGATTGTAACCTGGCTCCCGGAATGGTTTCGCGTCCCTAGTCGTTTATCGCCCTGTGTACCTTACTACTTGTACCTTCTTTTATTCTTTATGTTCTGATATGCTGGCTTTTGTTCTTATTTGTGGCCTCCTTTGTGGCACTTGCTCTTTCTGGGGTTTGACCCAGCTGGTTTTGTGTGGCCAGATTTCGGAGCAGCTCCCGAGGATCTACCGAGCTCCCAGCCCAATGGTGACAACTAGACGGAACCCGGGCCAAGAGTGGGTTTTCCTTTTTATTTCACCCACTTATATGTAAATTTATTCTTTTGAGGCGTTTAGCCGACGAGCACCTGTTAGCTCGATGCACATTTACTTACTGTCTGCCTACGGGCTGTAAGCATGATTAACAAATCCTAGGGTTGATCATGTATGACTGAACTCTTGCTAGTCCCATCATTTTGTACGACTAGCTTCATGATCATCCAATATGTAATATTTGGGATGCCTTATATATATATATTTGATGCTCTAATATCTTGTAACTCTGTTAATTGCTTGAGATTGAGACAATAGGCTTGACCTTAAGAGACTGCTGGCTTGTAGTAAACCCTCATATCTAGACAGCCGTGACCGTATAGTTGAGATGTATTCTATTTCAATATACGTAGCTGGCTATGTCTGCCCCCGCTCTCCAGTATTCGGGTTCTGGGGCGTGACAACCTGGATGCGAGGTATGCTGAGACATGTTCCTTGGACTTGTGGAGAGTCTTCAAAACTTCAGCGACAGGGTTTTCGACGCGCGATCGAAGCTTCAAAAGCACGAACATCGCCTATCTAGTTGGCACGTTCTTTCTGATTCCTGGCACCTGTAAAGAGTGAGGGTCAGTACGATTACATGTGCTGGTGAGTGGCTAATTAAACCCAAGCTTTGGATTTGGTTCAAGCAGTTTTATAAAACATGTTAGCTATTTTTGTGATCTTTCTAACCATCCTGATTGATTTGCATGTTAACATGTTTTGAGGCAAGCATATGAAATTGTATACATTGAGCAGTTATCATAATCATCCCGTGTCGCGTGCGTTAGTTTAAGCAGTAAAAGGGGTGTGAAGGTCACTGGCAATGTCAAGCCATCATGGACTATAGCTGGGTTAGACGGCGACCCTTTTGCGACGGGTAGCGAGCCCTGTGCAAAAGTTTTCGAATCACCCATGCCGATTCAGGGCTGGCGCTTGCTATACTCGTTTCTTCCAAGCCGAATCGGTTCCTTGGCCTAGGCAACCGTTCGAGGAAACTACGCCTTATGTATAAGTTGTCCAATGACCATTTTTGCATATTCATGAAATATTCTATCTTTTTACTAGAACCTTTAAATTTCTCTTTTGGTGTGAAACTGACCCTTTTCTTTGAACTTAGTCATTTATGTACTTTAGTCGTATCGTTGCAATAAACGTTAATCGATTCATCCTTTGATTTGCATAGGCTAAGTAAATAAGGCATAAGAAAGCAGGCATCAGTTTTTCATGTAAAGCAGTTCGATAGCAAGTGTTTCGTGAAGAATCGTGCCATGATTTCATTGATTCTACACTATGGTGATAAGCATTGTTTTTGTGTTTTATATTTGATTCTGAAACAGAGGGTCGAGACGAAGAAGGTCAGCCACTCACCTTAGTTTTTGCTTCAGGTGAGGGACTGGTTGGCTGTGCTTAGACGTCGCCTATGCGATCACCTGCAATCGCATAAGCAACTAATTAGAACACTGTACTATTCAAGGAGTTCGATACGAATGCGAAGTTCGAAAATACAAGACATAAAAATCATCGAAAACATTCACGAAAATGTATTCACGAAAACTAAAGCCAAAGCCAAAGCCAAATCAAGTGCAGCATGAAAACCAGAGCAATGGGAGGTCTCTCCCGACTCAGCCGCAGAGCCATTCCTTGAGGCGCAACCCGCTGAATATGGTACTTGATTCCGAAGAAGTCTTTCTATAACGAGAAAAAGGATCTTAATTCAATCGTTCACATTCGACCGGTTCAACCGATTCTGACCTATCGGTCCCGACTGAATTGGTAGCGACAGTATTCTTTTCTCGCGTACCCCGTAAACGAAAATAGGGCACGATGTAGGGACGGGACACTACAGAAGGCTAGCACATTAAAAGACTATTGAGACGAGTGCCCTAGTGCATGAGCCATGAACATTGAATACTAAGGCATAGAACATAGGATTATAGTATCGAGGCGTGCATCGCATGCACGACTCGAAGAATAGAGGACAATTGTGTCAAAGCGTGCGTACGTGCACGAGAATCATAAAAGATGGCTTCGTTACGAAAAGAACAGTTGTGGCATAAATGTGACAGAACTGTCGAATATGGCACGGTGCCTTAAAAATGTTTGGGGCCTTCGGGTCATTCGTTTGACGAACATTGAGTTGGGACATGGTGCCATTGAACATTGAAATGAATAATAAAATCGTACAAAGAATGTGAGAACATAGAAAGAGTAAGAACATTGAAAGAAAGAGAAATGCAAGGCGACGTTAAGTCTGAGTTTCGAATGGTTGTATTAGTTTGACGCGCGCGTCGCATGGTCAAATGAACTTGAGATATTGCCCGTGCACGGGTGTGATGATTCCCTCGAACGAGTTATATTTGCCGGGGCACTGGGACCGTTTGGCCTAGGAGGGATGTGAATCATTATTGGTGCACATCTTTTGAGAATGACTTACGATCTGCTACCGATGTGATAAGCCGCAATTGATGGTAAGTTCGACGCCCTTCGAATACTTGAGGCTAGCAACCTGTACCGGAAGGACGCCAAATTATCCAATTTGAGAAAAGAAAAGAGAATAGAAACATGGTAGAGTTCCATTATGGCACGGATACGCCAATGACCTTCATATAGTTAAGGAACGGTGGGTCGAAAGTGCAGGCACACAAGGATCCTGCACAGAGAGCACTTATAACATAACAGGAAAAGATGGTAGGCATATTCACCATGCATCGGTGCAAGGACGAGTACATCGATGTTGGTAAGATGTCGCGCCACAAAACAAATACGAGATTACTATTGTTGCCTGCCTGCTTGCTTATGTGAATCAAATAACATGCTTACTATGATAACATATTTTACTGCTTTCGAATATGCCATGAAACTCACCCTAAGGAAAGGATAGAAAGATCACTAACTTGTATGCTGCATGATTCAATACACTACTTAATGTGGGTTTAGTAAAGTGGGTCTTTGATCAGTACAGCGAGGACGAAAGTACTAATCTCCCACTAGTTTGCTCGCAGGTTCAGAGAATAGTCTGCTCGCGGTGGAGCTTCACTTGAACGCGCTAAGACGTGAATTGCCCTAGCGTATTTGTCACGCCCCAGAACCAGAATACTGGAGAGCGGGAGACAAAGCCAGCTACGTATACCAAAGTGCAATCCACCTCGTAATATGGTCACGGCTGTCTAGATGTATGAGGGTTAAACTGTAATCCATCAGTCTCTTATGGTCAAGAACAAGCCTAGTGTCTCAATCTCAAGCAAGCAAAAAGTTAATACAAGTGTTAGATCATCAGACATACAAGGTAAGGCGTCCCAAATATTACATATTTAGATGATCATGAAGCTAGTCATACAAAATACGAAGACTAGCAAGAGTTAAGTCATACATGATCAACCCTAGAATTTGTCAATCAAGTTACAGCTGTTTTCCATAAATAAATTTACTTTATTTATTGTGTATCTGGGAAAATTACAACTGTAGGAATCCGATCTAGAAGACGATCGCTTTATCCCTTGGACGATGCGAAGAAGAAAAGCTCTCAAAATTTTGACAGTAATTTAGATCACTATGTATCTGTACAATGAATGAGAAAAGAACCCTATTTATAGAGTCAAAAATAACTGAAAGGATAACTGTCTTCACAGCCTGTGCATAGTTGAAAATCACGCAAGATCTAACATACGCAAGGTTGTGAGCAGTTACTGGACGTGGCCTGTAACTGTTGGACACATGGCAATCATGCATGAGTCGTGTGCAAGTTACAGGACACGCAAGCGAGAGATCAGTGGCATGGCTGCCACGTACTCCAATTTGATAAAATCCACGCAGGTTCGTTGAGGACGAAATCCACACAGACTTGGGTCAGAAAGCTTCAAAATCCACGCAGACTTGGGGCAGGAAGCTTCAGAATCCACGCAGACTTGGGGCAAAAAGCTTCAAAATCCACGCAAACTTGATGAAGGAACATAGAAGTTCAAAATACACGCAGACTTGAGCCAGAAGGCTCAAAATATATGCAAGCTTGAGGCAGGACTGCCAGCTGTCTTGATTCGATGTGCCTCGACTGACACAAAATCTCTGACAGTGATTACTTTGTCAGTCGCATTAAATGACAAGAAACTCTTTTGCTACGCCAACTTGATGAAGGCCGAGTCTTGCTGAAGAAGATTTCAAAAGTCACGCCATAATCGGCTGTGATCTCTCGAGTTCCGTGCATACGTGGCATACGAGGAGACATTCTTCGACTGTCGTACTGTCAGTCATAATGATATTTCTGATAAATGATGAGCTGTCTCTAGCGTAATTTTTAAACATTTGTCTTGATCAACTCAGCGTGACTTTGAGACTTTGTTCTGATCAACTCAGCGTGATTTTGAGACTTTGTTCTGATCAACTCAGCGTGACTTTCATTTTTAAGGCCTACAAAACCCCCTTCAAAGTTTTCGAAAAATAATAAATTATTTTGAAATACTTTGAAATCAAGATGATAAATTGAATTTAGTCACGCTGAGATGACTTTAAAGAGATATTTACTCCTTAATGATTGGACTGTTGGGATTCTGTGCAGTTAGGATCCCGTATCAAACTTCTAAATCGAGGCAAATAATGTTGTGTCGTTTAGAATTCTTCACGAGCCTATAAATAAGCCATAATCCACTTCTTTCATTCTTTACTTGCTTTTAGAGAGAGAATCCACAGAAGAGAAAACTTTCCTCCTCCGACGAACTTCATCTTCTCCGACTTTCTCTTCCATTTCTCAACAGCAATGGCTCCCAAGAAAGCCGACTCTCAGGCCAAGGGGAAAGCCCCTGCGACTTCCTCTCGTGCCACCACTGATAGACTTCCTCGACGAGAAGTCACGCATCCCCCTATTCAGCGTAAGTGATGGGGGAATACGAACTGTTGAAGATGAAGATGAAGATGAACTCCACATAGAAATTTTAGGATCTTAAAACAAGTAATGAACTTCAAAAATATATCCTCCCTTCTTAGGGCAAAGGATATTAATAAAGTATGCTCCCTCTTTAGGGTCGGCCATACTTCACATCTTCGTGTTTACGAAGCTCTGTGTTTCATGCAAATAAGCATGACTCTCATGACTCTGCGTGATTTTTCATGTTGGCAAAAATATCGATGTTTGAAGTAGTCACGCAGCTTTCATGATAACTCTGCGTGATTTTTCATATATTGACAGAGATATTGATGTTGAAATAGTCACACAGCTTTCATGATGACTCTGCGTGATTTTTCATATGTTGATAGAGATGTCAATGTTGTAATAATTACGCAGACTTTTGAGAGTCATCTTCTGGATAGATTAGTCTTGATCTGTCAGCGTGTCTTTGTCATTTTCACTCAAATGTGATTCTGGCAATGATGCGTGACTTTCATTCTAATCTGTTTGAACTTTGCGTGAATTAAACACCTGCGTGAATAATTCATTCAGTGTGTCTTGATAGTATATCTATCTAAAGTCTGCGTGACTTTTGAAATTTCCTTCAAACACTGCTATATACGCACAAGGCTCGTAGACATAGAAAACATATCTGACCTTGTCTTCTTTTATTTTCTTCAGTGAACATCCGAAGTGAGGAAGCAGATTATGAGGGGGCACTTGAGTTTTACATTTAAACATGATTTATCTCATGTGAAATTCCCTCAATTTGACCTTCCAGAAGTTAGACTATCATTGTTGGCCAATCAAGATCATACAACCCTACTTTGTCTGATGAATGGTCAACCTTTTCAGAGTCTTGACTTGGTGTTCCACAAAAAACCAGCATTTTTGTTCGGAGATGCCATAGCACAGAAATCTCAGCCAAAGAGTATTAGAGAGAAGGTCTGTTTTTACTTTGAAGGTGATGTAAATCAACCAATGTACTGGCCGAAAGTTTCCAGGGGTTTGTCCATCATGAGATTCATGCATGCCAGTTATCCGAGAAAGATGTCCTGGCATATAACAGAATATCAGCAGGCGAAGGCAAGCCGCATCATTTACAGGAAGGAAGGATTCTTTAGTGCCCCAAAAAATCACGTATCAGTGTTTCGGGGTTTGAAGCCTGGATGCATACCACCTGAAGACTCATCGATATTGATGCCATTCAGAATGCCCATTTTCATAAACGAATTCATCATAAACGAATTCATGGCAAACAAGAATGCGTTCTACCCCACCGATTCGACGCCGAGGATCAACGGCTTAATGAATCAGGAGAACGTAAGATGGAGGACTTTGGTCCACTGGGCTTTGGAGAATTTTGAGACTGAGCTGAAGAAGATAAACCTGTATGACGCCGTCGTCAATTCATCCTACGGCTTCAGGCCTAACCCCTTTCTGTTCCTAGCCTTGATTGAGAGATACAATCACAGGACGGGGACATTTATGACTCCGAAAGGGGAGATGGGCTTTGTCCTGCATGAGATGGAATATATCTCACATCTGCCTCCAGGCACCCTGCCGTATGAGGAGTATGTACCAACGACAGAAGAGCTGAACTTTCTGTCAGAGAAGAACCCAGAGATGGTACATCTATTTGAAGAGATGATGTGCCATTTTGGCACATGTACTCTATATTACAAGAGTTCTAAAGATGAAGCCGGCAACCACATTCAGAAATGGATGTCCTACCTTTTCATGAACCGTGAAAAGGATGATAAGAAGATAAACGAGAAGAGGTGGTATCAGATTAGCAACTTCAAGCCTCTCTGAGAGTGAAATCACTTATTTGCTGGAGAAATATGACTGCAAGGATTTCATAATCACTGAAGACTGGTACGAGTTCAAAGCTGGAACTACTTTCAACTTGTACGTGAGACAGAGTGGGAAGATGCTGTCAAGGAACGGTCATTTGGCTGGATTCTTATCTCTGTGGTTAAGAAGATTCATCGTTCCTGGTTCCAGCTCTCTGGACAGGATACATAGAGGCGTTATCTTTGCAGCGGTACGCCTTATGTATGGTTACAAGTTAGATTTATTATCAGCGATGACCTGTAGACTGAATGCAGGTCTTCGGAATTTTGTAACCAACATGATTTCTGATCAAAGGAGGATGACTGAGGAGTTCCCACGGATAGAGATGCCTTTTACATATCTGTATGGCTGGCTCCTCCTCCATCATGATGGCTTGATACCTCCAGGGACAGGAGGAAGTGGCAGTCTCTTTTTGGAGAGATACTCTAGAGAGACTTTCTGGAAGGTTCACACCCTTCCAGAATGCAGAAATGTCCTGAATTGAGCTTCACATTGGTCCATTCAATGTGTCCCTCCACCACTGGGCTACGAAAGCATGCCCTTAAATATGATGGACGGAGATATGGGGAACAGATTAGATGATGTAGCCTTTCAGTGGTTACAGAGAATTCGGCCTTCTCATCTAGTGTAGCGTGATGAAGATATGACATATCTGGAGCCATATTTGCCAAGTCGATTTGCCAGGCAATTCGGATATGACCAACTTCACGTTAGGAATGCCACCACTTGTCTTTCCGCTCGTGGAGGGCTTATTGACGGAGCTCGGGCTTAGAGATATTTTGCGGCTAGAGATACGAAAGCTGTATTCTCTATGCCTAATCCTTTATCAAGCGCAGGGACGAAGATGCTTTATACATATGCTCGCTTCTATGTTTCGTCGGGCACCTTCAAGCCGAGTTTCAATCTGAAGACTTTTGTTGCGGAGGACGACCTAGCTCCGTCGAAGAGGTCAAAGAAGAAGACTATTATGCAACAATTTTCTCCGGAACCCGTAGATGAGACAGCAGAGGTTGAGCCTCTATATGAATTATTCCAGGAGGGAAATTTTCCTGATGAAGTCCTTCCTCCTATATTTGTATCTCTTTCTAAGAGGAAGAGAAGTGATGAATCTGAGACCGTCTCCAAAAGGAGTACTAAGTCTCAGACATCTAAGAAGAAGAAAGGAGTGTCAGTAAATGCTACTTCTTCTTTAGGTGGCATCTCGGTTGATAAAGATGATGCCGCCGATAAAGATGAAGAGACTGATGAAGACGACGCTCCTTTGATAACAAGGAGGTCGAGAGGAAAATATGTCAAGAAGACCGTCAGCAAGATGAAAGGTAATGAACTCCTAGAAACAATTATGAGGGGAGGAGTTTTACCAGAAGTCAATGAAACGGCTTCTACTGAACAAACAGAGTCTGATGATATTCACCTTCCAGCAGTTTCAACTGAACAGACTGAGGTGGAGTCCGCTCAAGCTCAGGAAACAACTGCTCCAACAACAAGCGGAGTAGCTATTAAACCCTCAGATATGAGGATGATCCCATTTGAGCATGGGACATAAGGCGTCATCCAGGCACTGGATGACCAGATTGATTATTCTGAAGAAGAACCAGCTCTGGCAGAGGTTACAGAACAGCCAGAAGTTCCTAAAACCCAAGCTAAAGAGAATATTTCTTTGACCAAAGGCGATGAAGACGTGCCGGCGTCCGAGCTATCAGCTGCTGATGATTTGTTGAAGAATGTTTGTCAAGACATCATTCTTCGAACTGACATTCTAGAGAAGACTGAACCGGCAGTCAATACTGAGCTAGCTGTCATCGCTGTTCCTGAGATTGATGAAGATGTGAATATCATAGACTCTGGACCAGAGACTCATCCTGAAGCTGGGGATGAAGAAGAAGAAGCAGAAACTGAAGGAGGAGAAGATTGGCATACTGGCACTTCTACTCCTTATGATGAGGATAAAGTCAAGGGGAACAGAATGGAACTTAGCCCCGAACCTGTTCAATCTCCGGATAACGCTCCAGCACCCAGTAATTCTGGAGCTGGAAGCAGCCACATGAAGTAGGTGTCGGATACTATCATGGACAGACTACGAGAAGATGCCAGACTCCCCCAACATATTGAATATGAACCTCAGCCTGGTAGAACTTTATTTTAAATTCTGTTTCTGCTGCTTTTTTTTATATGCTGATTATTATTATTTTCTTTGATTGTAGGAACTGCTGTAGCGATGAGTTCGACTCATGCTCCGCTTATCCAGGCTGATGCTGATGAAGGGAGTTCACACTTGCCAACTTCTCCAGTAGCACCTACTTCTGTTCCCAGGGTAGAGAACATTCAAGCTTCTTCTTTAATGATGACAGCGACACGTGGATTTGAGACTAGATTAGCAAGAACTCTAGGAATGTATTCAGAGATCATTTACTCATATCTAGATACATATTCCAGACATTTTTTGAAGGATGAAGCTATGCCCTTTTCTGATCTTCGAACTATGGTCAAGTTCCCGCTCATGGCGTTGCGACATGCTGGTTGTGAATCTCAGTGTATTTTCTTCGAACATCTTCTAGTTGAGTTGGAAATAACTATCCAAAAATACTGGGAGACTCAGAAAGAAGACATTCAATCTTTAACTGCAGCTGAGATCAGTCAACTAGATCATGAAGCTCAGTCCCAACAAGCCGCATTAGAAGCATTTCTTGCCTCTTCTTCTGAGAAATTAGTAGAAAAGGGCGAAGAAATATTAGCTACTCGTCAAATAGTAGAGCTTCTGGAGAAAGATAAAGCATCCAAAGCTGAAGAGCTGAAGAATTTGAAAGAGGAGTTGGCTCGCCTTCAAGAGCGAATCGCTGTTATAGAGACAGAGCAAGCTGAGTTTACAGCTGCTTATATTTCTGAAGCCGAACGCTGTAAAACTCTTCAAAAGGAGAGAGAGCAGATGCAGGCGGAACAAATTGAAGAAGCTAACCGTCTCCAAACTGCTATTATCATTTTTGACGAACAGAATGTTACAGTGGAAGCAGCTGAAAGGGTTCAGAAAACTCATGAAGAGAAACTGAATGCTATTCTTGATCGTATCAGGGAGCTAATAACTCCCAATAAGTGAATCTTTTTCATTCTCACTTGTATCCAATGTTTTGATTATGAATGAAAATAAATAAGAATTCTTGATCTGATTTTTGGTTTTGCTGTTTTGGTAATGATATAGAAAATATGTTCAGAGGTAAATAATACATGACACATTTCAATAGAATAGAATATACAAACTAACTTTGTAATTCTATCAGATGATATTAAATCAGAAATGATCTTAGTTTAATACTGATTAGAAAAAATAGAATTCAGACATAAAAATATCTTTGAACTCAATTTTTCATGAACGGATAAACCGTCAGGTATTAATGAACGGGGTGAACCGTCGGATGAATGTAATAAATGAACGGATGAACCGTCAAGCATTAATGAACGGACGAACCGTCGGATGAATGTAATAAATGAACGGATGAACCGTCAAGCATTAATGAACAGGCGAACCGTCGGATGAATGTGATGCTTCATTATTTGAGGAATTTTTGCCTATAAATATAACAGAAATTTGACAGGAACAAACACTTCTACTCTTCAACATAAAAAATGTCGTCTGAAGAAGCATCCAAGAGGGCTAAAATCACTCCGAAGGTTCGAAAGAGCACTGAAGAAAGCCCTACCGATCCAGTTCAGCCGAAGGAGGTAGAGGAAGGCGAAGGTTCGTCTGCACCCAAGCCACCACAAGATATTCTGGACTTTCTGCTTGATCCAGGAAGGACTGAAGAAGAAGAAGCCATGAGGATGGCTGCTTGCAAATTCCTCGTGGGCTCCAGCAAAGAAGTTCTCAGTTCTTTTGCTGATCGCATTTTTGAGAAGGACGACAGCGGTCCGCGTCCAAATGTAGAGAAGGATGATAGTGATCTTCCTTAATATCATGTACTATCATTCATGAATAAAATAAAATTTTATTTATAAACATGAACTTGTCTGATGATTTACAAGTATTTATATTTTATACATAATACTTTTTAAGGAATTTGCCATTAATAGGCATCATAACTTTTCGACCATCAAGTTCTGAGAGTTGATAAGCTCCATTTGAGAAAACTCTGCTCACAATATAGGGACCTTTCCACTTTGCGTCAAATTTGCCTTTGCTCATATGAGTCATTGTCATAGGACGTCTGACTGTTAGAACAAGTTCTCCTTTTTGATATGTTCGAACTCTGACTTTCTTGTTAAAAGCTCTTAAAATTCTAGCTTGATAGAATTCAATATTCTGTTGAGCAGATAATCGCTTTTCATCCAGAGCTTCTAACTCCTGAAGTCGAAGACGATCATTATTCTCGGCAGTAAGCTCATTAGCGATCGCTATCCTTAAAGAAGGAATTTGAATCTCTAATGGAAGAACAGCTTCGCATCCGTACACCAGAGAGAAAGGTGTACATTTAGTAGCATTACGAACTGTAGTACGGTAAGCCCACAAACACTCACCAAGTTTCTCACTCCAATTACGTTTGTTAGTAGAAACAAACTTCTTTAAGAGTTTGATGATGGTCTTGTTGAAAGCTTCTTCTAATCCGTTAGCTACCGGATTATATGTGGTAGAAGCCACATTGTTGATCCGATGATCGTCACAGAATCGAGTAAATTTTTAGCTGACGAATTGTGGACCATTATCATAAATAATACGTCAGGGAACACCAAATCTGTAGATGACATGATGTTTGATAAAGTTGATAACATTGGACGTCTTGACTTCAGATAACGGAATAGCTTCACCCCATTTGGAGAAATAATCGGTTATTGCAAGAATAAATCGATGACCTTTTGATGACGGCGGATTGATCGGACCAATAATGTCCATGCCCCAAGCTTCGAAAGGCCATGATGCTGCCGTTGGATGCAGAAATTCTGAGGGTTGATGAATAAAATCCGCATGGATTTGACAAGCTTTACACTTCCTTGCATATTCGATGGCATCTGATACCATAGTGGACCAATAATAACCCATACGTCGAATACGGTCTTGAAGTTTTGGTCCAGGCTGATGTGCTCCACAAATTCCATCATGTGCTTCACGAATGATTTGTTGAATCTCATCACCGGCAACACATCGAAGAAGTAAACCATCATAAGCTCGACGATATAAGGTTCTTGTGGTATAATTGTAATAGAATCTGAGTGATCGTCGTCTGATAGATGCCGCTTCACTCGGATTATCTGGAAGAATATCATACAATACGAAATCTAAGAAAGGAAGTCTCCAATCTTTATCCGTATTCTGAGTCTCAGCTGAATTACTGAAGATGAATTCCATGCTAGAATCAGATGAAGATGATAATGATTTACGACTAAATCCAAATCCTCTTGTTGTGTTGACATCATGAGATGTTGATTCTTCAATGTCAACTGGAAGTCCTAGAGTTAGATTGTTTTCGAGATAAAATAATTCTCGATTGCAAACAACAATCATTTGTTGACGTCTAATTGGAATAGCCAACATCGCCGCAAGATTGGCAAGAGCATCAGCTTCTGTGTTACATGCTCGCCTAACATGCTCGATAAAGAACCCTTCAAATGAAGAAGCCACAGATACAGCAGATCTATGATAAGGAACCAGATCTTGATGGCGAACTTCATAAGTACCCCTTATCTGATTGACAATGAGTTTAGAATCTCCATACGCTTCCAAATGTTGAATATTCAGATGTTTAGTGAGTTGAAGACCAATAAGCAGTGCATTGTACTCAGCTACATTATTTGAACATGGTTGATCGAGAGAATAAGCTCTTTGGATACCAAGACCTTCTGGCGATACAAGAACAATTCCAACCCCAGCGACAATGTCACCATTAGGACCTATTCTTGAAGCTCCATCAAAGAATAGACGCCAAGTAGGATCTTCTTCAGCAATTTGGTTTGAATCTAGGACTTCATCTAGGATTTCATCATAGAGTTTTGAATTTTCTGGAATTGAATGAGCAGCCAGAAAATCAGCTAAAGCTTGTCTTTTGACTGATTTCTGAGGAATGTAGTGCATATCATACTGAGCAAGTAAGATTCCCCAGTTAGCCAATCGAGAATTCAAAACACTGGGTTTCTTCATCATGACCCGTATAGGATTGATCCTGGAAATGACATGAATAGTTTGACCAATAATATAATGTCGTGTCTTTTGGACAGCGAACATCAAGGCTAGACATTCTTTTTCGACCGGTGAATATCGAGGTTCAGCTCCGGTCATAGTACGACTGAGATAGTAAATGGCTTGTTCATGACCATTGTTATTCTTTTGAGCGAGCAATGCACCCAGTGAATGACTCATTGCTCGGGTATATAAGAGGAACGGTATTCCTGAGACAGGAGGTACCAATACTGGAGGGCTCATCAGATATTGTTTTATATCATCGAATGCCTTCTGACATTCATTATTCCAGACAAAAGAAACACCTTTCTTCATAAGTTTATTGAATGGTCTGCAGCGTCCTAAAAGATTAGAGATGAATCTCCTGATATAAGTGATCCTTCCTTGAAATTCTCGTAGCTCTTTTAAGGTGCGTGGAGGACGCATCTCTTGGATGGCTTTGATCTTCTCGGGATCCACGTGTATACCTTTAGCGGTAATGACGAAGCCAAGAAATTTGCCACTAGAGACGCCTAAGAAGGACTTAGTAGGGTTCATCTTTAATTGATGCTTACGCATTAGATCAAAAATAGTCTTCAAATCTTGGATGTGATCTTCTTTTTGTCGACTTTTGACTGCAATATCATCAACATAGCATTCAACTGTTTTCCACAAATGTTCACGGAATATAGTGCTCATAGCTCGTTGATAAGTTGCTCCTGCATTCTTGAGACCGAATGGCATCACTGTATAACAGTATGTACCAATCGACGTTCTGAACGAAGTGTGCTTCTCGTCATCTGGAAACATTTTGATCTGATTATACCCAGAATACCCGTCCATGAATGACATCCGTTCAAATCCACAGGTATTATCGATAATAATATCAGTGATTGGTAGAAAGAATTCGTCTTTAGGACATGCCGCATTAAGATCGCGAAAGTCTATGCATACTCTGATCTTGCCAGTCTTTTTAAGGACATGAACTATATTAGCCACCCAATCAGGATGTTGTTCCTCTCTAATAAACCCAGAGGCCATGAGTTTATTGACTTCAGCTTCAATTGCATCCATAATGTCTGGACGAAATCGTCGCTGTTGTTGCTTGACCGGTTTAGCATTTGGCATGATATTGAGTTTATGAGTTGCTATCTGTGGATCAAGTTCTGGCATATCTTCATAACTCCAAGCGAAGACATCGATGTATTCACGAATAAGTTTGATCATGTCTTGCTTATCAGTCTCTGAAAGACTTTCACTGATAAATATTGGTTTGGGGGATCCCTCTTCACCAACATCTATTTGAACAAGTTTGTCTTCAGTCGGAGGTTCTTTTTGTTCGAATCGAAACTCCCATTGATTATCTAACCTTTGGGCCCATTGTTCTGATTCAGGTGAGATTTCAAACCCATCTTCGTCTTCATCACTTTCTTCAGAACAGTCAATAGAGACCATGTTGGAAGACAGAATGTTGTAATGGAATTCACCGATACTTATATCAGAATCCCAAGAGGTAGTACTAGAAGAATCGGATCTCTTATCTTCGTCAGATTCAAGATCTTCATGGATAGTATTGATAAAGGGAGTAGGAGCAATATAACCTAATCCGCATTTCGTCCTTCCATATTTTAAAGGAGGAATCCGAACAGGCATTCTTCTTCCTCTCCTATTACTAAGGCCAGTTCTGAAGTCATAACCCATATTTTTAATGATGTCTTTAGATTGCTGACTATAACGACGTAGTTGTAATCTTCCAGTATCATCGTTTTTGTCATCATCTTCAGGGTTAGAAGGATTTTGGGGTCCTTTGTAAAAGACTATTGGAATATCTTCTGGTTTTCTGCTGGGAACCAGAAAGTATAAAGTTTGTGCTGATTCTAGGGATACATCTGTATGGAAAGTCTGTACAACTCCTATGGTTATTGTTCTCAAGTCATCTAACAAATGTAAATAACTATGAACATGATTACACACATCAACATACTGCAAAGATGGAGACTTTTCATTAAATTTAAAAGTAGCAGTATTTACATTGGAAGAAGACTGAGCCTTAGAAATCTTAGCCAAATCAATGACTAAAGGGGGAGAAGAAGAACGAGAAGAAGTTTTGTTTCGATTAAGATTGATAACAAATGGCTCAGAAGAGGTGAGCTCCCTTGAAGCTTGAGATGGAAGAGTAGTCCGCCCTCCAACTGGGATTACCAGAGTATCTTGTTTCATATGTGAAGATACAGGAACTGTAGTACGCCCACTAACAGGAATGATCAGTGTATCTTGAGTAGACGACTGAGGTAATGGGGAGATCCGTCCGCTCACTGGAATGATGAAAGAACCTTCTCCAGAGGGTTTAGGAGATTGTTGCTGAGTAGTTCGACCTTTAACAGGGATTATTAAAGTCTCACTTTGTGAATCCTCTTTCTCCATAGCTTGTTTCACCCTTGTATACTCTTCTTTATACATTCGGGAATTATTGAAATAACCTTCAACCCCATGGAAAGAATTTATATCAGCCACTTCTTTTTGTACTCTTCCATTGCTGTCAATATATTTAAAACACTGATGAAGAGTAGAAGGTACTACATTATTTTCATGAAGAAAGGGCCTCCCCAGAAGAAGATTTTAAGATCCCACGATCTCAATCACATAGAAAGTGACTTTAGATCTGAAATTGCCAATCTGAAGTTTCAGATGAATCTTTCCCAGAGGCTCGCTTCGGCTCTGATTGAATCCCAGGATAGTAGTAACCGTCTTGGAAAGCTTGTGAAGAGGGATTTTCAATTCATCCAACAGACTCTTTGGCATTTAACTTATAGCAAACCCTGGATCAATAAGGATACGATCTATCTTCATTGTATCGATATAACCGGTGTAGTAAAGAGGCCGATCATGTCGATTATCCTCCAATAGCATGTCATCTTGTGTAAAGGTGATATTTGGAATAATCTCCAATACACTGTTGCAATGTAAGCAAGTGGCAGGTTCTTTACCTGGCTTCTTTAATTGTGCAAGACAAGAGTCTGCATGAAGAAGTGCTTCACTTAACGTCTCCCGAGTCTCTTTAGAAAGACGGAGAAGTTCAAAGGGTGACATTCTAGCTGGAGTGTTAGCAAGTTGAGCTAGAATGTCGAAGGTTTCTGAAACCCAAGAGGAGGGGACTTCTTGATAGGCTTATCAAACCGAGCCTGTTGTTTGCCTTTCTCAAGAGCTGTGGATTTGGAAAGAGCAGGTTCAACTGGTGCAATGGAAGGAATAGGTGCAACGGATGATTCTTCTTCAAGAGGAACATTAGGAACATCTTTGTCAGCAGGAGAGATATCAAGAGTATCCTCGGGATTCTTGGAATAATCCTTCAGATAAGGTTTCCCTGTTCGAGTAGCACCAGCAAGTGCTTCTTCTTTATCTTTTGGCTCTATGTCAGAAGTAGATCCGAGAGAAGTCATATGACATGACTTAATCTTTCCAGCCTTCTTGGACTTTCTAGATGTAGTCTTTTAAAGAGGAGGAGATTCAAAGTCTGCCACTAGATCAGGATGAATCCACATGATTTCTTCTGTTTCCATAGTGATTGGTACTAACCCTTCAGACTGTGGAGGAGGAATATTCACTATTTCAAGAGTTGCCTTGGGAATATGAATAATCCCGCTTTCAAGGAGTTGAGGGGGGAAATCTCCGAATTGCATAGAGACGACATTGGATGTGACGGTCTTCTCTTTCGGAGTAAGAGAGATAGCTCCAGATTTAATCATTTCCTGGATCTTTCCTTTCAGTACATAACATGTACGAATTGTGTGACCCAACATTCTGTGGTACGGACAGTATTTAGGATGATCTGTCTTACCAGCTTCATCAGGTTTTTTGATTTCAGGTAATTGTATTTTATTACCTTTCAGCAGACATTCAAAGATACCAAGGACATCATCGTCATCAAAAGAATATTCTTCTTTGGGGCGAGGTGCTCTTGGTTGTTGAGTCGTAGAGGCATGAGGAGTTTGAACAGTCGATGCATCTTTACTCTGAAGATTAACTTCAAGGGTTTCTTTTCCCTTGCTTTTATTGAATTTAGCATTATTATTATTGCTTTGACCTGTTTCTTTAGGATTCATCTGCACTCCTAAACCTTTGAAAGTTTCAGTACTGATCTCTGCGGCTTTGGCACTGACTATGAAGGAAGGCCAATCTTGAAATTGGGTAGATCCTGTCCACATGCTGATAATTGGTAACAAATTTGATTTGCATGTGTCGATGGTGACAGCATCAGGAGTTCCAAGAGGCATCTTCAGAGCTTCTCTTCGAAACCGTTCAATGAATTCCTTTGTAGTTTCATTATTTTTCTGCTTGATTCTTATAAGAGCAGACATAGTCATGTCATTGAGCCCTTCATAGAACCGTTCAAGAAACATTTGTTTGAAACCGGCAAATAAGGTAATACATCCATCCGGGAGACTTCTATACCATTCATAAGCCGTTCCTTTGAGACATCCGACAAACATCCGAGTAAGGAGGGCGTCACTTGGTTACAGCTGGTCAGTCATCACTTCAAAGTGATTAATAAATTGACTTGGAGAAGTGGTTCCGTCATAGAATGAGATAGTAGGAGGTTTGTATTTAGGAGGATACGATACTTGCTTCCATTCTATCGGATAAGGTTGCTTGATGCCTAACCTTTGTAAACCATCTTTCTGTTTGAATGCCTCAAATTGAGTTCGGAGATTCCTCAATTCTTCAGTAACCACTCCGGAGGATTGTGGAGTTATAGCTTGTAGAGAATAGTTGGGAGGAGGAACAACATTATAAGTACTACCCCCAGCTCCAGAGTAACTAGGAACTGGTTGAGCTTGCCCAGGAGTATTGGACTGGACTGCTGGAGGAACATGTACTGGACTGACACCAGTGTCAATTGGTATGGCCTCTGGTACAGTCTGTCGATTTTACAGTTAGGTTGCCATGAGTTCATACATCGACTTTATATTATCAGCCATAGACTTCATTTGCTGTTCCAGAGAAGCAATTCTTTGTTCTTGAGGAGTCATGGAAGAAGAAGGTTCATCAGTATTCCCATCGACCATATATGTTGTGACTGTGCGAGGGATTATTGATGAACTGGTGGATGTTGTTTGTTCTGAATCACTGCTTCGTGTATCAAAGTCAGTCGTAGGAGAACTACCCCCAGTAGGAAGAGGTGGGAAGTTAGATTCCCCAAGAAATTCAGAATCATCTTCAGAAATCAAAGTCCTTTGAGTAGAAGCCAGGACTCTTGATCTGGTGCCTCTATATACTCCATCTGGACTATCATTTCTACCCCCAGTATCCCGAGAGGTCATGTTGACAGAAGCATACAGAGGTTCATCTTCATCAGGCATAGGTTCACCCTGAATCCGATTGAAAACAGATTGTCGTTTAGTTTGACATCTGCATTGCATTGTGACTCTCGGCTGGAAGTCACATTCATGATCAACATGGTCCTGATCCATTGATTGACATCTGCATTGAATTATGACTCTTGGCTGGAAGTCACATTCAGCATGGTCCATTAACACATAATTATTCCTTCTCTTCTGTTGAAGATGTTCTCGTAGATCTGTCTGTGAAGATTGAGGTACATCAAAGAGCATTCTTTGTGCATATTTAGGAATATATTTTTGGTTCTTGGGTCTTGATGGCTCTTGGTTATATAGAGAGTGATTAATGTGAGCCACATAATTTCTAGCATACTCTGCATCTGGATCTCTTGCTTTTGTTTCCGATTGGTATGGTTTTTTGACACCAGAAGTGCTTCCTAAACGGATTTGATCAAGTTTTGTTCTTAGATCAGTTGAAGGTAACACATTGGTTTTTGAAACTTGGAGTTTTCCTTCCATTGATCTGGATATTTGCAGAAAAGGAAGAGTTGAGCCATCCCCTTGATTAGGAGTTGGTAACAGACCCTCTTTTATAGACAAATTCTGTGCCCAATTCGAAGAAGTCGTAGAAGAAGACATTAATGAATGTTTCTTCTTAGACTTATTCAAGTTTTGGGACATAAAATGTCCAGAAGGAAGAGTAGTCAAAAGACCATCTCCTTTTCTTTGACTAACAAAATTGTCAGTCAAAGCTGTTCCTGAAGTAAAAACTACAGGAGCAGAAGAAACAACTAAAGAATTGTTTCTTTTTGAAGGGACTTTGTGTGAAGGAGCAAGACCACCCCCAGTTCTAGTAGAACTTGGCAAAGACGAAGAGATAGCTAAAGAGCTATTCTTCTTAGAGTATGCTGGTGACAATTTGGCTAAGGAGCCAGTATTGTCTGTGTATAAAGTTTTGGCTAAAGAGCCAGATTTTGGTAAAATACACGCTGGAACAAATTTGGCTAAGGAGCCAGTGCTGTCAGCATGACTTTTGAATTTAGAAATACACGCTGGAACAGGCTTGGCTAAGGAGCCAGTGCTGCCAGCGTAACTTTTGAAATTAAGATTGCACGCTGGAACAGGCTTGGCTAAGGAGCCAGTGCTGCCAGCGTGACTTTTGTCTGCTGTTGTCTTCGAACACACAAGAGTGTGCGTGCTTGCGGTAGACTCCTTGCCAGTGTTAGGAGTTGACACTGTGGCAGAAAAGTCACCATTGGTTGCCAACTGATTCTTAGGGACGTAGACAGATCGTCCCTTCGACTTGGCAGTAGTGATGGAGGCTGAAGTGGGCTTGCCACCCTTAGCCCGCTGCATTTCTTCGTAGGCGAGTTGATCGAATTGGATCGATATCACCTTCTTCGTCGAGCCGACTGACGAAATGTCGTATTGAGTTGTTGCCATCTCAGAAGAGGAGATAGTTTTCCCTAGCAGAGTCGCCAATTTGTTTTCCATAAATAAATTTACTTTATTTATTGTGTATCTGGGAAAATTATAACTGTAGGAATCCGATCTAGAAGACGATAGCTTTATCCCTTGGACGATGCGAAAAAGAAAAGCTCTCAAAATTTTGACAGTAATTTAGATCACTATGTATCTGTACAATGAATGAGAAAAGAACCCTATTTATAGAGTCAAAAATAACTGAAAGGATAACTGTCTTCACAGCCTGTGCATAGTTGAAAATTATGTAAAATCTAACATACGCAAGGTTGTGAACAGTTACTGGACGTGGCCTGTAACTATTGGACACATGGCAATCATGCATGAGTCGTGTGCAAGTTACAGGACACGCAAGCGAGAGATCAGTGGCATGGCTGCCACGTACTCCAATTTGATGAAATCCACGCAGGTTCGTTGAGGACGAAATCCATGCTGACTTGGGTCAGAAAGCTTCAAAATCCACGCAGACTTGGGGCAGGAAGCTTCAGAATCCACGCAAACTTGGGGCAAAAAGCTTCAAAATCCACGCAAACTTGATGAAGGAACACAGAAGTTCAAAATACACGCAGACTTGAGCCAGAAGGCTCAAAATATACGCAAGCTTGAGGCAGGACTGCCAGCTGTCTTGATTCGATGTGCCTCGACTGACACAAAATCTCTGACAGTGATTACTTTGTCAGTCGCATTAAATGACAAGAAACTCTTTTGCTACGCCAACTTGATGAAGGCTGAGTCTTGCTGAAAAAGATTTCAAAAGTTACGCCATAATCGGCTGTGATCTTTCGAGTTCCGTGCATACGTGGCATACGAGGAGACATTCTTCGACTGTCGTGCTGTCAGTCATAATGACATTTCTGATAAATGATGAGCTGTCTCTAGCGTAATTTTTAAACATTTGTCTTGATCAACTCAGCGTGACTTTGAGACTTTGTTCTGATCAACTCAGCGTGATTTTGAGACTCTGTTCTGATCAACTCAGCGTGACTTTCATTTTTAAGGCCTACAACAGCCCTTAGGCAGACAGAAATTTAAGTTTCAACACGAGCTAACACTTGCTCGGCGGCTAAACGTCTCAAAAGAATAATTTACAATAGAGTGAGAGAGAGCAAAATAAGAAATTTACTCATTGCCAGGGTTACGCCTGGTGATCACCATCTGGCTGGAAGGCAAGTAGATCCTCGGGTGCTACTCTAAAATCTGGCCATACAAAACCAGCTGGGTCAGATCCCAGAAAGAGCAAGTGCCACAAGTGAGACTCCACTTAGAAACTAAAACCAGCATCTAATTAAAAGAAGAACTGATAAAAGAGCATAGTTAAATAACATGAAAGACTGAGTTAACATAAGCTTGTAGTAGGAGGAACAAGAGGTGGAATATAATTTCCATGTTAATCATGAAATAATTCATTCAAGCACGGTCAATCAAGTCCTATGGCTTGCTATTATTAGCTAACTAGGATTTTTACAAGCTTAGTTACTAACAAGATGCAATGAGATATTCCCGCAGTCACAAGCCCTGCAAAATATACAGGCTGTCCAGGCGAGGGTTACAAGAGTTATCAAGATTACTGGTGTACTTTAGTACTTATAATTCAAGAAGTGCAACACATGACAGTGTGCTGAAAATGCACCCTATTCGTCGACGGACTACAAGTCCACAGGTGTGGCCGGGATAACGGGATCGCCTGTAACTGGAAAATTCTATATAAATTACTTGATCAATCTAGTCATTAACCTAGTCAGATTCGTTATGAATCCCTGACCGTGGTAACCAAGAATTCATGTCCTAGACATGATGCAAGACGAGATATGTAGCTTGTACAAGCATAATCAACCACGGGATCAAGGCAAGAGTTACACTAGCAATACATGAATAGTCGTCGCAACAGCAAACAAGATTATACATGTCATGTCAGGTTTACTTGTCATGTCAAGAGTACTTGTCTGGAGTGCGCCTCGACGGGCCACTTATCAAAATTTATCAAGACAAGTTCATATTATCATGTCAAGTCAAGTTCAAGTTACTATCTCAAGACTATCAAGTGTCAAGTCGAGTCATCGCAATTTAGGCCAAGTATAGAAAAACATGTAAAGAAGATCGAGAACACCCATATATGATTGAAACTATAAGTCACATATGAACTCTGATTAAAGTGAGATATAAAGATTCTTGAAGCCAATAAAAAGATCTACAACTATCATGTTTTGAGTTTTTTAAGATTTTAGCTACAAAATAGCTTAAACGGGCAAAAACAGTCATTTATAGTGATTCGTGCACGGACAAAAGGCACATGGCATAAGGTATAAGACATGCAAGGTGCACGGGGTATAAGGTACATGAGGTGCGTGAGGTGCAAGGTACGCGAGGTGTAAGATACGCAAACCAAAAGGTGCGCGAGGTGCAAGGTGCGCGAACCAAAAGGTGCACGAGGTGCAAGGTGCACAAACCAAAAGGTACGAGAGATGCAAGGTGCGCAAACTAAAAGGTATGCAACGTGCAAGGTACATAAACCAAAAGTTGCACAAGGTGCAAGATGCACGAACCAAAAGGTGCACAAGGTACAAGGTGCGCGAACCAAAAAGTACGTGAGGTGCAAGGTGCGCGAACCAAAAGGTGCACGAAGTGCAAGGTGCGCTAACCAAAAGGTGCACGAGGTGCAAGGTACGCAAACCAAAAGGTAAGTACGGTAAAAGGTGCGCGGACCAAGAGATGCACGAGGTGTCGTCCCTACAGCAAGTTTTTGGCCATAGAGTTTTAGAAACTTCTAATGTCTATAACTTGGGCTAAAGGACTCGAAATTGGACAAAATAAAGGTCTAAACTGAATAAAATTGAATTCTCTACAACATGGAACCATTAGTTTTCAAAAATAATAAAGTTTAGGAGGTCAAAACCAAGAAAAACCAAAGAAACTATAGACTTAGATTTACAAAAAATGTAACCATCAACACCAAAAATTTTAAGTTCTAAAGAGGCTTAGAATCAAGCAAGGAAGACAATAGAACAATAAAATTTGAGATCCATCATGAAGCAAGTTGCACTTGCCTAGGGCTTGGTAGGTGGGAGGAGTAAATGAAGAAGATGAAGAAGTTATGAGAAATAATGGAGGAGAGAGAGGATTTGGTTTTTATACAAACCATTCTCATCTCAAACCAAAACAAACCAAGTCAAGCCAAGCCAAGCCAAGTTGAACCAAATCGAATTAAACCAAGGCAAGATTAAACTAAGACTAGGATAAACAAGACAAGTAAAAATACGGATCACCTGACAAAAGTCAGAATTTCGTACATGTATACTAAAAATACGTATAACAGAAAATATGAGTGACAACTCTACCCACCTTAAAATAATTTTATCTTCAAAATTTAATCAAGAGCCTAGAGATATCGGGGCAAGCTACACTAACCACAGGCAATCTACGACTAGCAATTAATTAATCAATCATTCATGCATGCAAGGAGTTAAAAGCATAAGGCATAAAGAAGATAGTATACCTCATGAATCAAATAGGTGTGAAAATCGCGATCGGATATCATCCTCACGTTTTCAAGTTGACTCACCCAAAGAGTGATGACCCCAAGCAATACGGACTAAACTAATAGTCTTGTTCTTGAGTATCTTCTCCCTTCGGTCCAATATGGATACGGGCCTTTCCTCATACGAAAGATTGGTACCAACAGTAATTCCGAATGATCAAGGATATAGCTCGGATCCGGAATGTACTGTCGCAATTAGGATACATGGAATACGTTTTATACCTCACGTAACGACGGAAGAAGAGCGAGACGATAGGACACATCACCTACTCGCTCGAGAATATCAAACCGCCCTATATACCTAGGACTAAGCTTTCCCTTACGCCGAATCGAATAACGCCACGGGTAGGAGAGATCCTAAAGAATACGTGGTCGTCGATAAAAAACTCAAGAGAACGCCGATAAGAATCGGCCCAATGGCGCTGACGATCTTGTGCAACTCGAAGATGATCTCTGACTTGTCTGACCACCTCGATAGTATGTGTAACCATCTTTGGATCAAGCATCTGCCACTCGTCAACATCATCCCAAGATAAAGGGGATCTGTACTTTCTGCCATACAATGTCTCAAATGGTGCCATCTGGATACTGGCCTGAAAACTGTTATTATAGGAGAACTCCACTAAGTTTAGGTGATCTTTCCACGAACCACCGAAGTCTAGTATATATGATCGCAACATATCTTCAAGAGTTTAAATCGTATGCTCTGACTGACCATCTGTCTGTGGATGATAAGCTGAACTAAACTTGAGACGAGTTTCCAAACTCTTTTGAAGACTCCGCCAAAAGTACGACATAAATCTTGAATCTTTGTCAGATATGATATTGATTGGCACTCTATGCAATCTGACTATCTGCCTAAGGTACATCTCTGCTAGTTGATCCATCGATTGACCAATTCTGAAAGGAAGAAAATGAGCTACCTTGGTAAGTCGGTCAACTATAACCCAAATAGCATCTCTTCCAGCTGGGGATTTAGATAACCCAGTTACAAAATCCATAGTAATGTGCTCCCACTTCCATTCTGGGATCGGTAAAGGTTGAAGATCAAGTCCAACTGGTCTCGGATGTTCAGCTTTAACTTACTGATAAACTAAACAACGAGAGACAAACTAAGCTATATCCCTCTTCATATCATTCTACCAGAAATGCTGACGGATATCACGATACATCTTCGTACCATCGAGATAAATTGAATACAGTGAACTGTGAGCCTCTGCCATGATCTCCTGCCTGATGTCACCACTGGGTACACAAAGACGCCTTCCATGTCGAAGCGTGTTATCTTCGTAAATACATAACTCTGCTCTTCGTCCTGCTTCACATTCTGCCCTAAGCCGCTTAAGCTTAGAATCCGTTGATTGAGCTATCTTGATTCTCTCAACTATGCTAGACTGAACTTACATACTAGCCATCAATGCCACATTGATAGGAAAAACAATCTCCATTCCCATCTTCTGAAGATCTGCTAATAACTCTGGCTGTGTTGTTAGAAAGTAAGCTCATGCTCTTCTACTCAACGCATCTGCAACTACGTTGGCTTTTCCAGGATGATACTGTAGGTTGATGTCATAATCTACCAATAGCTCTAGCCACCTTCTCTGACGCATGTTAAGATCCTTCTGGGTAAACACATACTTAAGACTCTTGTGGTCGGTAAAAATCTCTACCCGATCTCCGTACAAGTAATGCCTCCAAAGCTTAAGGGCAAAAACCACCGCTGCTAACTCCAAGTCATGGATTGGATAATTCTGTAGGGCCTAAAAATCAAGTTGCGCCCCAAAATTCAAGTTGCACCACTGATATGAAGCTCAGAGAATAAACTGCGCCACTGAACAAGATGCGCCATATATCAGACTGTACCCAGTCTTATTGTGCCAAAATCTACGTGTCGTCTGACACTTAATGGTCATCATTACCTGATAGCAATGACAACTGACAAACACAGTGAACGAGGAAAATCTCTTCGAATCCCGCAAATTGTGCCGCTCGAGGAGATTGGGTTGACAGCTGTCCTGTACATCTTGCGAGTTGCGCCTAGGCGCAATCCAGACAAGTTTTTTAGTTGCGCCTAGGCGCAATCTGAAGAACTTCTTCTTAAAAGCTGCCACTTGTCCAGGTGCAGTCTAATCATGCGCAGTTTAACTTGTGACTGATGCTCGCACAACCTGATAAAGTTGAGATAATTTTCATTTCTAAAGCAGGATGACGTGGCGCACATGCCACTAATCTCTCAAGACGTGTCTACTATCCTGTACACGACCAAGCACATCACAATCACATGATACGATGCATCTAAATACAGTTAATACATGACTTATAACTGAATGAAAGTTGGCACAATAGGAGGTTGGCGCAACCCAATGTGGCGCAATTTAGCCTCGCGTACATTAGAATAACTGCTAAAACAGTTATTTTCTGAACTCTATAAATAGAGTTTCCAATCATTGTTAAAGCATCATATACACGCACAGAGATCAAGAACTCTTGCAAAATTACTGCTGTATTCTCCAGAGGCTCTAGTCTTCATGTTCACATAGTCCAAGGGATAAAGTGATCGTCTTCTGATCAGATTCCTACAGTTGTACTTTTCCAGAATTTATTGTACTTTGTACTATTCTTTTATAAGTTTGGAATAAACTTTTTTGTTTTTGTAAACAAAATGGCGACTCTGCTGGGGACGACTTTCTTCTCCAACGAGAAGGTAACAACCCAATGTGATACTGCGTCGATCGGCCAGACGCAGAAGATTCTGGTTGTTCAGGTCAACCAGACAGCCTACGAGAATATGATCAACACCAAGAGCAACAAGCGCACTGTGGCTATCGCCAAGAACAGGACGGTGTGGACTCCTAAGTCTCTCGCAATTGCTATTGCCCAGGCGCAACTTGAGTGCTCAGCGGCCAAGGTGCAATCCGCCTCAGTGGCTCAGGCACATCCTGCTTATATTACCAGGGTGCAATCCACTCTTCCTGCTGCCCGCGCATAGTCCACTACTCTCTTTATTGCCAAGACGAAGTCTGTTCAGGCCGTTGCTGAGGCACAGTCTATCCATGTTGCTTCCAAGGCGCCACCAGTAGCCTATATTACTAGGGTGCAACCAGTAACCCGTAGTGCTATGGCACAACCCAAACAACCAGTGACTCAGGCGCAGTCTGCTGCTCTGGCACAACCTAAGGGAACTAGTCTTTTGGCTATTCCCTCTCCCAATTCTTAAGTTCTAAACTTGGAGAAATAATGCTATAGTACTGCCACTAGACAGAACAAAGGGAAGAGTCCTTTGACATTTCCTCAATTGGCGTAACCCGTGCCTAAGGTGGTCTCACAACAGAACAAAGGGGAACGCTTCTTAGCTAACCCTCTACAAAATAAAGAAAAGTACCCTTTGGTCTTTTCTCAAACTTTCCTGGTCTATGACTCAGAGGAAGACACATCAGGTTCTATTCCTTTAAGCAGAGGTCTTCGGATCTCTGATATCGAAAAGAATACTGATTAAAGAGGCATCTTACCTACCCCTATGGGGTCTGGTCAAGATCTTTCTACCTTACAAATTTTAAGATCTAAGCAAAAAAAATTGAGGGTATCATAAACAGAGATACCTGGAGCAGAATTTTCTGATTTATGTGCTTATCTTAATAGGCGTCAACCAATATCAACTTTGGTGAAACGTAAGAACTCTATGCCAAAGGCCAATCTGTATCAGAAGCCAAAGTTTGAAAACAAGGACCCAACCACTTATGCTAATGAATTTAGTACATCTTTGTACATTCAGGGAACTAAACACCTGAAGAATAGGAGACGTGTTTCTAACATCATTAAGGAATATGTTCCTCCGACTTCTTCTCGTCCTGTAGTGGTAACTGATATCCGGGAACATCTTACGCAAAGACGGAAGGCTGCAGGAATATCTCCTTCACCTCTAAGTCACTCTTTAGATCGCCACTGCCTTCATGAAGTCGTCATCAACTGTTGCTGCTGTAGGTCCTAAAAAATCAAGTTGCATCAATCAACAAAGTCAAGAAATCAAGAAACCCATCATTTTGATGAATTGCGCAGACAACAGATTGCGCAGCAATCCGATTGCGCACACTGCTTTGCGCACACAACCGATTGCGCAAGCTGACGTGGCAGAAGTCATCATTACTAAATCAAATCAAATCTTTTCTGACAACTGACAGCGCGAATAACAAGGAGTCTGTTCGTTTCTTGCGCCGCACAGTGCTCGAGGGCGGCTGACAGCTGGCAGCGCAAACCAATGCTGCGCAGTTTGAGTCTGCGCAAATCATGTATGCACAATTCAACTCTGCGCACTTTATCAAATATAACTGTTAAGTTACACGTGGCATTCATGCCATCGATTGTTCATTACGTGGCAACTGTTCATGCACGATCATGCGCAAATCATGCCATGTGTCCATGATAGTCGGCCCATGATCCAGTAACTATCTGCGCAAATCAATGTTGCGCAAACCAATGCTGCGCAAATCATCCTGCGCAGTCCAAAATAACTGAAAATTAGTTATTTCTAGAACTCTATAAATAGAGTTTCAAGTCTTCATTTCAAGGAGGAAAAAGATCAGAAATCAGAGATTAGAGAGTTCAGGAGTTCTTGCCAAAGTGCTGCCGCATTCTTCCGAGACTTTTGTCTTCAACTTCCGAGGCTTTCGCCTTCAGTTTTCTGAGTTGTTTTCAACTTCAGAGGCTTCGTCTTCAAAAGTTCACATCGTCCAAGGGATAAAGCAATCGTCATCGAGATTGGATTCCTACAGTTGTAATTTTCCCAGAATTCTTGTAATCTTTATTACAGTTTGTATCAATAAAGTTCTATACTTTTGTTTTTGCAAACAAAATGGCGACTCTGCTGGGGACAACTTTCTCCTCCGACGAGGAAGTAGCAACTCAATGTGACGTAGCGTCTATCGGGAAGACGCAGAAGACCCTGGTTGTCAAGGTCAACCAGACAGCCTACGAGGCAATGCTCAACTCCAAGACCACTCCCCGTACTGCAGCCACTTCTGCCAAGAGCAAAGTGCGCTCAGTTTGGGTCTCCAAGACTGCTGCACAATCTGGCAGTTTTGCCACCAAAGGTGCTGCACACTCTGTTGCACAATCTGCGGGCCAGTCTGCTGCGCAAACTGCTGTGTCAATTGCTGCACAGTCTGTCTCAGCAACTGCTGCACAATCTGTTGCAGTCAATGCTGCGCAATCTGTTGCAAAAGTTGCACAAGCTACTTCATATGCTGCATTGTCAAAACAGAAGACTCCTATGACTCTGGCGCAATTGGCAGTGGCTTTTCCTGCGCAAAACAGCATTCCAGCAACCAAAGTGCATCCTAAGCACTCTAAAGCAAGGACTCCTACTTCTGTGGCCAGAACCAATGTACCCTCCACTCATGCGCAAATCACTTCTGCGCAAACTAAGAGAAACAGCCCTTTGGCTAAATTCTCTCATTCTCATAATCAAGAGAAAATATCTGATTCTCCTCTTAAACATCCTGCTGTTCTAGCACAATCTACTGGGGGTAGTCCTTTGGCTATTCCTCCTCCTTCTCAGATCAAAGGAAAAGGCCCGTTGGCCTTTTCTCAAACTTCCTTGTCTCATGACTTGGAAGACAATAGAGGAAAATGCTCTTTAGTTATCCCTTCTTCTCAGAACAAAGGAAAAGGCCCTTTGGTCTTTTCTCAGTCTTCTTCGGTCTTTACTGAAGCAGATCAAATTGCACGTGTTTCAACACCCGTCAGTACAAGATCTCCTACGAACAAAGATTCTTTTTACCTTCATAACAAAAGAACTTGCACTGATCAAAGAGGTATTCTGCCTACTCCAGTAGCAGAATTCCAAGACCTCCCAACTTTCAAAATATCCCGTTCCAAACAAGGAAAACTGTTGGTGTCTCAAACAGAAACCCCTGGGGGTGAATTTGCAGACCTACGAACATATCTTAACAGGCCAACTTCAGCAAAACGTAAACAGCCAATGCTGAAGGTTAAACCTCAAAGACAAATCTCCAAGAACATAAATTCTGATACTTATGCCAATGAGATGAGTACTTCCTTGTATACACAGGGGACAAAACATTTGAAGAATCGAAATCATGTTCCAAATATTGTTAAAGAACATATTCCTCGAACTTTTCCCCGTTCCGGCATGGTTTCTGATCTTCGAGAACATCTCAGACAAAAACGGGATAATGTCTCAACTCCTTCAAATCAACCATCTGATCATCATTGCAATCATAAAGTCATCATCCAATGTTGTTGTCAAACAACAAAGCGATCTGTCTTCGATCGTCTGACTTTTGCTAAAACAGAACCAATGTCAGAAGAAGACGAAGTGTTGTACGCTTCTGTCAATATGGCTTCCCGAGACACCGGGGGTAGAAAGTGCTCCAAACATGGTAAGCCTCGCAGACCAAGCCAACGATATTTAGATTTACTCCAAGAATCCTCTGAAGGAGTATTTCAACATACTCGTTCCCACAGCCGAGACACAATCGGTCAAAGGAATCTTCCCCAAGGTCCTTCAGCTTATCTTCCTACTTTTCAGTCAGGAGACGAATCTTTTTCTGATTATGATGCATATAGTGAAAGCTCTGAACAAACAGTTTCGTCTACTGTGCCTAGAGAAGTGACGGCATATGTTGTTACTGATGATCCAGATGCTTCAACTTCTGTAAACCAAGAACAGCGGATTGTTGCACTGGAGGACAAATTGAAAACCATGGCTGAAATGGTCGCCAGTATGTATTCTATCATTATGGCACAACATGCTACCCCACCAACTGTACCGGCTGCTATAAACCCTGAAATCATAGCTTCATCGGTGCCTGTCAATACTGGGCTGGGGGTAGTACCTCCTCAGATGCCTCCTGTGCAAGTACAAGTTCAAACTACACCCAGTCAATCAGGTGCTGGGGGTAGTGCTTATAATGCTGTCCCTCCTCCTACCACGGCTCCTTCCTCTTCATCTGAAGATGCTAATGAAGCAGTCAAGCTTTTACGAACTCAGTTTGAAGCTTTCAAAGAGAAAGACAACCTGCAAAGGTTGGGAATCAAACAGCCATATCCCGTCGAATGGAAAGAAGTCCCATTTCCTCCCAAATACAAGATTCCAACAATCGCTCTCTTTGATGGTAGTACCTCACCAAGTCAATTCATCAATCACTTCGAGGTAATGACTGTTCAACTTCAACCAAGCGACGCTCTTCTTACCAGAGTGTTCGTCGGTTGTTTAGCCGGCGTAGCATATGACTGGTACAGAAGTCTGCCCGATGGTTGTATCATTTCTTTCTCAGGTCTCAAGCAAATCTTTCTAGAACGATTCTATGAGGGATTCAATGACATGACTATGTCAGCCCTAAATAAAATCAAACAGAAACATAATGAGACTGCAGAGAGTTTCATTGAACGTTTTCGCCGAGAAGCCCTGAAAATGCCTCCAGGGACTCCTGCTGCTGTTACTATAGATACTTGTAAGGCAAATCTTTTGCCTATTATCAGTATGTGGACAGGCTCAACTCAGTTTCAAGACTGGCCATCCTTCATTGTTAATGCCAAAGCAGCTGAAGTAAGTGCTGATAAATTCAAACAGTTGGGGGTACAAATGTCTAACCCTGATCGGGATGAACATCAAGCGTCAGGCGGTGGAAATCGCCAAAACAACCGCAAGAACAAAGAGACTCTGAACATTAATCTGAAAAGCAAAGAGTCTTTGGCTGTCAACGTAGCTCAGCCTACGTCCACTTCCACTCCTTCTGTACCACAACCGAGGGAACCTCGTCCTAAGGTAGAGTATTCTTTTGACGAGAATGACACGGCAAGTATCTTCGATTGTTTACTCAAAAGCAATAAGATCCAGCTCCCAGACCCGAAGAAACCTGATGAAGTCGGTAAGACCGATCATCCTAAGTATTGTGTTTACCACCGATTCATTGGACATCCTACTAGAGCATGTTATGTGCTCAAGGGCAAGATTCAAGAGCTTGTTAATGCTGGAGTTGTTACTCTGCAACAAGATGAAAAGACTGTCACCGCCAATATGGTTTCAGTTCAGTTCGGTAACTTTCCCCCGCAGATGATACAGCATGGTGTCATTCCTATTCCGAAAACTACTCTTGAGATTGAAAATATTCCTTCTCCACCTCTTGTAATTAACCTGACCAAGCCTGTTAAGGCCAAAGGTCCTGTTGTAAATACTGATGTACAAATCAATGAAAAAGCACCTATTTTCCAGTATACTGATGTTATTTATCATACTAACTACTATTTAGATATGTTAGATAGCTTCCAATCAATTACAATGGGAGTTGTGCAATCTCTTCATACAGAGGTCTTACTCGAACACTCAGATGATTCATACTTTGTTGTCTCTTCTCGAAAGAGAGGCGAAAGTCCAATAATTTTTATTAAAGGACCAGAACAAAAATTCAGTTATACGGATGACAGTAAACTTAACGACACGGGGCGTATCCAACTTCATCGTTATAGTCAACAATCAAAAGACATCATTCGAAAAATGGGTTATGATTTCAAAAGTGGCTTCAATTACGGTAAGGGTAGACGAACTCCTATCCGTACAACTGTTCCGAAAGGAAAGTCAGACATGTACTATAGCAGGACTAAGAGAGGTCTCGGATATGCTTCTCCTCCATTATTATCCCCAGCAGTTTTCGACTCCGACAGTGAAGAACGCTCTAACTCATCTGATTCCAGATCTTGGGATTCTGATACTAGCATTGGTGAAGTCCATAGGTTGGTCGTATCATCTAACATGGTCTCCGTTGAACTTCCAGAAGGCTATGACGAAGAGGTGGAAGAAAATCCTAAAACAGATCCTTGGGCTCAGCATATGGACAATCAGTGGGTACTTCGCTTTGAACAACGTGAACCACCTACTGAAGATCAATTAGTTCAAGTTGATGTAGGAGAAAGTAGCTCGCCTCGTCCAATCTTTATCAGCAAAAATCTTCTAGAGACAGACAAGGAAGAGTTGATTCTTCTTATTAAAGAATATATTGATGTCTTTGCCTGGAGTTATGAAGACATGCCGGGTTTAGATCCCAAGATTGCTACACATAAACTGAACATTTTGCCTAACGCAAAACCTGTTAAGCAGCAACAGCGACGCTTCAAACCAGAAATGATGGATGCGATCGATGATGAAGTCAAAAAGCTCATTGCTTGTGGCTTCATTCGAGAAGAACAACATCCTGATTGGGTAGCCAATGTCGTCCCAGTTCTTAAGAAAACTGGCAAAGTTCGAGTCTGTATTGACTTCCGGGATCTTAATGAAGCATGTCCAAAAGATGAATTTCCTCTTCCTATTACGGACGTCATGATCGACAATACCTGTGGGTTTGAACGAATATCTTTTATGGATGGATTCTCTGGATACAATCAAATCAAGATGCATCCTGAAGATGAAAAGCATACTTCTTTCCGCACTCCTCGTGGTGTTTATTGCTATACGGTGATGCCATTTGGTCTTAAGAATGCTGGTGCAACTTACCAACGTGCTATGAGTACTATTTTTAAAGATCATCTTCGCAAAACTGTTGAATGCTATGTTGACGATATTGCTGTCAAAAGTCGTCTAAAGGAAGATCACCTCCAAGACCTGAGAACTATCTTCAATCTCATGCGCCAACATCAACTCAAAATGAATCCCACCAAGTCGTTCTTGGGTGTCTCTAGTGGCAAATTTCTCGGCTTCGTCATTACCTCTAAGGGTATACACGTAGATCCCGAGAAGATCAAAGCCATTCAAGAGATGCGTCCTCCACGCAACTTAAAAGAGCTACGAGGATTCCAAGGTCGACTTGCATACATCAGGCGATTCATTTCGAACTTGTCTGGACGTTGCAGACCATTCACTCAACTAATGAAGAAAGGTGTATCTTTCGTTTGGACTGAAGAATGTCAACAAGCATTCGATGATATCAAGCGATATCTCATGAACCCACCAGTCTTGGTGCCACCTATTTCTGGTATTCCGTTCTTAATGTATGTCCGTGCTATGGATCATTCATTGGGTGCTTTACTTGCCCAAAAGAACAAAGAAGGTCACGAACAGGCCATTTATTATCTTAGCCGTACTATGATTGGTGCTGAACACCGTTATAGTCCAGTTGAAAAAGAATGCTTGGCTCTCATGTTTGCTGTACAAAAGACGAGGCATTATATCATTGGTCAAACTATTCATGTTATATCTCGAGTTAACCCTCTCCGGGTACTTATGAAGAAACCAAGTACACTTAATTCTCGGTTGGCTACATGGGCAATCCTGCTAGCTCAATATGACATGGTGTATGTTCCACAAAAGTCTGTCAAAGGTCAAGCGCTGGCGGACTTTTTAGCGGCTCATCCTGTACCTGAGACATCTAAGCTCTATGACGAAATTCCAGACGAAACATTGGAAGTCAACATGATCTCCGAAGAATTTCCAACCTGGCGTTTATTCTTTGATGGTGCATCAAGGATTGGACCAAATGGTGCTGTTGTGGCAGGTGTTGGAGTGGTCCTCGTTTCTCCAGACGGATCAACTATCCAAAGAGCCTACTCTTTAGATGAACCTTGTTCTAACAATGTAGCAGAGTATAATGCTCTACTTATTGGCCTTCAGTTAGCTAAACAACTGAACGTTGAATATCTTGAAGTATACGGTGATTCTAAACTAGTTGTTAATCAGGTTAGAGGAACCTATGAAGTACGTCATCAAGACCTAGTACCTTATCATGAGGCGGCAATCAATTTAGCTATATCATTCAAAGATTTCTTCATTGACTATGTGCGGCGGGCTTGCAATACTGAAGCAGACGCTTTAGCCAATCTTGCAGCTGTCTTAGCTATCCCTATTAAAAGACAGCAGGTGGTAGTTATCTCCAATCGAGAACTGTTCTGTATTGAAAATAATCGTAATATTGAATTCAGCAATTTTGCTGAAGTTAATGTTATCGATGATGACTGGAGAACTCCTTTTATCGACTTCGTGGTACATGGCATACTCCCCGAAGATCCTAAGGAGGCTACAAGCGTTCGTCGACGATCTCTCCGATTCTATTATAATCAAACTACTAAAACTCTCTATCGGCGAACTTATGACGGTCTTCTTTTACGCTGTCTCGCTGGTGATGAAGCTAAGCAAGTACTGCATGAAGCTCATGACGGTGTATGTGGAGCACATAAGCCTGGTCCTAAGCTACAGGACCGCATTAGACGTATGGGTTACTACTGGCCCTCTATGGTATCGGATGCCATAGAGTATGCAAGGAAATGTCGAGCTTGTCAAATCCATGCAGACTTCATTCATCAACCATCAGAATTTTTACACCCGACGGCTGCTTCTTGGCCTTTTGAAGCTTGGGGTATGGATATCATAGGGCCCATTAATCCTCCTTCTTCTAGAGGACATCGGTTCATATTGGCGATAACGGATTATTTCTCCAAGTGGGCTGAAGCTATACCACTGACTGAGGTTAAGACTAGCAATGTCATCAACTTCGTTAAACACCACGTCATATATAGATTTGGTGTACCCCGAAGAATCATCCATGACAATGGACCTCAGTTCATCAGTCAGAAGTTCACTAGATTCTGTGATGATCACCGGATTAATAATGTCGCTTCGACAGCATACAATCCTGCCGCTAATGGTTTAGCTGAAGCTTTTAACAAAACCATCATTAAACTCCTCAAGAAGTTTGTATCTACTAACAAACGGAACTGGAGCGAGAAACTTGGCGAATGTCTTTGGGCTTATAGAACTACAGTCCGCAATCCCACAGGCTTTACACCTTTCTCTTTGGTGTATGGTTGTGAAGCTGTTCTTCCTTTAGAGCTGCAAATTCCTTCTTTAAGGATTGCCATCGCTAACGAGCTTACGACAGAGAACAACGATCTTCTTCGACTTCAAGAGTTAGAAGCGTTGGATGAGAAGCGATTAATGGCTCAACAGCATATTGAGCTATATCAAGCCCGCATCTCAAAGACTTTCAATCGCAAAGTTAAAGTCAGAGCATTTCAACAAGGAGAACTTGTTCTAGCAGTCAGACGTCCTATGACTATGACTCATATGAGCAAAGGGAAATTCGATGCGAAATGGGAAGGTCCCTATGTTGTAAGCAAAGTCTTCTCAAATGGAGCTTATCAACTTTCAGAGCTTGATGGTCGAATTGCCATGATGCCTATTAATGGCAAATTTCTTAAGAAGTATTTTGTATAAATGTAAATGCTTGTAAAATCGTCAAACAGGATCAGGTTCATAAATAAAATGCAAATTTTATTTCATCATATGATAGTACATAATATTAAAGGTCACTATCATCTTTTTCTATATTCGGACGCGGGCCACTGCCGTCCTTCTCGAAGACATGATCAGCAAAAGAGCTAAGAACCTCCTTGCTGGAACCTACGAGGAATTTGCAGGCGGCCATCCTCATGGCTTCTTCTTCTTCAGTCTTTCCTGGTTCGAGCAGGAAGTCCAAGATATCCCGTGGCGGCTGGGGTGCAGACGGACCTTCGCCCGCTTTTGCCTCCTTCGGCTGGATTGGATCGACAGGGCGCTCTTCAGTGCCCTTCTCAACCTTTGGGGCGATCTCGGCCTTCTTAGATGCTTCTCCGGACGACATTTTTATGTTGAAAAGCAGAAGTGTTCATTCCTGTCAGATTTTTGCTATATTTATAGACAGAAGTTCTTCAAATAACGAAGCGACGGTTCATCCGTTCATTTATCACATTCATCAGACGGTTCATCCGTTCATTAATATCCGACGGTTCATCCGTTCATTACTATCACCTGACGGTTCACCCGTTCATTTCACCTGATGGTTTATCCATTCATTTCCATTTAATGGTTTACCCATTCATCACCACTTGACGGTTCACCCGTTCATTGTCATTCATCATTTGACGGTCTTCCCGTTCATTTATTTCACAAACATTGACGGTTCATCATCGTTCATTATCTATATCAGCAACTGGTTGTTTTCGACTAAGTTGTCAAGTCGAAGTAATAATATTCAATATATTCTGCCATGTCCATATTACTTCTGAGCAGATATAATGAATATAATTATTTTCTACAAAATTATCAAAAAAATATATCATGTCTTGCACCTCTGAATATATTTTCTATCTCTATTATTTTTATCTAATAAGATATGCAATAAATAATGGAGCCACAACAAAAAAATGTCTTTTATTTATGGAAATATGAGACATTACAAAAAATGCTTCCATAGCAGCAAAAACAAAGATACAAAAAAAAAAAAAAAGTTCTAATCAAGAAGGAGGAATAATTAAATTGTCGATTTGCTGCTTCAATGTCCGCAGCTCTTCTTCATGTGTTGATTCTACTATTTTTCTTGCTTCCTCCATCCCATTTTCTTCATCAAAGATGGGCATATTTACTGTCCTGCGGGTAATTTCAGCACTATGAGTCTCGTCATACTCATTTTTCTCCTGAATTAGGGCATTGAGTTGTTCAATCATAAACCGTTGATTGGCAGTTTCTTCTTCAAATTCCTTCTGAAGGCGAATAATTTCCACTTTCAATTCAGCAAGCCTCTGTCCTTTGTTCTCAGCTGCCAAAGTAACTGATTCTATCTTTGAGTTGAATTCAGCTGACTTTGCAGAATGAGCTTCTAAAAGGTTCTGAAGGTTTATCCTTTCCATATCAGCTTCTTGGGCTAGTCGTTCATATTCAGCTTGCACCAGAGAGTCTATATTCTTCTTCTTGAGCTCTTTATATTTCCTTATGGATACTTCCAACTCATCTAATATATGTTCAAGAAGAACGGCTTGGGCTTCGTCTCCTTGGCCTCTTATGGCTTTTATCAGGAAAGAAGTGGGGTCCCTAACCATAATGAAGTTAGCTCCTTCCTTCTCTATCATTTTACGGACAAGAGATCCCAATGACTCAAAGAAACATCTGGTAAAAGATTAGACAACTTGCTGATTGATGGCTATGGTTCCAGGAGTCGAAGCTACCCCTGTTGAGGATGGAGTATTCGGTTGCTCAAACCTTTGCTGCTGAATGATGGGCTCTTTAAATAAAAGAGCCAAAGTAGAGCTGGTTGCTCCTCCTGCTTGTTCTTCTGCAAAAAGTAAAATTATTATTTTACTAATTTGCCAATAAATAAAAAGATCAAATAAAAACAGTCTTACCTTGATTTGATCTATCAACAACTGCATCTCCTGCTGGAATAGACTCCCGTTGAACGGAAGTAGCTTCAATTGCGACAGCTTGGCTGCTGCCCGCTTCAGAGCCGCAAGATAAGTGATGGCTACTACTAACAACCACCGTCGGAATAGGCACCATTGCCAGGTCCATCGGAGGTGTTGGTAGAGTATCAAGATCTGCAAGAACTACAAATGAAGATATTAGATATCAATCTATTTTAAAGAAAGAAGATTGTTAAATCTCGTTTTATATACTTTGGGGTTCGGTGGCGGGATTTTCTTGCTGAACATCTTCACCAGCCGCTTCTTCAGGAGATATTTCTATCTCGACGTCTTCATCTGGGTTAACAACCTTTTCTATGGACGTCTCTACTTCAATATCCTTTTTAGGATCAGAAGCATCATCGGCGGTATCAAGAGATATGTGTTCTTCGTTGTCCCCTTCAGGATTCTGTATATACTCATCAACATTTCCAGATGAAGAGCTTTCTTCTTCCTTATCTTCTTCTTCTTCTTGGGCTGCATTCCCACTGTCAGTTGCGGTTAGATCCTCCTGCAGGCTATAACAATCGGCCAAAGCTGCTATCATTTCATGCTCTTCTTCTTCACGAAGAGTCTTAGGAGTAGGAGGAAGCTGAGTTGTTTCCGCGACGGGTGAAAGAGGTTGTGTAATATTTTGCTCATCTTCAATGATGTTTTCTCTGAATGTTTCAACTTCAGTTCTGGGGTCAAGATCTCCCCTCTGTTCAGTTTCTTCAAGGGTTTTACTCCCTGATTCAGAAACAGGGGTGGGAGATGGCATTATAAATCCTGCTGCAGCATCTACTGAAGTCAGGAGTTGTTTGGAAGAAGAGGCTTCTAAATTTCTTCTGGTAACCAACTTCTTCTTCTTTCTGTGTAGAGGTCTTTCGGGACTCTCTACATTTATTGGTGCTATTTGCTTCTGTACAGAAGTTGGTGTTGTAGCAACTTCCTGAGTTGTCTCGGCTAGCTGCCGAGATTGGGATCTTGTAGTCACTTTATCAGAAGAATGCTCCAAGACCAATTTCTTCTTTGCTGCAGGAGCAGGAGGCTCCTCTCTTCTTCTTTTCTTGGCAGGAGACTTTCCCACTCTTAGAGAGATCCGCATTGCTGCGTTTATCTCTTGTTGGAACATCATTTCTCTTGAAGTTTCTAAGGGTTCATCCGCCGGTTCGTTTGCCTCATCATTGGCAGGGATTGATAAAGCTATCCTCCCTTTCCTCAATCTTATCGCAGAAGCAAAACTATCGGCGAGGTTAAAGTTCTCGGCAAAAGTATTTGCAGATGTGTAGAATACCGAGTATGTAAAGAGCATCCGAGGCCCTTGAGGAGTGCTCTTTGGTGGCATAGAGAAGGTAGCCTTTGTGTCACGGGCATTGTAGTAGGCCCAAGCTCGGGCCCCGTCAATCAAGAAGCCCTTGCCCTGAAGGCAGGTGATTGCGTTCCCTACGTGGAACTGATCATACCCAAATTGTCTAGCAAAACGGCTAGGGAGGTATGGTTCCAAAAAGCATTCTTCTTCAAAGCGGTATACTAAATGAGATGGTCGAATTGTCTTCAACCATTCAAAGGCCACACGGTTTAAGGGCTGCAGTTTTGAATCTACCATGTTGGGTGGCATCTGGTCATGACCGGCCGGGAGAGGCGCGCAACAGAAGTTCCATCCTCTGTTCAAATTTAAAACGAATCTGCATTCACTCAGAGAGGTGTACTTCCATTTACCCTGAGAATATCTGCGCAAGAAGCTGCCATCTACTGGTCCCATACCAGGGTCCATTAAAGTTGGATAGTGGAGGAGTAACCATCCAAAGAGATAAGTGTACGGCATTTCGAGACGGGGGAATTCTTTCTCTCCCTTTGCCTTCAGCATCAAGTCAACATACAAGCGAAGACTCGCATTCAATCTGCAGGTCATTGCCGATAACAAGTCAACCTTATAACCGAAGACTAGCTTGACGGCAGCAAAAAGTACACCGCGATGAAAACGGTCCACTGCACTAGATCCTGGGACCACGAATCGTCTGAGCCAGTGTGTCAGAAACCCTGCTAACTGGGCTTCTTTGGACATGGGTCTGTAACCCATTCTCAAAAAACTTTCCAAAATGTCACCTTTCTTTAAAGGTGGACATTGATAATCATCCTTCATTTCCTTATCATAATGTTTACTTTCTTCCATCATCTTCATGACTTCCGTGTTAATCAGGGGTTTGAAAAAATGAGGGTAACATTTGTCATTTTTCTTGGTTTTCTTCTCTTCAATATGATTTAAGAATAAATATGGCAACCACTTCGAAGAATAGCAAGTGTTGGCCGTAGCACTCTTATAGTACAAAGAGCAAATTTTGTAATGGCATAGCAGTTCTTCAAACACTGCTACCATTTCTGCATTTTCTTTTCTGAGTTTCTCTAACTCGTCATTTGTGGGAACAAACTCCTCATATGGAGCATCCGCCATGGGCAAGTATGAGATGTATTTCATCTCGTGGAGTGCAAACCCCATCTCTCCACCCGGGGTCATGAAGGTTCCTGTTCTGTAATTGTATCGCTCAGCCAAGGCCAAAAACATTTGAGGGTTAGGAGCAAACCCGTATACAGTGGCATGCACTGCTTGAAACAGGTTAATTTGTTGAAGTTTATCTTGGAAGGTTGTCAGAACCCAATTTGCAATGCAATTCCATCGTTTGTAATCTGGATTCACTAATCCAGTCATTCTGATATCCTGTTCAGGGTATCTTCCTTCTTCCTTCGCAAATTCATTTGCGAATATAGGGGTTCTGACGGGCATCAGCATAGAGGAGTTTTCCGGTGGGATGCAGCTGGGTCTTAAACCTCTCAACATAACACTGTATCTGTCAGAAGAGCTGTAAAACATATCTTTCCCGTTAACCTTCTTTACAAAGATCTTCCCTGCACGAGCATCCTGGAGAAGGGTGATGTTCCAATCCATTTTTCTTGGGTAGCTCGCATGAGCGTACCGTGACAAAGGAAGGCATCGAGCAATTTTAGGAATGAAGAATGATCTGTCTTCCCGGTGGACTACCATCTCCTCCATCATTGGCCTAGGCTGGGAGACTTTTTCAAAGGCATCACCAAACAAGAATAAGGGTTTCTTGTGGATAACAGCATCTGCTGATTCCAGAGGCTGTCCATTCATCAGACACATTAAAGTTTGGTTGTCCTGAGAAATCAATATTGCCTGACGAGAAGTCGGCAGATCGTATTGAGGATAATGGACGTGAGACAAATCTTCTTTATATTCAGATTCAGACAAAGTTCCCACAAAATGTTCATAGTTTGGATCTTCATTGGTTTCAACTGCATTAAAAACAGATGAAGATCAGTACAAGTCAAAAATTCTATTTTTTAGACAAGCAAAACAGAAGAGTATACAATCCTCAGATTGCGCTAACATGGATTGCGCAACATTAGTTTGCGCATCATAATAGGGTGCGCAAACCAATCGATTGCGCTGACATTCAGCGCAAAGCAATCGATTGCGCTGACATTCTGTCAGCACAAATTCGATAGATTGCGCAGGATTACAATCTTCATAAAAATGAAGACTGACTGTTTATGCAACCAAAAATCCTAAACAGGATGGCGCAAGATGAACTCATCTCTAAAAAGAAATGAGTTTCGAAGATCAAAGGAAGTCAAAACACCCTAAAAAGGGTTTTCGATCGGTTAAACAACCTCTCAGAGCGGGGAGCGCAGCTTCGTGACGAGAGGCTCGTCGCGCAGTCCTGGATGAAGACTCGGCCGGAGCTTTGCCTTTCGCGGCGGCGGCGGCGGTGGAGGATCGTCGTGGGGCCATTGTTTGTCGGAGAAGGAGGACAGCAAGGGTTCGGGGGAATTTCTCTCAAAAGATCAACGGATGCAAAGTAAAAATGAAAGTGAAAAGAGGCTATTTATAGCTTTCGAAATACGAAACGGCTGCCATGGATTGCGCCTGAAATTGGGGGCACTTCGCTTTGCGCAGACAGCTCATCATCATGCGCAATTTGATTCAAAATTCAAAAAATTCAAAGTATTTCGAAACTTTGAATTAAATCAACTTTCGAAAACTTTGAAGGGGGTCTTGTAGGTCCTAAAAAATCAAGTTGCATCAATCAACAAAGTCAAGAAATCAAGAAACCCATCATTTTGATGAATTGCGCAGACAACAGATTGCGCAGCAATCCGATTGCGCACACTGCTTTGCGCACACAACCGATTGCGCAAGCTGACGTGGCAGAAGTCATCATTACTAAATCAAATCAAATCTTTTCTGACAACTGACAGCGCGAATAATAAGGAGTCTGTTCGTTTCTTGCGTCGCACAGTGCTCGAGGGCGGCTGACAGCTGGCAGCGCAAACCAATGCTGCGTAGTTTGAGTCTGCGCAAATCATGTATGCGTAATTCAACTCTGCGCACTTTATCAAATATAACTGTTAAGTTACACGTGGCATTCATGCCATCGATTTTTCATTACGTGGCAACTGTTCATGCACGATCATGCGCAAATCATGCCATGTGTCCATGATAGTCGGCCCATGATCCAGTAACTATCTGCGCAAATCAATGTTGCGCAAACCAATGCTGCGCAAATCATCCTGCGCAGTCCAAAATAACTGAAAATTAGTTATTTCTAGAACTCTATAAATAGAGTTTCAAGTCTTCATTTCAAGGGGGAAAAAGATCAGAAATCAGAGATTAGAGAGTTCAGGAGTTCTTGCCAAAGTGCTGCTGCATTCTTCCGAGACTTTTGTCTTCAACTTCCGAGGCTTTCGCCTTCAGTTTTCTGAGTTGTTTTCAACTTCAGAGGCTTCGTCTTCAAAAGTTCACATCGTCCAAGGGATAAAGCAATCGTCATCGAGATTGGATTCCTACAGTTGTAATTTTCCCAGAATTCTTGTAATCTTTATTACAGTTTGTATCAATAAAGTTCTATACTTTTGTTTTTGCAAACAGCTGCCAATCAGCTCGACGATCTGTTTTCGATCGTCTGAACTATGTTTCAACTCCCGAACATATAATAGAAGATGAAGATGAGCTATTATATGCTTCTGTTAATATGACTTCTCAAGGCACTGGGGTTGGAAAACGTCCAAGACGTAATGCATCCCGTAATCCCAGTCAACAATACTTGGATCGAATTCATGCATCCAGTGAAGGTGTCTTTCAATACACTAAATCAAGAAATTGACATTTGAACCAAGTTGTATTTAATCAAGAAGATCTCCCCATCGCCCATGTAGGAAAGGACTCTTTCTCAGAGTTTGATACAGATAGTAAAAGTTTTGAACAAACTATCTCATCAATAGCAGCAAGAGAAGTGACGGCATATACCATTACGGAAGATCAAGATGCCTCTACTTCAACCAGTCAAGAGCAACGAATTGTTGCATTAGAAGACAAATTGAAGACCATGGCAGAAATGGTTGCAAACATGTACACTATAATCGTGGCTAAACATATAGTACCACCGATTGTAAACCCTGCTACAAATCCTAAGCTTATAGCATCTTCTGTACCTATTAGCCTGGGGGTACCAACTTCTCAGGTTGCTTCTGTGCCAATTCAAGCTGATCACAGTTAGTCTGGTGCTGGGGGTGGTAATTACCACGCTGTTCCTCCTCCTAACACTTCTAACCAGCCCACCAATTTCCAAACATCAGGAGATGCTAATTAGGCTGTGAAACTCTTACGCACTCAGTTTGAGGCCTTCAAGCAGAAGGTTGGCCTATAAAGACTGGGCATAAAGCAACCGTATCCTACAGAGTGGAAGGAGGTTCCATTCCCTCCTAAATACAAGCTTCCGACAATTATGTTGTTTGATGGCAGCACCTCTCCAAGTCAGTACATCAATCACTTTGAGGTGATGACTGACCAATTACAGCCGAATGATGCTCACCTTACCAGAGTGTTCGTTGGTTGTTTAGCTGGGGCAGCATACGACTGGTATCATAGCTTGCCTGATGGCTGCATCACTTCTTTTGCTGATTTCAAGCAAATGTTCTTAGAATAATTTTATGAGGGAGTCAACGACATGACAATGTTTGCCCTCAAGATTAAACAAAGGCACAATGAATCCACAGAGAGTTTCATTGAAAGATTCCGTCGAGAGGCACTCAAAATGCCTTTAGGAACTCCATCTGCTGTAATAATAGACACTTGCAAATCAAAGCCTATTATCAGTATGTGGACGGGATCTACACAATTTCAGGATTGGCCTTCTTTCATTGTGAATGCCAAGACAGCTGAGGTCAGTACCGAAAAGTTCAAACAGTTAGGAGTTCAAATGACTCATCCTAACTAAGACGAATATTCTACACCCGGGGGTAATAATCGCCAGAATAACCGCAAGGGTAAAGAAATACTGGCTATCAATCTCAAGGGCAAGGAGTCTTTGGCTGTCAACGTCACTCAGACAGCACCTACTCTATCAGCACCACCACAGAAGATACCTCGTCCAAAAGAGGAGTATTCTTTCGATGAAGATGATACTTTGAGTATCTTTGATTGCTTAATCAAAAGCAATAAGCTTCAGCTGCCAGAGGCAAAACGGCCAGAAGAGGTAGGTAAAATCGAGCACCCTAAATACTGTGTTTATCACAGATTTATAGGGCATCCAACCAGAGCATGTTATGTGCTCAAAGGCAAAATCCAAGAGTTGGTCAACTCTGGAGCAATTACTCTGCAGCAGGACGAGAAGACGGTGACTGCTAATGTTATTTCTCTGCAATTTGGTGATTTTCTACCACAACTTGTACAAGATGGTGTTGTCCCAATTCCAAGAACTACTCTTGAGATCGTAAATCTTTTATCTCCTCAAAATGAAGGTCTTGTTCTGCTGTCAACTGACAGGGGAGATATTATGTGGATTCATCCAGATCTGGTGGCAGATTTTGAAATACCTTCCTCTTTTAAGCAGAAGAAGCACTCCAAATCTAAATCTAAAAGCTGCAATATGGTATCCTTTGAACCAGTAGCAGAAGAAGAAATTCTAATGGGCACTAGATCTGGAAAACCCTATTTTCGGGAATATCCCAAAAATTAAAAGAATCCTGCTCCATCTCTTGATGCTCCTCCTACATCATCTTCTCCTGCTGAGAATATACCATCTACATCCCCGCCGGTGGTTGAACCAACTCCTCCTAAATCGACATCAGCAGATAAGGAAAAATAACCTGTTCGCTTTGACAAAGCACTGAAGAAGTCCTCATCTCTTGGACTTGAAAAGCCTTACAATTTTGATATATTGGCTCAATTGGCCAATACTCCAGCAAGATTGTCAATCTTTGAACTCTTACGTCTCTCAAAAAAAACTCGAGAGACGTTAATTGAAGCCTTAATGCAGGCTGACGCTTATCTTACTCTTCTCAAGAAGCCTAAAAAGGAGCCAGTCAGCTGTGCACATTGTCATAGTGTATTTGAATTGATGTCCAACATTACTACAAGATGACATATTGTTAGAAGACAATCGTCATGATCAGCCTCTCTATTTCACGGGGTATGTGGACACCATAAAAGTCGATCGCATTCTGATTGACCCAGGGTCTGCTCTTAGTATCATGCCAAAGTTTTGCTGGATGCTTTGAAGATCCCAGTATATAACCTTTCTACAACTATCACTACCATCTTGGGGTTCAATCAAGGACGAAGTGAACCTTTGGAGAAGATACGCCTAAAACTTCAAATTGGCAATCTTCGTACAAAGGTGACTTTCTATGTAATTGACAATCATGGCTCATACAATGCTTTGTTAGGAAGGCTATTCCTCCATGAACACAATATTGTACCTTCTACTCTCCACCAATATTTCAAATATGTGGATGGTAATGGAGAAGTCCAAAAAGAGGTTGCAGATTTGAATTCTTTCAAAGGAGTTGAAGCATACTGCAATAATTCTCGCATGTACAAGGAGGAATTCATGAAGGTGGTACTGACAATGGACACAGATGAAGAACAGAAAAATGTGCCAAATGATACTCTGGTGATCCCAGTCAAAGGATGTACCTCCTGTCCTCAGTCTTCCAAACCACTGACTATCTATCTTCCTTCCCATGAGAAGCAGCCTAAGGGTGGTAGTCAGGAACAAAGGGAGCTTACCTCTTCTGAGCCACTTGTAATCGATCTTCATCGCAAGAAGCCCCCTCCTCCTTCTCGTTCTTTTTCTCCCCCTCTTGTCATCAATCTGACAAAGCCTGCTAAGGCTAAAATTTCTGTTGTAAATGATGGTGTAAAAATTAATAAAGCATCTCCTTTATAATATACTGATGTCTCTTACTATACTCAGTGTTATTTGGATATGCTAGATAGTTTTAAACCACTTACAATAGAAGTTGTACCATTTCTGCGAAATGTGATATCACTGGATTTAATACAAGAGTCGTACTTCTTAGTACCGTCTCGAAAGAAGGATGAAAAGCCTATATTCTTCAATAAAAGAGAAAAACTAAAAATCATGCTCTATAATGATAATAGAGATGATACAAGAAGGCTACAATTACGTCGCTATAGTCCACAATCTAAAGTAATCATCCGTAAAATGGGCTATGATTTTAAAACTGGTCTCAACAATGGTAAAGAAAGGCAAACTCCTCTTCGTATTGCTGTTCCAAAAGGAAAATCACAACAGTACCACAGTAAAATAAAACGGGGACTAGGTTATGCTTCACCACTTCTAACTCTAGAACCTTCTGAATCTGATGAAGAAGAACAATCTAAATCTTCTGATTCTATCTCATGGGATTATGATACCAGCATTGGTCATGTTCATAGGGTGATAGTATCTTCTAACATGGTGTCTGTCAAATTTTCGGAAGATGACGAAGATGACATTGAGGAAGCTGCTGAAGTGGACCCTTGGGCACAAAGGATGGACAATCAGTGAAAACTTCATTTTGAACAACGAGAGCCACCTACTGAGGATTAATTAGTCCAAATCGATATTGGAGAAAAAGGCGTATCACGACCAATCTTCATTAGCAAAAATCTCCCAGAGGATGATAAACAAGAACTAATTCACCTTATTCGTGAATATATCGATATCTTCGCCTGGAGTTATGAAGATATGCCGGAATTAGATCTTCAAATTATAACTCACAAGCTTAATATTTTATCGAATGCCAAACCGGTCAAATAACAACAACGACGATTCAAGCCTGAAATGATGGTTACAATTGATGATGAAGTCAAAAAGCTTATAGCTTGCGGTTTTATCAGAGAAGAACAGCATCCTGACTGGGTAGCCAACGTTGTTCCAGTCCTGAAGAAAACCAAAAAAGTTCGAGTTTGCATAGACTTTTGGGATCTTAATGATGCTTGCCCTAAAGACGAATTATCTCTCCCAATTACTGATGTCATGATCGACAATACATGTGGATTCTAACGAATTTCTTTTATAGATGGGTTTTCTGGATATAATCAAATCCCAATGAATCCTGAAGATGAAAAATATACTTCGTTTCGTACTCCTCATGGAGTGTACTTTCATACAGTCATGCCATTTGGTCTTAAGAACGCAGGTGCAACTTACCAGTGGGCTATGAGTACTATCTTTCTGGATCATCTATGAAAGACTGTCGAATGGTATGTGGACGATATTGCTGTCAAAAGTCGTCTCAAGGAAGATCACATTCAAGATTTAAGAACTATCTTAAATCTAATGCGCCAGCATCTTTTCTTCGAAAATTGAAGTGACTGTTCATTCATTCACTTTCTTTGACTTATCATTCATTTGACATTTATTGTCTCTTGTTTTAAATAATATGAATTCACGTCCTTTACACCTCTGAATTCTGATTATTTTAAGCAACTTGTCACGTCCTTATTACCTCTGATAAAGATGTCTATTGAAATAACAGCATTGTTAAACTTTATATTCTGCCACGTCCACATTACCTCTGAGCAGATATAATAAATATTATTATTTTCTAAATCATGAAATATATTATGTCCAGTACCTATGAATATATTTTCTATTCTATTACTTATATCTATAACAAGATATGCAACAAGTAATGGAACCACATAAAAAGTCTTTACTATTTCTTTCTTCAAAAGAAGGAAAAAGATACATTGTAGAAAGAAACAACAAAATTTGCCCATTTTTATTCTGAAGGATAGATGATAAGTTCTGCAATTTGTTTCTTCAAAATTTGAACTCTTTCATCACGAGAATCTAGCACTCTATGTCTAGCTTCGACTCATCCTGATTCAGGATCGAAAGGTTGTAGAGCAGCAGTTCGACGTGTTAGCTCTTCATTCTGAAGACGTTCAAATTCCTTCTTTTGGTCCTTTAAAATTTCCACTTGATCAACAACAGATTGGTACAATTGATTTTTTTATTCTATGTCCTGCATAGTAGTTTGGAGTTCTGCCTGAAGTTGAGCGATTTTGGCTTCTAGATCAGCAGCCTTTTTCTCTTCCTCTGTAGCCTTAGTCTTATGACTTTCAACAATAACAGCTACATCAGAGATTTGAATGTCTAGCTCAGAGGATTGTCTAGTGAAAGCTAGCAGGAATGTTTCAAAATCAGCTTTACTAATTTTTGCTTCTCGAACCATAGTTTCATATTCCGTGTTTACTAATGGCTCGATATCTCCTCTTTTCAGTTCCTTGTAAGCTTTAATTGAACTCTCTAGCTCATCCAAAATATGTTCCAAAAATGAAGCTTGGGCTTCGTCTCCTTGACTACGGATGCCTTCGATCAAGAATGTAGTAGGAGTTCTAACGGTACTGAAAGGGACATCCTCTCTCTCCATAACTCTATGAACTAAGGGTTCCAGAGACGTAAAGAAGGCTCTTGTGGAAGAGGTCACCACAAATTTGTTAGTTGCCAGAGCTCCTGGAGTGGCTACTATGTTTGTAGAAGTCTTCACAGCTTTAGCAGGTGGAGGTACTTCATCCGGAGCACTAATATAAGAAGAGATTCCCTCCCCGGCTACAGTCCCAGTGGGTGCTTCTGCAAATCACATATGTCATTTATGTTGATAACATATAATGCTAAAGACGTTATAACAAATCGTTCATACTGGAAAATTTACCTGAGCTGAGTACATTATGAGGAGTCTCAATAGCTTTAACTGTCTCAGACTGAAGCTTGGACAGAGTCTCTGCAGACATGGTAGCCTGACTACTCCCTGCTCCCGATTCAGTTGGAGGTGGTAGAGTTACTGGAGTTTCATTTACTAATTCTGTTGCCACCTTAGACATTTCAGGCTACTCAGTGGTCGTGGGTTCATTAACTTTAGGAAGATTGACATGTTCCTAATCATGAACCACATCTTCTACGTCTTCAGCAATTGAAGGATTTTCATCACCTGAGATTTCTTGTGATAATGGTACATTCGCTAAAGTTTGTTTTTCTTTAGTAATGCTGTTCTAATCATCATCATAAGTTTCATCATCAAAATCGCAGCCGTTCAATGCATCAATTACTGCCTCTCCTGAATGAGTAGATACTTGAGCTTGTGAAGTATCTTGCGGAGGTAAATCCTTCTTTAGAAAGGAAGCTTTTGGACTCACGGGAGTTGGGGAAGGAATTGTTATCCCTGCTGCAGCAAGTACATTGGCAGAAACATTTACTGTCATGATGGTGGTAGTGGAATTGACATCTGTTGAAGTGACCAATATAAAGGAGAGCAATTTAGACATATATCTCTGATAAAAAAAATTAACATATGAGAATATGTCACAATTTTGATATTACCTTCTTGAGATGGTCCTTCTTCAGCAATTATCAATTTCCTTCTGACTTCTTTGGGCATTGAAGCGCCTGGCTCTGCAGTAGCTCCAGTACGATCACCCTCTGTATCAATTAAAGAAGAAGAAGTTCATCCCTTTATGATTTTCTCTGACCTCCGAATAGAAGAAGGAGTGAGGTCTTTTTCTCCAGAGGAAGAACTAAGAAGCAACTATTTAGATTGAGAACGAGTTGTTCTCATAGTCACTGGTTCATTGATAACTAGTGACGTTCTTTTCTTCTTCTCCGGAGCCCTTGGAGAATTGGATAGATTATCTCGCTGAGGAGAGGCCGTCGTCTCCTTAGTTTTTCTCTTCTTCAAACCTTTAACAGAAGATTTTTTCTTTCGCACCTTTATGGATATGTCTAGAGGATCTTGAACTAGATCAGCATAGTTCATTAAAATTGATGCCTCTAGAGGTTCATCGGCAGGATCTGTCTTCTACATCCCGAAAAGACTCAAGAGTACATTTTCCTTATTTAAATCTCTTTTCAGTTGCAAAGCTATATGCAGGGTGGAACTTTTCAGCAAATGTATTCGCTGGAGTATAGAAGTTTGCGTATGAATATAACATGCGCGGGCCTTGTGGAAGTTTATAAGGCATAGAAAAGATAACTTTTGTGCCCCGGGCGTTGTAGTAACTCCAAGCCCTGGCCCCATCAATGAGATAAGCCTTGGCTTGTAGACAAGTGGTTGCATTACCTACATGAAGCTGATCGTACCCGAACTGTCGTGCAAATTGACTCGGCAAATACGGTTCCAAGTAGCATTCTTCTTCGAATCTATAGACCAAGTGAGAAGGCCTGATTACCTTAAGCCATAAAAAGATGTTTGTGCTTAAACAAAGTGTTTCTTCACTTAAGTCTATCATTTGTGGAGGCATAGTTTCATACCGTGAAGGAGGTCCAACACACTGGAAATACCATCATGATCCACGGTTTAAGGCAATTCGGCACTCTGAAAGAGCAGTATATTTCCAGTGAACATTAGCAAAACGCCCGATGAAGTCTCCATCAGCAGCTCCCATATCCGGGTCCATCAAACAAGGATGGTGTAGCAATAACCATCCGAACAAATAAGTATATGGTATTTTATTACGGGGAAAATCTGACCGAGCATCCTTATCTTTCAGCATAGTATCCACAAAAGAACGCAATCCTGCGTTCAGGCGGCAGGTCATAGCTGATAAGAGATCCATCTTGTATCCAAACACAAGACGTGTTGTTGCGAACAGAACACCCCGATGGAACCTGTCAACTGCACTGGCTCCCGGAACTACGAAGCGCCGTAGCCATAAAGATAGAAAGCCTGCCAACTGGGCTTCTGGAGACATAGGTCTGTAACCCTGTCTAACATAACTCTGGAGAACATCGCCAGTCTTAAACAAACCCGAGTCCTCAGTCAATATGACATCCCCATGATCATGTTTTTCCATCAGATATTGTATATCACTCTTATCAAAAGGTTCAAAAAAAATGAGGAGTACAGGCTTGACTATCCAGTGGCTTGTCCTCCCACGCATGACCCAAGAACAGATATGGCATCCATTTAGTGATGTAGCATGCAGTGGCACTTTCGTAGTAGAGTGAGCAGATTTTGTAGTGACACAGCAGCTCTTAGAAAACTGTGTTCATCTCGGGATTCTCCTTTGCCAGAGCATCTAATTCATCATTTGTGGATACATATTCTTCATATGGGTTATCACCCATTGGTAGACGAGAGATACGTTCCATCTCGTTAAAATCAAATCCTATCTCTCCATGAGGCATCATGAAAGTCCCGGTGCTTTCATTATATCTCTCTATTAGAGCCAAGAACATGTGAGGGTTCGGGTGAATGCCATATACTGTAGTAAAAATGATATTATAGAGACCCAGATCAATGAGCTTGTCTTTAAATTCCTCCAAAATCCATATGGACAAGCTACTCCAGCGCTTCATCCCAGGGTTTACCAAGCCTGTCATATGCATAGCACGGTCTGGATATCTGCCTTCAGCTTTTGCAAATGTATTAGCAAAAATAGGTATTCTGACCGGAAGAAGCAGGGAAGAATCCTCGGAAGGAATGCAGCTCGGCCTTAACCCTCTTAAATGTGTACTATATCTTTCAAAAGTACTGATAGAAAAGGTTCATGTTCCTCTGACCCAATTTATAACAGATTTTTCTAATTCTTGCTTGCTGAAGAGGAGTCAGATCCCATGACATCCTTCTAGGATAGCTGGCAAAAGCAAATTGGGATAATGCCATCGACCTTGATATTTCTGTTAGGTATATGGCTTTGTCCTCCTTTAAGAAATATCTCATCTCTTTTTTTGCCTTAGGCTGGGAGTTCTTGATGGCATCCCCGAATAAAAAGGCAGGTTTCTTGTAGACTGTAGTATCCAAGCTCTGAAGGGGTTCACCGTTCATTAAGTTCAAAAGGGTCTAATTATCTTGATCTATGAGCAGAGTTCTTCGCATTTCGGGACCGTCGTATTGGGGAAAAGTGATATGAGACAAATTCTCCCTATACTCTGGGACATTAAATGTTGAAGCAAATCTTTCTGCATTTGGGTCTTCCCTGAGATTAACTGCAAAGAGATATATGAACAGAAAAAAAATAGAAGCAAAGCAAAGTGTACGACTTATTGAATTGTACAGACATTCTAAGTTGTGCCACGAAAATGTGTTGCACAAATTTAAGTTGCGCAACATTCTGAGTTGCGCAACAACTCAAGTTGCGCCAAATGTTATGTTGCGCAAAACTCAAGTTGCACAAATATTTCAGGTTGCACCACATACTGAGTTGCGCCTCAATTTTAGCTGTGTAATATTTTAAATTTTGCACAAACAACATGTATAACACGGTTCGTAAGAATGAACAGTGTTCAAAAAAGGGCAACTACACCCAAAGAAGGGGTGACGCAAAGTTTGTGATACACCATACTCTAAAAAGAGGGGCGTAAATCAATCAGTGATGGAATCATCATCCACAGAACGAATTGGCTCGTCCTTAATCATCTTCCATTGCTGGGTTGGCCGTCTCTCATCGAGAAGAAGGCGTCACATATTGTGGTGCACGGGTGGATGGTGCACGAGTTAAAGAGGTGGCAATGGCCTTCCCTTTGTCAGCAACAGTCTTTTTGGGGGCCATGTCGTCGAGGAGATGGTCGAAAAAGAGGGTTACAAGAGTTCAAGAAATTTTCTCCAAAGATTAAAAGTGAAAGTAAAGAATCACAGCGAATTAAACAGGGATTATTTATAGCCAAAAGTCGGAATCCTAACAGTCACCCCCAATTGTGCACGAAAAAATCGTAACTGGTAGCAACAGACCGGGCATTGACTGGCACAACTTGACTCAGTTAAAACTTTTATAAATTCAAAGTATTTCAAAACTTTAAAATATTTTTAAGTTTTAAAAACTTTGAAGGGGGTCTTGTAGGGCCTAAAAATTAAGTTGTGCCATGAATCTACTAACCAGTGATCAAGTTGCAACCCAAAAATCAAGTTGCGCTACTGATATGAAGCTCATAGAACAAATTGTGCCACTGAACAAGATGTACCATATATCAGACTGTGTCCAGTCTTATTGTGCCAAAATCTACGTATCGTCTGACACTTAATGGTCATCATTACCTGACAGCACTGACAACTGACAAACACAGTGAACGAGGAAAATCTCTTCAAATCCTGCGAATTGTGCTGCTAGGAGATTGGGTTGACAGCTGTCCTGTACATCTTGCGAGTTGCGCCTAGACGCAATCCAGACAAGTTTTTTAGATGCGCCTAGGCACAATCTGAACGACTTCTTCTCAAAAGCTGTCACCTGTCCAGGCGCAGTCTAATCAGGCACAGTTTAACTTATGACTGAAGCTCGTACAACCTGATAAAGTTGAGACAATTTTCATTTCCAAAACAGGATGACGTAGTGCACATGCCACTAATCTCTCAAGATGTGTCTACTATCCTGTACACGACCACGTGTATCTCAATCACATAATGCCACGCGTCTAAATACAGTTAGTACATGACTTATAACTAAATGAAAGTTGGCGCAACAGGAGGTTGGCGCAACCCAATGTGGCACAATCCAGCCCCGCGTACATCAGAATAACTGCTAAAATAGTTATTTCCTGAACTCTATAAATAGAGTTTCCAATCATTGTTAAAGCATCAGATACACACACATAGTTCAAGAACTCTTGCAAAATTGCTGTTGTATTCTCCAGAGGCTCTAGTCTTTAAGTTTACATAGTCCAAGAGATAAAGTGATCGTCTTCTGATCAGATTTCTATAGTTGTACTTCTCCAAAATTTATTGTACTTTGTACTATTCTTTTATAAGTTTGGCATAAACCTTTTATTTTTGCAAACAAATTCCTCTCGTGATCACGAATCTGTCGTGATGCATAAACTACTACCTTGTCATGCTGCATTATGACGCATCCTAATCCTCTGCCTAAAGCGTCACAATAAACTGAGAATCCTCCAGTCCTATCTGGAAGCGTGAGAATGGGTGCCGTCATCAATTCTTGCTTCAACTTCTCGAATGAACTCTGACACTCTGCTGTCTAAGCAAACTGCACATCCTTGCGGGTCAACTGCGTCAATGGTGCTGAAATTCGAGCAAAGTTTGACACAAATCGTCGGTAATAACCGACCAATCCTAGAAAACTGTGAACTTCTATGACGGTGCTAGGTACTGGCCATGTCTCTATAGCCACTATCTTCTGGGGGTCTACTTCTACTCCACCTCTGGTGATGATATGACCTAAATACGAAGTACGGTCAAGCCAAAATTTGTACTTACTGAACTTCGCATACAACTGGTGCTCTTTGAGAATCTGAAGGACTATTCGGAGATGCTGCTCATGCTCTTCTTCATTCTTTCTATAGACTAAGATGTCGTCTATGAACACGATCACGAACTGATCCAAATAGGGCATGAATATCCGATTCATGAGATCCATGAATACTGCTGACGCATTGGTCGCTCCGAATGACATAACGAGAAACTTCTAATGTCCATATCTAGATCTGAATGATGTATTCGGGATGTCTTGCTCTCTGACTCTGGTCTGATGGTACCTGACTGCAAGTCAATCTTCGAGAATACTGCTGCCCCACTGAGTTGATCGAATAAACCATCTATCCTTTGTAGGGGATATCTGTTCTTAATTGTTACAGAATTTTAGGTACGATAATCAACACATAATCTTGACGTACCATCATTCTTCTTCACAAGAAGCATCGGGGCTCTCCAAGGTGATCCACTAGCACGAATGAATTCCTTAGTTCTGTGTTCTTTAATCATTTTGTACAGAATCTCCAACTCTGATGGTGCCATTTTTTATACTCTCTCTGATACTAGTACCGTCCCTGGAATCAAATCAATGGTAAACTCTATCTCTCTCTGGCGGCATGCTTGGGAGCTCTTCGGGAAATATATTGGGAAATTCTTCTACTACTCTGGAAAACTGAACTGTTGCTGCTACCGCCATCCGTAAGACTGGTGGAGAAGGTTCTACTTTGCCTCTGGAAAATGAAAAATCTTCTTCGTCGGAAATACCAAAAATAATCCTGCCAATATGGCAGTCTATTCTTGCGTATTGATCCTTCAACCAATCCATTCCTAGGACCACATCTAGACGGCCATCGAAAATTCTATCAATCTAGCAGAAAACTCTCTACCGCTAACTACGATTTGACACGAGAAAAAGACTCTATCTACTCCCACAAGACCGTTACCAGTAAGTATATTGAGCCTTACTGATAATGACTCGGGCTCCAGTCCTATCCGTATAGTAAATCGTACAGCATTACTCTTCTTCTTCCTCATAAACATTTCTCTACCTACCAGCCGCCTAGGCAAGTGCCAACTTGCTTCTTGATGGATCTCCATTTTTGTTGTTCCATTGTCTTCCTCTTAAGATTCTTAGATATTTTAGTACTTAGCATTTCAATTTCTAAGACTCATTTCATGTAGATCTAAGTTTAATGCATTTTTAGATTTTTTGGGTTTTGATCTAGTAACTTTGTTATTTTTTAAGCTTTGATGGTTCCATGTTGTAGAGAATTTCGTTCTACCCTATTTTGACCTATGGAAATCCAATTTTGGGCTTGGAATGAAGGATTTAGGAAGCTTGGAAGTAATGGCTTCCTATGGTTATTCTTCTCGGAAGAATGGAAAAGAAGAACAGTACTTGACCGCATGAGTTTTCATGCGGCAAGTCATTCTTGAGCCGTGCGAAGTGTCTGGCCGCATGAAGAGCATTCTGGCCGCATGGAGATTCCGGCCGCATGGCATTATCTTGGCCGCATAAGTTTTCTTAGCCGCATGAGTTTTCATTTGGCCGCAGCCGCATGAGTTTTCATTTGGCCGCAGCCGTATGAGTTTCCGTTGGCCGCAGCCACATGAGCTTCCATTGGCCGCAGCCGCATGTACTCCTGTCCATCGTAGCCGCAGGAGAGTTCGACCGCATAAGAGATTTTTAGGCGTATGGACTAAATCATTTCCCCGCCGTATAGGCACTATTTTTCTTTAGCCGTATAGACTTTATTTCTTTCTCAGCCGAATGAGACTGCACCCACTTGACCACATGCCAGTGAGCCGCATGAGGCTTGTTTCCACCCTAGTCACATGAGCGAGAACCTCAGCCGCATAAGGCTTGTAACTTCTCGGCCGCGTAGGCATTGAGCCGCATGGAATCCCAATTACCTGGCCGCATGAACTTTAGTCCCTAATACCTTTTGGCTGATTCTCATCCCTGAATTAATATTGATTGACATAAATTGACATTGATTGACATGGATTGGAATTAATTAATATTAAAATTGTCATCTTAGCATTAATTAGCATTAATTGTTATCTTAATTAATTATTGATCATGCGTTCCTAGTTGGAACTAAGAGACTGGCTAGTCGTCTTATTGAACTGAATGAATGAGACACGTTCATATTAATTATGAACTATTGTAATCGACTGGCTGATTCTAAATATTGGCATACAGACACATGCAGGCTTCAATTTATTTATTTATTTTCTACAAAAGAAGCATGTGTACTTTATGGTCAAGGCATGATTATTCTGTGGTTAGTTTTGATTGTTGTATTACGCTATGTAAGACCTACAACCTAACCGTACAGGTATCGTTGTAGAGTTGGGCATACCGTACCATGGACAGAAAGTACTCATTCTGAATGACCATGATCCACGGCATGGAACTTAACTCAACGTAGAGACTATTAAGTTAAATAAAATAATGATTTCATGGAGAGAATGGATTCCAGAGTTCTTACATGGCAACCCTCTTGGGGACTATTAAGTACCCGACAGGCCGGCTGGTTCCCACAGATACTGCAAATCTGCCACACGGGCAGGGAACGGTATCTGCTTATATTATTTATTGTATATTGTATATTAATGACGGGCGTCCCGCTGGGACTCGTCTAATTCATGATTGGCGCAATTGATTGAGTGGATAGACTAGCCTTGCTTGCACATAGCAAGAACTGAGGAATCTTTTATCGCATAATTCCAAGATAACTTGGAACCTACAATAGCAAGCCCTAGTAGTTGTATGGCCGTTTAAATTAATTTGGTTGTGTACTGTACCTACTCTGTTGACTAACTGAGATGATCAGAGTGTCAAGACATGACGGGCCAACTTCTGTCCTTGTTTGGTTGGGAGGTTGGTTCGAAGTGTCGTGATGTTATGTGAATTCCAGTAGCAAGTAGGGATCTATTATTATATTCTCTTATTTACTGGCTTCATTCCTCATATCATGCTTTATTGCGGTACTTGCTATTAGAGGTCTAACCTCTCTGGTTTTGCATGGCCAGATTTAGAGCCGGTCCCCGAGGATCTAGCTTACTTCTACCTCCAAGATGGTCAATACTAGAGGGATGATCGCAGGAGGACTCGAGTGGGTTCCTTTCTTCCCCGCTTGTTTTGTTAAATACTTTATACTTTGCCGTTTGGTACCGACATGTTAGTCGGATTTTCTTGTACCTACTTTTGCATAATTGTAACTAAGTCAGGCTGCAGCTGATAACAATTATGTATACTTACTACATCATCTGGCTGTATTTTGTAAAACTAGATATCAAGAACATTTTGACTGAGCGTTTGGGACGCCTTACTGCTTTATCTCACATGTTCTCTATTTCTGTTTCTTGTTTGAATGATTGAGACAATAGAAGTGAAGTGACCATAGTGAGACTCTTATGTAGTATGCACCTCATCGTCTTATTAGACAGTATTGATCGTATTATACGGTATTCCTCTACCCATAATACGTAGCTGGCTGAGTCATTCCCCCGCTCTCCAGTATTCTGGTTCTGGAGCGTGACAAGGTTTTAGTGGTGGCCCATGCAGGTCTGAATGCAGACTTGTGGGGTGTTTTGATTTATAGGATGTCTCAATCACACATGTTCCCCCTTGATCTCATGATTCGTTATTCTCAACCCTAGCTTGACATTCCCGTATCCTTCGGCTTCATTGATCCTTCATGTCCGGTCATTTGGTTGCTCTCTTGTCCCTTTTCTTAGGGTTACTTCGTCTGCATCTGTCAGAACTAGACAGCAACAACAAGGGCAACATGGACAACATGACCAGGTTGGTCAGCTACAAGGGCCAGTACTACCTCAAGAGACTATCTAAGAAGAAGTGATAGTGGAACCAGCAGCCGGACCGCAGTATCCGGAGGTTCCTACACTGCCCATAGTTTCACCTACCCCAGTGGAAGTGGACACACCGGCCCTTCTGGAGATCATGAGAGGGATGATAGCTACTCAGCAACATCAGATGTTTGCCCAGCAGCGCATGCACACTCAGTTACAAGAGCAGAACGTACTCCTCAACCAAGGATTACATACGGCTTTAGAAAGAGGGGCAAGGGAAGATTCAGGAGCGTCAACCAGGTTTTGTAAGTACAACCCCCGTCGTTTCGAGGGCACGGATGATGCCATCTCAGCGGATGCGTGGCTTAAGGATATTAAGGCTATTCTGACAGCAGCTAAAGTGCCGGCAGAAGAACGTGTGGATCAAGTGAAGTTGTTACTTCAGGATCTCGCACGTGATTGGTGGAAATCAGAGGAAGTAGGCATCAGACATCCTGTTGCATGGGATGACTTTACTACAAGATTCAAGACAAAGTACTATAGAGTTGTGGTGCAGTTTGAGCTACAACAGAAGTTTATCAACCTCAAGCAGGCCGGCAAGACGGTAGATGCCTATGCAGCGGAGTTCTGCAGATTGAGCAGGTTCGCCCCAGATGTGGTAGCAACGGAGAGCCACAGGGCTATGAGGTTTCAGCAAGGGTTTCATCTTGAGCTCTTGCAATTGATAGAGGGGCACAATTACCAGACTTTTGATAAGGTATTGACGGCAACCCGAAGGCATGAGATCACCATTCAGAGGATCACGGCAAGGACTGGAGGTCAGAAGAGATCCCACAGTCAGATCAAAGGAGGAGGGGAAACAACGCCCCGAACAACAGCACCATCCCTTGGCATTCGCATTCACGATGTGGCAATGCGAGGGCCAGCACCACCATCCAGGCAGCAGCAACAGCAACAGAGGAAGAACCAGCAACCCCCAGCGGGCTGCACTTATTATGGGAAGGTATGGCACACTAGAGATGTGTGTCGGACATTGAACGGGCAGTGTTTGATATGTGGAAGCCCAGATCATCGAGTTACTACCTGTCCCATGAATTCGAGGTCAGGAGGACCAGTACAACAATTTTCTGCTCTGCCAGCACCAGAGGCAGGACAGTATCGAGGACCAGCGGTAGCAGTGAGACCATTGGCACAACGCCCGTTAATGCCGTAAGCTCAGATGTTTCGACAACAGGGACCGCCGATGCAACACCAACACAGACCACCCCAGCATCATCAAGGCAGGGGCCAGCAGCAGTACCAGGCTAGGCCGCAACATGGGAACCAACAAGGAGGTCGAGGGAAGGCATTCACTCTGTCCTTATATGAGGCATTAGTATCGGGAGATGTTGTGGCAGGTAACATTCTCGTCGCCTCATATCCCGCAGTAGCATTGTTTGATTCCGGAGCATCACACTCATTTATATCTGTACAATTTGTAACATGGCTAGGAATGGAATTCGAGGCATTATCAGGGAGGTTAAATATACTCACTGGTAATGGGCTCGTAGGAGTTAGTAGAGTTATTCTAGCATGTAGCATTATAGTTTACGGGCATTCCTTACCCGCCCGGTTGATAGAATTTCCTGTTGGAAATTTCGACGTTATCTTAGGCATGGACTGGCTGAAAGACAGTCATGCGACAATAGATTATCGTAGAGGGAGTGTATCTTTTGATATTCCAGGCATGAAGCGGTTCACCTTAGTCAGATCAGTGGCAACTCAACAAGAGCAGGGAGTAGTGACAGCAATGGAAGAAGTTCAAGTCCCGAAGATAGTTGAAGAGTTTCTGGACATATTTCCCAAAGAACTTCCAGGTCTACCACCGGTTAGAGATATTGAGTTCAGTATAGAATTGGCACCTGGAACTAAACCGATATCAGATCGAGTTTATAGAATGGCGGATTCAGAGCAGGCCAATGTATATCAGCACATAGAGGAACTGAAGGAGAAGAAGTTCATCCAAGCTAGCATATCACCATGGGCAGCACCAGTGGTACTTTTGGGGTAGAAGGATGGGTCATCCAGATTGTGCATCGATTACAGGAAGCTTAACGCGGCAACAGTAAAGAACAAGTACCCACTACCAAGGATCGACGACTTGTTTGATCAGTTGAGCAGAGCTAGAGTTTTCTTCAAGATAGATCTTCGTTCAGGGTACCATCAAGTGAGGGTTCGGAAAGAAGATATTTCCAAAACAGCGTTCAGGTCGAAGTATGGGCATTACGAATTCTTGGTAATGCCGTTTGGTTTGACCAATGCTCCAGCAATATTTATGGATTTGATGAACCACATCTTTATGCCATACTTAGATCAGTTTATCGTTGTTTTTCTTGACGACATTCTCGTATACACTGCCAGTGAAGAGGAGCATGAAGACCACCTCAGGAAAGTGTTACAGGTTCTGAGAGAGAACCAGTTGTATGCTAAGCTCAGCAAGTATGAGTTTTGGTCGGATCACATTTCATTTTTGGGTCACATCATATCAGGAGTTGGAGTAGCAGTGGATCCCAAAAAGGTAGAAGTAGTAGAGAGTTGGCCAGTACCCAAGACCGTAGCTGATGTGCAGAGTTTCTTGGAATTGGCAAGATATTACAGAAGGTTCGTATCAGACTTTGTAAGGCTTTCAGCACCCATGACCCGCTTGACACGGAAGGATGTACCATTCATCTAGTCGGCAGAATGCCAGGCATCATTTGAGAATCTGAAGCAGAAGTTGATAGCAGCGTCTATTCTTATATTGCCAGTTAGACCCGGAGATTTTACAGTATATTGTGATGTGTCAGGAAAATGACTTGGGTGCGTCCTAATGCAACATGGAAAGGTGATAGCATACGCATTTAGGCAAGTTCGAGACCACGAAAAGAATTATCCAACTCATGACTTGGAGTTGGTAGCAGTAGTATTTGCTTTGAAGCTATGGAGGCATTACTTATATGGTGATCGAGTGGACATGTACACAGACCACAAAAGTCTGAAGTACATCTTTACTCAGAATGAGCTGAACATGAGGCAGAAAAGATGGTTAGAGCTGATCAAGGATTATGACGTAGAGCTTCAGTATCATCCAGGCAAGGCTAATGTGGTAGCAGACGCTCTCAGCAGGAGAGGCGGTACATTTATATTGACAATACAGAGGCATATCTTAGAAGACCTTCAGGAGATGGGCATCGAAGTTATACTTCCTAGTGATGTAGGAGTTCTAACAAGTCTATAAGTTCAATCCGACTTGGTAGACAGGATCAAGGCAGCTCAGGCACAGGATCCAAGGATTCAGAAGCTTAGGGTAGAATGTGAGTCAGGACTCAGAAAGGAGATAAGAATTCATGAAGATGGTACACTTAGGTTTGGATCACGTCTATGTGTGCCTAGTGGAGATATCAGACATGAGGTTATGGCAGAAGCTCACAGTTCTCAGTATTCTATACACCCTGGTAGGACCAAGATGTACCAAGATATCAAGCATCACTTCTGGTGGAACGGGATGAAGAGGGAGATAGCTAGATTTGTTTCCCGTTGTTTGGTATGTCAGCAAGTGAAGGCAGAACAATCGAGGCCAGCTGGGTTATTGCAACCGCTTCCTATTTCGGAATGGACATGGAAACATATTACAATAGACTTTGTGACCGATTTACCGAGATCGCCAAGTGGTAAAGATGCTATTTGGATGATAGTGGACCGACTTACAAAGGTAGCACACTTTCTTCCTTTCAGAGTAGGGCAATCTACAGAAAAGTTGGCAGAATTGTATATACAACAGATAGTCAGGCAGCATGGAGTCCATGTCAGTATTGTGTCAGACATAGATACCCGTTTTATATCACATTTTTTGAAGAGTCTACATCATAGTCTGGGCACTAAGTTAAGATTTAGTACAACTTACCATCCTCAAACCGACGAACAATCAGAAAGAACAATTCAGCCTTTAGAAGATATGTTGCGCGCTTGTACCCTAGATTTTGGAGGATATTGGGAGAGCCACCTGCACTTAGTTGAGTTTTTATATAACAACAGTTATCAAGCCAGTATCTAGATGGCACCATTTGAAGCACTATATGGTAAGAAGTGTAGGTCACTACTAGCATGGGATGATATCGGGAAGAGGAAGATGCTAGGCCCATAAATGATTATCCAGACCGTTGAAGTGATTAAGGGAATTAGAGTGCGACTTTGAGTTGCACAGGATCGGTATCGTCATTGGGCGGACCAGCATCGTAGGCCGCTAGAGTTTTCTGTTGGGGACCACGTGTTCTTGCGGATCTCACCTACCTTTGGGGTCATTAGATTTGGCATTCGCGGGAAGTTGAGTCCGCGATACGTGGGCCAATTTGCTATCCTTGATAGGATAGGCGATGTTGCTTATCGTTTATCCCTTCCACCTTCGTTATGAGAGGTACATGACGTGTTTTATGTATCTCAGTTACGTAGGTATGTATCAGACCCAAGCCATATCCTTGATCATTCTGAGCTGGTTGTTAGTACCAACTTGTCTTACGAGGAACAGCCTGTGTCCATTTTGGACCGAAGAGAGAAGATACTCAAGAACCGAACAATTAGCCTTATTCGGGTTGCTTGGGGTCATCACTCTTTAGGAGAGTCAACGTGGGAACGTGAAGATGATATCCGATCACGGTATCCGCACCTGTTTGACTCACAAGGTATATCTCTTTCTGTATACCTTGATTGTCTTAACTCCTCATGCCTGTCACCTTCTGAGTAAAATTGCTTGGTGTTGTCGATAATTAAACATAGACATGTTACTTGCTACTTGACATTGTGAAATGATTGCTTACTCAATTACTTATGCTTAGATTAGTTTAGCTTTGATGATCCTATCCTGCTTGGATTTAAAATTTCGAGGAAGAAATTTTTCTAAGGTGGGTAGAGATGTCACTTCCCGTTCCCAGAATACGTATTCTTTTATATACGTACTGCTTTAATATATATTTGTTTATTTATTTAAATATTTATTATGTATTATTCTGTATTTAAATCCTTTAATTTTATGTTAATTAATTTCCTGCAATTTTATTCCTGTATTTTACTTTCTGCTTTTATACTCTGCTTTAGCTTTGCTTTGGGTTCGGCTTGGATTTGTTCAATTATGTTGGTTCATCAAGAACCGAAGCAAACCCCCCACCTACCACCACCCCTTCATTTAAAGCCCCACTCCCTTTCTCTCTCTTCATTACTTCACCATTACTCTTCTATTTCCTCATAAACATTTCCCCACCTACCAGCCGCCTACGCAAGTGCCAACTTGCTTCTTGATGGATCTCCATTTTTGTTGTTCCATTGTCTTCCTCTTAAGATTCTTAGATACTTTAGTACTTAGCATTTCAATTTCCAAGACTCATTTCATGTAGATCTAAGTTTAATGCATTTTTGGATTTCTTAGGTTTTGATCTAGTAACTTTGTTATTTTTTAAGTTTTGATGGTTCCATGTTGTAGAGAATTTCGTTCTATCCTATTTTGACCTATGGAAATCCAATTTTGGGCTTGGAATGAAGGATTTAGGGAGCTTGGAAGTAATGGCTTCCTATGGTTATTCTTCTCGGAAGAATGGAGAAGAAGAACAGTACTTGACCGCATGAGTTTTCATGCGACAAGTCATTCTTGAGCCGTGCGAAGTGTCTGGCCGCATGAAAAGCATTCTGGCCGCATGGAGATTTCGGCCGCATGGCATTATCTTGGCCGCATAAGTTTTCTTAGCCGTATGAGTTTTCATTTGGCCGCAGCCGCATGAGTTTTCATTTGGCTGCAGCCGCATGAGTTTCCGTTGGCCGCAGCCGCATGAGCTTCCATTGGCCGCAGCCGTATGTACTCCTCTCCATCGTAGTCGCAGGAGAGTTCGACCGTATAAGAGATTTTTAGCCGTAAGTACTAAATCATTTTCCCGTCGCATAGGTACTATTTTTCTTTAGCCGTATAGGCTTTATTTCTTTCTCAGCCGAATGAGACTGCACCCACTTGACCGTATGCCAGTGAGCCGCATGAGGTTTGTTTCCACCCTAGTCACATGAGCGAGAACCTCAACCGCATAAGGCTTGTAACTTCTCGGCCGCGTAGGCATTGAGCCGCATGGAATCCCAATTACCTGGCCGTATGAACTTTAGTCCCTAATGCCTTTTGGCTGATTCTCGTCCCTGAATTAACATTGATTGACATAAATTGACATTGGTTGACATGGATTTGTATTAATTAATATTAAAATTGTTATCTTAGCATTAATTAGCATTAATTCTTATCTTAATTAATTATTGATCATGCGTTCCTAGTTGGAACTAAGAGACTGGCTAGTCGTCTTATTGAATTGAATGAATGAGATACGTTCATATTAATTAGAACTATTGTAATCGACTGGCTGATCCCAAATATTGGCATACAGACACATACAGGCTTCAATTTATTTATTTATTTTCTATAAAAGCAGTATGTGTACTTTATGGTCAAGGCATGATTATTCCGTAGTTAGTTTTGATTGTTGCATTACGCTATGTAAGACCTACAACCTAACCGCACAGGTATCGTCGTAGAGTTGGGCATACCATACCATATACAGAAAGTACTCATTCTGAATGACCATGATCTACGACATGGGACTTCACTCAACGTAGAGACTATTAAGTTAAATAAAATAATGATTACATGGAGAGAATGGATTCCCGAGTTATTACATGGCAGCCATCTTGGGGACTATTAAGTACCCGACAGGCCGGCTGGTTCCCACAAATACTGCAAATCTGCCACACGGGCAGGGAGCGGTATCTGCTTATATTATTTATTGTATATTGTATATTGATGACGGGCATCCCGCTGGGACTCGTCTAATTTATGATTGGCGCAATTGATTGAGTGGATAAACTAGCCTTGCTTGCACATAGCAAGAACCGAGGAATCCTTTATCGCATAATTCCAAGATAACTTGGAACCCACAATAGCAAGCCGTAGTAGTTGCATGGCCGTTTAAATTGATTTGGTTGTGTACTGTACCTACTCTGTTGACTAACTGAGATGATCAAAGTGTCAAGACATGACGGGCCAACTTCTGTCCTTGTTTGGTTGGGAGGTTGGTTCGAAGTGTCGTGATGTTATGTGAATCCCAGTAGCAAGCTAGGATCTATTATTATATTCTCTTATTTACTGGCTTCATTCCTCATATCGTACTTCCTTACGGTACTTGCTATTAGAGGTCTAACCTCTCTGGTTTTGTATGGCCAGATTTAGAGCCGGTCTCCGAGGATCCAGCTTACTTCTACCTCCAAGATGGTCAATACTAGAGGGATGATCGCAGGAGGACTCGAGTGGATTCCTTTCTTCCCCGCTCGTTTTGTTAAATACTTTATACTTTGCCGTTTGGTACCGACATGTTAGTCGAATTTTCTTGTACCTACTTTTGCATAATTGTAACTAAGTCAGGCTACAACTGATAACAATTGTGTATACTGATAATAATTGTGTATACTTACTACATCATCTGGCTGTGTTTTGTAAAGCCAGATATCAAAAACATTTTGACTGAGCGTTTGGGATGCCTTACTGCTTTATCTCATATGTTCTCTATTTCTGTTTCTTGTTTGAATGATTGAGACAATAGATGTGAAGTGACCATAGTGAGACTCTTATGTAGTTTACACCCCCTCGTCTTATTAGATAGCATTGATCGTATTATACGGTATTCCTCTACCCGTAATACGTAGCTGGCTGAGTCATTCTCCCGCTCTCCAGTATTCTGGTTCTGGGACGTGACAGACATAAATGAATGTGATGCACCCGAATCAAATAATACTGATGCTGGAAAAGAGTTGACGAGAATGGTACCTGCCACCACCTCACTTGATGCCAATTCTTCTACCATGGTCAGAGCCATAGCTTGACCCTGTCCCCTTGGTGCTGGTCCCTTTTACTAGTGACCTCTCTGCCTGTTCTGAATCTAAGCTTAGGCCTGAGCATATTGTTGGGCCTGAGATGGTAACGCCTAGAAGGCCGGTACTGCTGATGCTGCACTAGTGCTGGTGCCCTAACCGATGGACTAGTTAGGTTTGATGAAGATGAACTGGCTCTATATATGCGGACATGTTTAAATTTTGTGATCTGGTGCCTCACAAGCCAAGCACAATCCATGTTCCCTGCGACACTCTAAAACCATGTGCCCAGGCTTCCCACAATGAGAGCAGCCCATTGCGAAAGATTGCTTCTGCTTCTGCTGCTGAGGATATGTCGGAGTCGTGTACTGAACCGACGAAACTGTGGTCGCCCTCCTAGGGGCTCCAATAGTCAAAGTCCTAGCTACCGGGGCTGGTGCTGATGACCGAAACAACTGACCATGAGGCATCTTTCGTCCTCCAGTTAGATCTACTATCCTCTGAGAGGTATATTCATGCCAACTAACTGCTCTCAAAATAGCATCAAAGGTCTGGTGCTCAAACTGCTCCACTGCTAGAAGATCTCTAGTGGAGTCCCTGCTGGAATCGATGTGCTCGATCCAATTCGGTCGCCACCAAGGTGGGAGCAAATCGACTAAGCCTAGAAAACTCGGCCGCATTGTAATGCCTATGGTCCGTATTACGTATTTATGGAATACGTGTACGTATTTTATCTTGCATTGTATGATTCCTTGCTTAGCTTCCTTCTTGGCTTGGTTTATTTCCTGGGTTGGTTCGACTTGGCTTTGGTTTTGCCTTGGTTCATGATGTACCAAGAGTGAACCCTACCTACCACCACCTTTAGTATTTATTACCCATTCTCTTTTCTCTCTCCTCATTATTCTTCTTTATCTCCCCCATAACTTCTTCACCTACCAGAGAGAGAGGGGTCTAGGCAAGTATAACTTGCTTCATGGAGGAACTCTAATTTTATTGCCTCATTCTCTTCCTTGCAGCATTTTAACTTACTTTAGTACTTGGCATTTTTACTTTCCATGGCCTGATTCTTGTAGATCTAGGTCTATCTTATTTTCGGATTTCTTGAGTTTTGATCTACTTAATCTTGTTATGGAGCATGAGGATTTGGGCTCCGGATGATGGAGTTATGGAGCATGAGGAGTTGGCTCCCATGGTATTCTTCTTCTCGGAATTTTGGAGAAGATGAACTGTGCTTGACTTGACCGCATGAATATATCATGCGGCAAGTGTTCTTTTAGCCGCATGACTGGAAGAACTTCAGGCCGCATAAGCCTGCTCTCATCCTTGGCCGCATAGACCGAGTCATTCTTGAGCCGCATGCATGTCCGCCTGCCGTATAAGGGCCGAACCCTGCTAGCCGCATGAAACCCGCTCGACCCCAGCCGCATAAGACTCCGCTCCTCTTGAGCCGCATAGGCCCTGCTTCCCGCTTGCCGCATGAGGCTCAACATCTTGAGCCGCATGCAACCCACTTGCTCTCAGCCGCAGGAACCCTTCCCCCTTCAGCTGTATATGCTCCACCCTTCCCGCTAGCCGCATATGCCTCCTTCTCTGTGAACCGCATGGGCTTAGGAACCTGACCCGCATGGACCCGCATCAGTCCGACCTCATGGGTTCATATTCCTTGGCCGCATGCACCCTTGATTGAACATCGCCGCATGGGCTGTTCCCGCCCTCAGCCGCATGAGCTACTCCCGTATGGATTCTCTCCTTGGCCGCATGTGCCCGAGCCGCATGGCTTTCTATAGACTGTATTCTATATTTTTATTATTTAATTTTACTGATAACTCCTGCCTTGTAACCTCAGCATAACTTGGGTCTCCTGATTGAATGCTTGCACTATGATGCCCTGTACATGTACCTGAACATGATAGTGGCCCATCGTGGTACACTCCTGACAAGTAAACATGACATGACCTGATAGTGGCCTGTCGTGACGCACTCTTGACCAGTATACTTGACATAATAACCTGATATGATATATCTTGATAAGCTGTTACGACGGCTACCGGACATGACATGACCTGGACACCGTGGGCGATTATGCTTGTACAAATAAACCAGTCTTGTCTTGCATCATGTCTAGGACAGGGACTCCTGAGTACCACGGTCAGGAGTACCTACTAAAATGGACTAAGATTAATAACTAGAATTATACAGTAGTCATGAAGAGATTTCCCAGCTACAGGCAATCCCGTTACCTGGGCGCTCATGGGATCTGTAGCCTGCCGTCGAGTAGGGCACATTTCCAGCACACTGTCTTGTGTTGCACCCTTCAAGCTACCTAAGGATACATGCGTTTCCTGGACGATGTACCCACCTGAATTCAACCCCTAATTTTGACTTGGGTAACCTGGATGGTCTGCAGGGCTTGTGGCTGTGGTATAATCTCACTGCATCTTGCTAGTAACTAGGCCTGTGATAACCCTAGTTAGTTAAAGTATCAAGTCATACTTATTGCTTGGCCGTGATTGTTGAATGAGGGATAACCAGTCTAGTCTTGATCCTGTATAAGCTTGTTACGTGTTCTGATTTTCTTATATTATCTTGCTGATAAATGGAAGAAACCAAGTTTGGTTCAGATGAAGGGTTACAATCCCGGTCCTTGTTTGGTTTAAGGATTGTAACATGGTTATCTGAATGGTCCCATGGTTATCTTACCGTATATCCTCGTGATGTTATATTTTCTCCAGTTTTACTATATTATATTATCTTCTGTGCTAATTGCTGGTTTTAGTTCCTAAGTGAAGCTTCCTTTGTGGCATTTGCTCTTTCTTGGGTCTGACCCAGCTGGTTTTGTATGGCCAGATTTCGGAGCAGCTCCAGAGGATCTATCGACTTTCCAGCCCGATGGTGGCGACTAGACGTAACCAGGGCAACGAGTGGGTTTATTTTTGATCTCCCACTTATTGTAAAAATATTCTTTTGAGGCGTTTAGCCGACGAGCACCTGTTTAGCTCGATTGCACTTACTTATTGTCTGCCTACGGGCTGTAACATGATTGACAGATCCTAGGTTTGATCATGTATAACTAAACTCTTTCTAGTCATAACATTTTGTAACGACTAGCTTCATGATCAGCTGAATATGTAATATTTGGGATGCCTTATTATTGTATATTTAATGATCATACATCTTGTGACTTTACTTACTTGCTTGTGATTGAGACACTAGACTTGTTCATGACCATAGGAGACTGTTGGCTTGTAGTAAACCCTCATGTATCTAGACAGCCATGACCGTATAGCGAAATGGATTCCATTTCATATACGTAGCTGGCTATGTCTGCCCCCGCTCTCCAGTATTCTGGTTCTGGGGCGTGACATGGTTTAAGTGGTGGCCCATGCAGGTCTTGTAAATCAAGATATGCGAGGGTTTACCGAATAGATGTCTCAATCAGTATTCGCCCATGATCTCTGCTCGTATCTTCTGAATCCCTAGATTCTTGTCCTGATCATATGGTTGTATCGTTGATCTGTCTTGGTCCTTCCTTATTGTTCCCCATGTCGTCTTCTTCAGCGGCATCGTTCCTGGACCTGCCGGTCAGCAAGGCGGAGCACTTCCCGTAGATCAGCAGCAACCCGGAGATCAAGCCCAGCATTCCGGAGTAGCCTCCAGAGTCGTGCCTTTTGATGTAGAGCCACCAGTCCAGCCAGTTCAGCCTGCCGAGCCGGATGATGGCACATTGGTAGGACTCGTCAGGACCTTGATAGCTTTCCAAGATCGTCGAGGAGATGCCTTGCACCAGGCAATGATGGATGCTCTGACCAGAGGAGGTCATCAGGGTAACAGTACGGCCAACAGCTTCAAGCGCTTGAACCCTCCCTTCTTCGACGGTAGTAAAGATGCTATCGCTGCAGATGCTTGGCTTCAGGACACAGAGGTGATTCTAGAAGCAGCCAGGACCCCAGAGAATGAGAAGGTAGCCGTGGTGCGCCTGCAGTTGTTAGATTTGGCCCGCAGCTGGCGGGCGGTGCAGGCCGTTGGATTAGCCGCACCCATTGCTTGGGCAGTATTCAGAGAGAGATTCCAGACCAAGTATTTTGATGCTGTAGCTCGGTACGATCTACAGACGAGGTTCACCAATCTGAAGCAGATGGGCAGGTCGGTCGATGGATATACGGCCAAGTTCTCCAGGCTTAGTCGATTTGCTGCACCTTGGTGGCAACCGAGTATGATAGGGTCCAGCGATTTCAGCAAGGGCTTCACCTGGAGATTTTGTTGGCCGTTGAGCAGTTTGAGCATCAGACTTTTGATGCAGTCTTGAGAGCAGCTAGGAGGCATGAATATACCTCCCAGAGGATTGTGGATAGGGCCGGAGGTCGGAAGAGATCCCACGGCCAGATGAATCAGTCGTCAGCCCCAGTCCCGGCAGCCAGGGCTTTGACTATTGGAGCTCCGAGGCGGGCGGCCTCAGTGACGTCGGTTCAGTATTCAACCCCGACGTACCCTCAGCAGCAGAAGCAGAGGCAGTCTTCCGCAGTGGGATGTTCTCATTGTGGGAAGCCAGGCCATGTAGTGGCAGTATCGCAGGGCACAGGGATTGTGTCTGGCTTATGGAGCAGCAGACCATAGGGTTGGATCCTGTCCGAATAGGGGTGGTTCATCATCGTCCAACCTTTTTAGCTCTTCGGTGAGAGGACCAGCTCCGGTCCAGCAGTAGTAGTATCCATTGCCGAGGCCCTTGCCGCCTCAGTCCAAGATATTCCAGCAGCAGAACCCCCAGCAGTATGCACAAGTCCAAGCCCAGAGTCATAGCAGGCAGCGAGGATTTCAGCAGAGGGGACCAGCACCCCGAGGGCATGGTCAGGCTTTGGCGATGACCGTGGAGGAAGGATTGGCACCAGGAGAGGTAGTGGCAAGTACTATTCTCGTCAACTCCTTTCCAGCTTCAGCTTTATTTGATTCTGGTGCATCGCATTCATTTATGTCTGCACGATTCGCGACACGGGTAGGATTGGAGCCCGAGTCATTATCAGTAAGGCTCAATATACTTACTGGTAACGGACTTGTGGGAGTAGATAGAGTGTTTTCCTCGTTTCGTATCGTAGTTAGAGGTAGAGAGTTCCCCGCTAGATTGATAGAGTTTTCGATGGTCGATTATGATGTGGTCTTAGGGATGGATTGGTTGAGGAACCAGTATGCTAGAATAGACTGCCATATTGGTAGGGTTGTTTTCAGCATTCCAGGCGAGCCAGAGTTTTCATTTTCTAGAGGCGCAGTTGAGCCTTCTCCTCCAGTGTTGCGGATGGCAGTAGCAGCAGTGCATTTGTCCCGGATAGTCGAAGAGTTTCTATACATTTTTCCAGAAGAGCTTCCCGGTATGCCGCCAGAGCGGGAGATCGAGTTCACCATCGACTTGATTCCTGGAACAACCCCAGTATCAGAGAGAGTCTACAGGATGGCGCCTTCAGAGTTGGAGATATTGTACAAGATGATTGAAGAACTTAGAACCAAGGGATTCATTCGTGCTAGTGGATCGCCTTGGGGAGCCCCGATGCTTCTTGTGAAAAAGAAGAATGGTACGTCCAGGTTATGTGTTGATTATCGTACCTTGAATTCAGTGACAATCAAGAACATATATCCTCTTTCGAGGATAGATGACTTGTTTGATCGGCTCAAAAGGGCAGCAGTATTCTCGAAGATCGATTTACGCTCAGGATATCACCAGATCAGATTCAGAGAGCAGGAAATCCCGAAGACAGCTTTTAGATCGAGGTATGGGCATTGGGAGTTCCTAGTGATGCCATTTGGAGCGACCAATGCGCTGGCTGTATTCATGGATCTCATGAATCGTATTTTTATGCCTTATCTGGATCAGTTCATGATTGTGTTTTTGGATGACATCCTGGTCTATAGCAGGAGCGAAGCGGAGCATGAGCAGCATCTCCGTGTGGTTCTTCAGATTCTCAGAGAGCACCAGTTGTATGCCAAGTTCAGTAAATATGAGTTCTAGCTAGATCGTATTTCGTACTTAGGTCATATCATTACCAGAGGAGGAGTAGAATTGGATCCCCAGAAGATCGTGGCCATTGAGTCATGGTCGGTGCCCAGCACAGTTGCAAAAGTTCGCAGTTTTCTTGGATTGGCCGGCTACTACCGGCGGTTTGTTTCAGACTTTGCCCGGATCTCGGCGCCATCCCAGTTGACCCGCAAGGAGGTACAGTTTGCTTGGACAGCAGAATGTCAGGATTCTTTTGAGAAGTTGAAACGAGGCTTGATGACGGCTCCCATTCTTACGCTTCCAGATGGAACCGAAGGATTCTCAGTATATTGTGATGCTTCGGGCAGAGGTTTAGGATGTGTTCTGGTGCAGCATGGGAAGGTAATAGCTTATGCGTCACGACAACTTCGTAATCATGAGAGAAATTACCCAACCAGGACTTGGAGCTGGCAGCAGTAGTGTTTGTACTTAAGTTATGGAGGCACTACTTGTACGGAGACAGGGTGGAGATTTTTACTGACCATAAGAGCATGAAGTATGTTTTCACCCAGAAGGATCTTAACATACGTCAGAGGAGGTGGCTGGAGCTTCTTGTGGATTACGATGTCAACCTGCAGTATCATCCTGGGAAGGCCAATGTCGTGGCAGATGCATTGAGCAGAAGAGCCGGAGTTTACTTCCTAACAGCACAACCAGAGCTGTTAGGAGATCTTCAGAAGATGGGTATTGAAGTTGTTCTCCCTTCCAGTATGGCATTGATGTCCCGTATGCAAGTTCAGTCCACCATAGTCGAGAGGATCCGGATGGCGCAATCAGCAGATTCCAAGCTTCAGCGACTCAGGTCAGAGTGTGAGGCAGGACGAAGATCAGAGTTATGCATTCATAAAGACGGTACACTTAGGCATGGTAAGCGTCTTTGTGTACCCAGTGGAGATATCAGACTGGAGATCATGGCAGAGGCTCACAGTTCACAGTATTCTATTCATCCTGTTGGTACGAAGATATATCGCGATATCCGTCAGCACTTTTGGTGGAATGGCATGAAGAGGGAGATAGCCTGGTTTGTCTCTCGTTGTTTGGTCTGCCAACAAGTTAAGGCTGAACATCAGAGGCCCGTTGGACTTCTTCAGCCCTTGCCGATTCCAGAAAGGAAGTGGGAACATGTGACCATAGATTTTGTGACTGGATTACCTAGAGCCCCAGCTGGTAGAGATGCTATTTGGGTTATAGTTGATCGGCTCACGAAGGTAGCTCATTTTTTTCCATTCAGAGTTGGTCAGTCGACGGCTCAGCTAGCAGAGATGTATATCAGGCAGATTGTCAGGTTGCACGGAGTGCCAGTCAGTATCACCTCGGACCGAGATTCAAGATTTACGTCGCACTTTTGGCGTAGCTTGTAAGAGAGTTTGGGGACTCGTCTCCAGTTCAGTTCAGCTTATCACCCGCAGAAAGATGGTCAATCGGAGCATACAATCTATACTCTTGAAGATATGTTGCAGTCCTGTACACTTGACTTCGGTGGTTCGTGGGAAGATCACCTGCACCTAGTGGAGTTCTCGTATAACAACAGTTTCCAGGCCAGCATCCAGATGGCACCATTTGAGGTACTGTATGACAGGAAGTGCCGATCCCCGCTAGCATGGGATGATGTCGGAGAGAGACAGATGCTCGGCCCAGAAATGATTTTCCAGACAATTGAAGTGGTCAGAAGAGTTCGGGATCATCTTCGAGTTGCCCAAGATCGCCAGCGCCATTGGGCCGATTCTCATCGGCGCCCTCTCGAGTTTTCTGTCGGTGACCATGTATTCCTGAGGATTTTGCCTAACCGTGGCGTCATTCATTTCGGCGCACGAGGACAGCTTAGTCCTAGGTATATAGGGCCGTTCGATATTCTGGAGCGAGTAGGAGATGTATCCTATCGTCTCGCTCTTCCGCCGTCGCTAAGCGATATACATGACGTGTTCCATGTATCCCAATTACGACAGTATATCCCGGACCCGAACCACATCCTGGATCATTCGGAATTGGTTGTTGGTACCAACCTTTCGTATGAGGAGAGGCCCGTGTCTATATTGGACCGAAGAGAGAAGATACTCAAGAACAAGACTATCAAGTTAGTCCGAGTTGCTTGAGGTCATCACTCTTTGGATGAGTCAACGTGGGAGCGAGAGGATGATATCCGATCGCGATATCCCGACCTGTTTGACTCGTGAGGTATAATGTCTTCCTTATGCCTCATGCCTTCTATTCCTTGCTTGAATGGGTGATTGCCTGCCTAGTTATAGCTTGTTTGTGATTAATATAGCTTGTCCTCGTCTTTCTAGCCTCTTAATTAAATTCCGAGGACGGAATTCTTTTAAGGTGGGTAGAGTTGTAATGCCTGTAGTCCGTATTACGTATTTTTGGAATACGTGTACGTATTTTATCTTGTATTGCATGATTCCTTGCTTAGCTTCCTTCTTGGCTTGGTTTATTTCCTGGGTTGGTTCGGCTTGGCTTTGGTTTTGCCTTGGTTCATGATGAACCAAGAGTGAACCCCTACCTACCACCACCTTTAGTATTTATTACCCATTCTCTTTTCTCTCTCCTTATTATTCTTCTTCATCTCCCCCATAACTTCTTCACCTACCAGAGAGAGAGGGGTCTAGGCAAGTGCAACTTGCTTCATGTAGGAACTCCAATTTTATTGCCTCATTCTCTTCCTTGCAGCATTTTAACTTACTTTAGTACTTGGCATTTTTACTTTCCATGGCCTGATTCTTGTAGATCTAGGTCTATCTTATTTTCGGATTTCTTGAGTTTTGATCTACTTAATCTTGTTATTTCTAGGTTTTGATGGTTCTATGTTGTAGAGAATCTCGTTCTACCCCATTTTGACCTATGGAAGTTCGGATTTGGGCTCCGGATGATGGAGTTATGGAGCATGAGGAGTTGGCTCCCATGGTGTTCTTCTTCTCGGAATTTTGGAGAAGATGAACTGTGCTTAACTTAACCGCATGAATATTTCATGTGGCAAGTGTTCTTTTAGCCGCATGACTGGAAGAACTTCAGGCTGCATAAGCCTGCTCTCATCCTTGGCCGCATAGACCGAGTCATTCTTGAGACGTATGTCCGCCTGCCGCATAAGGGCCGAACCTTGCTAGCCGCATGAAACCCGCTCAACCCCAGCCGCATAAGACTCCGCTCCTCTTGAGCCGCATAGGCCCTGCTTCCCGCTGGCCGTATGAGGCTCAACTTCTTGAGCCGCATGAACCCTTCCCCATTCAGCCGTATATGCTCCACTCTTCCCGCTAGCCGCATATGCCTCCTTCTTCGTGAACCGCATGGGCTTAGGACCCTGAGCCGTATGGACCCGCATCAGTCCGACCTCATGGGTTCATATTCCTTGGCCGCATGTGTAAAACCCCTAAATTTCTACTTTTTTTTACTGTTTTAAAAATTTATTGTATTGTACGTCGCATAGTCGTATTGTACGTCGTGCACGAAATTATTTTTGCTCGTCGAGTGCGAATATGTGCGAGCGTACATATTTTTGAAAAACATTATTTTTTTATGTAGACAAAAAATTATTTCTAGCTATTATTTTCAAGTTTATGACTTTTATGAAAAGCCTTTCATTTATACAGTTATAATAATAAATTATTTTCCTATTAAATGGTATATTAGAAAAATATAATTACGTAAACATTATTTGTACATACATATATATTTAGTAATTATTTATTAGTTATTTTAAATAATAGTGTATTTTTGAAATTATTATTATAGCATTTTTAGAAAACATATTTTGAAAATATTGTACCAATTCAAATCTTGATTTGAATTATGGATATATTTTAAATAGTACATAAATATCTATATTTGGAAATTGAGTTATCTTAATTGGTTTTAAAATAAAGGATAGAATTTAAATTTGATTTAAATTTGATTTTGAATTGGATTTGGATTATGTAATTGATTTAAATTTGGTAATTTAATTATCTACTTGGGTTTTAAATCTAATCCTAATCCTTATCAAATTGGGAATTCCCACATCCTATAAATAGGCAGGTACTCCTCCAACTTTTCATTATTCATCCACCAATTTCCACAACCCAAAGATCCGTGCATCGTGTCCGTGTTCCCTCACAGTCCACAATCTTATTCCATTAATTACATTTACATTATCTTCTTCCTCGTGTCGGACACACCCCGACATCATCAAATCCCTAATCCTAGCCTAGCCTAGCCTAGTCTACGCTGCTTCTGCCTCCCGTTAACGTCCGTCGTACCCGACCTCGGTCCCCGACCTTCACCTCCAGCCTTTCACCATCCATCACCAACAATGTTTCCGCCACCCGCCTCAGGCATACCCAACCACAGCCAACTCCTGGCTCCAACCATCACCGACACCACCAAATACCCGACCTCCTCCATCCAAACCGCCGATCACCATCGGCCAGCCCCAAATCCGTCACCCGTCGCTACCACCATTACCAGCGCCATCGGAGACCCATCACCAAAGTCGTCCATCAACAAACACAACCAGACCCCCAACCTTGCCATCGTCGACGTGTCGACATGGACGCATCACCGACCAACCCGGCCACCCGAACAACCTCTGCCACCACCATCAACAAAATACCACCACACAGCCGAAACCCCAAAAATCCGTCGATACCACCAAAATACCAGTAGAACAAAATAAAAAAAAAATAACAAAACCCATCATCCTTCACCTGACCGCCGGCCGCCGCCCGTAGCCTCGCCGCCGACGAGTTCCCAACCTCCGCTGCCGCCTCAGCTGCCGGAGCTGGTCCGCCCACTCCAGGCTTTCTCCGTCGCCACCGCGTCTCCCTTTCCTCGCCGGAGAACGCCGGGCGAAACGCGCGCAACCGCCCCTGTAGCGCCACCGCCTTCCGCCTGTTCGGCGCAACCCTCCACTGAACGCCACCTCTTCCGTGCTCTCCGCCCGCTCTCCTCGTATGCCCTCTCGCCTCCCTGCTTCCCTCTCTCTCACTCGGCATTCTGTCTCTCCTTCCTCGTTTCTTTTTCTCTTTCTTCTGTTTTTTTTAGTCTTCTTGGAGAAGACTTAAACAACAAAGAGAATGGGTTGTCCGATTAAATTCTGTGCTTTTTTTCTCTTTGTTTTTTTTTGTTTTATTTAATTGTTCTTTATTAATATTATTAATAATATTATTATTATTGTTATTATTGTTATTATTATTTTAATTCTGTGGTTTATTATTATAATCATTATTTTTCTTTTATCATTACTATTAGTATTATCATCATCATTTTAAATTATTGTTATTAGTTTATTATTACTATGTAGATGGTTACAAGTATTTTTTTCCTTATTATTATTATCCATAGTATATTATTATGATTAATTTTGCTTGATTAATTTTGCTCTTATTGCTAAAACCATTTCCTTGCAAACATTACTACTTTTAGTAATTTCTACGAAAACATTATTCCAAATATTCTCAAAGATAGATTTTACCAAAAATAGTACGTTGACAAAATCTATTTTTATAGCCCTAGCTTATCTAATTGTTTTCCTTTTGGATTTTGTATTTACTAAGGATATATTGGTCCATAAAAGTAGTCACCAAATTATACCATAAATTTCTAGTTTATTAATTTTTGCTAAATAAAAATATATAGTTTCCTACAAAAACTTATTTTTACAAACTTGGAGCTTTTGCCCTAGAAATGACTTTCGATTTTCTTTTGTATTTAATTAAAAGACTAGTAAATTATATTTCAAGTATTATAAATATATTTTCTAAAACCAACTATATTAATTGGCTTTCTACGATTTTCTCCATCTCATGATTCAGCCCATCTTTCCTATTCCTTTACCATTTCGAGCCTACCTTATATCCACCCTAACTAAATTGACCGTCCTGGACTCATTGGAACTGTCAGTGCCTCTATCCGAGGTCCCCTTGTACAGTTGTTGCACCAAAGTCGCAGTTCGTGCCACATTGATCATTGCAGTACACCAGGCGCTCTACCAGGCAAGACACCTTGCCATTAGCTGTTTAATTATTTTAGCTCATATTACATGCATGTTCATTATTTTCTTTATGCAAAATAAACTGTGATACAAGGCATGACTGTTAGAACTTACTGTTCTTTTATATTTTTCGCTATGTATTATTTTTCTCACATTAAACCTAGATTTAAGGGACCACCTTGTGTGTTGCATTCATTGGCCTTGACACGTTGTAAACACGAAGTTGTGTGTCGCATGTAGAACACGGAAGTGCGTGATTGGCTGGCCACCAGTACGTACAAGCCGCGCGATAGGAATAACCGCTAATAGAAGTTACATGCTAGTTTGACTTAGCGGTTATAGTGGTTTGTGTTGTGGATACAACACAGTAGGCATTGGGCGGGGAGGACAATTCCTTAGCGTATGGGCTTCGATGCACTTCCCTTATGACTCGGACTCTCCGCTGTAGATACGGGGTTGATGACCCATGCTCTTCCTGCTGGGGCCTCTGATGCCCAAGAGGGGACTATGCCGATCCTATTCAGCCAGGGCCCATGCGTAGGAAGGATTGTTCTTAACTACATTTTACATAGAACGGTTAGGCACCTTATCCGTTAGGTACGAGTACTTTTGGTTTGGGTACTTGTATCTGACCGTGGCTTGGAACAATAACTTGTCGCGGATTAGTTCGTCATATCTTGTCCTTGTTTGGTTGTAGGTGTGACTTACTACTTCGATGAGAAGGTATTGAACCTTGTTGGGGTCCGGATACCATATCGGATTCTTAGCATGGAAAGATACGTCGCCGTGAATTAGTTTACCATTTCCTGTCCTTGTTTGGTTGGGGGGATGGTACGCTCGTTCAGTAGGTGCGTATTAGAACATGTTATAATTCGATTTACTTATTTATTGAGCAATATTTATTCAGTTTATATGGCATGCTATTATGTGTCTTGTTACGTTCCTCTGAGGACCTGGTTGTCTTGCCAGGTGTGTACTATTGTCTTTCGCAGGTGTTCTAGCTCTAGCCGTGATCTTCGCTATTTCTTCGAGGATGATTGCGTTTGGATCGTCTTCGCTTCGCTCGCCACTCATTTCATTTTTCTATGTACTTTTCCTTATTTTGTTGGTAGTGGATTTGTCTCCGCCCAACATATTGTATCAAGACAAATTCATAGTTGATATATGATATCTTTTATTCTTTGATTTGTGGATGAGATTAGTTAGTTATGGTTCTACTGCATTTTACAGCTTATGTATTTATACGAGGCTTCCATATATTGGAGTATACTTCGTATGAATACAGCTGGCATGTCTACGTTCCTAGTCCTACGTATTTTAGGACTGGGGCGTTACATGTTTTTGTGGTGGCCCATGCAGGTCAAGATAAATTGTTTGGTTACTTTACCGTACCAAGCAAGCCTGCGTATAGGATTAGAAGTTTAGGATCTCATCCACATACTTGACCTCTTCCTTGATTTTATCTACCATTTTGACCCATCAATTGCATCTTGCTTGCTTCCTTCCATCCCTATTCTTATCTTTCCTTCGTGCTTGCTAGAGATTGACCCTACTAGTTAGTTGTCCCAAAACACCATTAGTTTAATTCTTTAAGTTGGGTAGACTACCTTTGACCTAGCAACCCCTTTGACCTAGTGACCTATATTAGCAAGCTTATTTAGATCCTAGGATCTAGAGGACCTAACCCGTCTAGCCAACCAAGGACTTGGACAAGAAGACTATTGGACAACTGTATGACTTAGAATCATTCTACCTCCTTTTAATCTAAATCTCTCGTGCCTATGTTTTTACCACTTTGACTAATGTTGCAACTATAATCTAGTTTTGCAAACTCATCCATTTATCGAGTTTGTTCATGACTTATGCTATTGAGCGGCCGCTCACTAACATATTGTCTAATCAGAACCGGTGCATAATGGTTTGATCAACCGAGTGCACTTTGGTTCGCCTTTTTCATATATCAATCTACGTGGATGGAATGTAGTTGAACTTTTCCCTTAGAATTCCATCCACGACTGCCTTGATAATTCCTTTGAAATTATTCGATCGTCATTGAATCACGTAATTCGTATTCGATAAACGCCTCCTTCGAACTCTATATTACTTTCGTCTTCACCTATTTTAGGAGGACGGAAGCGTTGCGCTAGAAGTTCCTCTAGCTATCCTATCACCTAATGACCATTATCACTCGATGTTGCCATATCTTTGTCTAGAACCTACTCGACCTTTCCCTCGACCCTAATTCTTCCATTTTGGCCTTCTAATCACTTGAATTTAAGAAGTGATTACAATCGTCTCTTAATCATATCCTCAACCTAGACTACGACCATGTAAACTTCTTTAAACCCTTCTATCTACCGTTGTGCCTTCTTTCCCCTTGTGTCCTCTCACCCCCTACTAATTCTTAATTTCGAGGACGAAATTCTTTTAAAGTTGGGTTGGATGTAAAACCCCTAAATTTCTACTTTTTTTTTACTGTTTTAAAATTTTATTGTATTGTACGTCGCATAGTCGTATTGTACGTCGTGCACGAAATTATTTTTGCTCGTCGAGTGCGAATATGTGCGAGCGTACATATTTTTAAAAAATATTATTTTTTTATGTAGACAAAAAATTATTTCTAGCTATTATTTTCAAGTTTATGACTTTTATGAAAAGCCTTTCATTTATACAGTTATAATAATAAATTATTTTCCTATTAAATGGTATATTAGAAAAATATAATTACGTAAACATTATTTGTACATACATATATATTTAGTAATTATTTATTAGTTATTTTAAATAATAGTGTATTTTCGAAATTATTATTATAGCATTTTTAGAAAACATATTTTGAAAATATTGTACCAATTCAAATCTTGATTTGAATTATGGATATATTTTAAATAGTACATAAATATCTATATTTGGAAATTGAGTTATCTTAATTGGTTTTAAAATAAAGGATAGAATTTAAATTTGATTTAAATTTGATTTTGAATTGGATTTGGATTATGTAATTGATTTAAATTTGGTAATTTAGTTATCTACTTGGGTTTTAAATCTAATCCTAATCCTTGTCAAATTGGGAATTCCCACATCCTATAAATAGGCAGGTACTCCTCCAACTTTTCATTATTCATCCACCAATTTTTACAACCCAAATATCCATGCATCGTGTCCGTGTTCCCTCCCAGTCCATAATCTTATTCCATTATTTACATTTACATTATCTTCTTCCTCGTGTCGGACACACCCCGACATCATCAAATCCCTAATCCTAGCCTAGCCTAGCCTAGTCTACGCTGCTTCTGCCTCCCGTTAACGTCCGTCGTACCCAACCTCGGTCCTCGACCTTCACCCCCAGCCTTTCACCCTCCATCACCAACACTGTTTCCGCCACCCGCCTCAGGCGTACCCAACCACAGCCAACTCCTGGCTCCAACCATCACCGACACCACCAAATACCCGACCTCCTCCATCCAAACCGCCGATCACCATCGGCCAGCCCCAAATCCGTCACACGTCGCTACCACCATTACCAGCGCCATCGGAGACCCATCACCAAAGTCGTCCATCAACAAACACAACCAGACCCCCAACCTTGCCATCGTCGGCGTGCCGACATGGACGCATCACCGACCAACCCGGCCACCCGAACAACCTCCGCCACCACCGTCAACAAAATACCACCACACAGCCGAAACCCCAAAAATCCGTCGACACCACCAAAACACCAGTAGAACAAAACGAAAAAAAATAACAAAACCCATCATCCTTCACCTGACCGCCGGCCGTCGCCCGTAGCCTCGCCGCTGACGAGTTCCCAACCTCCGCTGCCGCCTCAGCTGTCGGAGCTGGTCCACCCACTCCAGGCTTCCTCCGCCGCCACCGCGTCTTCCTTTCCTCGCCGGAGAACGCCGGGCGAGCCGCGCGCAACCGCCCCTGTAGCGCCACCGCCTTTCGCCTGTTCGGCGCAACCCCCCACTGAACACCACCCTCTTCCGTGCTCTCCGCCCGCTCTCCTCGTGTGCCCTCTCGTCTCCCTGCTTCCCTCTCTCTCACTCGGCATTCTCTCTCTCCTCCCTCGTTTCTTTTTCTCTTTTTTCTGTTTTTTTAGTCTTCTTGGAGAAGACTTAAACAGCAAAGAGAATGGGTTATCCGATTAAATTCTGTGCTTTTTTCTCTTTGTTTTTTTGTTTTATTTAATTGTTCTTTATTAATATTATTAATGTTATTATTATTATTGTTATTATTGTTATTATTATTTTAATTCTGTGGTTTATTATTGTAATCATTATTTTTCTTTTATCATTACTATTAGTATTATCATCATCATTTTAAATTATTGTTATTAGTTTATTATTACTATGTAGATGGTTACAAGTACTTTTTTCCTTATTATTATTATCCATAGTATATTATTATGATTAATTTTGCTTGATTAATTTTGCTCTTATTGCTAAAACCATTTCCTTGCAAACATTACTACTTTTAGTAATTTCTACGAAAATATTATTCCAAATATTCTCAAAGGTAGATTTTACCAAAAATAGTACGTTGACAAAACCTATTTTTATAGCCCTAGCTTATCTAATTATTTTCCTTTTGGATTTTGTATTTACTAAGGATATATTGGTCCATAAAAGTAGTCACCAAATTATACCATAAATTTCTAGTTTATTAATTTTTGCTAAATAAAAATATATAGTTTCCTACAAAAACTTATTTTTACAAACTTGGAGCTTTTGCCCTAGAAATGACTTTCGATTTTCTTTTGTATTTAATTAAAAGACTAGTAAATTATATTTCAAGTATTATAAATATATTTTCTAAAACCAACTATATTAATTGGTTTTCTACGATTTTCTCTATCTCGTGATTCTGCCCAATTTTCCTATTCCTTTACCATTTCGAGCCTACCTTATGTCCACCCTAACTAAATTGACCGTCCTGGACCCATTGGAACTGTCTGTGCCACTATCCGAGGTCCTCTTGTACAGTTGTTGCACCAAAGTCGCAGTTCGTGCCACATTGATCATTGCAGTACACCAGGCGCTCTACCAGGCAAGACACCTTGCCATTAGCTGTTTAATTATTTTAGCTCATATTACATGCATGTTTATTATTTTTTTTATGCAAAATAAACTATGATACATGGCATGACTGTTAGAACTTACTGTTCATTTATATTTTCTGCTATGTATTATTTTTCTCATATTAAACCTAGATTTAAGGGACCACCTTGTGTGTTGCATTCATTGGCCTTGACACGTTATAAACACGAAGTTATGTGTCGCATGTAGAACACGGAAGTACGTGATTGGCTGGCCACCAGTACGTACAAGCCGTACGATAGGAATAACCGCTAATAGAAGTTGCATGCTAGTTTGACTTAGCGGTTATAGTGGTTTGTGTTGTGGATACAACACAGTAGGCATTGGGCGGGGAGGACAATTCCTTAGCGTATGGGCTTCGATGCACTTCCCTTGTGACCCGGACTCTTCGCTGGAGATACGGGGTTGATGACCCATGCTCTTCCTGCTGGGGCCTCTGGTGCACAAGAGGGGACTATGCCGATCCTATTCAGCCAGGGCCCATACGTAGGAAGGATTGTTCTTAACTATATTTCACATAGAACGGTTAGGCACCTTATCCGTTAGGTACGAGTACTTTTGGTTTGGGTACTTGTATCTGACCGTGGCTTGGAACAATAACTTGTCGCGGATTAGTTCGTCACATCTTGTCCTTGTTTGGTTGTAGGTATGACTTACTACTTCGATGAGAAGGTATGGAACCTTGTTGGGGTCCGGATACCATATCGGATTCTTAGCATGGAAAGATACGTCGCCGTGAATTAGTTTACCATCTCCTGTCCTTGTTTGGTTGGGAGGATGGTATGCTCGTTCAGTAGGTGCGTATTGGAACGTGTTATAATTCGATTTACTTATTTATTGAGCAATATTTATTCAGTTTATATGGCATGCTATTATGTGTCTTGTTACGTCCCTCTGAGGACCTGGTTGTCTTGCCAGGTGTGTGCTATTGTCTTTCGCAGGTATTCTAGCTCTAGCCGTGATCTTCGCTATTTCTTCGAGGATGATTGCGTTTGGATCGTCTTCGTTTCGTTCGCCACTCATTTTATTTTTCTATGTACTTTTCTTTATTTTGTTGGTAGTGGATTTGTCTCCGTCCAACATATTGTATCAAGACAAATTCATAGTTGATATATGATATCTTTTATTCTTTGATTTGTGGATGAGATTAGTTAGTTATGGTTCTACTGTATTTTACAGCTTATGTATTTATACGAGGCTTCCATATATTGGAGTATACTTCGTATGAATACAGCTGGCATGTCTACGTTCCTAATCCTACGTATTTTGGGACTGGGGCGTTACAGCATGCACCCTTGATTGAACATCGTCGCATGGGCTGTTTTCGCCCTCAGCCGCATGAGCTGCTCCCGCATGGATTCTCTCCTTGGCCGTATGTGCCCGAGCCGTATGGCTTTCTATAGACTGTATTCTATGTTTTTATTATTTGATTTTACTGATAACTCCTGCCTTGTAACCTCAGCATAACTTGGGTCTCCTGATTGAATGCTTGCACTATGATGCCCTACACATGTACCTGAACACGATAGTGGCCCGTCGTGGTGCACTCCTGACAAGTAAACATGACATGACCTGATAGTGGCCCGTCGTGGCGCACTCTTGACCAGTACACTTGACATAATTACCTGACATGATATATCTTGATAAGATGTTGCGATGGCTACCTGACATGACATGACCTGTATAAATGACCTGGATACCATGGGCGATTGTGCTTGTACAAATAAACCAGTCTTGTCTTACATCATGTCTAGGACAGGGACTCCTGAGTACCACGGTCAGGAGTCCCTACTAAAATGGACTAAGGTTAATAACTAGAATTACACAGTAGTCATGAAGAGATTTCCCAGCTACAGGCAATCCCGTTACCTGGACGCTCCTGGAATCTGTAGCCTGCCGTCGAGTATGGCACATTTCCAGCACACTGTCATGTGTTGCACCCTTCAAGCTACCTAAGGGTACATGCATTTTCTGGACGATGTACCTACCTGAATTCAACCCCTAATTTCGACCTGGGTAACCTGGATGGTCTGCAGGGCTTGTGGCTGTGGAATAATCTCACTGCATCTTGCTAGTAACTAGGCCTGTGATAACCCTAGTTAGTTAAAGTATCAAGTCGTACTTATTGCTTGGTCGTAATTGTTGAATGAGGGATAACCAGTCTAGTCTTGATCCTGTATAAGCTTGTTACGTGTTCTGATTTTCTTATATTATCTTGCTGATAAATAGGAGAAACCAAGTTCGATTCAGATGAAGGGTTACAATCCCGGTCCTTGTTTGGTTTAAGGATTGTAACATGGTTATCTGAATGGTCCCATGGTTATCTTACCGTATATCCTCGTAATGTTATATTTTCTCCAGTTTTACTATATTATATTATCTTCTGTGCTAATTGCTGGTTTTAGTTCCTAAGTGAAGCTTCCTTTGTAGCACTTGCTCTTTCTGGGGTCTGACCCAGCTGGTTTTGTATGGCCAGATTTTGGAGCAGCTCCAGAGGATCTACCGACTTTTCAGCCCGATGGTGGCGACTAGACGTAACCAGGGCAACGAGTGAGTTTATTTTTGATCTCCCACTTATTGTAAAAATATTCTTTTGAGGCGTTTAGCCGACGAGCACCTGTTTAGCTCGATTGCACTTACTTATTGTCTGCCTACGGGCTGTAACATGATTCACAGATCCTAGGGTTGATCATGTATGACAAAACTCTTGCTAGTCCTAACATTTTATAACAACTAGCTTCATGATCAGCTGAATATATAATATTTGGGACGCCTTATTATTGCATATTTAATGATCATACATCTTGTGACTTTACTTACTTGCTCGTGATTGAGACACAAGGCTTGTTCATGACCATAGGAGACTGTTGGCTTGTAGTAAACCCTCATGTATCTAGACAGCCGTGACCGTATAGCGAGATGGATTCCATTTCATAATTATAGCTGGCTATGTCTGCCCCCGCTCTCCAGTATTCTGGTTCTGGGGCGTGACACGCATATCCATCGACCGACCTTTCCATCTGCTCGAGATTGCTGAACCTTGTCTGCAGATGTAAAACCCCTAAATTTCTACATTTTTTATTTTAATATTATAAATTTGGTACTGATTTTTATTTTTGTATTTATACGTCGCGTAGTTGCATTGTACGTCGCGCACGAAATTCATTTTTCGTAATTGCTCGACGAGTGCGAATATGTGCGAGCATACATATTTTTAGAAAAATACTTTTTCTATTTTATAGTTTCAAAATAATATATATAATAATTATTTTAGCTATTGTACCAAAGTTTCCAAGTTATTATTTTATTTATTTTATTTAAAAAGGCCTTTCATTTATACAGTTATAATAATAAATAATTTTCTAATAAAATGGTATACTAGAAAAGTATATTTATGTAAATATTATTTGTGATACATATATATTTCGTAATTATTTATTAGTTATGTTTAAATAATAATATAATTTTTGAAATTATTATTATTAGTATTTTTGGAAAAATATATTTTAAAATTATTGTGACAATTTAAATCTTGATTTGATTTTATGGATTTATTTAAATAGTTAAATTAATATCCATAATTGAAATTTGATTTATCTTATTTTATTTTAAACTAAAAGATGGAATTTAATTAGATTTAAATTGGATTTGGATTTAGATCTGGATTTGATTGGTTTAAAATTTATTAGTAGCAAATTATCTAATTGGGTTTAAATAATTCATAATCATTATCCTAATGGGATTCCCACCTCCTATAAAAGGAGAGGTACTTGCCCTCTATTTCTATTGAATTCTCCACAATTAATCTTCCACAAATTTTCACAACCCAAATCGTGCATCGTGTCGGTGTCCTCCTTTCCTATCCACTATATTCGATATGGTACAAATACATTGTTCTCCACCGGGTCCGACAGATCCGGACCTCTGTCCCCATCGTGTCGGACACACCCGATACGACGTACCCCTCACCCCAACTCAAATCCCCTATGGCCATCCATCGCCACACCACCTTCAGTATCATCACCACCCCTTAGCACAGACCACCCCCGGTGTTCCGACATCCTCGCCACAACCGATTCCATCCAACAAACATCACTCCACCCGTCGTCTCCCTGGACAATCGTTGCCATCACCATCCCATCACCCCCATCAGCCCAACCTACCAGATCGCCCCGCCAATAGCCGGCCGAACTCGACTATTGTCCCAAACCACCCTCTCCGACACCACCATCGTCAACGTCTTACCGCCCGAGCCTGTTTATCCGACCGCCAGACCTCGACCAAGTCACCACCACGGAGCCACCCATACTCGCCTTCTATCCCCTGTCCCAGCCGAACACCTCGGCCACCAGTCGGAAATCCCAATCACATTACTGATACACCACCACCACCCTCCCAGCATTAAAAACCACCACAAATTACCAAAACCCTGACATTGACTTACCTCTGCGATCCTCGCCGTCCTCCGTGCGTAGACACCTTGGCGTCCAGCCTCCGACCCTACCGATGCCTAACCAACACTGCGACGTCTGGCCGCACGAGAGTCCGGCACAAGCACCAGATCCGTGCGCCCCTACCAGACCAGCTTCCTGCAGTTGCCGCGACCACCAGCGATCGCCATGTCGAGCACCACATGGGCCACCCTCTCGAACTCCGCCCGCGCATGCTCTCTCCACCGGCGAGCTGCCTCCGCCACGACCGCCGCCGGAGCGGTAAAACCCCCGCCCGACCGATCGACCCGAGCCTCCATCGCTGCCGTTTGCCCGACCCCGACGCCGCCGCCCCACCAGAGAACGCCCGGGCGAGTCGTCCCCCTCAAAACCCCTTTTTTTGACCTTGCCGAGCAGTCCCTGCGAGCTGCGACCGCGGCCAACCCCGCCTGCACGCCACCGGCGTCGCCTACCACCGAAAACCCCTTTCCTTCCCGTTTCCCCTTCGCTTTTCCCCTCACCGGCCTAGTGCGCCCCGCCGACAAACGCCGAGCCGCTTCCCGCTCCTTCTCCCTGTTTTCCTCTCTGTTTCCTCTCTCTGTAGAAAATTGGGAGCCCCCTCTCGTTCTCTCTCTCCCTCTTGATTTCAAGTTTATTTGTGAGTACTGATTCGAGGAGAACAGCAGTACCTGTGTACTGTTGTGATTATTATTTTTATTATTATTATTATTATTATTTCTGTTGTTTTATTAGTATATTTCTATATCATATAAAGATAACTATTTTCAAATCATTATAACTCTACATATACATAAATTTAGGTTTAGGTATAGGAATATAAGTGGTATAATGTCACGACCCGGTCCCAATTTCTTGGGTCGAATCAGATCATGCCCAGCCTGCACCGTTGTTGAGACGGCGACAGTAAGCTGTATCACTCATGCAGGTAAATAAAACAACACAGTCTAATTGCCACAACTTTAATAATTCGAATAGTTTAAAACTTTTTACAATAAAATGAAAAATACATCTGAAGTACATTGCTTTCCACAAACATCATGAATTATAAAGAAGAAGAAAAATCTAGGCAACCAGCTCATCAGTCTCGAGATCATCGTCCTCTAGTTGGGACCTCGAAAAATATCGCGGAACAAAGCCTCATCAGTGATACCTAAAATGTTGGTTCTCCAGTCAGGAGGGAGCAAAGTACAATTCATGCTAATCTTGACAATTAATTTAACAATAAAATTATGCACTTTTAAACAGTTTGAAGATGAACAGTTTTGAAACAATACAGTACAGTGATGTGAATAGGCAATGTATATGACCGGCTTGGGTTACAGTAGTATCTAGCAATACGGTATGGCTTGTCCCCGTGTGAAGAGGGGAAAGCTAATACAGTCAGTTACAGTAATTTGGATGTGGTCATAAACATTACTCTACTCCCCCAGTCCCCAATAGTACAGTCAATACTCCCGAAAGAGTTCGTGTTTAAATAGTGGTTTAAAATTGCAGTGAAGTGATTATTAAATAATTGTAATCAACATAAATGTACTTGCCTTTGTTTTAGAATGACTGGATAGACGAGTCGGTACCGAGGAGGAACGTCAGGTGTAACTTCGAGTTCCTACAGTTGAGAACTCGACTTAGAACCTTGAATAACCAGGCTAAGTGTGCTAGTTGCAATCTCTAGTAGTAAGTCCTAGTCAGGTTTTAATTTGTATTAATCTACAACTAACGTTTACGTCACAACTACGTGCGTTGATTAAACCGATTAATTGGATTATTTGGAAATAACACGAGAATCAATTAACTTTGGAAAACTTTGTGTTTTTGTAATATATTTATAAAAATATAGTTTTCTTTTAGTGATAAATCATGAACTAGTTATTTACTAATTTTTCATCCAATAATTAATTCTTAATTAATTATAAAGTTACGCTCTAACTACGATTCCAACGTCTAAAAAAAATCACCCAAGATCACATCCACCCAGAAAGAAAGTAAAAATCTACGCTACACAATACAAGGGCACAGCTAAACATCCTAGAGTGGGCTTATGCCCTGTACAATTATTTTTTTACATCAAATAAGAGAAAAATGATTTAATTTCTAAATAAAGTGCAGTAAATAAATAACTATATTAAATAGCCTAAATATTAAATAAAATAATTTAAAATAAATGCTAAGAGTCTCAGACTCGGTCCATTCCTCAAAATCCAGCTAATACCTCAACGCCCGGTCGGACCGGTGCGTTTGCATTTCGCTGGGGCCCACAGACCGGTACGGTCGTCGCCCGAAAAATCAGTTTAAAATTCATTTTCCGAAAACCGATTTAAAATCAAAATAAATAAAGTTTTGTAAAAATTTGGGCAGCATTTCCTCTATTTCGGGACAACCCAAAACTGGGAAATGCGCCACAGAAAACCTACAATTATTCCAACCCAATAATAATCCCGCAAATATATCCACCAAAATATTTCCAAGCCACCAGAAATTAATTCCCAATCCACAGAACTTCCCGAAATATCCGGGAATCCCATAATCAAACCAAACCACCCAAACCAGCAGATAAAAATCACAGAAAATATGCTAACGCAGCTAACCGAATATACTACGCAGCTAACCGGATTTCCCAAAGGGAAACCGGGGACCGATTCTCATCACAAACTCTACGGGAGGGACGAACTACTGTGATTAACAAGAATTTACCAAATTTCCGTTGGCGGGGAGCCGCGGAAAAAGCTTGGGAAAAACCAAAATAGCGTTCGGACCACAGGGTCGCGGATCTGGACAGCAAAGAGCTCCACGGATCGCTGGACAGCAGGAGAGGGTCCGCGAAAGAGGGGGCTCGCGCGCTGGAGAGCGCGGAGAGGGCCACGGGGAGGAGGCCGGTCGGCTGCGGCTAGGGCACGCCTCGCCGGAGCAGATCCCGCGCGGAGAGGGCTCGCGCTGGACAGGGAAGTCCGCCGAGGGCGCGGGGCGCGCTGGGACAGGGTCGGGCGCGGGCGCGGGGAGCCGCACCGGCGGATCTGGCCGGAGAGGTCGGCGCGGGGGCGCGACCTCGCGAGCTTGGGGCTGCGCACACTGGACGGGGAGGCACCGGTGGGGAGCTCGGCCACGGGTATGGGGTTAGGGCTTGGGTTTTCTCTCGTGAGAGTGAGAGAGAGGTTAAGTTGGAACAGAGAGACGGAGAGAGGTGAAGAGATTTGAGAGTATTGTGAGAAGGAAGAGAGTGTAAGAGTTCTCTTCTGCGTGAGTTTTGAGAGAACGTGGGAGAGAGGGGAGTTAATAAAGAGTGGAGTGGTAAAGTGAGGAGTTATGCTGAGAGTAAAAGGAGGGGAGTTAAGTTGGGGAGTTACGGAAATGAGGGGGTTTTGCCAATTCGTGTGTGTGTGAGTGGGGTGCTGGTCCTACGGGACCAGCTATAACTATATTATTTTTTTTTATAATAATAATTAGCCAAGTCAAAATCAGATTTTAAGAAAATGGGATTGGGTTTGGCTCAGGCCTGGGTCTGGGTTCGGACTCGGGTCTGGGTCCAAAATCAAAAACCCAAGTTGTCATAATTAATTTCGAAATTCTTTCCATCCAAAAATATATAATAATTATAATATTAATAATAACAATAATTTTGAAAACGTTTTATTAATAATACCAACACTCTATTTAAATAACTAGCTACAAAATATTGGGTTTTACAATCTTCCCTCCTTAGAAAATTTCGTCCTCGAAATTTAAGTAAGGTTAGAAAATTCAAACAGATACGGGTACTGCGCCCGTAACTCAGGTCCAACCATAAAAATTTCCAAGGCAGTCATGGATGAGACGGTTTAGGGACAAGTTTCATTTATGGTGACATCCATGCAGAAAGAATACAAAAGCGAACCAAAGTACACGAGGTTGATCAGACCATCATGCACCGGTTCTGATTAGACAATATATTAATGGGTGCACCCAATAAAATATCGTCATGATCAAGCTTGATTTAAAGAGATAGCTTGCAAAACTAGGCTAACTTAGCAGCATTAGTCAAATTTAGAACGAAAAGATAAGGAATAGGAGTTTAAGTGATGGCTCAAATTCTGATTTCTGCTCATCTCTGACTAGATTTGCAACTGGTTTCTCTGGCACTGAAAGGTTGATTCCAATCTTCAGTTCTGAATTATCCAAAATGTGACTCGGATCCGAAATGTAACGTCTGAGCTGTGACGTAGAAGACGTTGCACATTCTCAAGATTAGCTGGTAGAGCTAACTGGTACGCTTCTTCCAACGCGTCTTAAACTTCAAATGACCTGATGTACCTGGCCTCAATTTCCAGCTCCGTCGAAACTGATTGTTCCTCTGGTAGGAGAAACTTCACCAAATACAATTTGGTCTTCCCAAGACCTGCCAAATTTCGAGACGCAAAATCTCAATACATCTTCAAGCGTCTGGATTGACCTCTCTGATTGCTCGTCCCGCTGTACTCCATGAATCTGGTAAATGTGCCTCTCGTACAATGCTGCCAACTTCTTTAGTGGATAAACCAACTTTGAAAGTGTGCTGACTTAGTCAGTCGGTTTTCTATAATCTAATTGGTGCCCTTCCCTCCTTGGGAACAAGGCAATCCTTACTCAAAGTTCATTGTCATATGCTTCTACTTCCACTCCGAATTGTCCAGCGGCTCCAACAAACTTGTTGTTCTCTTACTAAATTCCTCATGTTGACAAAATCCTATACCTGGAATTGTCCTTCTTTATTCCATAACACCAATCAATGGAGGCATATTCCGATACATCTTATTATCTCCTGAATATATGGAATACTGTGACTGGTGTATTTCTTTCATCAATTCGTTCCTTCGTTTGTCAGCCGATACGCAAAGTCTCGCACCATTCTTCAGAGTTCCAATGCTGATTAATTTAGAAACCCTCAGGTGTTCCTGCCAACACTTGAGCTCTAAGCTTGCAAAGTGCCTCGTTTTGAAACTACGTTCTCTTGATTTTTATCCCTCAGCCTCGAACTTCATCAATAATGAATCAGCATCCAGCTCCGTCCTTCTATCTCCAGGTAGTATAACCTCCAATCCAAACTTCTCGATGTCTTCTAGCAGGTGCTGGTCCTTGGTTAAGAACTTCGCCATCAGTATCGACCAAGTGCATCAGCGACCACATTAGCCTTACCTGAATAGTGCTGCAGGTTGATGTCGTAATCCTTCATCTGCTTCAACCACCTTCTTAGTCTAACATTCAGCCCTTCCTGAGTGAAAATATATTTCAGACTTTAGTAGCCCATACATACTTTCACTCCCTTTCCATAAAAATCATGCTTCCATAGCTTCAAAGTAAAGATAATTTGCAGCAATTCAAATTAGGTGTGGGATAATTCTTCTCATGAGTCTGTAGTTGCCTATATGTGTAAGCAATTACTTTTCCATGTTGTTGAAGAACGCAACCCAGTCCTTTTCTAGAGGCATTACTGTAAATTGAGAACCCACCGGTTCCTGCGGGTAGCGCAAGGATTGGTGTAGTGGTAAGTCTCTTCTTCAGCTCCTCAATGCCGACTGGCAAACTTTTCGTTCAGATGAATTCTTCATTCTTCCAAGTGAGCTTCGTCATTGGCTCAGCAATCTTGACGAAATCCTTCACGAACTTTTGATAGTAGCCGGCCAAGTTCAAAAATCTTCCGAATTGAACTTGGGGTATATCACTCTTTAATAACAGCTATCTTCCATCGAAATTTCTTCTCTTGACAAAAAATCTACCTTGTCAACAACCCACGTTCAGATAACTTACCAAAAACTTCTATTTCCTCAAAGTTTCCAAAACTTCCTCAGGTGTTCTTCATGCTCTTCTTCAATCTTCAAATATATCAGAATGTTATCTATGAAGAAGATATACTGATTCATATACTCATGAAAAATCTCTGTTCATGAAATTCATGAACACAGCAGGAGCATTTGTCAGTCTAACGTCCTGACCAAAGAAAACTACCCATACTTGGTGTTTAAACGTCGTCTTGGAAATGTCCTCTTTCCTGACTTTGATTTGATGGAAGTTAAATCTTAAGTCAAACTTCGAAACACCCTAACTCCACACAACCAGATCAAACAGATCCTCGATCCAGACAGAAAGTACTTGTTCTTTAGTGTCTGGTAATCGATGCACATCCGTTGTTCCATCCTTCTGGGCACAAACAAGATAGGTACTCCCTAAAGTGAAGTTCCACTCTGAATAAATCCTAGAGCCTTCATTGATCTGGTCCTTCATATTCTTGGCCACCTTCGGGTTGACTCTGTAACATCCTTTAGAATTTCGGGAAAGAGCCAGGGACTAGGTCAGGGGTGAATCCTATGTCTAGATCTGGGATAATCCGAGGGACTATCAGGGAAAACATCTGCCATAAGAGTGTAACTAAAATTTCTATTCATGGGGAGAATTACAGTAAAACTCTTATGATTGATCTAAGGACATCCTGTTACAACTTCCAAAAAGATGATGCTATTCTGCGGTTCTAGGTACTATTCTTCATGGTTCTGGCTCTTGTATGAGCAGTCTCCAACTGCTTCCTTCTCTATGAACCCCGAGTATGCATCATGCCTTATTGTAAAGGGCAGGGTCTGCTGGATAGGAAGAGGGTCCCTAGGTTGTGGCCTAACAGGTGTTGCTGGGTTATGAGCTCTGGTTTGATGGAAAGATAAGGGGCAGTCCTTTACCCGATGTTCAGCAGATCCACATGCCAAACATGGTCCCAAACTCTTGCGGTAACTAACGGCCTGATGACCAGGCCTCTTGCAATAGTTACAAGCCCAAAGCTTCTTACGACAAGACTGCCGGAAAGTAGAGTACTTGATGGGACCCAAATATCTTCTAGATTCAGGGGTATCCTTCCTAGGACAAAAGTTCTGCTCTAACTTGGTTGGAGATAACTAAGGCTACATCATGACGTTCTTCATGTCTTCTTTCGTGATATTCTTCTGTTCCTGCTGGGCTTCATCTTGAGCTTTCTGGAACTCCAGGATTTCTTGAAATAGGACAACCATTTGGAAGATGATTGCTGGTACCGATGGAGCAACAAAAATGAATACTCCACCAAGGAAATGCAACTTGGTTTGAGATGAGGTAGGATTTGCCAGTGTAGGGAAAACTCCACTGGATGCACTATGAGGACGGTCAAACAGCCGCGAGGGAGAAGACCCTGGGCTTGGTTGAGGAGATGGGATATGATCCGGAGATGACACCTCATCGCCAGCAGGATTTGGTCAGCGGTCATTCTCTGGAAGGTTTAGGACGCACACATAAGCAAGGTATCCTACCAGTCTATAATCAAACAAAAATATTTATTTATAATATATTTCGGTCCTATGTTGTGATAAATTAATGTTCTAGTGTTCTAATTGTTTCTAGGTATGTTTTCCTAAGTTGTTATTCAGACCTGCATGGGCCACCACTGAAAACATGTCACGACCCGGTCCCAATTTCTTGGGTCGAATCAGATCATGCCCAGCCTGCACCGTTGTTGAGACGGCGGCAGTAAGCTGTATCACTCATGCAGGTAAATAAAACAACACAGTCTAATTGTCACAACTTTAATAATTCGAATAGTTTAAAACTTTTTACAATAAAATGAAAAATACATCTGAAGTACATTGCTTTCCACAAATATCATGAATTATAAAGAAGAAGAAAAATCTAGGCAACCAGCTCATCAGTCTCGAGATCATCGTCCTCTAGTTGGGACCTCGGAAAATATCGCGGAACAAAGCCTCATCAGTGATACCTAAAATGTTGGTTCTCCAGTCAGGAGGGAGCAAAGTACAATTCATGCTAATCTTGACAATTAATTTAACAATAAAATCATGCACTTTTAAACAGTTTGAAGATGAACAGTTTTGAAACAATACAGTACAGTGATGTGAATAGGCAATGTATATGACCGGCTTGGGTTACAGTAGTATCTAGCAATACGGTACGGCTTGTCCCCATGTGAAGAGGGAAAAGCTAATACAGTCAGTTACAGTAATTTGGATGTGGTCATAAACATTACTCTACTCCCCCAGTCCCCAACAGTACAGTCAATACTCCCGAAAGAGTTCGTGTTTAAATAGTGGTTTAAAATTGCAGTGAAGTGATTATTAAATAATTGTAATCAACATAAATGTACTTGCCTTTATTTTAGAATGACTGGATAGACGAGTCGGTACCGAGGAGGAACGTCAGGTGTAACTTCGAGTTCCTACAGTTGAGAACTCGACTTAGAACCTTGAATAACCAGGCTAAGTGTGCTAGTTGCAATCTCTAGTAGTAAGTCCTAGTCAGGTTTTAATTTGTATTAATCTACAACTAACGTTTACGTCGCAACTACGTGCGTTGATTAAACCGATTAATTGGATTATTTGGAAATAACACGAGAATCAATTAACTTTGGAAAACTTTGTGTTTTTGTAATATATTTATAAAAATATAGTTTTCTTTTAGTGATAAATCATGAACTAGTTATTTACTAATTTTTCATCCAATAATTAATTCTTAATTAATTATAAAGTTACGCTCTAACTACGATTCCAACGTCTAAAAAAAACCACCCAAGATCACATCCACCCAGAAAGAAAGTAAAAATCTACGCTACACAATACAAGGGCACAGCTAAACATCCTAGAGTGGGCTTATGCCCTGTACAATTATTTTTTTACATCAAATAAGAGAAAAATGATTTAATTTCTAAATAAAGTGCAGTAAATAAATAACTATATTAAATAGCCTAAATATTAAATAAAATAATTTAAAATAAATGCTAAGAGTCTCAGACTCGGTCCATTCCTCAAAATCCAGCTAATATCTCAACGCCCGGTCGGACCGGTGCGTTTGCATTTCGTCGGAGCCCACAGACCGGTACGGTCGTCGTCCGAAAAATCAGTTTAAAATTCATTTTCCGAAAATCGATTTAAAATCAAAATAAATAAAGTTTTGTAAAAATTTGGGCAGCATTTCCTCTATTTCGGGACAACCCAAAACTGGAAAATGCGCCACAGAAAACCTGCAATTATTCTAACCCAATAATAATCCCGCAAATATATCCACCAAAATATTTCCAACCCACCAGAAATTAATTTCCAATCCATAGAACTTCCCGAAATATCCGGGAATCCCATAATCAAACCAAACCACCCAAACCAGCAGATAAAAATCACAGAAAATATGCTAACGCAGCTAACCGAATATACTACGCAGCTAACCGGATTTCCCAAAGGGAAACCGGGGACCGATTCTCATCACAGACTCTACAGGAGGGACGAACTACTGTGATTAACAAGAATTTACCAAATTTCCGTTGGCGGGGAGCCGCGGGAAAAGCTTGGGAAAAATTGAAACAGCGTTCGGACCACAGGGTCGCGGATCTGGACAGCGAAGAGCTCTACGGATCGCTGGACTGCAGGAGAGGGTCCGCGGAAGAGGGGGCTCACGCGCTGGACAGCGCGGAGAGGGCCACGGGGAGGAGGCCGGTCGGCTGCGGCTAGGGCACGCCTCGCCGGAGCAGATCCCGCACGGAGAGGGGCTCGCGCTGGACAGGGAAGTCCGCCGGGGGCGCGGGGCGCGCTGGAACAGGGTCGGGCGCGGGCGCGGGGAGCCGCGCCGGCGGATCTGGCCGGAGAGGTCGGCGCGGGGGCGCGGCCTCGCGAGCTCGGGGCTACGCACACTGGACGGGGAGGCGCCGGTGGGGAGCTCGGCCACGGGTATGGGGTTAGGGCTTGGGTTTTCTCTCGTGAGAGTGAGAGAGAGGTTAAGTTGGAACAGAGAGAGGGAGAGAGGTGAAGAGATTTGAGAGTATTGTGAGGAGGAAGAGAGTGTAAGAGTTCTCTTCTGTGTGAGTTTTGAGAGAACGTGGGAGAGAGGGGAGTTAATAAAGAGTGGGGTGGTAAAGTGAGGAGTTATGCTGAGAGTAAAAGGAGGGGAGTTAAGTTGGGGAGTTACGGAAATAAGGGGGTTTTGCCAATTCGTGTGTATGTGAGTGGGGTGCTGGTCCTACGGGACCAGCTATAACTATATTATTATTTTTTTATAATAATAATTAGCCAAGTCAAAATCAGATTTTAAGAAAATGGGATTGGGTTTGGCTCAGGCCTGGATCTGGGTTCGGACTCGGGTCTGGGTCCAAAATCAAAAACCCAAGTTGTCATAATTAATTTCGAAATTCTTTCCATCCAAAAATATATAATAATTATAGTATTAATAATAACAATAATTTTGAAAACATTTTATTAATAATACCAACACTCTATTTAAATAACTAGCTACAAAATACTGGGTTTCACATATAAGCTTTGGAAAGAATTATTATTTTACCATATTTAAATTAGAGATTTGTAAATGAATTTAGAAATCTAATATATATTATTATAGTATTTCTAGTCTAGCTTTGACTTAAATGTTGGTTTTAAAACCCTAAATAAATATTTTAGATTTTTAATATTACCTAGAAATATGTTGACCCATAAAATGCAGTTTGCAAATTATGAAATAAATTCTTGGTATTTTTCTCTTCAATATTTATCTAAAGTATTTTTTTAATTATAAAATATAGATTTTTACCTAAACTTATATCTTAACAAAACATAAATTTTAGCCTAAATCGGTTTTTCCATATTTTTATGTATTTATCAAATATTAGTTTTACTAATAAAAATATAGCTCCTATCTAAATATCATTTTTGACAAACTTAAAGTTTTTGCAAAATAATTTTATGTTTTTAAATATTTATCTAAAACAAAAACAATTTTTTTTTTTTTACTAATACATAATTTTTCAAGTATTATAAATAGTTTTTCCAAAAATTTCTTGATTATCCTTCTGTCCAAGACTAAGCCCATTATTTCTATCCTCCTGTCAATTCTGTCCTTCCTCCTGTCCACCCTAATTAATTTGACCCTTCTGGACCCAATGGAACTGTCCGAGCCACCACCCGAGGTCACCTTGCATAGTTGTTGTACCGAAATCGCAATTCGTGCCACCATGATTATCGCAGCACACCAGGCGTCCTACCAGGCAAGACACCTTGTCATTTGCTGTTTATTTATTTAGCTCATATTTCATGCATTATTCATTATTTTCTTTATACAAAATAAACTGTGATACATGGCATAACCTGTTAGAACTTACTGTTTATTTATATTCCCTGCTATGTATTAGTTTTCTTACACATTAAATCTAGATTTAAGGGACCACCTTGTGTGTTGCATTCATTCGGCCTTGACACGTTGTACCACGAAGTTGTGTGTCGCATGTAGAATACGGACGTGCGTGATTGGCTGGCCACCAGTACGTATAAGCCGTGCGATAGGATTAACCGCTAATAGAATTACATGCTAGTTTGACTTAGCGGTTATAGAGGTTTTCTGTTGTGGATACAACATAGTAGGCATTGGGCGGGGAGGACAATTTCTTAGCTTATGGACTTCGATGCACTTTTCCTTGTGACCTGGAAGCTCCGCTGGAGATATGGGGTTGATGACCCATGATTACTGACGGCCACTGACATTCTGCGGAACGTTATGCTCTTATTGATGGGGCCTCTAGTGCCCCAAGGGGGCTATGCCGATCCTATTTTACCAGGGCCCATACGTAGGAAGGATTGTTCTTAACAACATTTCACTTAGATTGGTTAGGCACCTTTATACGTTATGTATGGGTACTTTTGGTTTGGGTACTTGTATCTGACCGTGGCTTGGAACAATAACTTGTCGCGGATTAGTTCGTCACATCTTGTCCTTGTTTGGTTGTAAGTGTGACTTACTACTTCGATGAGAAGGTATTGAACCTTGTTGGGGTCCGGATACCATATTGGATTCATAGCATGGAAAAATACGTCATCGTGAATTAGTTTACCATCTCCTATCCTTGTTTGGTTAGGGGAATGGTAAGCTAGTTCAATAGGTGTGTATTGGACCATGTTATAATTCAATTGACTTATTTATTTGAGCAATATTTATTCAGTTTATATGGCATGATATTATGTGTCTTGTTACGTCCCTCTGAGGACCTGGTTATCCCGCCAGGTGTGTGCTCTTGTCTTTCGCAGGTGTTCTAGCTCTAACCGTGACCATCTCCATTTCTTCGAGGATGATTGCACTTGAATCATCTTCGCTTCGCTCGCCAAAATCATTCTTTTGTATATCATGTACTTTTTTTCATAGTTGGTAGTGGATTTGTCTCCGCCCAACTACATGTACCAATGACAATTCATAGATTGTATGATATCTTTTATTCTTATATTTTATGTGGATGAGATTAGTCATGATTCTACTGCATTTTACAGCTTACGTATATTTATTATACGACTGGCATGTTTACGTTCCTAGTCCTACGTATTTTCGGACTGGAGCGTTACAGCAGATCATACCGAGCTACTACATCAAAGTACTTCATTTAAAACTTGTCACTGAATACCGTCCACAAGACAGGTATCGCCAATCCAACTGCTTATATTGTCTACCAGCTGCGGGCTAAGTCCAATAACTACAGGCGCACAACGGCCGCCTTCTCCTCCTCTGGAGTCCTAGCTGCCTCCAGAATAACCTCTATATCCTGTAGCCAAGCATCAGCGGCAATAGCATCTTCGCTGCCATCAAAGAAAGGAGGGTTCAGACGCTTGAAGCTGTTAGCCGCATTGTTCCCTTGATAACCAACTCTGCCCATGGCATCTCGTATTGTCTGCTACAGGACATCGCCCCGACGATCTTGTGATGCAAGCAAGTCCCAGATGAGTCCCATCAGGGTTCTATTGTCAGGCTCTACAGGCTGGGCTAGCTAAACTAGCGGCTCTTTCTCCCCAGAAGGCATAACTCGGGATACTGCCCCTGAGTACTGGGTTTGGTCCCTAGGTTGCGGCTGGTTTACTTGTTGCTGGTTGTCTGGGGGTGCTCCACCCGGCTGATCGGTAGGACCAGGAACAATGCCACTGAAGAAAATGACATGGGAAACAATAAGAAAGGACCAAGATAGATCAAGAATAACGCACCTTATCAGGCCAAGAATCAGGAGGATTAGAAAGCACGAGTAGAGATCAAGGGCGAATCCTGATTGAGACATCTTTTTGGTAAAACTGTCACACATCTTGATTTACAAGACCTGCATAGACCACCACTTAAATCGTGTCACATCCCATAACTAGAATACTGGAGAGCGGGGGACAGACACAGCCTGCTACGTACATCAAAGTGCAATCCACCTCACAATACGGTCATGGCTGTTTAGATGCATGAGGGTTAAACTATAATCCATCAGTCTCTTATGGTAAAAAACAAGCCTAGTGTCTCAATCTCAAGCAAGCAAATAGTTGTTAGAAGATATTAGATCATCATACATACAAGGTAAGACGCCCAAACATTATATATTTAGATGATCATGAAGCTAGTCATACAAAATGCGAAGACTAGCAAGGGTTAAGTCATACATGATCAACCCTAGGATTTGTCAATCATGTTACAGCCCTTAGGCAGACAAAAATTTAAGTTTTAACACGAGATAAGACTTACTCGATGGCTAAATACAATAATTTATAATAGAGTGAGAGAGAGCAAAATAAGAAACCCACTCGTTGACAGGGTTACGCCTGGTGTTCACTATTTGGCTGGAAGGCGGGTAGATCCTCGAGTGCTACTCCAAAATCTGGCCATACAAAACTAGCTGGGTCAGATCCCAGAAAGAGCAAGTGCCACAAGGGAGGCTCTACTTAGGAACTAAAACCAGCATATAATTAAAAGAAGAACTGATAAAAGAGCATAGTTAAATAACATGAAAGATTGAGTTAACATAAGCTTGTAATGGGAGGAACAAGAGGTGGAATATAATTTCCATGTTAATCATGAGATAATTTATTCAAGCACGGCCAATCAAGTCCTACGGCTTGCTATTGTTAGCTAACTAGGGTTATCACAAGCTTAGTTACTAACAAGATGCAATGAGATGTTCCCGCAGTCACAAGCTCTGCAGACTATCCAGGTTATCCAAGCGAGGGTTACAAGACTTATCAAGATTACTGGTGTACTTTAGTGCTTATGATTCAAGAAGTGCAACACATAACAGTGTGCTAAAAATGTGCCCTACTCGTCGGCAGGCTATAAGTCCACAGGTGTGGCCGAGATAATAGGATCATCTGTAACTGGGAAACCTCTCTATATGAACTACTTGATCAATCTAGTCATTAACCTAGTCAGATTCGTTATGAATCCCTGACCGTGGTAACTAGGAATTCATGTCCTAGACATGATGCTAGACGAGACATGTAGCTTGTACAGACACAATCAACCACGGGATCAAGACAAGAGTTACACTAGCAAGACAGGAATAGCCGTCGCAACAAAAATCAAGATTGTACATGCCATGTCAGGTTTACTTGTCATGTCAAGAGTACTTGTCTAGAGTGCGCCTCGATGGGCCACTTATCAAGAGTTATCAAGACGGATTCATATTATCATGTTCAAGTCAAGTTCATGTTACTATCTCAAGACTATCAAGTGTCAAGTCGGGTCGTCGCAATTTAGGCCAAGTATAAAAAAATATGCAAAAAAATCGGGAACACCCATGTGATTGAAACTATAAGTCACATATGAACTCTGATTAAAGTAAGAAAGAAATATTCTTGAAGCCAAGACAAAGATCTACAACTATCATATTTTGAGTTTTTCAAGATTCTAGCTGCAAAACAGCTTAAATGGACAAAAACAGTCATTTAGAGTGATTCGCACATGGGCAAAAGGTGCATGGCACAAGGTGCAAGGCGTACGAGGTGCAAGGCGTACGAGGTGCAAGGTGTATGAGCTGTAAGGTGCACAAGGTGCGCGAGGTATAAGGTGCGCAAGGTATAAGGTGCGCAAACCAAAAGGTGCACGAGGAGCAAGGTACGCGAGGTGCAAGGTGCGTAAACCAAAAGGTACGCGAGGTGCAAGGTGTGCGAGGTGCTTGGTGCGCGAACCAAAAGGTACACAAGGTGCAAGGTACGAACCAAAAGTTGCGGGAGGTGCAAGGTGCGCGAACCAAAAGGTGCGCGAGGTGTCGTCCCTACCAGCAAGCTTTTGGCCATGAAATTTTAGAAACTTCAAATGTCTATAACTTGGGCTAGAGGACTCGATATTGGGCAAAATAAAGGTTTAAACTGAATGAAATTGAATTCTCTACAATATGGAATCATTAGTTTTCAAAATAACAAAGTTTAAGAGATCAAAACAAAAATAAACCGAAGAAACTATAAACTTAGATCTACAAAATTGTAACTATCAAAACCAAAATCTCCAAGTTCTAAAGAGGCTTAGAATCGAGCAAGGAAGACAATAGAACAAAAAAAATTTGAGATCCATCATGAAGCAAGTTGCACTTGCCTAGGGCCTGGTAGGTGGGAGGAGTAAATGAAGAAGATGAAGAAGTAATGAGAAATAATAGAGGAGAGAGAGAGGAGTTGGTTTTTATACAAATCCTTCTCATCTTAAACCAAAACAAACCAATTCAAGCCAAGCCAAGCCAAGTTGAACCAAACTGAATTAAACCAAGACAAGATTAAACCAAGACTAGGCTAAACAAGACAAGTCAAAATACGGGTCACTTGACAAAAGTCAGAATTTCGTACACGTATACTAAAATACGTATAACGAAAAATGGGAGTGACAGTATTAAGGCGTGCGATCACATTGTCGTTCGAACTTACAACAAGATGATGCGGCCGAGATATATAAGACATGATGTATGGAACGATAAAATCTTTTGTGGGTAAGATAGAACCTGAATATTGTAAGCTAATCTAGCAAATTCAGTTGGACCATTGAAAGCCTTTGTAACCTCAGTTCATTTATTGAATAAAGAGAATTGTTTCGTATACTCTATTTCTTCTGCTGCTAAATAACAATATCAAAGATAACGATTTGAGAACTTATCATCTTGCCTTGTACGAGTGCAACTCCAGACTCGTATGACATCATACCCCACTGATTACGATGAATCGGAGAAATTGATGGGAGGATGAGCGATTTTCTTGGTCGGGGCATGACGGCGGCTGTACGAGGAGGAGGAAAGCCTACCGTCGACGGATGGGAGGTGGATGGGTGGAAGGGGGAAGAGGGCTGCAGAAGTATGGTGTTGGGGTGGGAAGGGGAAAGATGGGAGTACTTTTGTCTCTATTTTTTTTGTTTCTAACAAAAAAATCTAGTGCAGGACTGACGAAGGGTATGAGGTTGAAAATATTAGTTGAGGGAGGGTATTAAATTAGTACTTATCAAAGTTGAGAGTATTAAGTCGAAAAACTCTAGTAGTTGAGGGTATCAAGTTGCATTTTAGCTAAAGAGAAATGTTAAATGAATCAAAGGCGCGATCGAACAACAGATTGAAGCCATGTGGAACCCCCTAATCCCCAGCTATCTTGGGCCCTACCCCAACTGTAAAATCCCTAAATTTTTGGGAGTATTTTTTTGTTTTTGTTATTTAAAAAGACTTAAAAATTTATTTATGCAAATTATGATTTTTATTTTTTTATTAGAAATGACCTCAGCCATTGTTGAATTTTGGAATACAAGACTACCGTAAATTTTGGCACGGAAGATGTAGCAGTGTGCCTTGACTAGTATATTAACGATGCCGGGGGAAGTCTAGCATAGTTCTGTCCAAACTAGGATAACCAGGCCAAGTTTTGAATGGACTTATTTAAATTATTTTAATTAAATATTATTTTATACATTGATTTTTAGATGACCCGGTTTGTCCATTTCAGCCCGAACTGGGCCCGAACCAAATTTAAGTCCATGTAGGCATGTGATGGGACCAATGTGGCCATGTGGACATATTTTATGTACGTAAAAATATTTTCTAAATTATTTTAGAATTTTATGTACAATTTCTAATTATGTAATTATGTGTACAATTATTGGTATTTTTATTATTAAATAATATTTTACAAGATTTGTACATTTTTCTGGACTCAGATAAGGGTGTGTGGTAAAGTTCGTCCAAAACTATACTTATGTGATTTTTATTATTTTATTATTATTAAAATATTTTGTGAGAATTAAATAAACAATTATTGTTATTGAATATTATTAATTATGGTCCATTGAATTTGGATATATACGTAAATGGGTTTTAAAACATTAAATATTTTAGATAGATAATATCAAGTTTTATTTTAAATCTGTAAAGATTGTAAGATATAAATAGATATATACCTATATATATAAGCTAAAGATTTAAACTAGATTTAGATAAAGTTTAAAAGAAAGTAGGATTAGTTAAAAAAAATTTTAAAAAAATACATATGTGGTCGGCCCCCCCATGTGGGAACCGACCACACCCCAATAACTAGTAGCAGCTAGCAAGCCGCCAACCTCCATAAGTAGCAGCAGCTACATTAGGCCGACCCCCCCAACCTTATATATATATATATATATATATCCTCCTTCTTCCTCTCTCCTTCCTTCCTCCTCCTCTCTCCTCCCTCACCTTGTACCTCCCTCGGCGAGCCCTCGGCCAACAGCAGCCCCGCCTCACAGTCGCCACGGCGACAGCCACAACAAACACCCACAACAACAGAATTTAACATTGAGGTACCCAACTTCACCATACAATTTCTCCTTCAATTCTAATCTGTTTTTAGATCCGTAAATTCGTGTAGAAAGTCCACATGACCCTCTTCGAGAACCCCTAGGTGGATTTTGACATGGCCATCAAACTTGCTCGAAAAATCGAGACGAAGTTGGAGAAAAACTATTTTTCTGGATATTAAAAACTGTTTTAAAACACCAACTTGTCGGCCACTTTTCTTTCTGTACAATATAATTTTATAGAAACTAATTGAAGACAGTCAAAGACAACATAACCCAGATTGTAACGCACCTTCTGGATTCACTTTTCATCTAGTATGTAGAAAGTTACACGTTGTTAAAGTTCTCAAAAAAATTATAAATTATGTTTTCGAAAAGTAGAAAAACACCCGATACGGCGTGCGTCCCGACAAACCTGGCGACATGGTCGTGCACTATATGCATCAAAAGGCGCGTATGGATGTTGTCGACGTGTGGGAACTGACGGAACCCAATTTCGTTGCATGTGCGCAACGAAATCAGTGCGTATCCGTCGAGATACCCCCGTATTGACCCTTTGCAAATTAAGTCACAACTTTGTGTACACTCATCAAATCGTGACGAAACTTGCGCCATTGGACTCAAAATATTTTTTTTGGGCCTGTGAGCCAAGTTTGGTCCAATTCTGAGACCGTTGACTGGGACGCCATTTTGGCGGGCCCACAATCCCACTCAATGGACGATTTTGTGGACGGCCCACCAGAATCCAAAATAGGACATACCATTGGGTTCGTCTCATCAAAACAAATCTGTAGATATGTAGTTTGATGACTTTAGAGACCGTAGATATTGGTACACATTTCGGTGCAAAGCGGGTCCAACGGCGGACATTATTTTGACCCAAAATTACGATTTTGCCCCTGTTCCAGAATTTAAATTTTGGACAGGCATTTCCTAGGCATATCTTTTATTCCAAACTCGTTCATGATATTTGTTGCAGCATTCAGAGTCATCTGCAGGATTTGGCTTTTCTTGCTTCGTTTATTTGTTTGTTCGAGCTGCTGGATTATTCTCTTTTGCACATAACCTCAGGCAAGATACCTTGCCATTATACTGTTTATATTCAGTTTGCATTTTATTACATATCACTATTCATTTATTTCTAGTTCTTACAGTTCTTGATTTACTGTCTACTCATTGATATTAAATGTACTTTGTTATTATCCTTTGATTGCATATGGACTTAGAGTTAAGAGACTAACGTTTGTAGTGTATTGTATATACCTTGACACAGTTGTACCACGAGGATATGTGAGATGAGTAGCATGTAGAGGTTCTTGCGTGTGGACTGATCTTCCATGTGCATGCGTTAGGGCTAACTGCTAATAGAGGCATGTTATGAGACTTAGCAGTTAGTAGAGTATATGGTCGTGGATGCGACTTAAATAAGAGCATCGGGTGGGGAGAACAATACCTGACGTATGGGCTTCTTTGCACTTCCCTGCTTACCTGTGCGCTCCTCCGGAGACGCAGGCTCCAGGTGCCCTCTGACGTTTTCCAGAGCGTTATGGACGTAGCCCCTTGCACATGATGCCCTCTGACGATCTTCGGACGTTACGGACGTAGGCCCCTGGTGCCCTATATGGGGACTATGCCGGTCCTATTTACAGCCAGGGCTCATGCGTCGAAGGATTATTTCTCAACTGCATGTCCACTTTAGTATGGTTAGAGTACCTTATTGTTGTTTTGTCACTTACTTTTGTTTGTGGCATATTTTATATTCAGTACTTATATGGCATGTTTATTGTATCTTGTTACGTCCCTCCGAGGACCTGGTTATCTCTCCAGGTGTGTGCTTCTGTGATAGTTGCAGGTGTTCTAGTCGAGGCCGTGATCTTCTCCATCCTTTCGAAGATGATTGCACTTGGCTAGTCTTGTTATTTCATCTATTCCTTCTTGTATCTTTTATTTGAGATAGTTGGTAGTGGACTTTGTCTCCGTCCAATGTATTGTACAAAGACTTATTACAGTTGATTTTATGATATCTTTATTCTTCATTTGTGGATGAGATTAGATTACTCTTGGTTTACTGCATTTTACAGCTTATGTATTCATACGAGATTTCCATACATTGGAGTATACTTCGTATGTATGCAACTGGCATGGATACGTACCTAGTCCTAAGTATTTTGGAAGTGGGACGTTACACCAACCCTCCGACCTGCCCAACCAATGGGGACCGCCACGCGGCCTTCGGGCTGACGCGCGATCCCCCTTTTTGGTTCGTGTAGTACGTTAGTTTTAAAATTCGAGCCCATCATAACTTTGCGTTGGTTCAAACTTGGTAAAACAGTAAATTAATTTGAATTGAACCAATTATATATGCTTATATCTTATATTGAATATATTATATAATACACAACTTTAAATATACTGCTTGGAAGTTCTGCATGTTTATTATAGTAGAATTAGTCAAGAAGCAAACATATTAATTTTAGTTGTATGTAAAGCCCAAAACAAAGTCAAGGACAAATCGGTTCAAAATTCAACTGGGTCAGACAGTTCGAATCGGCTCAAAATCTAACTGGGTCAGACAATTTGGTGGTCTGACCGGGTTGAGAACTTTTTAAGAAAAAATAGTAGATCGATGTTAAACCAACACGAAAAAGCTATTGGTTTATGGGTTGACCGGTTCAACCGATCGATCCGATCCGATTTTTAAAACAATGTTACCCATGACACATAACCAAAAATTCGAGCATCTTGAATTGGACTATAAATTCTTTTTTAATTTTTGGCATAATGGACTATTAGATAATTAGACTAGGCTGACATAAGAGTTGGCTTAAACTGAGATAAGTTGGGACTAAGTTAAAATTTGACTCAGATCTGGGCTAGTGTCATATAGGAAAAAAATTGGTTGGACTGTTTTTGGTGCAATGAGCTACTAGGCAGTTGGGTTAGGGTAGAATAAGAGTTAGGGTTAAACTCGTATAAATTTAACTAAGATTTGTGGTGTGGACTAGTAACATCGCATAAAACATTTTTTTGCTATAGTTGGAAAAAGGGTAAATTTTATTCTAAAAGTAACGCAATAATCTTACAACATACAATCAGAGTGGGACTCCCACTCTTTAGTTTTCCATAGCATTAACATCAAACTCTATGTTATGGAGGATGCCTACCGGAGGGATGACTAGCCCCTTGAAGATGCGACGGTTCCGTTCCCTCCATACATGCCAAACAGCGTCTGCCAATCGAACTCTAGCGGTCCGAAACCAGTCATGCCCTCATTCTCTGCTATCCCGGAGCAGAGTGATGATGTCCCCAATCCCCTTTTTGGAGTCACAACCACCCAGCACCCGACTTTGTTCAGACCAGATCTGCCATAACAGGGCACACTTGAAGAAAATGTGCCCTATAGATTCATTCTCCACACTGCATAGCACACATTAGGGTCTGGAACCAGCACCCCAAAAGCACTAAGTCGATCCCTCGTCAATAGGCGGCGCAGAAGAAGCTTGTAAACACAAAGTTGTATCTTTCGGGCGAGTCCCTTGCACTATACGAACTCATAGTCAGTACTCTGAGGATAAGTACGCCGAATGATGTTGTAGCATCTCTGAAACTGGAACATTCTAGTCCCCGAAGAATCTCCTGCTGGCGGCTCCCAAATCCACCGATCAGCAAACAAATCATGATCAATGACTACAGAACTGATACTCTCACCCAGCTCCATAGTATAACGATAGGACTCAGGCCTCCACGCTCTATCACGGATAATGTGTCGACAAGTCAGCCCCCGACTGTCCTTCTAATTCGACGGGGCTCCTCTGATTTCTAATAGAGATTACCGATCTATCCAAGGATCCCGCCAGATGTCCGTTTCAGATCCATCCTTCATGACCCTCCGGATAGCAGATTTGAGAACCCCGTGTGTCTCAAGACAATCTTAAAAGAGACTGAATGATTGTTGTCAGTAGTACAGGTCCAAAAGTTATCATGTTTTATATATCTGCTATGCATCCAGTCAGCCCAGAGGGACCTCCCCATTTATGAATCTCCATGCCAGCTTCAGCGCAGAGGCCTTCCTGATCTCCAACAACAACCTTAACCCCACTCCTTCCTCCTTTCTGGGTCTACAGAGCTACTCCGAGGAGATCGCCTGCATACCACCCCTCCATATGAAGTCTGTACACATCCGCTCCACTTTCGTGATAGTGGCAATAGGGAGTAGAATGGATTGCAGCCAGAAATAGACTACAATCGATATCATCGATCTTACCAGCTCAATACGTCCTCCAAATGATAAACTGACGGCTTGCCAGCCTTCAACCCTCCGTTAGACGTACTCCACCAAACTATGGCAGTCCTGGACCCGTGCATAGTTGATTGTGAGAGGAACCCCAAAATACTTCACTGGAAGCTCACTTCTCTCAACTCCCAGCGCTTCGGCCCGCTCCTCCTTCTGGGGGCAGAGGGAGCTGAAATATACCCTGCTCTTCTCTCTGTTCATCTGAAGCCCTGAGAGGGATTCCAACTCTCCAACAATCTCTGCAATCGTATGCATACCCTTCGTAGATGGCTGAATGAACACCAATAGATCATCTGCATAAATAAGATAGGTAACCGGGGGGTCAACCTGTCTGAACATTGAAAACAGTCTCCCCCGATGCACTGCCATATCCATCAAGCATGTAAAGTATTCCATGACAAGCATGAATAGGTAAGGGGACAGAAGGTCACCTTGCCTAAGCCCATGGTTGCTCTAGAAATACCCATATGGGGTGCCCTGGATGAGGACAGGGAAAGTGGGAGACGTGATGCACTTCCGGATCCTCGCAACCCATCGGTCCTCGAAACCCATAGCAGTCATCAGATGACAGAGAAAATCCCTATTGACTATGTCATAGGCCTTCCTCAGATCCAACTTCACACAAGCTTTCTTCCCGCCAGGTTTATTGAATCCTCTCACCATCTAATTCGCCAGAAGGCTGTGCTCCGCGATCGACCTCCCCTTGATGAAAGCCGCCTGGTTCGGAGAGACTAAGTCCTGCTTGATCCCCTCCATCTGCCGGCATATCAGGTGTGTAATTATCTTGTAAAGGTAATTACAGCATGCAATAGACCTGAAATCTGCCAGCGATGTCGCTCCCTCCTTCTTTGGCACAAGTGTCAGGAAGGTGTGGTTCAGCTCCTTCAAAAGTTTTCCTTTGGAGAAGAACTCCAGTACCACCTCAAGGTCCTGATACTTTAGCGTATCCCAATGGCGTTTGTAGAACCAACTGTCAAACCCATCCGGCCCAGGTGCTTTGGTGGGATCCGCCGTCTTGACAATAGATTCTACCTCCTCCAGAGTAACTGGGACAAGTAGAAGGCTATTCCCATACGGAGTCACCACTCTCTTCGTAACTACATCTAGAAACACAGATATGTAGTCAGTCTAGAAATATAACTCAGAGTAGTACCTGACTGCCTCGCCTTGTATCTTTGCCGGCTCTCCCACCAGGTTGCCATCCACATCAAGAAGCTGGAAAATATAGTTCCTATGTTGTTTGGTCCGGATGACATCATAAAAGAACTTGGTACATCAGTCACCATCCTTAAGCCAGGGCATTTAGCACGTTGGGCCTGCTAATCTCCTTCTGCAGACGCAAGATATTGACTTCTCCGATCAGCTTCTTCTCTTTCGCCGCCAGGTCTCCGTTCAGCATGTCAGATTGCCTGTCCTGCTGGATGGTCCGAAGCTTCGCCTCCTTATCTTCTAAGGTAGACTTAAGCAGACCCTTCACCCAGCTCCGTAAAGCCTTCTTCGTAACCTTGAGCCGAAGTGCCATGCGATACTGGGTCGTCCCCTCCTAATGGCTAGTGAGCCCTTCCGTAACAGCCTCCAAATTACCCTCCGAAAGATACCAGTTGTTGTTGTACCTGAAGGGTCAAGACTTCACGGAAGGCCGAATAGTGAAGTCGACCCTGATGTGGATATGGATAGTTCCTGCCATGCAGTTTTTCGGAGATAAGGTAGGTGCGGGTTTCTTTTTTTGGTTTTTTAGTTTGGTTTACTCGTAGTTTGGTTTGATTTTTTTAGATTTGGTTTTTTTTTGTTAATTATACTAACCTTGCCTAGGTTTTATGACTATTACAGGGACTATCCATATTCTAAAAATAATTACACTGACCACCACTATCATTTATAAATTTTAGGGCTAAATTACAACTTAATACCCTCAACTATTCTAAATGTTCAACTTGATACCCTCAACTTTGATAGGCATTAACTTGATACCCTCTCTCCAAACGTTATTACCCGAACTAGCAAATGACAAAAATATCCTTTCCAAATCCTTCCTATCTCTACAAGAGCTCCCCTCCCTCTTTCTCTGGTGTCGGCAGCCAGAGGGGGGCTGCATAGCCGCGAGCAACCGTACCAGCAGCAGCGCACAGGGGCGACATGTGGTGGTGGTTTGGCAGCGGCGGGGGAGGAGGGCGGGGCTGGAGGGGGGAAGGGGTGCCTGGGCGAGAGGGGGGTTTCGTCGGATGGGTAGGAGACATCGTCGGAGCGGGAGGAGGGGGTAGGGAGGTAGGTGGAAGGGCAATTTCGTCCAAAAAATTTAGCGAGAAACTTAACGAATGGGGGTGGGAAGGTAGGTGGAAGGGCAGTTTAGTCCCCACTTTCCTTCTTCCTGTTCTCCTCTCCAGAGGATCATTATTGCTCTAGTGCTCCGCCTCTCTCGAAGGCGAAGCCTCTCTTTTTCCCGAGTCTCGAAGGCTCGACTGACTGCGGCTCTGCCTCTTTCGATCTCGAGTCTCTTACTTCTCCCGTTCACTGCCTCTCTCGATCTCGAGATGTAACCTAGATCTATCGAGACCTAACCTAGATCTGTCGAGATCTAACCTAAATCTCTCAAAGTGGGCAGTTCCTCTTTTAAAATCCTTTATTCTGGTCAGAAATGACATAAATCTCTTACTTTAATTTTATACAAATATTTGTTTATTTAATTTTAATTTTTTTCCTAATTAAATTTTGTTTTTCTTGCATGAATCATGAAATGGAAGGAGGGCAATCTTATGTGCAATTTTGGATTCGAGTTAGTGAGTTCTATACTTAGCCCTTTCCCTTGCTGACTCGGAATTTTGAATATTGTTGTCTCACTCTCACTCACTCACTGGAAGTAGCCCTCAGTCGGACGTCCCCTTGCTCTTAATGTCTCAACAAAAATAGTTCTATATTACTTAGTACTTAATGCCTTACTCTGCTTTTAATGATGCTAACTTGATTTGGAATATTATGTTATGTTGAGAAGAAACTGGAACTGTTATTCTCTTGCTGAGAAGAGAACGATGCATGTTATTGTGCAGTAATATATATCTCTAAACCATAGTTATTGTGCAGTAAATATATTTGAGGATATTTATTAATAAGTTTTTATACTAGTAATAGTCTAGATATAAAAAAAGTTTTGTTATCAAACACCTATACAAAGTTCTAACGTGTTATTGTTCAGTTCACGTGTTTATATGTTCATGTTTGTATATTCGAAAGTGATTCAAGTTTATATCTTCAGAAAAGAGTGATTCATGTTTATCCTAAACAAGTTTATGTTATTGTAACTAATAAACTATTTCTGTCATTGGCAGATCATTTTTTGCAGCTATTGGCGATGCATTCGTTGCAGCCATTGACGAGTCATTTTTTCATAAGAATTTGCGATGATGATTTGACATATACTGTAGCCAATGGCGATTGGCGAGGCATACACCCATTTTGAATCTGAGTCTTTTTTGTCCCTCTTTTTAGTGCTACAATTTACAGGTAGATATGCGAAGTTAGTTGACATATTTGTAGCTTGAAATCAAGGTAACTTGATCGGAGTGCTTTTGTTAAGTCCTCTCTTATTTGCAGTCTCTCATTTGTTAGCTCTATTTCAAGTTGCCTGCACTTCCAGGTATATCTCTCTTCCTACAAAAAAAATTGATACTCCGATAAGTTTCATTCACCTGGTTCCTATTTATATATTGGTGACAGAAATGAGATGGCTATATTACAATTTTGAGTAATTTATTGTCTAAACTTTATGTTCTCGGTCTGCAGTTACAAAATGCATTACTAGGGAAGCTCTTGAGCTAAGATCAACATGGGAGATAACACTTCATATTTTTGTAATGTGCTCGTAAACTATTATCTCATTCTCGTATTGGCAGGACAAAATCTGGTCGCTTTTGTTAATTATCATCTCTCTAGAAAAGTAATTAATTTTAACTCACAATTCCTTTTTCTTAATTTTATTTGTTTTGCTTTGTCTTCCACCAAGAATTTGGACAAGCCAAGAATCTTGTTATCACTGGAAGCTTCAAATCAAGGTAAATAAGCCTTATATTGTTGTACATACTAGCTAATATTGGCTCTCTTTCAACTTGATATGCTCTTTTTGACTTTCTTGTCTAATTTGTTTTATTTGCAGTCTCTCATTTGTTGGAGTGTTCTTGTTAAGTGCCATTTTATGTGAAATCACATATTCAAATTACAATGGCTACTCCGTTGGATTGGGAGTAGATACAACCTTAATACCCTCCTTCAACTAATATTTTTAACTTGATATCTAAAAAAAAAATTGCCCTCTTTTTCCTCCAACCCCCACTCCCACCCCTATAGCACCCACCCCCTCCTTCGCCCCTCGCCTCCCCAAGCCCCCCACCCCCACCCCCCATGGCAGCTGCCCCCACCACCACCCCCATCGTCACCGCCACCCCGACTGCTCCACCCGCCAGCCCTTGGCTGCACCCCCTCTCTCCGCATGTAGCGGCGGCGGCGGCAACGCTAGTGCGAAGAGAGGGGGGGTGCAGCCAGGACGGAGTAGCCGGATGGGGGCAGGGGGATCAGCCGGGAGGGGAAAGGAGAGCAGTAACGGGTAGGTGGATGAAAGAGACAGGGGTAACTTGGTCTTTATTTTTTTAGGGTATTAAGTTAGTATCTATAAAAGTTGAGGGTATTGAGTTGAAAATTTTGAATAGTTGATGATATCAAGTTGTAATTTAGTCTTAAATTTTTGGAGTAATGGACTATTAGGTAGTTAGGTTAGGCTTAGAAAGAAGTTACTGTTAAATTGGGATAAATTTGTACTAAGGCCATGATTGGTTCGGGGAAAGGAGATGACAGGAAATTAATTTTTTGTTATTTTCTTTCCTTTAAAAAATTGTAATTTTTATCAATTTTTCTTTACGGTGTTTGGAAAGACCGAGAGTATAGTTGGAATATATCTTTACTTTTCATTATAGTGTTTAGTATTGGTAAAAAAAAAGAAAACAAAATCAAGTCAATTTTTTAATAATACTCTTGTGCTAATGAGAAAACTTATTACTCAGGAATATTTTAGTCTAAAGGTATTATGGATAAAAATGGTGAATAATATTTATGAGCAAGGATATTTTAGTCAAAAAAATAGCAGAAAAGTTTGAGGAAAAGTGATTCCTTAGATGAATGGGAGTACTTTCTTCCCTATTTTCCTAACCATTGCGAATCATTTTCGATTTCCAACTTCTTTCCTTTGACTTCCAAAAACAGAAAATGAATCACTTTTCTTTTCCAAGCTCAAATTCTAGTAACCAAACGAGGCATAAGTTGAAAAAGAAAAATGGTTGGGCTACTTTTGGAGCAGTGAGCTACTAGGTAGACTAGGGTAAAATAAGAGTTGGTTAATTGTAGTACTCTTAACATTTGCCTTTGCATATGACTATTAACATTTGTCTTTGAATATGTACAGAACTGCTAGCCTAACAGTTTAGCATAGCATCGTGTGCAGCAATAGTTCAAACACACACAAAAAAATCACCAACAATAGTGTCAATATTAACATAAAGAAGTACCGAGTAACGCAAACATTAAGCTCACGGGGATTAGAAAGTTGCTGATGTCTCAAAAGTACTACAAGTTCATACCTAAAGACCACCAACACAACTTTAGAGTAAGAATCTTGATCGAGTTTGCAACAGTTCTATAATTTACATGATCATCAAACACGAAAAAGAGGGGGGATCATGATTCAGCAACAATGTTCGAAAGGTTAGCGACGCAACAGTGAAGCCCTAAACTCAACCTCGTTCCTCGTGGACTTCGCCGTCTACAGAAAATTAATACTAGTTAGTAATAGACTCGCAAGGGGGAGCATATATAATGTCTCCAATTGATGTTTACCAAACATGTTCCTTCTTCTATAAAAATGTAGGTTCTACTGGTAAAAAAAAAGGATCCACAATTGTATACATTTGTATAGGAGAGTTGATCTACTCTCTTAGCAAGGAGTAACAAAATAATTGAGGGCATTTAGTTCATTACTCTGAAGGTTGATGGCTAAGTTTGCTTGAGCATCAGCTTGAGAATTCAGCTCCTTAAGCAGAAAAAGAGGCAAATAAACAGAAAATCATGTCAGAAACTAATTATGCCCCTTAAACCCAAATCCTTGTTGGTGCTCTTGCTCCTTGACATGAAGAGAGCTTGCTCTCAACATGCTTTATAAAAGTTTAGTCCCACATTGGAAAAGCACCATGAGTTATCTCAACATATATATGAGTATGTGTTGTTAGGATATGCACATGGGGTGGTGACCCTAAGGAGGGAACCATGTGGGTAATTTTACTAAAGAGGTAAGGATAAGGCTCCAAGAAAAGCATTCATGCTTTTTGCTCTTGGAAAATTAATTTCCATTGGGGCTAAGCCCCGTAGGGGCTTAGCGACTCGGACTCGGACTCGGACTCGGACTCGGACTCGGGCTTATGAGGCATAATGTGGCATTTTGTTGGCGCACTTTGTACTTAGTCCATGTTGCGCGGCCCAGGTTGCGCCCAGGGTGAGCAGGTGCGCGAGGTGCGCAAGTTGTGCTCAGGTAGTGGCTGTCCTCATTCAAACTGATCCGCAATATGCAATAACTGATCCTGAAATAGTGGATCTGACATTATTTCGTGGCGCACATTGCGGATCTGAGCGGTTATCGCAGTAGCTATGTATTCAGGGCCTCCCTTCTCTCTCAAAAAAAATTATCATTCTAAAATATTCCAGAAAGAGAGAAGAGAGAGTTCCTCGAGCCACTAGAGTTCCAGCACCTTCGACAGCACCTTGAGTATTCTTTTTCTGTCCCTGTCGTTCCGAGCAGTCCGTCTTAGACCTTTTTTCAGAGCGTTTCATAGTTCACTCGAACTTGCTGGTTCCTAGAAGCTGACCGTGTGGGCGGATCTAGCTTTGAGCACTGGTGTTCTTAACACCCCTGTAGGCCACTTTCATCTATCGCTTGTCATCGTTGCTGTTGCCTTTAGCAATTCGGTTGGCATCTTCTTCTTAGAAGTGTCTTCGTCGTTTGCTACGTATACGAAATCTTCTTAGATTCTCGTATTCCAGAATCCTCCTAGGATCTCTGGTTGTGCACCTTCCTTGAAGTGTTGCATTGGAACATTGTTCTTACAATTGTTTCATTCCCTCGTTTTCTATTAAAAATTGTGCCCCGGCTCAAACAATCTCAAAGCTAGACCAGCACAATAGAAAACTCTCGTGCCTCTCTCCTTGTACCAGCTTTAACAAACTGGAGAAGTTCGACGGAGAACACTTTCAAATATGGAAGAGAAAAATTACCCTCAATCTACAACTGGTGGACGTCGATCTTTTTCTGATTGAGACTGAACCAACGATTCCAGAAGGACCGACGACTCCAGAAGGTGGTACAGCAGATGCTATTGCTGCTGTATAAGTTAAATTGACCAAATAGAGAAGGGACAATAGGCTTTGTAGGCTATTGATTCTGAATGTAATGGAGGACTCCCTGGCAGAGTCATACTCCAAGAATCCTTCTGCCAGGGATATCTGGAAGTCCTTGGGAAAGCTGTATGAAGACGACGACAATAGATCAAAAATCTTTATCGTTGAAAAGTACCACAAGTGGCTCTTCGAAGATGAGAAGGCAATGCTGCCTCAGGTAAAAGAGTTCTTGAAGCTGCGCCAGAAGCTCGAAGACGAGAAAATGTCCCTCGTCGACAAGTTTGTCGTTAGAGGGAATGTCTCTAAACTTTCCGCAGGATGGAGTACATTCTATGCAAGAATGCACCGAAAGAAGCTGGATATCAGCTTGGAAGATCTCCTCCAAGAGATCCATGTTGAGGACGAGATGAGTTCTCAACAGAAGATGGACACTCTGTCCAAACAGTTGGCCAAGGCCAATCTAGTGCAGATGCGAGAGCCCAAGGGGAAGCAGGTGGCTTCTTATCACAAAAAGAAGGATTCCACTAATCTGAAAGTGAAGGGTCATTCATTCAAGCAACAGAAGTCCAAGTCCCACGTAACTTACTTCAATTATGGCAAAAAAGGCCACTACAAGAGTGATTGTAGATCCAAGTCCAAACAATCAGAGAAAGGCGAGCCTAGTAAGGTTTATTTGGTTTCTAACCTCGTTGCTATGATCGCTCAGGTCACAACTGTGGGGGCTGACTCTCACTGGTGGATAGACACCGGTGCGACTTGCCATGTCTGTTTTGGAAGGAAATGGTTCGTCACGTACCAGTCAACTTCTGAGAAGGTTGTCATGGCGAACCAGGCCCAAGCTGAAGTTCTGAAAATCGGAACTGTGGAGCTGAAACTCACTTCCGGGAACACTCTGACGCTCCAAGGAGTAAAGCATGTTCTGGTGATTGCCAAAAACCTGATCTCTGGGAGTCTGCTTAGCAACGCAGGCTTGAGGATGGACATTAATGCTGGTCAGATGGTGATGTCCAAAAAGGGAACATACTTCGGAAAGGCTTATCAAACCGAAGGGATGTTTAAAATTCAGCTGTAAACCAGTCTGATAATATCAATACAATCGCTCTTTCTGATTATTCTCTTGAGTTGTGGCATACTACGCTAGGACATGTTCATTGTAAAAGAATAAACAAAATGTCTAGTCTAGGACTTATCTCAAAGTATGGGGGTAAGGTAGAGAAATGTGAAGTATGTGCTCAAACAAAGATCACTAGAAAACCCTTTCATAGGGTCAATCGAAGCACAGATCTTCTGGAGTTGGTTCACTCCGACATCTGTGACTTCAAACAATTCTCTACAAAAGCCGGGATGAAGTATTTCATAACATTCATCGATGACTTCTCTAAATACGCATTCGTATACTTGCTCAAATCCAAAGACGAAGCGTTCGAGAAGTTCAAGGAGTTCAGGGCCGAAGCTGAATGGCAAACTAGACAACAACTCAAGAGGTTAAGAAGTGATCGAGGCAGAGAATATCGGTCTCATGAATTCGCATCGTTCTGCAAAAAATATGGAATCATCTGCAAGACTACTGCTCCGTATTCTCCTCAATCTATCGGAGTAGCAGAGAGGAAGAACCGAACGTTGACAGAAATGATGAACTCAATGCTACTAACTGCAGGTCTTCCAAAATGCTACTGGGGAGAAGCTGTATTAACGGCCACTTTCATTCTGAATAGAGTGACTTATGCAACTTCTGACATAACTCCTCATGAACTCTAGTTCAAAGTCAGACCTAACTTGAATGTCATTCGAGTGTGGGGGTGTCTGGCTTATGTGAAGCTCCCAGATCTGAAGATTCAGAAGCTGGGGACAAGGATTACGAACGCATTCTTCTTGGGGTATGCCAAAAAGAGTGATGCTCGAAGATTTTTTGATATTGAGTCAAATCATATCATCGAATCTCACGATGCTGAATATTTTGAAGACAAGTTTACAAGACATAAAAACATTATTCTTTCAGATATTCCGGAGAATAATGTAGGTGCAAATGAGACTGAGATCTCATATGAGATAGTAGTCCAAGATGAAGTTATTGGTGGAGAAACAACAATTGAACCAGAACACGTTGAGCCGTCGACGAAGCGAGCGAGGAGGCCGAAGAGCTTCGGAGATGTCACCTATCATGTGGAAGCATATTCGCTTACCTATAATAAGGCAATGAAGACCAGAAATGCTATCTTCTGGAAGGAGGCAATAGACAATAAAATTGACTCAATTACATCCAATAACACATGGGTGTTAGTTGATTTACCCAAAAGAGCAAAATCCATCGGATGCAAGTGGATCTTCAAGAAGAAGATGAAAGCTGATGGAACCATTGATAAGTTCAAGGCCAGGCTAGTGGCCAAAGGGTTTTCTTAAAAGCAGGGGATTGACTACTTTGACACATATGCTCCAGTAGCACGGATGACAACTATCAGATTATTAATTGCCCTTGCGGCAATACATAAACTAGTGATATACCAGATGGATGTGAAAATAGTATTCCTGAATGACGAGCTAACCGAGGAGATTTATATGCAACAACCAGAAGGATTTGTCGTCAGAGGCCTAGAAAACAAAGTCTGCAAGTTGGTAAAATCTCTATACGGCTTAAAACAAGCTTCCAAAATGTGGTATGAGAAGTTTAACAAAGTTTTAAGGTCAAACGGCTACAGGGTCAGCAAAACAGACAAGTTTGTCTATACTAAATTTGCTGACGGAAGAGGAGTCATCGTTTGTCTGTACGTGGATGACATGCTAATCCTAGGTTCAGATATAAGCTGTGTCACTGAGACAAAGAAGTTCCTCTCGGCAAAGTTCAGTATGAAGGACTTGGGGGATGCTGATGTTATCTTGGGACTCAAGATCATCCGGACAGACACTGGGCTGGCACTATCACAATCTCATTACATTGAGAATATGCTCACTCGATATGGGTATCATGATCTTCCTATTATTGATACGCCGTACCGAAGTGATCAGAAGCTGGAGCCAAACTCGAAGGAAAGCGTCAGGCAATTGGAGTACGCTAGCATCATTGGAAGTTTGATGTACTCTACTACTGCTACTAGGCCTGACATAGCTTTCGCTGTGGGAATGCTGAGTCGATTCATAAGCAATCCAGGCATTGAACACTGGAAAGCTGTGAAGCGTGTTATGAGATATCTCAAGAAGACTCAGACATATGCACTGCACTTCAGCAGAGAGCCGCCGGTAGTAGAAGGCTTCAGTGATGCCAGCTGGTGCTCAGAGTTGGAGAGCGAGAGGTCCATTGGTGGATTTATTTTCACAATGGGTGGAGCTGCTATCTCGTGGAAGTCGAAGAAGCAGACTATGCTCTCGCGGTCTTCTATGGAATCTGAGTTATTTGCACTTGATACCGCAGCAGATGAAGTAGAGTGGCTTCGGGAGCTCATGTATGATCTTTCAGTAGTTGGAGCGCAGATATCGGCTATTCCGATATACTGCGACACCCAGGCAACCGCGACGGTGGCGTCAAATGATCTCTTTAACGGAAAGAAGAGAACTGTGCGGTTAAAGCACATGACAGTGAACGATCTCATCAAGTGAGGTGTCATTGCAGTCATCGATGTTCGGAGTCAGAAGAACCTGGCGGATCCATTCACGAAGGGCCTCAAGCGTCAGCTGATTGAACACACAGCAGGAAAGATGGGCTTGAAGACATTCTGATAGTATGTTTTTGTAATCCTACCATAAAGTTTTATGTTATTAGTTCAAAGAGAAATCTACTAGACATCTAACTTTCGGTTCAAGGGGGGACCACTGACTGGAAAACTATCAGGTAACAGTGGGTACTTATTTTTGGGAACATGGAAGGGTTGCGAACCCATAACCAACGTTGTCTACTATGTGTTTTCTGCGAAAAACGGATCCTGTATTGAGGTTGGCATAAATGCCTTAATAAGTTCTCAGGCAGAGTGAATGTCTGGTGTGCTTTACAGGAAGCACGGTAGCGCAGCACTAAAAGGAGTAAAACTCCATGCTACAGTGGGATGACTCCACCATAAGGTTTCCAGGTAGGGATAATGCCTCGGCTTTCAAGCCAAGTCATAGCGGCGTAGCACCGCAAATAGTCAGGTAGCCTAATTCTGTATGATGAAATTAAAGAGTTGTAGACAGTACTACAAAGGGGAGGATGACCCCATGTTACAGTGGCACGACACCACGATGAGGTACCCAGGTGAGGGTAAAGTCTCGGCCTTGTAAGCCATGTCGTTGTGGCGTAACACCGCAAGGAAGCCTTAGGCTTCATGCTGGATAGAATGGAACTACAAAGAGGCTGTGACCTCATGCTGCAGTAGTATGACACTACGATGAGGTTCCCAAATAGGTGTAATGCCCCGGCTTTAGGCCACATCATAGCAGCATAGCACCGCAAGGAAGTGCAAGGCTTCATGTCATGTCTCTTTAATAAAGAACTTACCTATAGTATATGGAAAGACATATCAGGCCGTCTTTTGAGGGTAAACTTGTAGACGCCCAAAATTATACACTGAAACCATGCTGGCACAAGGCCTTTAATGTGCAGCCAGAAGTACATATAACTACACTTTGTGAGTGGGAAGAATTACAATTGTGGTACAGAATTCAAGGCATAGTCCATTCTTATATCACATTGTTATTTAACCCATGCAGGAAGATTCAAGTCGTCAGCGACATCTATGCAAAATGGACAGTTACTGTGGGGAACGCTCAACCCTAGACACATATATATGATGAGATATATGGGAAATTGTTGGTGCTCTAGCTTCTTGACATGAAGAGAGCTTGCTCTCAACATGCTTTGTAAAGTTTAGTCCCATATTGAAAAAGCACCATGAGTTATCTCAACATATATATGAGTATGTGTTGTTGGGATATGCACATGGGGTGGTGACACTAAGGAGGGAACCATGTGGGTGATTTTACTAAAGAGGTAAGGATAAGGATCCAAGAAAAGCATTCATGCTTTTTGCTCTTGGAAAATTAGTTTCCATTGGGGCTAAGCCCCGTAGGAGCTTAGCGACTCGGACTCGGACTCGGGCTCATGGGCTCATGAGGCATAATATGACATTTTGTTGGCGCACTTTGTACTTAGCACGTCAGCATCGTCGCTAGGCGCATAGTGCGCTTAAGTTGCGCTCGTTGCGCGAGTCACTTGCACGGCCAAGTTTACGCCCAGGTTGCGCAGGGTGCGCTGGGTTGCGCGGGATGCACGAGGTGTACAAGTTGCGCCAGTGCGCCAGGTGCACAAGTTGCACCTATGAGCAAGGTGCACAAGTTGCGCAAGTTGTGACAGTGGGCAAGTTGCGCCAGTTGTGCCTCAGTGTGCGCAGTGCACACAATGCGGTGTAGGCACGCGCATAACTCGTTCATTGGCACAATGCGCACAGGTAGTGGTTGTCCTTATTCAAAATGATCCGCAATATGCAATAACTGATCCTAAAATAGTGGATCTGACATTATTTTGTGGCGCACATTGCGGATCTGAGCGGTTATAGCAGTAGCTATATATTCAGGGCCTCACTTCTCTCTCTAAAAAAAGAAAATTATCATTCTAAAATATTCCAGAAAGAGAGAAGAGAGAGTTCCTCGAGCCACTGGAGTTCCAGCACCTTCGACAGCACCTTGAGTATTCTTTTTTCTGTCCCTGTCGTTCCGAGTAGTCCGTCTTAGAGCTTTTTTCAGAGCGTTCATGAGTTCACTCGAACTTGCTGGTTCCTGGAAGCTGACCGTGTGGACGGATCTAGCTTTGAGCACTAGTGTTCTTAACACCCCAGTATGCCACTTTCATCTATCGCCTGTCATCGCTGTTGTTGCCTTTAGCAATTTGGTCGGCATCTTCTTCTTAACAGTGTCTTCGTCGTTTGCTACGTATACAAAATCTTCTTAGATTCTCGTATTCCAGAATCCTCCTAGGATCTCTGGTTGTGCACCTTCCTTGAAGTGTTGCATTGGAACATTATTCTTACAATTATTTCATTATCTCATTTTTCCATTGAAAATTGTGCCCCGGCTCCAAAAATCCTTTATTTACTTCATAAAACTAAAAGAAGGGATACTTCAATAACTTAAATATCACATTACAAGTAGCATAGAACCATTTCTGTCGTAAGCCTATATCAAATAGAGGAAATGTATTGTTTCATCAGTAGAAAGACGGCATACTCTATACTCAGATTTTTATGAGAATATACAAGGAAGCTGTATATTAATGGAAAATACACTTCATGGGAAAAATTAATGGTTTCTCTTTCATATTAGTTCCCCTATATTGCAGATAATCACTATAAATTATAAACAAAAAAAATTCGTATTAGTTCCTATAACTTTTATTCCACCACTAGTAATCCTTTCGTCAATGTTAAATCAACAAAAACACGCGTCTGGGATGTTTACATATTTGTGATGACAAGTCAAGGGACTAAAAAAAGCAAGATCATGCTGAACAGAAACATATATTTGATTACATTCATAAAAAAAAGAAGAAGCCACAAGGACCACTATGCAATAAATTAGGTTCATAGGGATGAAATGACATCAACTTTTTTTTCTTTCAGAGTTGTAGAATTTTTTTCATTCCCTAATGAGCTACGCCAAACGGATATAAGAATGAAAATGAAGTATTCTGTTGAATTATCACGCCAAATGCAAAGTATTTGCAGATAGAAGGTTAGAGGAACAATGAACAAGAAAAAGGCTCCACACTAACATAAATATTCAAAAAGATTATAATTTAGAAAACTTTCATAGAATTGATATTTTCAAAAAAAAAAATATTTTTAATCATAAAATATGCATAATCATTCACACAGTTCATGAGGAGCTGTGGGTCATTGACAGTATGCACAGTGTGTGATGTTCTGCTCGCAGGACGACAGGCATGGAGTCCAGTTGAGGACTTAGGATCAATAACCTCTCATCAGACTGGAGGGGGAGATTGTTGGAGTCCAGTCTAGATTTGGTAACAACATATTTGTGGAATCCAAATATGTAACGCTCCAGTCCTAAAATACTTAGGACTAGGTACGTATCCATGCCAGCTGCATACATACGAAGTATACTCCAATATATGGAAACCTCGTATAAATACATAAGCTGTAAAATGCAGTAAATCCAGAATAACTAAATTTCATCCACTAGATAAATAAATGATATAAGAGCAACTTTAAATTTGTCATGTATACAATCGTTAGGCGGAGACAAAGTCCACTACCAACTATCTCAAATAAAATGTACAAGAAGTGATCGATAAAATAACGAGACGAACCAAGCGCAATCATCTTCGAAAGAATGGAGAAGATCACGGCCTTGGCTAGAACACCTACAAATTCACAGAAGCACACACCTGGAGAGATAACCAGGTCCTCAGAGGGACGTAACAAGACACATAATATCATGCCATATAAACTGAATAAATATTGCTCAAATAAATAAGGGATGCCTGCAATAGGGTACCTAACCGTACTATAGTGAATATAATAAGAACAAATCTTTGACGCATGGGCCGGATCAGGAATATCAGGAATCATGACCGTATCTCCCACTGGAGATAACCGACAATCAGGACCGTACCTCCCACTGGAGATAACCGGCTATCAGGACCGTACCTCCCATTGGAGATAACCGACAATCATGGCAGTACACATATGACCCATACATTAAGGAACTGTTCTTCCCACCCAATGTCTATTATGTTGTATCCACAACATAGATCCTCTATTAACCGCTAAGTCAAACTAAGCATGCAACCTCTATTAGCGGTTATTCCTATCGCACGGCTTGTACGTACTGGTGGCCAGCCAATCACGTACGTCCGTGTTCTACATACGACACACAACTTCGTGGTACAACGTGTCAAGGCTATGAATGCAACACACAAGGTGGTCCCTTAAATATAGGTTTAATGTGTAAAAAAATAATACATAGCAGGAAATATAAATGAACAGTAAGTTCTAATATGTTATGACATGTATCACAGTTTATTTCGTATAAAGAAAATAAATAATGTATGAAATATGAGCTAAAATAAATAAATAGTAAATGGCAAGGTGTCTTGCCTGAGGTCCTTACTGGTGAAACCGACAATCCCGTTGGGTACAGAATAGTCACAGGGCTACACAAGATGAACTCAGACGATGTGACAAACTTCTAAAATAAAAACCAAAAATAAAAATATTCTGAATTTTTTTTTAGGAAAAATATATGATGTGTATTTTTCTGTCAGTATTCCGAAACTTCAAACGGATCGTGATTCTGATTCCTGGTTCTCCCAGAATCTCAAAAACACTAAAACGTATCAGATTTCGGACCACTGACACTCCACAAATTTTCCAAAAACTTAAGTTTCGAATTTATGAAAATAAAATTTACATTCAGAAAATATACCTCAATACGATTCCAACAAAAAAATTGGAGGTCAAAAGGAGTCCGGAGTTGGGAGTTATGGTCATTCGAAGTTGTTACAACCTTTGAAAATTGAGGCTGAATTTATGACGAAAAAGAAAGAGAAATTTTGACAAGGATGGTTTGAAAGATGATTTGTGGTGAAAATAATATGGAGGAGTACCTGCCTATTTATAGGATGTGAAAATTTCCAATTAGATAAGAATTAGGATTCCTTTAAACCCAATTTAGATATTTCCTAATTTAATTTAAAAGCAATCAAATCCAAATCCAAATCCAAATCCAAATCTAATTTAAATCAAATCAAATTCTCTTAGTTTAAAATCAAATCAATTGAATCCAATTTAAATCTATTTAAATTTTTAGCTCAAAATCAAATGGAATAAATAAATTTTGAATATTTAACTATTTAAATAAATCCAAAAATCAAATCAAGATTTAAATCGCCACCATAACTTCCAAATATATTTTTTAAAATACCAATAATAATAATTTCGAAAATAATAAATATTTTTAAATATTTTTTTAAATAATAAAATATTTATTAATAAATCTCGAACATTATATTTTTATTTAAAATAGACTAATAAATAATTACGAAATATATGTATGCACGAATAATGCATACATGATTATGTTTTTCCTAGTATACAATGAAATATTATTTATGATTAATAACTGCTAAAAATAAAAAGACTTTTTATAGCAAGAATAATAATTATATAATATTTTGAAAGTGTATAATAAAATAGAAAAAAAAAATTTCTAAAATATGTACGCTCGCACATATTCGCACTTGACGAGCAACTACGAAAAATAAAATTTCGTGCGCGACGTACAATGCGACTATGCGACGTACAATACAAAAATTTTAAATCAGTACCAAATTTAATGTATATAAAAAATAGTAGAAATTTAGGGGTTTTACATCCTACCAAACTTAAAAGAATTTTGTCCTCGAAATTAAGAATTAGGAGGGGGTGAGAAGGCACAACGGTAGATAGGAGGGTTTAAGGAAGTTTATATGGTCGTAGTCTAGGTTGAGGCTATGATTAAGAGACGATTGTAATAACTCTTAAATTCAAGTGATTATGTAACACCCAGTTTTTCAGATGAGGGTATTTTTGAAATTTTGTAATTATAATTATTATTCATTGATATTTATTTCACATTATGATTTTTGGTAATTTTTAATAATTTTTAAACTATTTAAAACTGTTTTAAGTCATGACTTGTGATTTTGATGTGCTGCTAGTGAAACCTGAGAGACTGCATGACCTAGAGCCTAACCACGTCGTTAGGATGATTTAATTGTTATTTTTAGCCTAGGGGTATTTTGATCATTTTGACTTATTTGATTTATTTTGGTCATTTGTTGAATTAGTGAATTTCTGGTTGACTTGACTTGTTGAGACCTAGTAAGCTAGCCTAGAAGCTAACCTTAGCCATGGTAACCCTAGTCTAGCTTAGGTTAACCTATATTTAGTTATTAGAACTAATTTTAGAATGAGGGGATTTGGTTTAGTGCATTTAAGTCATGGTTCATGGTTTCATGAAATAACTTATGGCTAAATGATTTATTTTGATCATGACTTGGCCCATGGCCCATAACTAGAAGCCCTAACCCTAACCAAACCCTAAATGACCAGCCATAGGGATCCCCACCCTATATAAATACTTATTCTCTAGGGCTTGCCTCTTTCTTTCATTCATTTCAACATTGGAGAAAGAAAGGTATTGTCCCTCTTCCAAAAATCCCCATAAATCCATTTTAATTCCTTTTTTATTCTAGTTTCTTGCATTAGAACCTAATTTCCTCCTATTTTCTGAATGTGGAATTTAATCCCAGCTTTGGAACAATTTGGAGTATTTGGCATCAAGAGGAAGAATCCCCCATTTGGAGCTTTTCCAAGCTTTTTGCACATATAGGTAAAACCCTCTAAATTGATTTAAACTTCAGTTTTCTTTACATGTAGGGCTAGATCTAGGAGTCCCCTAGGTGTCCGCGAAATTTGGGTGAAGTTCGTGTCCGTTTGGTGTCCGTATCGGACACGTGTCATGGTATGCATATAGGTGTTCGATGAAATGTCACAAAGGGAATTTAGTTGCTATTTTTGAAAAGTATTTGAATGGAAATCTTGTTTTATATGTGTCTATTGATTTCGTGTCCTTCTGAGCACGAGACTGTGTCATATCCGTGTCCAAATTGGACACGAACACGCTGTGTATACCCCCACACACTGTCCTGCTACCTCGTGTCCAGTTCTCACTGGACACGACACGAGACACCACCATATTTTGTCAAGACCTAGGGGCTATGACTGACATACCACCCACAAAGTTTTACTAGATATGATCGAGTATCGAGGGAGTTCTCGATCTCGCACGGATCACGCACACACTGTGCACGCACGAAATTGTTCACTGATACCCGTTCCAAACGCGGACACGAGGACACTTAGACTCGATTCAGGCACCCTTAGACCTAGCCCTTAGACCTACCCTAGCCACATGCATGAGCACGAGACTCCTCGTGCCACGCGTCGAGCTCTATCCTCCTCGACATGGCCGCACGAGGTCACTGCTTCACTGTTTTGCTGACACTTAGAAATTCACACATTTTGACACTTCGTGTCCTGTTTATTGGACACGTCTGGCTTCTTAGGACACATGGAGTATGCCTACACCTCTGACACATGTTGTATGGTTTGGAATGATTTGGTTTGCATGAACAATGTGTATGAACTGTCCTATTTTCTGATACACAATGCATTGTTCAGTTTTCAGAAATTAGGTTGTATATTTCAATTGATTGTAATATTAATTGCCAAATAGATTCCAACATATATATTAGTTACTAAATTATTGGATTATAGTTTTGTTAGAGCATTAGGTTTTATTTTGTTTTGGGCTGAAATTTTTGAGTTTGACATATGTATTAGATTTATACACACACACACATGGTTGATTTTCTGAGAACTTGAAATCTGGAATATAGACATGTTAGGAATGTTGGGATGATGGGTTTTGAGATTGGTGTTTAGAACTTGTATGTGTAAATCTGTCACTGTGATATACAAGCTGTTATGCACACACACATAGGTACACACCTTCACTATAATTCTGAGATTTACACTGTCACAAGCTGGAAACATGAGTTGTTTTCCCATATACACACATATGTACACATTAGCTTATTTACACAAATCTGGAATTGGTTTGATAACTTTTATGTACATTAGTTATAACTTTTGGACTGAAATGTCAGGTATTGGTGTTTATTGTTAGACTGAAATGTAGGTTTCAGAAATGGAATATCAGGTTGGAATGTTGTGAGGTTTTGCCATGGATGGCTTAGCCTGCATACCTGAGATGAGATTGGGTTGTGGGAGTCTGATACTTGTATGTATCAGAGATTTTGAGAGGGATTAGCCTCTAGAGAATGAGTGTTTTGGAATATCAGTTGATTGGGGGCTAGTCAAGTAATAGATATAGTTGTAGGTAGAGAGAGAGGTTATAAAATATTGGAGGTTAGGCTTGGCTTTGCAACAGCGGGCTGATTTGGCTTGCACTGCAGGATAGAGCAGTGGCAGCTGCCCTTGGGCAGGCAAGAGCCTTGCTTGGCCTTGCCATGCCTTGGCAGTATGCAGCAGAGGCAGTAGCAGGGCATTTCAGTGTGGCACTTGGCCATTTGGCCATTTGCCTTACAGTTAGATATAGGACTTCCTAGTATCCTAATGTGGAGGTTGGTGTATAACATTTGTGTTAGCATGTAAGTTATGTGTAGGAATAAATGTATGCAACATCTGATTTTTAGTTATATATGTAACCTGAGAATCACATGACACTTTCCTCAAATTCACACACACACACAATGAACTGAATTGGGGTTTTGGACTGATTTTGAACTGTTAGATTTCCTGAGAATGATTTCCTCAACTGAATTTTGAATATCCAATTGATTTCAATGATTAGTTTACTGGCATTTGTTCACTGTGTTTGAGTTCTTTTAAAAAAACCTGAGAATGCAGGGACCTACCTGTTCCTAGATTCTTCACACACAATGTTATGGATTTGAAATTGTTTGAATCATGAACGTAATGCATTCTCACACACCCACAGTTTTATCCTCACCACATCACACTGGTTTTTCCCTGTCTTTCACTGATTACCTGAGAATGTGTATTCAAAACTGAATTTTGATTATCCTAAAAACTGAGATTTGCAGTGTTGGACTGTGTATTGATTTGGAAAAACTTGTTATATGGTATTCAATGTATATAGGTATGGGACTGTACCTGTTAACTAAAATCTGAGAAGTGAAGTTAAGGAACCTTGTTTACTGTTATGGAATGTATTAATCTGAGATTGAAATGGAGTAGGGGGTTGTTTTTAAAACTGAGAAGTCAATTTCAGAACTGTTAAAGGGGTAATGTGTTTCATGAGTTTGTTAATCTGAGTTTTGGGATGTTCACTGAAATCTGAAATGTTATAGGAGGGTTAATCTGAGATGCTATTTCCTACACATTGTTTTTCTTTTCAGTTTACACATGGGCTGATTTGTTCCCTGTCACACACACACTCATATCTATCACATATAGCACACCACACATTGAACCCTCTATTGTTCATGTCACACACACACATTTGTTAATCTGTCACTAGACACACACATCCCCATATGCCATATATCATCTCTATACCTATATGTAATTTATATGTATGCAGGTTGACTTCATAATGATAGGCAAACATGCTAGTTAGTTAGGTTGTTGAATAAATGCATGAGGGTATATATGTATGGATGCATGATGACATGAATAAGCATGAATAAGGTAATGTATGAATAAATGTATATGCATGAATAAATGATGATGTATAAATGCATGTATAAATACCTTAGCCTATGTGTATATATATGGTATATGCATATATATGATATGTGTTGCTTTGAAACCTTGTGATGGTGCTTGGATGCTAGTCTAGGCTTGGTTAGGCCTAGTGAGACTTGACTAGACTAAGTTTGACCTAGTTGACTTAGTTTAATTAGTCTAGTTTGACTAGAGTTGACCAAAAGTCAACATTAGTCTAGATGGGACCAATTGACCTATTTTGACTAGAGTATTGACTTGGGTTGACCCAGAGTTGACCTAGTTTGACTTGGACCTAGTTTGACCTAGACAGTTAACTTAGAGTTGACTTTGACCTAGATTGGCTTAGAAATCATGTAGTTTGCATTGTAGCTTTCAAATCTCTTGTGTTTTACATATCATGACCCATATTACTCTGTTTAGGACATTATGACTCCGGTGCAGACATCTGATATTTTACTACTCTTTTCAGAGTATCAGGCGAGTACATTCTCTAATAGTTCTCTCATTTATTTGTCAATTACTGTATTTCAGTTCTAGTTAGCTGTATGTGATTCTCTGTTACAAACACGTACTGTTATTTCTGGATTCATGTATACGACACACATTTATTTTTTGGCCTCTATTACTGGTATCATCATTTCCGGCTTCTATTACTGGAATCATTTACTGGAATCACCCCAGAATCATTTACTGGTATCATTGTACTTGGCTAGACTCATCTTGAATCATTGTGTCGGAATTCTGGATTCACTTGCTGGGAGGGAAAATACTAGAGTAAGACATGTAGACATACCCTATTTCTGGAATCACCCTTTGCTGGAATCATACTGGAATGATAGCCATCTCACACCCGGCCAGGTGTGTGATGTGCCGGATTACCCATAGCCGTTTACATGTCGATCTCGGTATTTTAAAACACACTGCTAGAGTATAGGCTGGACTCACCCTGGAATCATTGATCACTATGACTGGAATCGTCCCTTGCTGGATTCATCTTGTATAAGATTCATCCTGTACTGGACTCACATTGGAGTTACACTGGTCTACATGTTGTCTGAACTTTATATCATATTATCCTGGTTCAGCTAGTTCTATTTTTACAGTCTACATTGCTATGATTCTTCTCTTGTTTAGTATTTACTTTCTTTGCACTTTATCTGTCGTTCTTACCATCACCTGAATATAAACTACCATTTTTCATCAATACAACTGCCTATAACTGCTTTATTGTTCTCTGTCATTTACTTGGGTTTTCTAGATGAGATGTGCTCGTTCCTGTCCTGACTGGACCTGTTGAAAATTTTACAGATGATTGCCCTGAGGACATATGCCCTACATTTTACTGAGGAGATGGCTTAGCTACCTATGGCCCCGACACTCAGGAGTGATCGGGAGTTTAGTTAGTCTGTCTTGTTTTAGTTTTCCTGTTTAGATCTGGAGTTGTATATAGAGATTTGAGACTTGAGATGTATTTGAGATTATTCAGATGTTGATATTATTTCAGTAGTTTGTTGTCTTCAATTTCTTAGTTATATTCTGTGTTATCTTATCGTGCATAGACTGTGATTGAGATACACCATATCTTATACTTGTCCTCTGTTCGGAGTTGATCATGATGAGTACATTATATACTACATGAGTTGATGGTTAGTTAGAGACTTAGAACAGCATTCTACCGCCGACACTGCGGCGTAGGCTGGGCGCTGTTACGTACTCGTACCCTCACAGTAGGTGCGGGTCGTGACACGTTTTTAGTGGTGTCCCATGCAGGTCCGAGAGTCGTATTAGTGCGATATCGTGGTAGTACGGCGACTTAGTGGTACTGCTGCGAGCCTGCGATAGGACTGAGAGATAGGCTTTACTGGAGAGGCACTCAATCACAGTTAGGAAAAAATTCTGCTTTAAATCATGCCATCTACATATCGTACTGATTTGCCTTCTTTGAAATAACTGTCCTCCTTTGATTATATCGATTCCTGCTCAGTATTGACTTTCTTGTTCGATCTGTCTTCAGGATGGTGGAGACACGATCACATCGCTCTGATGCAGCAGTTGTTGTAGAGGGGACTGCCACCTCTGTGCATATTGAGACTTCAGCAGCAGCAGCTAGGGGTATGCCTTCACCAGCTCGGGGGCAGGACCCAGTCATCCCAGAGATGCAGTTCCAGCAGCCGTTGCCTACAGGACACGTGGATGCGGCACAGATGTTCACTTACTTCCAGCAGTTTATGGACCGGCAGCAGACCCAACAGGGCAGGAGCATGGAGTTGGCCCTTACGACGGTCGCATCTCGACCAGTGATCCAGCAGCCGAGGACACCGGGGATAGAGCAGTTCCAGAAGATGAGCCCCAGAGACTTTCTGGGGACAGAGGGGATTTTATATGCTGACGAGTGGATCGAGCATATAGAGGAGATCTTTCGCCTGGCCCGGATACCGGTAGATCTCCAGATAGAGGCAGCAGCTAGCCGGATGCGAGATCTTGCTCGCACCTGGTATCAGTCAGACCCCAGGGTGGGGGTAGCTGGACAGACTTGGGAGGAGTTCAGGGGCTTCTTCAAGAAGAAGTTCTTTTCGGATTCAGCACTCAGAGCCTTGGAGTCGCAGTTCGAGAGCCTAGTACAGGGGAGCCTGTCAGTGGAGGAGTACGTTGGAGAGTTCGGCCGCCTCAGCAGATTCGTAGAGGGCTTGAGCGAGGCGGCGAAGGCCCAGAGGTTCCGAAAGGGTCTGGTCAAGGAAGTCAAGTCCTTGACCAAGGGCAACAGGGATGCCACTTTCGAGGAGATTTTGACGGGAGCTTTACTGGCTGAGGATGATCTTAAATTGAGGCTCAAGAGGGGACGGGACGCTCACGGTACCAGCAGCAGCGGAGGCTAGGCCAAGAGGCCTCATGTGCAGATTCAGCAGACGCAGGCACCAGTGGAAGTTCAGCAGGTGCAGCATCAGTATCGGGGTCAGGACTCGAAGGCGATCAGTTGTTCCTATTGCAAGAAGCCGGAACACATATGGGAGCAGTACAGGAAGAGGTTGAAGGTTTGCTATTTCTGTGGGTCAGCTGCCCACCAGAAGATATATTGTCCCATTGCACCTCCTTTTGAGGGAGCTAGGCCACCTGTAGCTCAGCACCAGAGGGGTAGAGCTTTTGCGATGGCAGCCGAGGAGACTGACATCGCAGGTGATGGATTAGCAGGTTTGACCTTCTTGTTCTTCCTCCCCACTTTCATGTGTGTTTTTCTTTAGTACCTGCCAGGATATTGCTTGCGTTTGCTAGATAGTGTAGCTACCCTGCTCGAGACTGTGGAATCACGACGAGTAGGATTGTATTGCTTCGACTTTGATTGCTTGGGGGTTTGACCTAGGAGAGGTGCGATCATCTTAATTTCGAGGACGAAATTTTTATAAGGTGGGTAGGATTGTAACACCCAATTTTCCAGATGAGGGTATTTTTGAAATTTTGTAATTATAATTATTATTTATTGATATTTATTTCATATTATGATTTTTGGTAATTTTTAATAATTTTTAAACTATTTAAAACTGTTTTAAGTCATGACTTATGATTTTGATGTGCTGCTAGTGAAACCTGAGAGACTGCATGACCTAGAGCCTAACCACGTCATTGTGATGATTTAATTGTTATTTTTAGCCTAGGGGTATTTTGATCATTTTGACTTATTTGATTTATTTTGGTCATTTGTTGAATTGGTGAATTTCTGGTTGACTTGACTTGTTGAGACCTAGTAAGCTAGCCTAGAAGCTAACCTTAGCCATGGTGACCCTAGTCTAGCTTAGGTTAACCTACATTTAGTCATTAGAACTAATTTTAGAATGAGAGGATTTGGTTTAGTGCATTTAAGTCATGGTTCATGGTTTCATGAAATGACTTATGGCTAAATGATTTATTTTGATCATGACTTGGCCCATGGCCCATAACTAGAAGCCCTAACCCTAACCAAATCCTAAATGACCAGCCATAGGGATCTCCACCCTATATAAACACTTTTTCTCTAGGGCTTGCCTCCTTCTTTCATTCATTTCAACATTGGAGAAAGAAAGGTATTGTCCCTCTTCCAAAAATCCCCATAAATCCATTTTAATTCCTTTTTTATTCTAGTTTCTTGCATTAGAACCTAATTTTCTCCTATTTTCTGAATGTGGAATTTAATCCCAGCTTTGGGATAATTTGGAGCATTTGACATCAAGAGGAAGAATCCCCCATTTGGAGCTTTTCCAAGCTTTTTGTACATATAGGTAAAACCTTCTAAATTGATTTAAACTTCAGTTTTCTTTGCATGTAGGGCTAGATCTAGGAGTCCCCTAGGTGTCCCCGAAATTTGGGTGAAGTTCGTATCCGTTTGGTGTCCGTATCGGACACGTGTCATGGTATGCATATAGGTGTTCGATAAAATGTCACAAAGGGAATTTAGTTGCTATTTTTGAAAAGTATTTGAATGAAAATCTTGTTTTATATGTGTCTATTGATTTTGTGTCCTTCTGAGCACGAGACTGTGTCGTGTCCGTGTCCAAATTGGATACGAATACGCTGTGTATACCCCCACACACTGTCCTGCTACCTCGTGTCCAGTTCTCACTGGACACGACACGAGACACCACCATATTTTGTCAAGACCTAGGGGCTATGACTGACATACCACCCACAAAGTTTTACGAGATATGATCGAGTATCGAGGGAGTTCTCGATCTCGCACGGATCACACACACACTGTGCACGCACGAAAATGTTCACTGATACGCGTTCCAAACGCGGACACGAGGACACTTAGACTCGATTCAGGCACCCTTAGACCTAGCCCTAGACCTACCCTAGCCACGTACATGAGCACGAGACTCCTCGTGCCACGCGTCGAGCTCTATCCTCCTCGACATGGCCGCACGAGGTCACTGCTTCACTGTTTTGCTGACACTTAGAAATTCACACATTTTGACACTTCATGTCCTGTTTATTGGACACGTCTGGCTTCTTAGGACACATGGAGTATGCCTACACCTCTGACACATGTTGTATGGTTTGGAATGATTTGGTTTGCATGAACAATGTGTATGAACTGTCCTATTTTCTGATACACAATGCATTGTTCAGTTTTCAGAAATTAGGTTGTATATTTCAATTGATTGTAATGTTAATTGCCAAATAGATTCCAACATATATATTAGTTACTAAATTATTGGATTATAGTTGTGTTAGAGCATTAGGTTTTGTTTTGTTTTGGGCTGAAAATTCTGAGTTTGACATATGTATTAGATTTATACACACACACACATGGTTGATTTTCTGAGAACTTGAAATCTGGAATATAGACATGTTAGGAATGTTGGGATGATGGGTTTTGAGATTGGTGTTTAGAACTTTTATGTGTAAATCTGTCACTGTGATATACAAGCTGTTATGCACACACATAGGTACACACCTTCACTATAATTCTGAGATTTACACTATCACAAGCTGGAAACATGAGTTGTTTTCCCATATACACACATATGTACACATTAGCTTATTTACACAAATCTGGAATTGGTTTGATAACTTTCATGTACATTAGTTATAACTTTTGGACTGAAATGTCAGGTATTGGTGTTTATTGTTAGACTGAAATGTAGGTTTCAGAAATGGAATGTCAGGTTGGAATGTTGTGAGGTTTTGCCATGGATGGCTTGGCCTGCATACCTGAGATGAGATTGGGTTGTGGGAGTCTGATACTTGTATGTATCAGAGATTTTGAGAGGGATTAGCCTCTAGAGAATGAGTGTTTTGGAATATCAGTTGATTGGGGGCTAGTCAAGTAATAGATATAGTAGTGGGTAGAGAGAGAGGTTATGAAATATTGGAGGTTAGGCTTGGCTTTGCAACAGCAGGCTGATTTGGCTTGCACTGCAGGATAGAGCAGTGGCAGCTGCCCTTGGGCAGGCAAGAGCCTTGCTTGGCCTTGCCATGCCCTGGCAGTATGCAGCAGAGGCAGTAGCAGGGCATTTCAGTGTGGCACTTGGCTATTTGGCCATTTGCCTTACAGTTAGATATAGGACTTCCTAGTATCCTAATGTGGAGGTTGGTGTATAACATTTGTGTTAGCATGTAAGTTATGTGTAGGAATAAATGTATGCAACATCTGATTTTTAGTTATATATGTAACCTGAGAATCACATGACACTTTCCTCAAATTCACACACACACAGTGAACTGAATTGGGGTTTTGGACTGATTTTGAACTGTTAGATTTCCTGAGAATGATTTCCTCAACTGAATTTTGAATATCCAATTGATTTCAATGATTAGTTTACTGGCATTTGTTCACTGTATTTGAGTTCTTTTAAAAAAAACCTGAGAATGCAGGGACCTACCTGTTCCTAGATTCTTCACACACAATGTTATGGATTTGAAATTATTTGAATCATGAACTGTAATGCATTCTCACACACCCACAGTTTTATCCTCACCACATCACACTAGTTTTTCCCTGTCTTTCACTGATTACCTGAGAATGTGTATTCAAAACTGAATTTTGATTCTCCTAAAAACTGAGATTTGCAGTGTTGGACTGTGTATTGATTTGGGGAAACTTGTTATATGGTATTCAATGTATATAGGTATGGGACTGTACCTGTTAACTAAAATCTGAGAAGTGAAGTTACGGAACCTTGTTTACTGTTATGGAATGTATTAATCTGAGATTGAAATGGAGTAGGGGTTGTTTTTAAAACTGAGAAGTCAATTTCAGAACTGTTAAAGGGGTAATGTGTTTCATGAGTTTGTTAATCTGAGTTTTGGGATGTTCACTGAAATCTGAAATGTTATAGGAGGGTTAATCTGATATGCTATTTCCTACACATTGTTTTTCTTTTCAGTTTACACATGGGCTAATTTGTTCCCTGTCACACACACACTCATATCTATCACATATAGCACACCACACATTGAACCCTCTATTGTTCATGTCACACACACACATTTGTTAATCTGTCACTAGACACACACACCCCCACATGCCATATATCATCTCTATACCTATATGTAATTTATATGTATGCAGGTTGACTTCATAATGATAGGCAAACATGCTAGTTAGTTAGGTTGTTGAATAAATGCATGAGGGTATATATGTATGGATGCATGATGACATGAATAAGCATGAATAAGGTAATGTATGAATAAATGTATATGCATGAATAAATGATGATGTATAAATGCATGTATAAATACCTTAGCCTATGTGTATATATATGGTATATGCATATATATGATATGTGTTGCTTTGAAACCTTGTGATGGTGCTTGGATGCTAGTCTAGGCTTGGTTAGGCCTAGTGAGACTTGACTAGACTAAGTTTGACCTAGTTGACTTAGTTTGACTAGTCTAGTTTGACTAGAGTTGACCAAAAGTCAACATTAGTCTAGATGGGACCAATTGACCTAGTTTGACTAGAGTATTGACTTGGGTTGACCCAGAGTTGACCTAGTTTGACTTGGACCTAGTTTGACCTAGACAGTTAACTTAGAGTTGACTTTGACCTAGATTGGCTTAGAAATCATGTAGTTTGCATTGTAGCTTTCAAATCTCTTGTGTTTTACATATCATGACCCATATTACTCTGTTTAGGACATTGTGACTCCGGTGCAGACATCTGATATTTTACTACTCTTTTCAGAGTATCAGGCGAGTACATTCTCTGATAGTTCTCTCATTTATTTGTCAATTACTGTATTTCAGTTCTAGTTAGCTGTATGTGATTCTCTGTTACAAACACGTACTGTTATTCTGGATTTATGTATACGACACACATTTATTTTCTGGCCTCTATTACTGGTATCATCATTTCCGGCTTCTATTACTGGAATCATTTACTGGAATCACCCCGAAATCATTTACTGGTATCATTGTACTTGGCTGGACTCATCTTGAATCATTGTATCAGAATTCTGGATTCACTTGCTGGAAGGAGAAATACTAGAGTAAGACATGTAGACATACCCCATTTCTGGAATCATCCTTTGCTGGAATCATACTGGAATGATAGCCATCTCACACCCGGCCAGGTGTGTGATGTGCCGGATTACCCATAGCCGTTTACATGTCGATCTCGGTATTTTAAAACACACTGCTAGAGTATAGGTTGGACTCACCCTGGAATTATTGATCACTATGACTGGAATCGTCCCTTACTGGATTCATCTTGTATAAGATTCATCCTGTACTGGACTCACATTGGAGTTACACTGGTCTACATGTTGTCTGGACTTTATATTATATTACCCTGGTTCAGCTAGTTCTATTTTTACAGTCTTCATTGCTATGATTCTTCTCTTGTTTAGTATTTACTTTTCTTGCACTTTATCTGTCGTTCTTACCATCACCTGAATATAAACTGCCATTTTTCATCAATACAACTGCCTATAACTGCTTTATAGTTCTCTGTCATTTACTTGGGTTTTCTAGATGAGATGTGCTCGTTCCTGTCCTGACTGGACCTGTTGAAAATTTTACAGATGATTGCCCTAAGGACACATGCCCTACATTTTACTGAGGAGATGGCTTAGCTACCTATGGCCCCGACACTCAGGAGTGATCGGGAGTTTAGTTAGTCTTTCTTGTTTTAGTTTTCCTGTTTAGATCTGGAGTTGTATATAGAGATTTGAGACTTGAGATATATTTGAGATTATTCAGATGTTGATATTATTTCAGTAGTTTGTTGTCTTCAATTTCTTAGTTATATTCTGTGTTATCTTATCGTGCTTAGACTGTGATTGAGATACACCATATCTTATACTTGTCCTCCGTTCGGAGTTGATCATGATGAGTACATTATATACTGCATGAGTTTATGGTTAGTTAGAGACTTAGAACATCGTTCTACCGCCGACACTGCGGCGTAGGCTGGGTGCTGTTACGTACTCGTACCCTCACAGTGGGTACGGGTCGTGACAGATTAGAAAGTCAAGATTGTAAATTTAGTGTCGAGAGAAAAGTTGAGTAGTTCATGACAAAGATATGGTTATATTGGGTGATAATGGTCATGGTGATAGGACAGTTAGAGGAGTTTTACTACGACGCTTTCGTCCTTCTAAAATAGGTGAAGGCGAACGCAATATAGAGTTTGAAGGAGGCGTTATCGAATACGAATACGTGGTTCAAAGGCGACCGAATAATTCAAAAGGAGTCGTCAAGGCAGTCACGGATGGGACTCTAGAGGACAAGTTTAGCTATGTCCCCATCCACGTAGAACGATAGATAAAAGCGAACCAAAGTGCACTCGGTTGATCAGACCATTATGCACCGGTTCTGATTAGACAATATGTTAGTGGATGCACCCTATAAAATATGTCATGATCAAGCTTGATAACGAAATAAGCTTGCAAAACTGAAGCTACGTTAGCAGCGCGAGATAGTCAAAATATGCGCAAGGGAGGTACTGATAAAGGAAATTTTAAATAGTCCCAGATCTTTTAAGATCAAGGCTCGCCCGAAGTTCGGTCCTATACAGTTGTCTTGGTTGACTAGCTAAGTTAGGGTCCTCTGAACTTATAGGCTAAGCAAACTTATCCACATGGGTCACAAGGACAAAGGCTTTGTTGGGTGTGAGGTATTCTACCCAACTTACAAGAGTTAAAGTAGTAATGGAATGAGACAATGGGTTAAGCAATCAAGATAAAGCACAAATTTAAGCATTTAAGGAACTAAGTAGAACAAAATTCACCTATCGGGTTAAGGGATTGAGTCAAGGTTGGATCTCTTAATTGAAGTCGGAAAGTATTTTGGTGTCATGGTAGAGGTTATAGTTTGGCCATTTTGACCAGAAGGTCCTATCATGAAAATAGTGTACAAGGAGACGTGTTTTAGTGGGACATGATACATCTGCATGAAGGTGGACTTGTCTAGGTCTTACATATGAAATTTGTTGGAAGAAAAAGTGTAGTGTTGTACTCCAAATATACAAGTCACGGTAGGGGACGCCAGAAGATCAAAAATAGAAAGTGGGAGTTCACGAGGTGATAATTAATGCACAAAATAAAGAAGATCAAGTTAAAGCGTAAAATAAAATTAATTAAAGAATCCATTAAAATAATTTAGAAACACAATTCCGGAGAGAATATAGTCTCCTAGATGAATACAATTAAGGAACCATTAACTCATTATTCAAATTGTAAATGGGTTAGAAGGTCGCAATTAAAAGATCTAGAATTGAAGGAAGGTCGAGTAAGTCGAGGTAAAAATACAGTCACATAGCTGGGTAGATGACTAACAATACTTGTGTATATACTACTATCATGGTCATGAGTGACATGACAATTAGTGTGGAATACTTCTAACTTATTAGGGCTACCTTAGTGGCCTATCATTAATATTTAACTCAACTTTCCTCCAAAAGTTTTAAAAAATAAACTTTCAAAAATATACCACCAAAATTTGTATTTACTCCAAGCCGTTCAAATTCATCAAAAAAAAAAATTTAAATCACTCTCATAAATCTCAAAGCAAAATTTTATCACGTTACTACTAACCTTTTCCAAAATTAACGTTTAAATTCAACTATTTTACTCAAGAGTTCATAATTTACGAATCTATAAAAATTTCACAATCAATCAAAAATTTAACATTCTAAAATTTTTAATTAATTTATAATAAAACTCTTAGCATATTAAAAGAATCTCAAAAAATTAAGCTCAATGCTCTCATCAATTTTAACTTCTATTTATGCTATGTTATTCCAACAAACTCACAACTTTTAAATGGTAACTTTCTTTAATCAATCAAAATAACTTTCCATCACATCCTTCGAAATTCTTCAAAAAAAATTAATATTAGCAATCCTACATTAAACTAAATTTTCAAATAATCTTATCAGTCTATTTTTTTTTACCAAAAATCTAAATAGATTTGTAAATCCTCAATCATAGGACACAATTTAAAATAAAGAAAAATTCTCAAAAATCATTTTCATAACTTTCAAATATTTTAAACCAAAATTCACCGTCATTACTTCCCCTTTAAAATTTTAAACTTTTATAAACACGAAAACCGCAAGTTGTACAACTCCGTTTAAATAATTCCTACGACCATTTTTAAAAGCTAAGATCATTTTCAAACCAAATCTATAACTGTTCAAGGTGCATAACTATAATACAATAAATCATGAACATTAAAACTCAAAAATCAAATAAATTTTATATTTGTTCAAAGATGTATATCTATCACCCAAACTCATAAATATCACAACTCGAAAAGCAAATCAATTTTATACTTGTGCAAGGATGTATAACTATAATCCAATAAATCATAAATATCAAATCTTTGAAAATTAATCAATTTCTTAAACCAAGTATGAAATTTTATAAATCCTCTGGTGTTTACTATTTAGAAATCTCAAGGTTAAAACTTTCCGTGGTAATATCCTACTTTACAAATTACTAATCATTAAATCACACTAAAAAAAAACTATTAACTCAATTAGAGTCTTAAATGTATTCCAATTGCCAATATAACCATTCTAGCCATGTGTTTGACCTATGAGCATATACTAGTGTAGTCATCTTTCTAGTTGACACTAAGCACGAAAATAAGAATCAACGATAGAAAGGAATCAAGCAAGATGCAATTCAAGGAAGTCGAACGAGAGTTCGGAATTTGAAGCCAAGGAAAGAGGTCAAGCTGTATGGATGAGATTCCTATAATTCTAGTCCTATGTTGCAGGTTCACATCGGTACAGTAACGTAACCGAAGTGACAAACTCGACCTGCATAAGCCACCACAAAAATATGTTACGCCTCAGTCCCAAAATACTTAGGACTAGGTACGTATCCATGCCAGCTGTATACATACGAAGTATACTCCAATATATAGAAACCTCGTATAAATACATAAGCTGTAAAATACAGTAAATCCAGAATAACTAAATCTCATCCACTAGATAAATAAATGATATAAGAGCAACTTTGAATTTGTCATGTATACAATCGTTGGGCGGAGACAAAGTCCACTACCAACTATCTCAAATAAAATGTACAAGAAGTGATCGATAAAATAACGAGACGAACCATGCGCAATCGTCTTCGAAAGAATGGAGAAGATCATGGCCTTGGCTAGAACACCTGCAAATTCACAGAAGTACACACCTGGAGAGATAACCAGGTCCTCAGAGGGACGTAACAAGACACATAATATCATGCTATATAAACTGAATAAATATTACTCAAATAAATAAGGGATGCCTGCAATAGGGTACCTAACCGTACTATAGTGAATGTAATAAGAACAAACCTTTGACGCATGGATCGGATCAGGAATATCAGAAATCAGGACCGTATCTCCCACTGGAGATAACCGGCAATCAGGACCGTACCTCTCACTGGAGATAACCGGCTATCAGGACCGTACCTCCCATTGGAGATAACCGGCAATCAGGGCAGTGCATATATGACCCATACATTAAGAAACTGTTCTTCCCACCCAATATCTATTATGTTGTATCCACAACATAGATCCTCTATTAACCGTTAAGTCAAACTAAGCATGCAACCTCTATTAGCGGTTATTCCTATCATACGACTTGTACGTACTGGTGGCCAGCCAATCACGAACGTCCGTATTCTACATACGACACACAACTTTGTGGTACAACGTGTCAAGACCATGAATGCAACACACAAGGTGGTTCCTTAAATCTAGGTTTAATGTGTAAGAAAAATAATACATAGCAGGAAATATAAATGAACAATAAGTTCTAACAGGTTATGCCATGTATCACAGTTTATTTTGCATAAAAAAAATAAATAATGCATGAAATATGAGCTAAAATAAATAAACAGTAAATGACAAGGTGTCTTGCCTGAGGTCCTTGCTGGTAAAACCGACAATCCTGTTGGGTACAGAATAGTCACAGGGCTACACAAGATGAACTCAGACGATGTGACAAACTTCTAAAATAAAAACCAAAAATAAAATATTCTGAAATTTTTTTAGGAAAAATATATGATGTGTATTTTTCTGTCAGTATTCTGAAACTTCAAACGGATCGTGATTCTGATTCCTGGTTCTCCCAGAATCTCAAAAACACTAAAACGTGTCAGATTTCGGACCACTGACACTCCACAAATTTTCTAAAAAATTAAGTTCCGAATTTATGAAAATAAAATTTACATTCAGAAAATATACCTCAATACGATTCCAACAAAAAAAACTGGAGGTCAAAAGGAGTCCGGAGTTGAGAGTTATGGTCATTCGAAGTTGCTACAACCTTTGAAAATTGAGGCTGAATTTATGACGAAAAAAAGAGAGAAATTTTGACAAGGATGGTTTGAAAGATGATTTGTGGTGAAAATAATATGGAGGAGTACCTGCCTATTTATAGGATGTGGGAATTCCCAATTAGATAAGAATTAGGATTCCTTTAAACCCAATTTAGATATTTCCTAATTTAATTTAAAAGCAATCAAATCCAAATCCAAATCTAATTTAAATCAAATCAAATTCTCTTAGTTTAAAATCAAATCAATTAAATCCAATTTAAATCTATTTAAATTTTTAGCTCAAAATCAAATGGGATAAATAAATTTTGAATATTTAACTTTTTAAATAAATCCAAAAATCAAATCAAGATTTAAATGGCCACCATAACTTCCAAATATATTTTTCAAAATACCAATAATAATAATTTCGAAAATAATAAATATTTTTAAATATTTTTTTAAATAATAAAATATTTATTAATAAATCTCGAACATTACATTTTTATTTAAAATAGACTAATAAATAATTACGAAATATATGTATGCACGAATAATGCATACATGATTATGCTTTTCCTAGTATACAATGAAATATTATTTATGATTAATAACTGCTAAAAATAAAAAGGCTTTTTATAGTAAGAATAATAATTATATAATATTTTGAAAGTGTATAATAAAATAGAAAAAATGTTTTTCTAAATATGTACGCTCGCACATATTCGCACTTGACGAGCAACTACGAAAATAAAATTTCGTGCGTGACGTACAATACGACTATGCGACGTACAATACAAAATTTTTAAATCAGTACCAAATTTAATATATATAAAAAATAGTAGAAATTTAGGTGTTTTACAAAATATAATTAAATATTTGATTTGATTTGATTAGTTTTGGATGTCCATAATTGGTGTTGTGCTATTTTATATATAATCTGATTCTTATTTTAGGAAATCCTATTATGATCTAAAATATGATAATTGATGGGCTATTTTAGGTGTAATAGGATTCTTATTTGAGGGTTTCTTATTTAATAAATCATTATATGACCTAAAATATGATTTTCTCATCATATATATATATATATATATATATATATATATATATATATATATATATATATATATATATATAGTGTGTGTGTGTGTGTGTGTGTGTGTGTGGGGGTGGAGGCACAAAGAATAAGCACAAAGTGGAGATTCGAGTGCTCGTCCATAAGAAAATCTAAGAGAAAGTCCGCATTTTGCTCCTAGGACTTCGCCTTCCAAGACAGAAGAAAGAAGAAGATCTAATGTAGGGGTCATCAACTTTGGTTAGGAAGATTGCTACGAGTTGGTAAGTGATATCAATTGTAATCTTATGTTTTTCTTCTTGAGAGTGGTGAGGGGGTTGAACTTATTAGGACAAAAAGTTCAACGTGAGTTCTGTCAATCTTATAATTTCATCTGAGTTATTAAAGTTTGGGATTTGTTCAGGTGACGTACGTCACCGCCATATACTTATCTTCATCTTGTGCTTAGTGTCCGTTAGACGGATGTTGGTTTTGATCAGGTAGGTTGAAAAATGCTTCCGCATGCGCCCAACAACCACCACACACACACACACACACACATACACACACATACAAAACACACACCACACACGATAATTTCCACTTATTTTATCATAATCCAATCAAAAAAAATTTCTGTACCGATAAAATTTTATAAAAAATTCGCCAGAGGAATATAAGTTTCATAAATTATGTAGGCCGATAAAGGTCGACAGACGGTATGGCGGAAATCGAGCATGGTCGGTTTGCTACCGGTTCACGGGGGGGTTCGGTTAGTGTGGGGGCTCGGTTGTGGGTGGTTGGGGTTAATAGTTGTGGATGGTTGGGGTTAGTGGAAGAGTTGGGTGGGTGGGGATTTATAGGGTGGTTGGGGGTTAGACTTTTCTCCTATATATGAAGATGAGTGTTGAGATGAGGGGACCATCTTCACAGAAGAGTGAAGAGTAGAAACAGAAGGAGTAGAGTGGACCCGAGAAGAAGAAGAAGTAGAAGTCAAATAGGTTCGTTTAATTTTTAAATTAGTTTCGAATTATATTTATTACTATTAGTATTATTTATATCTTAAACTCGAATCCCCTAACCGTGCAAACACTAATCCTTACCCCTAATCCAAGCCTCTACTCTAATCCTAATCCTAATCCTACTCATAATCCTAATCCTAAACCTAACCCTAATCTAGACCCCAACCCTAGTCCAAATACTAACCTAAACTAAATCCTAAGCCTAACCCAAACCCTAATACAGACTCCAATCCTAATGCAAATCCTAAACATAAACTAAACCCTAGGACTAATTGTGAGACTCGTCTCACAGTATCGGTATTTATATACGAATACGTATTTTGTATTGTATTTCGTATTTTTTTGGTTTTCAGAATACTTTAATTTTTTTTAAATTATAGATTTTTTTCCTTGACCAGCATACCGACGGTGTACCGGTATATACTGATGGCATACCGTCCGAACAGATTTTTTATATTTTAGATATTTTCGATTTATAATATTTTCATGAATAGTGTTTCTGATATTTTCATCAATAGTATTTCTGATATTTTCGTGAATAGTATTTAGATATTTTGATGAATAGTATTTAGATATTTTGATTAATAGTATTTAGATATTTTTGTGAATAGTCGATGCATCCTATTATCCATTGGATAATTTGTTTTCTTTCAATGGCTAGGATTGATCTAGATTTTGACATGGATCACGATCCAACGGTCACGATTAATTCACCCCTTATATATATATATCCATTGAGTTTCTCTCTCCTCTCTTTTCTTTTCTTCTCTATTTCTTCTTCAATCTCTTCCCTCTTTCTCAAGCTTAGAAAGGCTTGGCCTTGAGGCCTAGAGTGTGGTTTCGGAACCCCTCTTGGTGGTGGAGTAGAAGATTAGGCTTGAAACTTAACCCTAGAAAAGTACATCTTGCTCAAAAGTGGCATGACCATGCTATAATTTTGTTTTCCATAGAAATTAAAGTTTTATTATTCTATAATATGCTCCTCTAAATTGTTAATATCTTTAGTATATAGCACTTTCGGTTTTGATCGATAGAATTACGTAGATCTGAGTTTCTAGAGATAATTTTTGAGTATTTTGAGGTATTGATCTATCAAATGCTTTAATTTATGAAAAATAATACTTCCATGTTGTAGGAAATTAAATTCTATACGATTTTGGCTTTTAAAAATCTGAATTTTGATTTAAAATGAAGTTTTTATGGCCGAAACAAGTTTTGGCAAAAATCTGGATTTTGTTGTTGTTTGGAAGATCGAAATTCCGACGGTATACTTTAGTATACCGAAGGTATGCCAATTTTTGTACCAGAAACTTTCTATCTTTAGGCCGGAATACCGCCGGTATACCGCCGTATACCGTCGGTATGCCGTTTTAGGCTGATTTGAGCTGTTTTTACCTGTTTTTGCCTGTTTTCGTCCAATTTTGCTATTTTCTTCGATTGAAATGGTGTTTTATCATGCTTTAGTGTTTTAGTATAGTTAGAACATGATTGTACAATATATACATGACATGTGTTCATGTTCACGTATTGTTTTATGTCCAAATTCTTGATAGTGGCTCATAGTAGCGCACTCATGACTTGATTTTCTTATTGAGTTCTAGACCCGAGATATGAGTGCATGTTCTTTCTTGACACCGTGAATATAGCTTGTTAAATGTTAATCTATTGCATCTTGGCACTGGACAATCGAGTGTGAGTATTGTTCCGTGTATCACGTGATGTTAGTACGGGGATGTTCGTATGTAATAACTTACGAATTACTCGTACATAACACACGTCATCTTAGGAATTCTTGAGTATCCATGACTTGAGAACTTGACATAAATATGATAAGATAAATGACTAGTAGATTCAAGCAGATCATTGTAGGATAAAATTCGCACTACCAACCCCGAGCTCCAAGGGCCCCATGAGGCGTGGCTCAACCCAGCTACAAGGGCTCCATCACCTACCAAGTTTGCGCGTATTGATACACGATCGAGTCACATGTCGTGCCGGGTTATGGCACAGTCAGTTATATATTTTCTATTACAAGTATATGATATGGTTGTTCATGTTATAAGTCAAGACACGTTTCATCTACCAGCAGTCTTGTTGGACAATAGATGTACTACTCGTACCCCTGGACATCCGGGTATCTGCAGTCAGGTAGTTGCGAAGATTCTCAACTTGCATACTAGTAATTAGGATTGTGTTAACCCTAGCTAGTTAATGATAGAAAGCCGTAGGCAATGATTGGCCGTGCATTTTTGATTGTCTGTTGCTTTATATGCTCTTTATGTCGTTGAGTGGCCAGAGACTAAGTTCTGCTCGAAAAAATATCTGCAACCCCGGTCCTTGTTTGGTTCAAGGGTTGTGGCTCCGACTTCGAGTAGTTCCTAAGTCCCTTGTTGCTTATCGACTTATTATTTTGTTTTGCTATATTGTTAAGTATTTACATTCAGTCAGTTATATTCTTGAGATACGTACATTGGTACCACACTAGTCTTGACCCGTATTTATTTACATTTGCTATATGTTGTTTTTTGTTTATGGGTTTATGTCGTTCACCTCGAGCTTTCCTTGTGGTACTTACTATTTGGGGCCTGACCCCACTGATTTTGTTTGGCCAGATTTACCGCTGGAGCCCGAAGATTCTTCCTAACTTTCTCTGGATGACCCATCGCCTGCTTAGATCTGCGGTTGTTCCTTCTCGCGAGTGGGTTCCTTTTTTTTACCACTTGTGGTTCATTTCATTTTGGTGGTGTTAGCTAGGGCATGTGTTAGCCCTATTATTTTGAGACTTTCTCAGACTTCGGTCAACATGATGTATTATATTAGATTTAGACTAATATAGTGATCATGTATATTGGTACTTTGCTAGTGTAGCATTTTGTATTCACTAGCTTCATGATCATGTATGATATAGTATTTTGGGATGCCTTTTTACTTTCATATTTGATATACTCTTGATACTTGTTGTTGTTGGATTGAGATAGAATTTGTTCGACCATAGGAGTCGTCAGTGGCATGCTAGAGTCTTTCCACTTGTCTTCTAAACAGCTTTGATCGTACATTAGGGTACTATCGTACCTTGATATACGTAGCTGGCTTTGTTTTGCTCCTGTCATCCAGTATTCTGGTTCTGGGACGTGACATAGTTTTTTGGTAGCCCATGCAGGTCTGTCTTCAAACTTGTGGGGGATTCATCTTGTTAGAATCTCAATCCTATATTTGTCTTCATTTGATCTCCCTTTTCTTATCGCATTCTCGTTTTCCTTGAACTGTAAACATGATTGACATATCCTTGTTCTATTCCTGTCCATTATTGATATCTCGTGTCCTTATCTTTCAGGGACACACCGCCTGCTTCTTCTTTCGAAGGTTCAGTTACTCCGCCGTCTCAGGTAGCTCAGATGGAAGGTCATGATCAGACCCCGTCTCCGCATAGTCAGAATCCAGCACCATCTCAGCATCCGTCGGCAGCTCAGTCTGTTCCTGTTCATTCAGCTCAGCCAGCTTCGTTAGTCCCTTCAGTACAGCCAGCCCAGGTATACCAGCGTGCCCTAATCGAGATGATGCGGGGCATGATAGAGGCACAACAGCAGCAACATCAGAATCAGCTTCAGATCCAGCAGCAGGTGGTTCAATTGTACCAACAATTGCAGCAGGGCCAGGACCATACCAACAACACCCTCTACCAGGGCGTTACAGTAGCTTTGGAGGTGAGTGGACGTTGTGGTCACAACTCAGCATCCGACTTTAGTCGCCTGTGTCCAGCTCAGTTCTTCGGCACTGAAGATGCAGTATCAGCCGATTCTTGGCTTCAGGACACCGAGGCCATTTTGGAGGCAGTTATGACTCCAGTAGAGGATAGGGTAGCAGTGGTGAAGCTACAGTTATCAGACATTGCCCGTAACTGGTGGGTAACACAGGAGATGGATCTTCCTAGGCCTGTTAGTTGGGAGACATTTTGGGAGCGCTTCCAGGAGAAGTTCTTCCACACCTCAGCCCAGTTCTAGCTCCAGCAACAATTCATCATCCTTCGCCAGAAGACGAGGACTGTGGATCAGTATGCGACAGAGTTCTGTAGGCTTAGTCGATTTTTATCGCATATGGCAGCTTCTGATGGTGATAGAGCTCGGAGGTTTGAGCAGGGCTTGCACTTGGAGCTTCAGCAGCTCATGGTAGACCATTTTTATGACACCTTCGATACAGTACTGAGCGGCTAGATCCTTGGAGATGACCATTCAGAGGATAACAGATAGGACCGGAGGTCAGAAGAGGTCACACTCGACTATGAGGGGCATTACCATTCAGTCCTCAGCCCCAGCTCCAGCAGTCAGAGCTCCAGATCATCGACCTCCTCATCAGACAGTATCATCAGCCCCGACAATGGCATCAGTACACCAGTCCAGGCAGTCAGGTCAGCCAGGATGTGATTATTGTTGAAAGCCAGGGCACACCAGAGCCCAGTGCAGGAGGGCCAATCATCAATGTCTCAGGTGTGGTGCGTCTGACTATATGATTGGATCTTGTCCACTATTACGTCCAGAGGGTTCATCAGTTGCCCCAGTGACGTTGGCGATCGAGAGGGCACCAGTAGAGTCAGCTCTATCCTATGTTCAACGCCCGCTTCCGATGCAGTCCCAGCAGTTTCAGCACCAGCGTCCAACACAGTATGCCCAAGCCCTGCAGGCAGGACCGAGCCCGCAACAGACTACACGAGTACCCCTGAAGCATGGGCAGGCTTTCAATATGAGCTTGTAGGAGCTGTTGGTCGAGGGCGGTCAAATTATAGGTGAGATTTTGAGCATTCCTTCAGTTTATCTTACTCTTAGGTTTTGTTGACGGTCTTGTATTCCACCTACATTCAGAGTACAATGGTCGCCTCGACATATTCGGCGAGTGAATGCGAGTTTCTCGTACCACTCATCTGCCTCCGTATCTCGTGATACACGATATCTATCATGTATCCCGACTACGCAGGTATGTCCTGGATTAGAGTCATGTCTTCGACTGAGTCGTTGGTACCGACTTACTTCGAAACTTGACCCTTGTCCACTTTGTGAGTCAGCGTAGGCAAGCGAGGACGAATCCCTACTCAACTGACTCAGGGGTATATTATTTCGTATGCCTCCTTTTCTTGTATTATATATGTATGTATTATTTTCTGCATTTATTTAAATTCTGTATCTCAAATATCACTTGTACACGGGATGTTTTCTTTCAATGTGTTACGATTTTACATTGTTTTAGCATGTGTATTTTTGCTCGACTGGCTTTAGAAAATTCCGAGGACGGAATTTTTATAAGTTGTAGAGAGTTGTGAGACTCGTCTCACAGTATCGGTATTTATATACGGATACGTATTTTGTATTGTATTTCGTATTTTCTTGGTTTTCGAAATACTTTAAAAAAATTCCAAAACTATAGATTTTCTCCTTGACCGGCATACCGATGGTGTACCGGTGTATACCGACGGCATACCGTCCGGACAGATTTTCTATATTTTAGATATTTTTGATTTATGATATTTTTATGAATAGTGTTTTTAATATTTTCATGAATAGTATTTCTGATATTTTCGTGAATAGTATTTAGATATTTTGATGAATAGTATTTAGATATTTTTGTGAATAGTGTCTATGCATCCTATTATCCATTGGATAATTGGTTTTCTTTAAATGGCTAGGATTGATCTAGATTTTGACATGGATCATGATCCAACGGTCACGATTAATTCGCCCCTTCTATATATATCCATTGAGTTTCTCTCTCCTCTCTTTTCTTTTCTTCTCCATTTTCTCTTCACTCTCTTCCCTCTTCCTCAAGCATAGGAAGGCTTGGCCTTGAGGCCTAGAGTGTAGTTTCGGAACCCCTCTTGGTGGTGGAGTAGAAGATTAGGCTTGGAACTTAACCCTATGCAAGTACATCTTGCTCAAAAGTGACATGACCATGCTATAATTTTGTTTTTCATAGAAATTAAAGTTTTATTGTTCTATAATATGCTCCTCTAAATTGTTAACATTTTTAGTATATAGCACTTTTGGTTTTGATCGGTAGAATTACGTAGATCTGATTTTCTAGAGGTAATTTTTGAGTATTTTGAGGTATTGATCTATCAAATGCTTTAATTTGTGAAAAATAATACTTCCATGTTGTAGGAAATTAAATTCTATGCGATTTTGAATTTTGAAAATCCGAATTTTGATTTAAAATGAAGTTTTTATGGCCGAAACAAGTTTTGGCAAAAATATGGATTTTGTTGCTGTTTGGACAATCGGAATTCCGACGGTATACCGTAGTATACCGAAGGTATGCCGATTTTTGTAGCAGAAACTTTCTTTCTTTAGGCCGGAATACCGCCGTATACCGCCGGTATGCCGTTTTAGGCTGATTTGAGCTGTTTTTGCCCGTTTTTACCTGTTTTCGTCCGCTTTTGCTATTTTCTTCGATTGAAATGATGTTTTATTATGCTTTCGTGTTTTAGTATAGTTAGAACATGATTTTACAATATATATATACATGATATGTGTTCATGTTCACGTATTATTTTATGTCCAGATTCTTGATAGTAGCTCGTAGTAGCGCACTCATGACTTGATTTTCTTATTGATTTCTAGACCCGAGATATGAGTACATGTTCTTTCTTGACACCATGGATATAACTTGTTAAATGTTAATCTATTGCATCTTGGCACTGGACAATCGAGTGTGAGTATTGTTCCGTGTATCACGTGATGTTAGTACGGGGATGTTCGTAAGTGATAACTTACGAGTTACTCGTACATAACACACGTCATCTTAGGAATTCTTGAGTATCCACGACTTGAGAACTTGACATGAATATGATTAGGTAAATGACTAGTAAATTTAAGTAGATCATTGTAGGAGGAAATTTGCACTACCAACCCCGAGCTCCAAGGGCCCCATGAGGCGTGGCTCAACCCTGCTAGGCAAGGGCTCTATGACCTACCAAGTTTGCGCGTATTGATACATGATCGAGTCATATGTTGTGCCGGGTTGCGGCACAGTCAGTTATATATTTTCTTTTACAAGTATATGATATGGTTGTTCATGTTATAAGTCAAGACACGTTTCATCTGCCAGCAATCTTGTTGGGCAATAGATGTACTACTCGTACCCCTGGAAATCCGGGTATCTACAGTCAGGTAGTTGCGAAGATTCTCAACTTGCATACTAGTAATTAGGATTGTGTTAACCCTAGATAGTTAATGATAGAAAGCCGTAGGCAATGATTAGCCGTGCACTTTTGATTGTCTGTTGCTTTATATGCTCTTTGTGTCGTTGAGTGGCCAGAGACTAAGTTCTGCTCGAAAAAATATCTGCAACCTCGGTCCTTGTTTGGTTTAAGGGTTGTGGCTCCGACTTCGAGTAGTTCCTAAGTCCCTTGTTGCTTATCGGCTTATTATTTTATTTTTCTATATTGTTCAATATTTACATTCAGTCAGTTATATTCTCGAGATACGTGCATTGGTACCGCACTAGTCTCGACCCGCATTTATTTACATTTGCTATATGTTGTTATTTTGTTTGTGGGTTTATGTCGTTCACCTCGAGCTTTCCTTGTGGTACTTGCTATTTGGGGCCTGACCCCACTGGTTTTGTTTGGCCAGATTTACCGCTGGAGCTCGAAGATTCTCCCTACCTTTCTCTGCATGACCCGCCGCCTGCTTAGATCTGCGGTTGTTCCTCCTCGCGAGTAGGTTCCTTTTTTTACCACTTGCGGTTCATTTCATTTTGGTGGTGTTAGCTAGGGCATGTGTTAGCCCTATTATTTTGAGACTTTCTCAGACTTCGGTCAACATGATGTATTACATTAGATCTAGACTGATATAGTGATCATGTATATTGGTACTTTGCTAGTGTAGCATTTTGTATTCACTAGCTTCATGATTATGTATGATATAGTATTTTGGGACGCCTGTTTACTTTCATATTTGATATACTCTTGATACTTGTTGTTGTTGGATTGAGATAGGATTTGTTCGACCATAGGAGTCGTTAGTGGCATGCTAGATGCAGTAGATCCCGCACACTGTGTCCACTCGGTTGTCCCGATATATCGGAGCCAATTTGATTCACTACAGATTTCAGAGGTAAATTAAATCATTCTACATTTATTTATTAAGTTTATTATGTTTTATTATCTTATAATTATTTGCCATAAAATAGGTTCAAATGGTGCCTTATTGTATGAATCCTTATCCTCCTAAGATAGAACAAACAACATATGATTTAAGTCTCCATAGATTTTACATAATATACCATGGAGACATAATGTATCATCCGGCTGATCGTGTTATGTGGCAATTCGGTATGAAACGACATATACCCGAAGACCCGCCATGCTACAATCGTGGTAGAGGAAGTGCAACCGCAAGAGCTCGCAAGTTAATTCCTGCATGGAATTCCAGATTGGAGACACGTAACATCTCACATTTATCTCAGAATATAGCAACTATGGAGGATTGTAAGTTATTTTAAATTTAACCAATACTTTTTTTCCATATGGTATCCTATGCTCATATTTTTTAAACGGTACAGTATACGGGGATATTGTATATAGAACTTGGTGGGGATCTCCAATTATAAGCAACATACTCTACTTATATCATGAGCCTCGATTCCAGCATAGAGCTATAGATGATTACAGCTTGCGTGAATTTCGTGAACATATAATAAGAAATGATGCAAGTAATTTATTATTCTAAACCAATATTTCAGCTTACATAAGAACTAATGTAAGTAATGTGTTATTATTTTAGGTTCCAGCTTTGGAGCAAGCATATGATAACCCAAATCTAGAAGTATTGTAGACGGTGGTAAGAAAATTTTTGGATTGGGTGAAAGCAGATCCGGAACCTCCGAACCCTCCGCTACATATTCTGCCAGATTATCCTGCAGGCATTATTAGCCAACGACAACCACTTCCCCGTAAGGTTAGGTACCATATCACCCAACCAGATCCTGATATCCCGCCTCAGCAAGCTGACGAGATCCCCCCTCAGCAAGCTGGCAAGGGGACTTCATAGTGGGCTGACCATGGGACTTCGCAGTGGGATGGCCAGGGACTTCACAGTGGGCTAACCAGGGGACTTCGTAGTGGGCTGGCCAGGGGACTTCGCAGTGGGCTGGCAAGGGGACTTCGTAGTGGGCTGGTGAGGGGACTTCGCAGTAGGCTGGCCAGGGGACTTTGCAGTGGGCTAGCCAGGAGACTTCGCAGTGGACTGGCCAGAAGACTTCGCAGTCGACTGGCCATGGGACTTTGCAGTAGCCAGGAGCAACAGATTGGTTTGAAAGTTATGGTCTGGATGGAAATTATTATACACAGCTGCTAACGACTCCATCAGCACCGGTACCCATGCAACATGGGGATACCCAAGACGAAGGTGGTGATGCGCCCCCGAAGAATACGATGGAAAGGAGAGCTCGACTCAATCCCAGAGAAGTTGATCGTCCGGACTATTGGCAATTAGACAGACAAGGAAGATAGATGAACATTTTGTTGCATGATGTTTTTTTTTCATTTATATAAAAGTCAGCTTCCTTTCAAAAACTTACAATTACTTCGCATGATGTTTTCTTTTCATTCTCTTGGTTGATTTGTACATCTCCTTTTATTGTGCCCTAAACCATTACAATTACTGCCTCAAAGATCTCTTGAAGATTGATCATTTGTCATAATACGATTCTTCTTTGGTCTTCCGGCTTTGTGACGTACGTCTAGTACTCCAATGTCACCTCTAACCAATGCACTTTGAATGTTGTAAGGGACTGGAATTGATTCCAAGTGCGGCTCGTAGACACTTTTAATGCTTCTTTTGAAAATATAGCTGGATAATAATGCTCAATTCTAATATTGCAACAATTACTGGCATAACATCATGTACACATGAAAGAAAAGTATGATACCACTTTAAACATGAAAAATAGATTTCATTTAAATGAACAACTTATGTTCTATTTGTTTTACGATGTAATATTTCAAATAAATGACCAACTATACGTAACATTTCAAGCTGATGGTCTTCTTTTGTGATACGAGCCATCGTTTTTAACATCTTCGGACAAAAATTTATTTTAAGATTTTTAGCTTGTTGTCTGTTCTTATCCTGAAGTGTTATAATTTTGGCTCGAATACCATCAAGTAGTGTTGTTATTGGTTTATCACGAAGATTTTTAATCCAGTTATTGAAACATTTAGCAAAATTTGACGTGTTAATATCTAACCTTGGACAAGGAGAATAAGCTGTAATTCAGTGTGAGAAAATACGATTTTCATCATTTACTCCAACGAGCCAATTGTAAACATCTATCTTTTCAGCTTTAATTATTTCTAAGCAATTATTTGCATCTGTTTCATTATAACATCTTGCAAGATAATCCAAAGTACGTTGAAAATGATTTGATCTACATACCGATTTCAAATTTTGTTTAAAATGTTGAATACAAAAAAATGAGACAATTTCGAAAAAATAGCACGCATGACATTTATCAATCCTTTTTGTTTATCTGATATAAAAGAAATTGTATTCCACGCATCAAAAAATCTTTCAAAAGGTATTCTTAAACCGTTTAAAAACCAAGTCCAAGAATCAATGTTTTCACTCTCAGCAACAACATAAGCTATTGGATATAATTGATAATTAGGATCATGAGCACAAGCAATAAATAAAATATCTCTATATTTAGAGGAAAGAAAAGTAGCATCAATACTAATCACATGTAAACATTCCCTTAGAAATCCATCAATGCATGCCTTAAAACAAATAAAAATTCTTTCAAACCTATTATTTTCTGTAATCTTCATAAAACATTAGCTACCTGAATTTGTCTCAATAATTCTAAGACCATACTCTTCTAGACTATTATATGCATCAATATAACTACCATTTATTTTGGATAGAGCAAGTTCTCTAGCTTTCCAAGCCTTACAGTATTTATTATGTATTCGATGTTCCCTAAATATATCTTTTACAACATGCGATGGACTATACGACTGATTATTTCAAATTTTATCAATAATCTAGTTTTTAACCCATATAGTAGTAGGTAATGGATGACAACCTGTTGTAAGTCCTCCTAAACAAGAACGTATAATTTCTAGCGTAGCAATAGAAAATCTTTCGCCTCTACCAATGGCTTTAACATATACTCTCCAATGACAATTTGAAAGATTATATTTATATATAATCCCAGTAGCATTGTTTAAAATAGCCGAACAAGTAAAATTATGTTTAATTTCTATATTACTAATAAAAATTCTAAATTTAGAACGATTCTCAAATTATTTTTCAATAAATAATTCAGGAGTGCTAAGACTATCAACAAAATCATCAAATTCATCATCTAAATTTTCAATTAGATCATTACTATTTTCATCATCGTTATTACCGTCATCTACTATATGTTCTTCTTCAGTAAATAGAATAACTTGGTGAGAACAACTAGGACCAACATTAACATTTATGTTAGAAGCAAGTATTCTACTTACATTATTAATTCTTGATGGGAGTGGAGTGACATAGATATTAATATACGGTGATTGTGCGTTAACTTCAAGAATAAATTTTCATGCTTGTTCACTATCTACATTTGTACAATTAGATACGAAAATATGTACTAATATAAATTCATAATTGATAGAATATTGATCAATAATTAGATTATGTAAATTAAGAAACGAAATATTTCGATCAATTAAAAGAACTTAAGTTAAATCTCCTTCATAAGCTAACCCGTTTAGTACACCTCCAAGCGAGCATAGTATTGTTAGATTTTGATCCATGCTGACAAGAAGATGAGCTTTCAAATAGAGGTAGGATGAGAGGAGCTTCAGCTTTCAACGAAGTAAACTGTGATGAGCTTTATACTGAATAAGAGATATTGTGAAGGGAATGAGAAATTTTTAGAGAAGAGGAGATTGCTTTGTTTGATACTAATGCATAGGAATGTGGTATAATATAGTCGTTGGAATTGGAACGTTGGTTTGATACTTATGCATAGGAATGTGCTATAATATAGCCGTTGGAATTGGAACGTTGGAATTGTAACATTGGAATTGGAACGTTGGGAGGAATTGAACTAGCCCACCTCAACCCAATTATAAATCAAACAACTAAAAAACCTAAACCCAAACCAAAAAAACCAACCAAAAAAAAACTAACATCACCCAAAAAAACCATTAAACCAACTCCACAAAAAAAAACCACTAAATAAACCAAACAAACCGATAAACCAATAAAACAATAAACCAACTCCAACCAACGTTCAAATTCAGCCAGACTGTCTGACGGATGCACACGGGTTCCAGTGGGGGGCGGTGCTCCCACTGGGAAAAAAAATTCAATTTTTTTTCCATTATGGCAGATGGGTTGCAGCCTTACAGGCGGCCTGTCTCTGGAGGGCGACAACAACAGTGTGTGGTGGGGCTCCCCAGTAGAATCTCATCCTTTATAATTGTACCCCCAGTAGAATCTCATCCTAGAATCTCATCCTGGATCCGTCACTCTATATATATATATATATATATATATATATATATATATATATATATATATATATATATATATATAAGGGCGGTGAGGTGGCTTATATGTCACCCCAGTAGAATCTAACAATATTTGTAGAACTTTTTGTCCCAAACTTTGCATCCTAGCAGTGTTCAAAAATTGAGAACATAAATATACAAGAATTTTCGCAGGATAGGGACCAACCAAAATGGCTTCAGTATCGCTACTGCTACGTTTCGGAAACGATTACAAAGTGTGTAGCGCTCAACACCTAACGCTATTGCTACTTTTTCGGAAATGATTCAAAATTGTGTACAATTGATTCTTTATTTAGAGTTCTCTGGCCAGGCTATGAAAAAAAGTGTGTATAATACTATAATTTACTCTTTATCTAGAGTTCTCTGGCCAGGCTATAAAAAAAAGTGTGTATAATACTACAATTGACTCTTTATTTAGAGTCCTCTGGCCAGACTATTAAAAAAAGTGTGTATAATATTATAATCAGGTAATTTTATATGGGGGGGGGTAAAGTTTTGTATAATTATAGAAAAATGGAGAAGTTTAGAAAAATTACAAGGAGGGGGATGAGGAGACATCACTGATGGCGCCAAGCCCCCCCCCCCCCCCCCCCCCCCCCAACCAAAGCGACATTGCTGATGGCGTCAGAATAAATATTAATTTTAAAAAAATAAACTCAAATTTAATATATAATAAAATAATGAATAAATATTAATTTTAAAAAAATAACCTCTCCTGTAAACACCAGTCGAGATATGTGATTGTTTCGCTCTTGTTCCACTCTTTCAGTAGTCGGTCCGCCGGGAATACGACCATCGTTTCCTGCATTCATCTTCTTCCTCTCTAATTTCTACGTCGTCCAGGAGAAGCTCCAGCAGCAGCTGCAGATATGTGAATGAAATGAATCCATCTTCACTCTCCTATATAAATAAGCACCGGGTGAAGAATATTGCATTGGGGGGAGAAAAAGTTACATTGGAGGGAGGGAAAGGACATTGGGAGGAAGAGAAAGGGCATTGGGAGGGGTGAAATGAATATTGGGAGGGGAAAAGTAGAATATGAAATAATGTAACCGGGTTTAGGGGAGGGGGGGAATCTCATGGGGTGACATTAGTGATGGCGCAGGGGGGGGGGGGGGGGGGGGGTCCCCTTGGCGCCATCAGTGATGTCGCCTGGTGGACTCTTTATCTAGAGTTCTCTGGTCAGGTTATTAAAGTAAAAGGCAGTACTGCTTCAGATACAACCATGGTAACGAGTATGATTCTACTAATGGTTGTGATCCCAGGTGCAATTTGGCCGGGCTAAATCCTAACCTGATCGGGTAAACCCGTTAATGTAGGTTAGGGTTGAAGATACTTAGGTTCGGACTCGAATTTGGGTTAAAATATTTGAACCCGATCAAAAATTAGATTGGACTCGGGTTCATGTGTCGGATTACCCAAAGAACCCTATATATATATATATATATATATATATATATATATATATATATATATATATCATTTTTTTCAGGTGTCCTTTTTCCAAGCCGGATCGTGGCCCAAAGTCAACCAGCCGTCCAGGGGGGATTCGAACCCGAGATCTATGCTCGGACAGCCCCCGCACTATCACTAGACTAGTGCCTTATATATATATATATATATATATATATATATATATATATATATATATATATATTGTTTCATACTTCTTAAATAAAAAAGTTTAACCTAAATTTTTTTCATCCTAACTCTTCTAACTCATTATCCTAAATCTCATTTTAGTTTGTATTTGTAATGATCGAGACTTGATTGCTATTTGATCATGCGTTTAATATTACTTTTGTTTAAAATTATTTTAAATATTATATTAGAGCCCGATAAATTCGATGGACCCTACTCCGGACTTGGTTTTGGACTTCATATGTTGAACCCGAGATCGGGTCGGGTCAGGCTTGGACTCGGACTAGACTTTTATGATTCAACGGGTTGGGCTCAGGTTGACCTCAAGCTCGAACCAACCCGTCCGAGTTGCACTCCTGCCTCCAACATAGTTTCGACCTCCATTGTGATAACAATATTGGAGGTTGGTGACACTGCTGGTATCACATGATCTGAGCCTGAGTTGGACAAAATGAAGAATCCATTTTGATTGCATGGAGGATGCATGATACTGAGAATTCCACTAGCGTTGGTTGATATGTGAAAGTTGTGCAATAAGCCTCCCCGAAAATAATACCCTGCGTACCAAGAGCTAACAATCAAAGGAGGAAAATCTCACTCACCAACAGCCTTAACACACACCACCAACAAGCAGAACGAACACTGAAACTCGGACAAAAACAAGCACGAGGGCAAGTGGACGACTCGCTTTCGCAAGCTTGCATCGCTAGTCGTCCAATGATGTGAAAATGGAATTGTTTACACGCAACAGATGTCCCAACTCTACGAGAACTGCATCTGAATTGAACTTCTCAATGCTAGATCCAAACTATACTCCTCTACATCTGAGATGAAATTATGAGATCGACCAACGTACATGTCCTTGTGCCATTGATAGATCCATCAAAAACCGACTCGTAACTACAACTGGCATCCCAGCCAGGATTGGATCATACTCACCATCACTGCACACAAAACATAGGTTCATAGCTAAGAAATAACCATTGTAATCATCCCGCTGAAACATGATAACACCACTGATTCTTGCACACCATATATTTACAATACAAACATGATAACACCACTTATTCTAGCACACCATATATTTACAATACAAACATTGTTCGACAATATACTAACGTTCGCAAACGTGCGCAAAGCCGTTACCAGTAGTCAAGCATAGTCTAACGGAAACGAGTACTATTCCTCAAAAGCATTTGAAGTTCCCAACACCCTAGCGTCCACCTCCACCACCACCACCGTAGAGAGGACCATCCTTGCAGACTTCACCAGCTGCAAATAATTTATGTAAGCTTGATAATTACTTCCAAAAGAAATAGGTTAATTAGCATTTAGACCCTGGATTTTATACCAGCTTTAGTGTTTAACCCCCGAAATGTCCAATTGAAAGAAAAATTTGGACCCTGGATTTTTATTTGAGAAAATTTGAGAGGCACCCCACTTTTTTTACGCTTATTTAAGGTGCACCCTACAAGTTTACATGAATGTGACACCCCCCCCCCCCCCCCCCCCCCCCCCACTTTTGACAGTTTCAGTCCAAAACGAACGGTCAACCCCGTTGACCAATTTTTTTGGACGAAAATACCTCATACCTGTTGTCCTCTTCCCCGCGTCAACCACCCCCCCCCCCCCCCCGCCGCCGTGCTCGACTCCCCTCCACGGCGTCGCTGCACCCCCACCCCCCCCCCCCCCTCCCCGACCTCGCTGCACCCCCCGGGCCATCACCACCACCACCATCGGCAGCAGCGGCGGTGGCAGCGGCGGTGAGGGCTAGGGGGCGGAGCGGGAGAGGGGGGAGGGTGTCGGTGGTGGTGATAATGGTTGATGGTGGTGGTGGTAGCGGCGGCCGGGGGGGTGCGGCGAGGTCGGAGAGGGGGGGGGGGGGGTTGCGACGATGCCGTGGAGGGGGGCCGAGCACGGCGGAGGGCAGCCACGTGTGACGGGGAGGGGGGACACACAAAAGGCGACGAGCGCATTTTCGTCCAAAAAATTAGTCAAAGGAGTTGACTGTTCGTTTTGGACGGAAACCGTCAAAAGTGGGAGGTGTCATACATTCATGTAAACTTATGGGGTGCACCTTAAATAAGCGTAAAAAAAGTGGGATGCCACTCAAATTTTCTCTTTTTATTTTTGGTTTTCTTTTCCCATTATACCCACCTTCCCAAAATGTGTTGGTTGTTATTATACTCATGCTCAGGTATAATAGGAAAAAGAAAACCAAAAATAAAAATTCATAATCTAAACTTTCCAATTAGACATGTCAAGGCTCAAACTCGAAGCTGGTATAAAATCCAGGATCTAAACGCTAATTAACCCAAAAGAAATAAAAGTACTTTCAGATACATTTACTTGTTTCTATACCTGGAAGGTTAACACCTTTGTTCGCTTCCGCATCAGCTTCAGAATTTTGACCCTACAGCAACATGACATGTAATAGATAAACAGTCTACGCAGAAATCTAATATTAAGTTTCTTGATATTCACTTCTGATCATCAAGAACTAACAAGAAAAAAAGAGCCAACTGTTCTGCATGTGTGGTTGTTTTTTTTCATAAATAAGGAACCCAGAAAAGAGTATACATTACTTGATGCATCAGTAAGGAGGTGACAGAACAGTTAGTAGCTTAGCTAAATGTAACAAGCGCACTAAGGCACCAAGGTTCTTAGGACCCTGGACGCAAAAGTGCAAAAGCAAGGCGTGCGTCTGAGCAAAGCAAGATACATCTATAATTAGAAGAAAAATAGAGGTCACTGACCTTAAAAGTGTTTCGTCTCTATTTTAGGCCAAACTTGTTCGTAGCAAAATAAGGAAGTTTCAGCCATTTTTGAACTGCAAATTGAGGGTCAATGATGTTATTGGATCCACCATATAATATCGCACATGTTCGCAACAAAAGCAAGCCACACACCTAGCTGAACCTTGCTAGCTCTCTTGGTGCTAAGCTATTCACCCAAACGCGAGCCTAGGTGCCCTTTCAACAACTATGGTTAGCCCAGAAGCTAGTCAAGAGTGATGGTAGGATCAAATCATAAGAGCTGCCAGACCTTGAGGTAAACTGAAGCCGTGAAAAGATATACCTACCGAAGAATAGGATAGCCTGACCCCAGAATTTTGGGACGAAGATGATACCAGATCACCCCAGAATTTTTGGTCGAAGATAATACCAGATCCTACAGAAATCAATAAAGATCAAGGCTTAGTACGGATTGTAGTTTGGGGGATTGACGTTTGCTCAAACGCCCATTTCTGTAACACCTATTGGACTAGTGTTTTGGAAAACGTCCATTCCTAAATGAATAGCACCTTTGGCCAACGCTCATCCAAAATGCAAGATGTTTGGTTCCCCCCATCGCGCTTAACACCAAATGGAGTCTCTGATGAAATATAACTATAATTTAAACTAGCCCTAAGATAGTGGTTTGCTCTTTTGTATCAATTATTTGTTTACAACTTTATTATCCGGACTCTCCACTTTAAGAAAAAATACCCGTATCAACCCGATAGGACATAGCATGGAATCCATATCCGATCCTCCATGGCGACAATAGGAGACTGGTATTGAAGTAGATAGTTTATTTTAATGTGGTAGTGAAGTATATAGTTTATTTTAATATGATAGACTTGTAGTAAAGTAGTAGGGGAGATGAAGAGATGGTCCCTTAGGAACTTTTTCAGCTAGTCCAGTAAAATTTACTAGTATTTTATAATTACAGATTATCTTTTTATGAAACCATGTAAATTTAATTACATTGTGTATTTTTATGAAATCATTCAAATTTAATTATAAACTTAAATATATGAAATCATGCAAACTTAATTACAACTGTATATTTTTATGAAATCATGTAAGTTTAATTAGAGGCTATGTCTTTTTATGAAACAATGTGAATTTAATTACATATCTTTCATGAAGCCATACAAATTTAATTATATTTTTGTCTTTTTATGAAACCATGCAAAGTTAATTACACGTTATCTTTTTATGAAAGCATGTTCAAATATATTTTATTATAATAGTCATACACCCGTACCGGAAATTTGGATCCTTCTTAGTCGAGTTTATGTCCTTCAATTATGAGTTCGAAGGACCCGACTCTCGGATGTGTACCTGTACCCGAGTCCAGGTAACATAGGTTTACAACCAAAGTAGGGCAAGATGCAGAACTCCGGAAACAAAATTAGTGGTACATTGATTTGAGAAATAAATTTTTTACTTAACTTCAACACAATACAACATTACTTTGAAATTTGAATTGGTATTGATCACTAAAGTAGTCAAAGAGAACTCTTTAATTAAGAGGTTGAATGTTCTTCAGTTAGCTCAATTAATAAGCACACTAGGGTAGTGGATACCCCAAGTGACAAGGATCCCCAGGGGACAAGGATGTATATGCTTCCTAGCTTACAGAAGCTAGTTCTACAATTACTCCATTCCTCTTGGTGGGTGGGTGGAGGGGGGGGGGGGGGGGTTTGCTATAAACAAAAAACAAACACTATTTGTTGTACTATTTCCACAAATTTTAATGTTTGGTATGATATAAATGGTAGAACTGGTGTAGCAAATGTTGCATCATTTTTCTCAACTATGGAAACATATATTGCGGTCAAAATGGCCGCAACACCACTTACGACAACATTTGCATCACTATTTACATTATATCCAAAGATTCTCTCTTTTTTCCATGTTATTAAGACGACCAAACAATGAATTTCCGTTTATCGCAACATAAGCTGCAACCATACATGTATCATTTCAAACAAAGGATTTGTAATACCGCCGCATGTGTGTAACAACCCTTAATTTAACTAATTTAAATAGTGTAATTTTATTTTTTAATCGGGTATTTTTTTAAATTTTTTAATTTCTAATTAATAATCTCATTGTATTATTATAATTTTTGGTTGATTCACATTAGTTTGAATCTTAAATCTTATTAGCTGCACGAAATTGAATTTTCGTATCAATTTTCTTTCCCCTCTCCACATCCATTTATGGAACCACGTGGAACTGCTTGAACGACACCGAATCCGCTACGACTTTTTCGAGTGCCTAGGGTGTACCGACCGAAGGCGATGTATCAAAGTTTTCGTGCGAATCGACGCCTATTTCTGCCTCTGATACCGACCTCATATCGCGGCATACGATCGTCGTTGGCCTCGGGATCCACATCGTTGGAATTGCAGCATCAAGGTCAACCTATGATACGAGTTCCATTGTCGTTTTTTCAGGTCGTCATTGTTCAGTTGCTATTATTTCTGTGGATGAGATTTATATTATCTGTCCCTTATATATGTGTTGTGGACTGGATTTCATGTAATATAGCGGAGTAAGCTACGACGGGATCCAAAAGGGTTGGATTCCTTTGGGAATGGAACGTTATACCTCGACATCATTTACACACAACCAAACAATAGATTTGCACAGGACTTACAGTAACAAGTTATACATGCAACATATGTTGCATGATATTTCTATTTACAGGCAACCATACATGCAACATATTGTTGCATGAGATGTCTATTTATGGGCAACCAATCCCCCCCCCCCTTCTCCTACCAAATCAATAAAATTAAGTAGGGTTGCAAGAGCATAAGGAAGTTGTCATCCATATATGGAAGAATTGTAAATGATGAATAAACACTGAACTACAACACCTACGAAAATAAGGACAACATATTTATTGCATAGACTCGGACCTACAATGCTGAAGAACATAAGGTCAGAGATCATTTTATACCCTTGGGACATGGTCAATATCGGCCGACTTAAACTGATCCATCAGCTTCTGCGCTTCATTGCGGTGCTTAGCCATTCTCTCATCCCTGGCTTTCCAATTGCCTTGTACCTGTTTGAAGATAAATGCGATGCTACAGAAAATCAATCCGTACTTACAGAAATAAAGATCCCTAACAATATCAAAACGAAGATGATTCTATAATCAATTTATGGAGCAAATTATATACGACAATAGCTACATGGATTAGGTGAACAAACTTCTCCATATCCGTGCATGAAAAATGAAAATCCATACGAAAAGAAAAAAAAGAAGAAGTCAGGTTAGCACATCATTTACAAAATTATGTGAAATTTTAGTCTTACAAAATGAGACCAAGTTTACTAGAACCCTAGGTAAATTCCCATTACTACAGAATACCTCACTCTTGACTTTCAGATGAGGAAACTGCAACCTGTACCCCCAAGGTGGAAGTAATTGGTTCCTTTCCTTTTCAAGAGGAAGTCGCCTAGAGAAAAAAAAAGTTTTTAGGCCCGTGGGACACCTCACACCTCTTTAGAGGAGGATTCACACTAGCCAAGGCCAAGGAAGACTACTAAGAGATTATTGGTGGGGGCGTGGAAGCCATAATGTAAGCTCAGTCCATGTAATTATTTTTTGCTCTTTCAGAGTAATGTGACAGAGATTATTGCAAATCATATCACCGTGATATAGACTCCTATAGTCTAATGGAAGTTGGAGGGTGATTCTAGACAATTTACTAGTCTAGGGGGAGCTGAAGGGTGCTCCTTCGCTGCATGAAACTGCACAAGAAAATGTCGGCTTACCTACCTGCCAACTAGACATAGATTTTATGGAAAGACGTTCTCTTGCTAGTATCTACATGTCTAGAAATTTGACACTAGCATAGAGGATTGATGTGACGCCAGGTCGACAACCAACCATAAAACTTCTCAATTCCTTTATGGATCGCTCATGGTCCATAGTTGATCCCAACAGGACAAGGATTGGATGATGATGATGATGATAGATCACAGGTTCTTGGGTCCGACCCACAAAACATTAATCCACCTTGGCTCCTCATATACCGCCAGGGATTAGCTCTTCATGCGAGCTAATAGAAAGCAGAAGAAGAAAATCTAAAATAAAAATCACAATACCCCTTAGGGGTGTTTGGTATATGGAATACTATATAGCTCGAAATTCTATATTTCTGGAAATCAAATTCCATGTAACTAAATTTTCTAGAAAATTATATTCCCATGTTTGATAACTACATAATTATTCCCCAAAAAAACTTAAAAACGATAAAGAAAACTGAAAATAAAAATAAAAACTGAGAAAAAACTGAGAAAAAAAACAACAAAAAAAATGGGGAAAAAAATCTTTAAGATAAAGATGGAAAAAAAAGGGAAAAATTAAAAAAAATACTTTCAAATGAAAAGCTGAAAAAATTGGGAAAAAATGCTGGGAAATTTTTTTCTTAACAAACAAACTGAAAAAAATAAAAAAAAAACTTTAAAAAATGAAAAAGGTTAAAAAATGGGGAAAAAACAAGAAAAAAAAACAGGAAAAAAAAAACAAAAAAGTAAAAAAAAAAACAAAAAACAAAATTTCTGTCAGGACAAAAAAAATATACCCATCTATTCTTAAGGGATATGATTCCCATATTTTGAGAGTAAAATTTTTTATGCGGATATTTATAATTTCCGGAAATAATTTTTATAACCTAAGCTAAACATGGGAACAGATTTCTCCGCCTAAATTTGTACGGAAATAAAAAAGAATATAGTGTACCAAACGCTCCCTTAGACTAGTTTGGTTCCCATCTCAAACGGGAAGTGACAACTGGTGAAACCCTTGCAATTTGGGGTTTGTATATGGCCAAAGCAGAAACAAACAAAATGCCGACAAGCAAAATGCCGACAGAAACAACAAAAATGAAATGATAGTTTAAGAAAATACCAGTTAATCCCTTGACAAACACTTTTTCTCTAATGAAAATATAATTTGTACTACTATATAACGGAAAAAGTTCAACTTCATCATGAAAGTTACTTTTTAAAAATGTCATTAATTATGTTTACTAATTAAAATTAGTATAATTAGTGCTTAGACCTAGATTTTATGCTAGCTTAGAGTTTAGCACTGACATGCTCAATTGGAAAGTTTTGACCTTCCTTTTTCCATTATACCCTCATTTCCGGTATGTGTTGGTAGTTGCCCTTATACTCATTTTCAAGGTACGATGGGAAAAAGAATTCAAAAATAAAAATCCAGCATCCAAACTTTTCAATTGGATATATCAGGACTTAAAATTCTAAGCTAGTATAAAATCTAGGATCTAAATGTTAATTAGCCCTTATGGATAGTTAGGTAATTATGTATAGAAAAAAAAATTATGGAGATATTGTTTGCTCTTTCCAAGTAATAAAAAATTAAAATACTATTGGTTGCTCTTTCCAAATAGTTTAAAATAAGTGCCATGCATGTACATATATACTAGTAGAGATTAAAAAAGATTAATTATACAAATGGTGCCCCAAGAATGTAGTAGTTGTCATTTTGGTGATCAAACTTCTTTTTTGGTTAATTTGGTACCTAAGTTTTGAATTTTGGTTTAAAGAGTGCCTAAACTAGATTCCATTGGTATTTTTCAATAACAATCGATAAAAATGGATATGTGATGATCACGTGCCTTATTTTTTATAGTTATTTTGTCATGTTTTTGTTTTTCGACTAAGAATATTGGTGTTCGAAGAAATTATACATAAACAAATAGTTTTTGTCGAGTATAAAATGACCAGTGTCATAGATTTCGCTAGACGGAATCAGAGCGGTGGAGGGCCATCTAGCGCCTAGGCGGCCGCACATAAAATTTTTTTTTTTTGCAATTTGAAATATGAATTTTATAACTTTTTTGAATTTTTTTAAAAGAAAATTTAATTTTTTTGAAATTTTTTGAAACTTTTGGAAATTTTGTTGAAATTTTTGTTAAATCTGATTTTTTTTTGAAAATTTTTTATTTTGAAATTTCAATTTTCAAATATGAATTTTGAAATTTTCAAAAAATTTTGCCTAGCCGAGCAGGCCTGAACAGGCGCCTAGGTCAGCCGAACAAGAGGTTTTCGGTTCGTTGGGAGGCCGCACAGCGCCTAGACGGCCGCCTAAGCTGATTTTTAGAGCACCGAAAAAGACGGCCCTACAATCAATTATAGCTAACGTATCAGTTGGTCATGACAAAAATAACCCTAAAAATAATGTGCGTGACTATTGCACGTCTATTTTTAATATATTTACATTCAAAATACCAACGAAACCTAGTTCAGACACTCTTTTATTAAAAAAAAATGTAAAGTTTAGGTACTAAATTAACCAAGAAATAAATGTTGATCACCAAAATGGCGATCATGATATTTCTCAGACACCATTTAACCAATTAACTATAAAGAAAAAAAAAAGAATTCGACCATAGAATCAAAATTGATGGAAGTACTATAAAATCAAGCCAAATTTGCTTGGTCTTCCATTCGGCATTGCCAAATAAATACTAGTAACTAAAAGAAGAGCAAGCAATCGATCCGCCGCACCTGTTCGGTAACAAGTTTGGAGTCTCCCTGAACATGGACGTGCTGGTAACCCAACTCGCGCGCGGTCTTCAGCCCCTCCTTCAGCCCTTCGTACTCTGCTTCGTTGCTGGTAGCATTTCCCATTCCTTTACGTGTTCGTGCTAGCTAGCCCCCGTGCAAAATGATCACAAAAACTTTATCACTATTATTATACGAAATTAAATCAAATTAAAAAAAGGGGTTCGATAAATTACCACAGTGCCATCTCGGGACCGGAGCACCGCTCCGGCACCGGCCGGACCGGGATTCCCCTTCGAAGCGCCGTCGAACTCGACGTAGACCGAACCCTAAAAAAAATTAGAAGTGGCGTCATCAGAAATATAACTATGACACTATGAGAGAGAGAGAGTAGAGGTTTAGTTTCTCCTACGTCAGAATCGCCGTCGCTGCCGTCGCCGTCGCTGCCGCTGCCGTCGCCGTCGGATTCTACCTCTCCGCCATCGCTGCCGTCGCCGTCGGATTCCACCTCTCCGCCGTCGCTGCCGTCGCCGTCGGATTCTACCTCTCCGCCGTCGCTGCTGTCGCCGTAACTGGCGCATTCGTAACCGTCATCGTCGTAACTGCCGTCTTCGTAGTCGGAGTCCATTCCGGAAACCCTAGAATTGAGGAAAGGAGGGGTGTGATGACACTGGGGTTTTGCCGTTTGGGTAGTAAGTAATAGTAACGATATAAAAGTGGGGGAGTCGCTTTCCTTGATTCCCGGGATTAGTTCTATCACCCAATCAATGTATTTTTTTTATATTTAAATACCTTATTTTATTTTATTTTACTTTGTAGGATGATATTGTTGGAGACTTGCAGTTATTCAATAATTAAGGATCACACGTATAGAATTATTAATTATGTTACGCTATAGAAATAATTAAATCAAATTTAAGTTGTCTCCTTTGCTTTGTAGAATTATGATGTTGGAAAAAAAAAATTATTTATTTTCTATGTTTGTATGCTAAAGCAACGAAGGAGGAAATAAAAATAATGATCAACGGAAAGAAAAATATAAGAGAAAATGGTTTCCTCTATCCATCCAAGCATTTACTTTCTCACCTCAAATATTCAGGTCGTTTGGATATGTTTTTTAAAAAAAAAAAAATCTGAAACCAGTTTTTTGAAAGGAAGATATAATGTTGTTTTTGGAGTGTAAAAATTGTGATTTTGCATTTGGTTACTTTTATCTGAAAAATAATTTTATAAAATAAAAGTTCCAAATTCTGTTTAGTTAAGAAATTTATGAAAATAATGTTGGAATTATTCAATAATTATGGGGCCACACATGTAAAATTAATTGTGTTTGGGCTATCTAAATAATTAAGCCAAATTAAAGTGGTCTATATGGAAATTGGCTTAAGGGTATAATTGTCATGGAATTAATGTGTAGATACTGGAGATAATTCTAATTTGATGAGGGGCCAAATTAGAAATATCACAACACACATATCTATATATATGTATTCATTAGGGTTAGGGTCCCCAGCTCACACGGCCACCAAAGAGAGGATTTCTCTATTCTCTTTTGTATCCCCATCAACAAAGAGAGGAATAAAGATTTAATCTTTATTATTAAGGACCGTAGCAGGTTGGAATATCAAATCCCACAAAGAAAAACGTCTGCTTCAAGATCCGTCAAGCAAAGACAATGGATTCAGGTACGCTTCCGCAATCAATTTAATTTATGTTTTTCATCTCATAAATCGACATGGCACAATAAAGTTCTAACAAGTGGTATCAGAGCCTCCATGTTTGATTTATGAGATCAAAATTTCAGAATAATTTTTTTTTAGTATTTTTCAGGAACCCTAGATCGTTTCATCTAATTTGATTTAGGGTTACGATTGTTCAAACAATTTTTTTATGATGATCCATTCAATTTAGAACATATACATCTAATGTTGCTTTAGAAATCGTGCATTCATTATGGAGATTCATACTTATGTTGAATAAGTACGAATATGGGTGACTTCAACTTTGGAGATTTATTTACTGTGTCAATTTAGTTCAAATGAATTTATTTATTATTTTTTGAACTAATGGTGAATATGAGATGTCAATATGAGATGGCTTAGGTTTAGTATTTGGTTTTAATATTATTTATTTATGGATTTATTAGTCTAAATTTATATCGTATTGGGGTCTGATCTAGAATATTGTAATATCGGGACCATCAATTTTTAGTACATATACATGTGATGATATGGAAGTAATATTTTTAAATTATGCAAAAAGATTCACATGTTTATGAGATAGTAGATAAATTTTGGTACAATCTTTATGGATTATTTGAAGTAATATTTTGATTGATGGATTCGGTTATTAAATAATTAGTCTCCAAATTGGTCTAAAAGTTTGCTTATTCTTCTTTTAAAAAGATTTTCTTTAGATATTTGGATACTTAAAGAGGAAAGAGGTGCTGATGATGCTCAGTTTAGACCAAATATGTTCAGTTTTGGATATATATTTTTGAATTATTATTTTCAGTTAATGTCTATCAATTTTTCTTTGGATGCATATCCTCCGTAGATTATTTCATGAATTTTGTTATAGTGATAATATCCAATTTTGTCAAATTGAAATTCATGATTATGCTTTTGATTACTTTATTTGAGTAATAATCTTATGAATATGCATGTATATAAAGTTTTGGACATGATTCAGTTTTGTAAAATTTAGTCAACATTCAATTTTTTGGTGCCTTTTAAGACTAGCAATAGTTGTCCAATATTCTAAGTAGACTCATTGAAACAAGATGTCGCCAAAGTGACCTCTCTTACGTAGATAGTCTATGAGGGATGTCGGATGTTTGTGTGTATATTCATGCGGGTATTAGCCGGCCCAAAGGAAGGTTAATACTTGGCCGAATTGCACACATACTTGTGGTGATAAATGTGTGACAATTATACGGTTTACATGTGAATAATAACCCGATCCAAAGATAGGCTTATTATTTGACATGACTTATTGTCAACATTTGATCACTACACCAAGAGTACCACTTGCAGTTAATATCACTGTCCAAAGACTTGATATTAATGATGCACTAGGTATCTTGAGATGGGGTTCACCATTGTTTGGATTTGTTTGACTATATTTTACTCTTTGGTTATTAATTAGAACATGTCATTTTTGTTGTTTTGTTCTCTTTAAAATTAATGTTGCTATAATATCTGCCAATAAGAATTTAGTTTCCAAGTTTAATGGGATAAACTTTAAGGGCAAAAGAAAATGAATACAGTAACTGCTAAGGGTCCAGCTCAAAAGAAACGACAATATAAAACTAAGGGTTGTTCTTTTGTGATAAGGCAGGACACATAAGGAAGAAATGTACAAAGTACCATGCATGACATATAAAGAAAAGTACATTTCTAAATTTGGTTTGTTCTGAGGTTAATTTAGTTTTAGTACCAAGAAACTCATGGTGGTTAGATTCTGGTATGACTACCCACATTAGTGTTTTAGACAAGGTTACATGAGCTACCGAAAGCCAATTGATGGTGAAAGATACATCTTTGTGGGTGACGGCAAATCGGTAGAAATGGAAGCAATAGTAAATTTTTTGTTATTATTAGAAACCGATTATTATTTGGATTTGATAGACACTTTTATTGTACCGACTTTTAGACGAAATTCAGTTTCAGTTTTCTTAATGGACAAATCTGGTTATCATTGTTCATTTGGAAATAATAAGTTTAGTCTATCTTTAAATCCAAACATTATTGGTAACGGTTCTTTTAAGGTTTATGATCACCTATATTCAGTTGAAACTATTGCAGCTTAAATGAAACCTTGCAAGTAGAGTCATGTGGTACTAAACACAAAATTAACCATAAATGTTTTTAGTCTCATTATGACATAAGCGATTAGGTCACATCTCTAGAAATAGAGTTGAAAGACTTGTGTCTGATGAGATTTGGATTTTATTGACTCTATATACTTTAATGTCTATATTAATGTGTAAATGTCATACAGACCAAAGTTCAATTGTAAGCAGCTACTTTATTGGCTATGCTAACAAATCAAGGGGGTAATAATTATACGATCCCACACAAAAGAAAATTTTGAGACGAGAAGTATAATATTTTTTGAGGATGTTGAGTTTGGGGGAGAAATAAAGTCAGGATCATTGTCTTTGAGAAGGAATCAATTACGATTTCTACTATCACTTTTGACGATATGCAGGATTCTATACATGTCATGATCAAGAAGTGAATTCGGAGCCTCAATAAGACAATGTCGAATTACCTCTATAAGTCGTTGTTGAGATACCTTAACAACGACAATGTAGCGGCACCCCATTCAAGATAAGGTAATTATTCCTAAGGAACAAACTCAACAACCTCAAGAACCGGTAATATTAAGATGGTCCACCAGAGAAAGGAGAAATATAATTTCGGACAATATTGTCATATTTCTCTAGGAACGTGAGGAAAAATATGGAATATTGGATGGTGATTCAATCATCTTCCGTCGGGCCATGGAAAGTTCCAACTCTTAAAAGTGGATTGAGAAAATAAATAAGGAGTATAAGTCTATGCAAGACAATAAAGTTTAGGAACTTGTCACATTACCAAAAGATACGAAGTTCATTGGTTGAAAATGGACATTTAAAACCAAGAAAGATTCGAAAGGATAATGTGGAGAGGTATAAAGTACGTCTTGCAGCTAGGGACTTTACTCAAAAGTCAACGATTGATTTTAAAGAGACTTTCTCTTCGGTATCTTTGAAAGACTCTTTTAAAACAATCACAACACTTATTGCACATTTTGATCTTGAGTTACATTAAATGGATGTCAAAATTGTGTTTCTCAATGGTAACATCGACGAAACAATATATGGTGCAGCCAGAAAACTTTGTGTCGGGAGATCCAAAGAATATGGTTTGCAAACTGACAGAATCAATTTATGGACTCAAGCAGGCTTCTCGTCAAAGACACTTTGAGTTTTAACAAGTGACTATCTCGTTTGGTTTTGAGATGAACACTGTTGAAGATTGTGTGTATCACAAGTTCAGTGGGAGTAGAAATAATTTTCTGATTTTATATATTGATTGAAGTATTTAATGCAAACCAGGTGACACCTCTCGTTAAAGGAGACAAATTCAGTCTCAAACAAGTGCCCTAAGGTTGGCCTTAAAATTAAGAAAATACAATAGATTTTTTCCTTCATAATGAGTTGTAGGGAGTCTAATGTATACTCAAATATATACACGTCAGGATATTGCGTATATATTAGGATGTTAGGCAGATATTTAAGCATATATATATGGATGGATCACTGGGTAGCAGCCAAACTACTTAAGTAATTAATAGAGAACAAGAAATTATATGCTCTTTGTAGAAGATGGAATAATTCTGGAGATCATAAGGTATTTCGACTCCGATTTTGTTGGATGCTAACACAGCAGGAGATCCACATCAGGTTATGCTGATTAATGGAGATATATTTTGGATGGGTGTCAAACATGCACTCATAATTTCTTCCATCATGAAAGCAAGGTTTATAACATGCTGTGGGGTATCTATTCAGGGAATATGGTTGCGAAATTGTCACAAGGCTGCGCCTACAGTACGGTATTGAAAGACCACATAAAATTATGGTGTGACAATAAATCAGCAGTACTGTATTCCAATAACAACAGAAACTTGTATAAGTCAAAGGATATTGACATAAAGTTTCTAGTTGTGAAGGAAAGAATTCAGAATGGTTATAGTGTTCATATAGCACATTAGGACAAACTCCATGTTAGCGGATCCGCTCACAAAAGCATTATCACCCAGGTTCTTTCATGTGCATACTGTTCATATGGGTGTTAATTAAGAATATGACAATATAGTGGGAGTTTGTATTTTATGTATTTGGGTGCTATTTGGTTTTGGACACATTTATGTATTAAAGTATTTTGGATATTTATCTGATCAGATATATGGAAATTCAGTTCATTATGTTAAAATATTGATCTCATTAAAGTTAAGGAGGACCAGTTGAAAATAGACATGTATTGATCACATTGCGTGTAATTTTCATGCTACGCATCCATGATTGATCTATGTCGTTTAGCTATATTGGTATATATGACCATTGATGGTTTAGTTACGCTATATGTGACGAAGGCCGCTTTGATCCTATGTTGATATGGTTAATGGACGAGATTGTCCGGATATACCCTAAGGATTAAGATAGCGATTTATGAGCTCACTAGGATTAACACAATTATAAGGTTACATATGTGGCCCACTAGAAGATTGTTGGAATTATTCAATAATTATGGGGCCACACATGTAAAATTAATTGTGTTTGGGCTATCTAAATAATTAAGCCAAATTAAAGTGGTCTATATGGAAATTGGCTTAAGGGTATAATTGTCATGGAATTAATGTGTTGATACCGGAGATAATTCTAATTTGAGGAGGGGCCAAATTAGAAATATCACAACACACATATCTATATATATGTGTATTCATTAGGCTTATGGTCCCCAACTCATATGGCCACCAAAGAGAGGGTTTCTCTATTCTCTTCTGTATCCCCATTAACAAAGAGAGGAATAAAGATTTAATCTTTATTATTAAGGGCCGTAGCGGGTTGGAAGATCAAATCCCACAAAGAAAAACGTCTGCTTCAAGATCCGTCAAGCAAAGACAATGGATTCAGGTACGCTTCCGCAATCAATTTAATTTATGTTTTTCATCTCATAAATCGACATGGCACAATAAAGTTCTAACAAATAATTTTTATAAAATATTTATATAAAAGAAAATTTGTCCACTAAATCAAATGTATCATGTCCACTCTGTTCGTGTCTGACACATACTACTGTCCACTCCATTCGAGTTCGAGTTCTTCGACGGCGATAGCGAGTTCGAGGAGGTCGACGAAGTTCGTCATGGTGGCAACGAGGGATGTTGGGGAAACCGACGGAGAGGGAGGTCGACGAAGTTCGTCGTGGCGGAGGGGGAGGTCGCTGAAGTTCTCGTGACGGCAACGAGGGACGTTGGGGAAACCGGCAGAGGGGGAGGTCGCCGAAGTTCGTCGTGGCGGCAGCGAGTTCTAGGGTTGGGGTCGGGTACGTTTGGGAAACAGATGGAGAGGGCTGAGAAGGAGGGGGAGAGGGAGAGGGAGAGGGAGAGAGGGAGGGCTGAGAAGGAGGGGGAGCGGGTGAGAAGAGGGAGAGGGTTGAGAGAATGAGGGAGAAGAGAGAATCGAGAGAGAGTGTTGGAAGGGGGATGTGGGGTGTGGGGGCCCACTTCTTTTCTCCGCTGAACCAAGGAATTTTTTTGGAAAAACAGAATTTTTTGCTCTATGAAAGCAGAGTTATAACTCTGATTTCTCAAACAAAAATTCGAAAAGCAAATTTTAAACATTGGGCTGCCAAACACATTTTTCAATGGTTTTTGAGTTTAAAAGCAGAAAACTGCTTTTAAACTTGTAACCAAACAAGCCCTCAGTTTCCTTCTCAATTTCTTCGGCATTTCCAAACACTGAAAAGAAAAATCGACAAGATTGCAATTTTCTAAAGAAAATAAAATAGTAAAGAATTGATTTCCTTTATTTTCCTTTCCGCAAACCAAATGAGGCCTAATTGGAAAATGGACTTAAGGATATAATTGTCATGGAGATAATGTGTACATACCTAAGAAATAAATCTAATTTGATGAGAGGCCAAATTAGAAATATCTAAAACCTCGAATATATAACCTTTTTTTTTCTTCTCTTCTACATCCTCATCAACAGAAAGAGGGAGAAATAATAAAGAGACGTTTGCTATAAGATCCATCAAGCAAATTAATTAATCCATGTATACTTCCGTAATTATTTATGATCTTCATCTCATGAACCAACGGATAAATTTCTAACAATTGATATCACCGACAATTTTTCATCATTTCAAGCCAAGCACAGTGAATAGTGGTGACCCAAAGTGTACTACCAAGCAATGTTTTAAATACTTTCAAAGATCGACTCGATCAGAACACTGAGATGGATCAAATCGGTCCAACCTGCAGGTTAATTTTTTTATTGAACCACTTATACAGACTTATAATCTTACATTGAATATGTTACGTAGTACACAACTACAACTATACTGCTTAGAAATTATGCATGTTTATGATACAACCCCTATGTCCAATTCAGTATTCGGCACAAAGTTCCAATTCAGTTTTCAGCATGTTTATAATTTTATTAATTAATATTTTATTATAATCTTATTAATATTTTATTATAATCATAATATTAATAAATAATGGATAGTGTAGATCTTGTTGCAAATTCACTCCTATCCAAACGATGGATTTGAATTTTAACCAAATCCAAACAGGTTCTGAATTTGAAAATTCTGGATTTTGACCAAAATTAAAATCCTGGATCTCCAAATCCAAATATAGTTCCTAGTTACCAAACAGGCCCCCGAAGGGATACTTCAATAACTTAAATATCAAATTACAGGTAGAGCATAGAACCATTTCTATAGTAAACCCATATCAAACAGAGGAAATGTAATTTTCCATTAGTGGAAAGACGGCATACTCTATAATCAGATTTTTATGAGAATATACAAGGAAGCTGTGTATTAATGGCAAATGCATTTCATGGGAAAAATTAATGGTTCTCTATCATATTAGTCCCCCAATATCGGCAACACTCAACAGATATACCAACTCTAAGAGTGATGTACTGCTTGAATCCTTCTCAATGTTTGAGACCCAAATTATGAAATCGACCAACGTCCGTGTCCTCGTGCCACTGATAGATCCATCCCTCAACTGATTCGTAACTACAAATGGCATCCAAAACAGGATTGGTCATACTTACCATTGTTGCACACAAAACATAGGTTCATAGCTAAGAAATAACCATTGCAATCATCCCGTTGAAACATGATAACACCACTGATTCTAACACACCATTTACAATACAAACATTGTTCGACTATATTGAAACAGTCAGCATAGTCTAATGGAAACCGTACTATTCCTTAAAAACATAACAAAAACTTTTTAAGAGAGAATATCATAGTCAGCCAAGTTGAGCTTGAAGCAAAAAAGCATTTGAAGTTCCCATCACAACCCTAGCGTCCACCTCCACCACCATAGAGAGGACCATCCTTGCAGACTTTACCAGCTGCAAATAATTCATGTAAGCTTGATAATTACTTCCAAAAGAAATCGGCTATTTTAGCATTTAGACCCTGGATATTTTTTTTACCAGCTTTAGAGTTTAACCCCTGAAATTTCCAATTGGAAGACTTGAACCCTGGATTTTTATTTTTGGTATTCTTTTCCCATTATACCCTCATGTTGGTTGTTGCACTTATCTTCATGGTATAATGGGAGAAAGAAAACAAAAAGTAAATATTCAGGATCCAAACTTTTCAATGACTTAAATTCTAAACTGGTACAAAATCCAGGTCTAAACGCTAATTAGACCAAAAGATATAGAAGGACTTTCAGATACATTTACTTGTTTCTATACCTGGAAGGTTAACACCTTTGTTCGCTTCCGCATCAGCTTCAGAATTGTGACCCTACAGCAACATGACATGTAATAGATAAACAGTCTACGCAGAAATCTAATATTAAGTTTCTTGATATTCACTTCTGATCATCAAGAACTAACAAGAAAAAAAGAGCCAACTGTCCTGCATGTGTGGTGGTTTTTTTCATAAATAAGGAACCCAGAAAAGAGTATAGATTACTTGATGCATCAGTAAGGAGGGTCGATGATGTTATTGGATCCCCATATAATATCGCACATGTTTGCAACAAAAGCAAGACACACCTAGCTGAACCTTGCTGGCTCCCTTGGTGCTAAGCGATTCGCCCAGACGCGAGCCTAGGTACGCTTTCGACAACTATGGTTGGTACTGTCAGGAGTGATGGTAGGATCAAAATCATAGGAGCTGTCAGACCTTGAGGTGAACTGAAGCTGTGAAAAGATGTACCGAAGAATAGGATAGCCTGACCCTAGAATTTTGGGATGAAGATTGTTGGAGATCCTACAGAAATAAATAAGATCGAGGCATAGTACGGATTGTGGTTTGGATGATGGCGTTTGCTCAAACGCCCATTTCTGAAACACCCATTGGACTAGTGTTTTGGAAACGCCCATTTGAGCCCCTAAATGAATAGCAACTTTGGCCGATGCCCATCCAAAATGCAAGCTGTTTGGCTCCCCCGTAGCGATTTACACCAAATGGAGTCTCAGATGAAACATAACTACAATCTAAACTAGCCCTAAGACTCTGGTTTGCTCTTGAGTAACAATTTCTTATTTACAACCGAAGTAGGGCAAGATGCAGAACTCTGTAAACAAAATTACTGGTACAATGACATGAAGAAATGAAAGTTTTACTTAACTTCAAAACAATACAGCATTAGTTTGCAATTTGAATTGGTATAAATCACTAAAGCAGTCAAAGAGAACTGTTTTCAATTAAGAGGATGAATGTTCTTCAGTTAGCTCAATTAATAAGCACACCAGGGTAGTGGATACCCCAGGAGACAAGGATGCATATGCTTTCCTCATTAACAAAAGCTAGTTCTACAATTACACCCATCCTCTTAGGGTTTTTTTTGGTTGGCTATAAACAAAAACATACAATATTTGTTGTATTATTTCCACAAATTTTAATGTTTGGTCTAATGGTGAAACTGGTGCAACAAATGTTGCATCATTTTCTTCAACTACCGAAACATTGTTGCAGCCAGCAACACCATTTAAGACAACATTTGCAACACAATTTACATAATATCCAAAGATTCTCTCTTCTTTCCATGTTATAAAGGCACAGCCAAACAATGAATTTCCATTTATCGCAACATAAGTTGCAACCATACATGTATCATTTAAATGATTAAATCTCGCCGCATGTGTGTAACAACCCTTGAATTTAACTAATTTAATATAATTTAAATAGTGTAACTTTATTTTTTAATCTGGTATTTTTTTAATTTCTAATTTCTAATTTCTAATTAATAATCTCATTATATTATTATAGTTTTTGGTTGATTCAAATTAGTTTGAATCTTAAATATTATTAGCTACAGGAAATTGAATTCCCGTATCAATTTTCCCCTCCGCATCCATTTATGAACCGCATGCAACCACTTGACCGACCCCGAATCCGCTACGACTTTGTCGAGTCCCTCCAGAGCGACCCACTCGTCATTCTTTACACCCGTGCACCGACCGAAGGCGATCTATCAAATTTTCGTGCGAATCGATGTCTATTTTTGCCTATGATACCGACATATACAATCGTCGTTAGCCTCGGGACCCACGTCGTTGGATTCACAGCACCGAGATCCTCCTACGATGCAAGTTCTGTCGAGTTCCGTCGCCGTTTCTCAGGTCGTCATTGTTCAGTTACTACTATTTCTGTGGATGAGATTTATATTATCTGTCTTTATATATGTGTTGTGGAATAGAGTTCACTTTAATAAAACGGACTACGCTACAACAGGATCCAAAAGGGTTGGATTCCTTCGTACGACGTATCAGCTGGCCAAGTCACGCGATTGTTCCACGTCTTTTGGTAATGGAACGTGATACCACGACATCATTTGCACGCAACCAAACAATGTATTTGCACATGACTTACAATAACAAGTTATACATGCAACATATGTTGCATGATATTTCTATTTACAGGCAACCATACAGGCAACATATGTTGCATGAGATGTCTATTTACGGCAACCAAACACCCCCTTAGAAGCTTACCAAATCAATAAAATTTAAGTAGGGCTGCAAGAGCATAAGGAAGTTGTCATCGAAGAAATATGCATGATGAATAAACACTGAACTACAATTCACCTATGAAGATAGGACACCATATTTATTGCATATACTCGGACCTACAATGCGAAGGAACATAAGGTCAGAGATCATTTTATACCCTTGGAACATAGCCAATATCGGCTGACTCAAACTGATCCATCAGCTGCCACGCTTCATTGCAGTGCTTAGCCATTCTCTCATTCCTGGTTTTCCAATTGCCTTGTACCTATTTGAAGATAAATGTGATGCAACAGAAAATCAATCCGTAATTACGGGAATAAAGATCCCTATCAATATCAAAACGAAGAAGATTTTGTAATCAATCCGGTGGAGCAAATTATATACAACAATAGCTATATGCATTAGGTGAAAAGTTTTCTCCATATCAGTGCATGAAAAGATGAAAAACCATACGAAAGAAAAAGCAGTCAGGTCTGCACATCATTTACAAAATTATGTGCAATTTTAGTCTTACCAAATGAGACTAGAACTCTAGGTAAATTCCCATACCACAAAAGTTTGGTGGTGGTGGTGGTGTGTATGGGGTGGGTGGGTTTTTTTTATTTTTTTTGGTGGTTGGGGAGGGGGGGGGGGGGGGGGGGGGGGGGGACCATAGCGTAGCTCAGTCCATGTGTTTGGTATAGTGACCCTAAGTTCACAGATGGAGTGTTAACTAATTTCCTCTCTTTCGAGTAATGTGCCATAGAGATTATTGCAATTCACTATAGTAAAATCATATCATCCTATCTAGACTCTTCTAATCTAATGGAAGTTGGAGGGTGGACTAAGGGGAGTCGAAGGGTGATCCTTAGTTGCACGTAACTGGACAAGAAAATGTAGACTTACCTACCTGCCAACTAGACATAGATTTTATGGAAAGACGTTCTCGGGCTAGTATCTAGATGTCTAGGAATTTGACACTAGCATAGAGGGTTGATGTGATGTCTGGTGGACAACCAATAATAAAAATCCTTGAATGCACGAAACTGGACAAGAAAATGTAGGCTTACCTACCTGCCAACTAGACATATAGATTTTATGGAAAGACGTTCTCTTGCTAGTATCTAGATGTCTAGGAATCTAACACTAGCGCAGAGGGTTGATGTGATGTCAGGTCGACAACCAGTAATAAAACTCCTTAATTCCTTTATGGATCTCTCGTGCTCCATAGTTGATCCCAACAGGACAAGGATTGGATGATGATGATGATGATGATAGATCACTGGTTCTTGGGTCCGACCCACAAAAACATGAATTCACCTTGGCTCTCCTCATATACCCCCAGGGATTAGCTCTTCATACGAGCTAATAGAACAAGGCATAAGAAGAAAAACTAAAATAAAAATCACAATACCTCTTAGGCTAGTTTGGTTCCCATCTCAAACGGCAAGTGACAATTGGTGCCTCCCCCTGCATTTTGGGGTTTGTATATGGCCAAAGCAGAATCCAAACAAATTCACGTACAAAATGCCGACAGAAACAACAAAAATGAAATGATAGTTTAAAAAACTACCCGTTAATCACTTCCCTCTAAAGAAAACGACTCGACTTTTAGAAGGAATATTCTAATCTATATCTATCTATACTACTATATAATGAGAAATTTATACTACTATATAATGGGAAATCTATACTTACTATATAATGGGAAAAGTTCAGCTTTACCGTAAAACTTTTCTTTCCAAATATACCATTGCATATGTTTACTAACTAAATTGTTAGTTAAAGTTAACATGGACAACTAGGTAATTACGAGAACTGTCATTTGGCCTTCCTAAATAGTCTTGCATTCATGTGTGTGTGGGTGTGTATATATATATATATATATATATATATATATAGAGAGAGAGAGAGAGAGAGAGAGAGAGAGGAGGGATCCGCATTCCCTCATTTTTTGCATCCCAATGTTAACAACAGTTGGATGTTGTTTAAGTCATCTAATTTTAACAGTTGATTTGAACCATTCAAATCAATGGTTAAGATTAGATGAATTAAACAACATCCAACGGTGGATAGCATCGGAATGCTTGGGGATGCAAAAGATTGGGGATGTGGATCCCTCCTCATATATATGTATATATATGTATACATATATATGAGGAGGGATCCACATCCCCAATCTTTTGCATCCCCAAGCATTCCGATGCTATCCACCGTTGGATGTTGTTTAATTCATCTAATCTTAACCATTGATTTGAATGGTTCAAATTAACGGTTAAAATTAGATGACTTAATTCGTCTATTAGATGACTTAATTCGTCTATATATATGGAATAATTAAGGTGGTTGTCTTTAGTCTTCCTTCGTAGTCTTAATAAAGATTAGAATAATTACATAAGCCTTTTAGCCTTCCTAATAATAATATATAAAAATCGTACGTCTATATATACTAGTAGAGATTAAGCCATTGCCACTTGCCAAAGAGCACGTTTTGACCATAGAATCAAAATTTATGGAAGCACTAACATCAAGCCAAATTTGCTTGGCCTCCCATTGTTGGCTCTAAAATAAATCAAAGTCATTGTCCACATGTCATTACCAATTAAATACTACTAACTAAAAGAAGAGCAATCGATCCGCCGCACCTGGTTGGCAACAAGTTTGGAGTCCCCCTGAGCATGGACGCGAGGGTAACCCATCTCGAGCGCAGTCTTCAGCCCTTCCTTCAGCCCTTCGTACTCGGCTTCGTTGTTGGTAGCATTTCCAATCCCTTTACATGCTCGCGCTAGCTAGCCCCATGCAAAATGATCACAAACTTTATTACTATCATTATATCTAGTGGGGAAAAAAAAAGTTTAGACGCCCGGCGTTGTGCACGGAACTTTGTGCACGATGCGTTGCATGCCTTTTGGGCCCACCGCCTCCAACTCCCACCATTTTTATAAATGGGAGGAATAATATGATCCACTAATTTTTCTCAGTCAGGGTGTTATGCCTCTCTCCGTTAACCATAAGGGTCACTCGAGTTCAAGTTCGGCTTATATAAAAAGAATCAAGAAAAAGGATTCGAATAGGAGATAAATTACCACAGTGCCATCTCGGGACCTGATCACCGCTCCGGCACCGGCCGGACCGGGATTCCCCTTCGAAGCGCCGTCAAACTCCACGTAGACCGAACCCTAAAAAAATTTAAGAAGTGGCGCCATCAGAAATAAACCTATGACTCCATGGGAGAGAGTAGAGTTTTAGTTTCTTTTACATCAGAATCGTAGTCGTAGCCATCGACAATGTAGTCACCGTCGCCGGTGACATCGGCACGATAGCTCCCCGATTCCCAGCCGCCGCCGTGGTAGTCCTCGCCGCCGGCGTAATCATAATACATACGCGGATCGCCGCCTTCGCCGTCGGGCCCCACCATGCCTGCGCCATCAAGCTCCATCTCGCCGCCATCGCCGACAGGTTCTACCTCTCCGCCGCCGCAGTTGTCGTCGTAACCGCCGTATTCGTGACCGCCGTCGTCCCCGTCGTAACCATAGTCGTCGCCGTCGTAACCATAGTCGCCTTCGTAGTCGGGGTCCATTGCGGAAACCCTAGGATTGGGGAGAGGGATGGGCTGATGGTAGGGTTTTGGGTGGTAAATAGTACGTATAGCAGTGGGAAGGTCAGTTTCCGTGATTCCCGGGATTAGTTGATACTACCAGTCATTCTAATATAGATAATAAATAAATTTTGGATGATAAGAAAATAACTATTTATTATTTAATGTATTTAAATTTTATATAAAAATATATAATTATTTATCTAAGTTTTTAAATTAAATAAATTTTATGTATAAATAAATAAATTATTTTCTAGTGATAAAAATATAATATAATATTGATAATTAATAGTAAGTAAAAGATTTTGTTATCATAATTTTTTAAATTATCATCCATATCATCATTGATAATAACAAAATACCTAATAGTTTAAATCAAACTAATGAAAGAAATTAAATTAAAAGATTAAAGCAAATCAAATTAAAACTAAAACAAATCAAATCAAAACAACCTAAAAAAAACTCACGTTGAGTCGAGTCTCTTTGTTATAAAATTTATGCACTTAATTTTTTAAAACTTCTTAGCTTGCATCCTATTTCACTAAAGATTTTATCGTTGTAACAAATTTTCGAACTTTCTTTTTATTGAAGTGGATTGAGTAATAAATTTTAGGAATTTTTTGACTTTCATCCCACTTATTAATATGCATTTGTACTTACATCCCACTTTTTAATTTTTTTAGACTTTCATCCCACTTTTTGTCACTAAAAGTATTTATTTTGTCACGAAAAGTATTCGTTTTGTCACAAAAAATATTTTTAGTGACAAAAGTGGGATGTAAGTCAAATAAAATTAAAAAGTGGGATGTAAGTACAAATGCATATTAATAAGTGGGATGAAAGTCAAAAATCCCTTTCTTAACAAATAGATAATACAACAATATTATCATTCAAAATTTAATTTTTTAAAAACATATTTGAAATTTATTATGGATAATTTGGATAAACTGAATTCAAAATTATAAATTATATTTAAACAAACTACTTGATATTTCTCCACGCTCCATAAATATTTCTCTCGGACCCCCTACACACGCCAAATGACTTGCACGTGCCCCACCCACGCAAAGTCAGATGGCGCGTCCCCCCTCCCCACTCGCGCCAAATCACTTGGCGTGTCTGCCCACCCACGCCAAGTGACTTGGCTTGTCCTCCTCGCCTCTACAATTATCCCAAACTCCTCCCCTTTTTTACAATTTCGACAAAGTTCTTTATCATGTAAGAAAATTTCTGTATTTTAAAAGAGAATGACTAAATTACAACTTGAAACCCCTCAACTATTCGAGTTTTCTAACTTGATACTCTCAACTTTGATAGGTACTAACTTAATACTCTCTCTCTCCTAACGGTATTATTTGGAGGGATAAAATAACAAAAATGTCCCCCAACCCCAATTCTTTCCTTTCTCTCCAGCGGTTTCCCCCTCTCTCCGACGTTTGCAGCCGGAGAGGGATGCAGCAGTAGCGAGCAGCAGTGGTAGGAAGCACGACGATGGGTGCAGCAGCGGAGGGTGCAACAGCAACGAGTAGTAGCTGCAGTAGGGACGTAGGGGTCGGGAGGCGCGGGGGGCGAGTGGGTGCGGGGGGGGAGGGGTCGTGGTGGGGTGTCACGCCCCAGTACCGAAATACGGGGACGGACTAGGCCAGCTACTCCATATGAGGTACGTAACGTCATACGGCGATCGTAGCTGTCGAGAGACTAGGGGGTACATGCTACAATCAAGTCTCCTATGGTCCCACAGAGCTCTATGTCTCAATCATTTAAGTCAAATCAGCAATTAAATGAACATTAAAGATAAAGCAGTAAGGCGTCCCTGACGCTTCATCAAAATGATCATGAGAGAGTAGCTTTATAATTTAGCTATCTCAGAGAGTCAGGAGTACAAAATTATACACAGCTGCAGTCTGTTAAATTACAATTATGTACATACACAAAATATCAAGTAATCCGGCTAACAGGTACCGGTGGCTAAACGCCGCAAAAGTATAAGCAGGAGTGGTGGAGAAGAAACCCACTCGAGTCTCCGAACCGCCATGCTCCTAGTATGCACCATGGATGTCAGGGAGGAAGATCGTGTCCTCTGGCTCTGCTACGAGATCTGGCCAAACAAAACCAGCGGGGTCAGCCCCGAATAGCAAGTACCGCCAAAGGGGCACAAGAGTTAAGATTAAAAACCCAACTAATAGAATGACTGATAATAGTAATACTTATGCCACTATTATAGGGTAGCGCAATATCCTCGAACCCATATGGCACCCTTACAACCAAACAAGGACAAAAGGTGCCGCATGGAGTCGGGACGTGTCGTACTCTATAACTTTCACATAAGTTAAAAGTTATAAACCATAAAATCTCCTGATCGTGACTTCGGTCGATAGCCTATCGCAGCACAATAACCAACCCAACAATCAAACAAGAACATGGGTTGGATCATGTACCATGATAGACCATGTTCCTCAGTCATTCACAGAAGTAGCACTTCACAACCAGAATAAGTCTTCCGTTCATAACTTCGGTCCACAGCCTGTCATAGTACGATAACCAACCCAACAATCAAACAAGAACATGGGTTGGATCACGCACCATGACAGTCCGCTTCCCTCAGTTATTTACGGAAGGTAAATAGGAAACATGTAAGTCGTTTTCACGGCCAATCAAGTCTACGAGTTTCTAGTGGGACGAGGTTATCCTCGCGTCATGTTATTAGAAAAAAATCCTCAGATCGTATCTTTCCAGCAAGGCTAGCCAACCCAGGGGTTCGCGTAGACAGGTGTCATGGAGCACAGGTCCCTCGTGAGGCCACCTTGCCAAGACATGTAATATGTAGCAGGAATTAATCGGATACAGTCATCCACTCGTTGCGGATGACACAGTATCCGTGGAGACCAGCCGGCGCGCCAAGACAATATCTCAGGGCGACTGGTGTAACACGATCTCGGAATTTTGCCCTCCCCATGCATCTAGTATATTTAGTTGCCTAATTTAACCCTAGGTGAAATCTTGGACTCACATGCTGTGGCCTGCATGATCATCCTCCTAAAGTCGTACTCAAGTACGAGTACCCCAAAGAGGATCCATGTCAATCAGTATGTCAACATGTGCTACCCTCCTTAGTGTAATGCATCATTACAAATACGCCACGTGGAGTTACGAGTCATTTGTCGAGCATGAACAAGAACTGGGACATTCAGGTACATGTATCAGGTTGGAACACGTTGTTCTCCGGGGTCACATCAGTGCTCATATCATGCTCGGGACAAAAGGCGTAAGGATATAAAATGGGCATATAATATCTAATAAAATATCAAAAGCATACGCACAACAAGGCAGCGTACGTGAAAAGTCACGCAAGCTCAAGGGAAAGAGCAGCGTGAAAAGTCATGCAAGCTCAAGGGAAGAGTGCTGCGTGAAAAGTCACGCAGACTCAAGGGAGAGAGCTACGTGAAAAGTCACGCAGACTCAAGGAAAGAGTGCTGCGTGAAAAGTCACGCAGACTCAAGGGAGAGAGCTACGTGAAAAGTCACGCAAGCTCAAGGGAAAGAGCAGCGTGAAAAGTCACGCAGACTCAAGGGAGAGAGCTACGTGAAAAGTCACGCAGACTCAAGGGAAGAGTGCTGCGTGAAAAGTCACGCAGACTCAAGGGAGAGAGCTACGTGAAAAGTCACGCAAGCTCAAGGGAAGAGTGCTGCGTGAAAAGTCACGCAGACTCAAGGGAGAGAGCTACGTGAAAAGTCACGCAGACTCAAGGGAAGAATGCTGCGTGAAAAGTCACGCAGACTCAAGGGAGAGAGCTACGTGAAAAGTCACGCAGACTCAAGGGAAGAGTGCTGCGTGAAAAGTCACGCAGACTCAAGGAGACACGTTTCCAACTGGAAGCGTGCTCAAACAGGAGCACACTGCTCACTGTCTCCTCCAGACAGCTAGAACACCATGGCTAATCCCAAACTTCAAAATATCACAACTTGGCCATCCGAACTCCAAATCCGGGTTTCCAAAGTTCCATCTTGGGTGAAATGGAATTCTCTTCCACATGGAAGCATCAAAACCCACAAAACTTCAACGAAAATAGATCAAAACTAAGGAAATCCGAAAATGATTAAAACTTAGATCTACAAAAATCAAAGCTTCAAAATGGAAATTTCCAAGTTCTAAACTAGTATAGATTGAGGAGAAGAACAAGTTTTGGCAAATAGTTTTGTAAGAATCATTAACAAAATTATGGATCCTTCTCTTGAGCAAGTTGGTACTTGCCTTGGTTGGTGGAGGAAGTAAATGAGAAGAAGTAAATAAGAGGAGAGAGAAGGAGATGAGTTATATATATAGAATTTTTGGACCCATGGGTTCATGATGAACCCAAGGGTTCATGATGAACCATTGGTGAACCAAGAATAGGTTACCCAAATGAGCCAAAGCTGTAGGCCCAAATACAGAAAATAAATTAGGAAATAATATTTTGTCAAATATTTTTGGAAATGCATGAAGAAATACAGCATAATAAATATAGTATAAATACAAAATAAATACAATTTATCGGTTTACGTATTAAAATACGTATTCCAGGATCGGAGAGTGACATCTCTACCCTTCTTAGAAAAATTCCGTCCTCGGAATTCCAGCCAAGACAAGATAGTGAAATCAGGGCAAGCAAGGCACAATCATATATAAGTTAACTATCATAGCAGTTATTATCATATCTCACAAAGTGCAAAATAAGTAGGCACAGAAAAGCATGGAATCGTGTCAATAAGGTGCATAAATATACCTTATTAGTCAAACAAATAAGGATAACGAGATCTGATCTCGTCCTCGCGCTCCCAGGTTGACTCTCCCGAAGAGTGATGGTTCCAAGAAACACGGACAAGGCTTATCGTCCGATTCTTGAGTACCTTCTCTCGCCGGTCCAAAATAGATACGGGTTGTTCCTCGTAAGTTAGGTCGGTACCAACGACTAACTCAGAATGATCGAGGACATGACTCGGATCCGGGACATACCCACGTAATTAGGACACATAAAACACATCATGTATGCCAGTTAGCGAAGGCGGAAGGGCAAGTCGATAAGCCACATCGCCTACCCGAGCGAGAATCTTGAAAGGTCCAACGTATCTTGGACTAAGCTTTCCCCGGGTTCCAAATCTGATGATTCCCCGAGTAGGCGAAATCCGCAGAAACACTTGGTCGCCAACCCTGAACTCTAGAGGCCTACGATGCTGATCTGCCCAATGACGATGTCGGTCCTGTGCAACTTGAAGGCGCTCTCTGACTAACTTAACTATCTCCACAGTCTGCGTGATCATCTCTGGCCCCAACTACTTTCGTTCTCCGACGTCGTCCCATGCCAAAGGGGACCTGCACTTCCTTCCGTACAATGCTTCGAACGGGGCCATCTGAATGCTAGCCTGATAGCTGTTGTTATAGGAGAACTCCACTAGATGAAGGTGATCCTCCCAAGATCTGCCAAAATCTAAGGTACACGCCCGTAGCATATCTTCTAATGTCTGAATGGTTCTTTCTGATTGCCCGTCAGTTTGTGGATAATAAGCAGTACTGAATCTTAACTTGGTTCCCAAACTTTGGTGCAAGCTCCGCCAAAAATAGGAAGTAAACCGCGTATCCCGATCTGATACTATACTAACTGGAACACCGTGCTGCCTTACTATCTGCTTCATGTACATTTCTGCTAACTGCTCAGTAGTTTGTCCAACTCGGAAGGGAAGAAAATGAGCGACCTTCGTGAGTCGATCTACTATTATCCAGACTGCATTCTTACCAGTCGGGGATCTAGGTAAACCGGTCACAAAATCCATCGTGATGTGCTCCCATTTCCATTCTGGGATAGGAAGCGGTTGTAGCAACCCTGCTGGTCTCTGCTGCTCGGCTTTTACCTGCTGACATACCAGACACTTGGATACAAATCTCGCTCTCTCTCTTTTCATGCCATTCCACCAAAAGAACTGCCTGATATCTCGATACATCTTCGTTCCTCCTGGATGAATGGAGTAAATAGAACTATGAGCTTCGGACATAACTTCTTGCCGAAGGTCTCCACTCGGTACACAAAGTCTGTTTCCAAACCTGAGCGTACCATCTTCATGAATCACTAACTCCTTCCTACGGCCTGATTCACACTCCGACCGCAACTTCTGAATCTGTGGATCTCCTGCTTGTGCTGCCCTTATCCTCTCTACTAAGGTTGACTAAATCTGCATACTGGTCATTCTTCCTATATCCTTTGGCAAAACTACTTCAATTCCCGTACTCTGAAGGTCTTCTAGAATATGCTTCTGCGAGGTCAAGATAAAGGCACTGTCTCTCCTACTCAGTGCATCTGCAACTACATTCGTCTTGCCTGGATGATACTGAAGATCTAAATCAAAATCCTTCAGCAGTTCTAACCATCTTCTTTACCTCATGTTCAAATCTCGCTACGTAAATACGTATTTCAAACTCTTATGATCAGTATAGATCTCTACCCGATCTCCGTATAAATAGTGCCTCCACAACTTGAGTGAAAACACCACAGCTGCTAACTCCAAATCGTGAGTCGGGTAATTCTTCTCATGGTCTCAAAGCTGTCGAAACGCATATGCTATCACCTTTCCGTGCTGCATCAATACACATCCAAGACCCTTCCCAGATGCGTCACAATATACTGTAAAGCCTCCCGCTCCTACTGGAAGCGTCAAGATCGGGGCTGAGATCAATCTCTTCTTCAATTCTTCAAATGATGCCTGACAGCTAGCTGACCAAATAAACTCTACGTCCTTGTGCGTCAAACGCGTTAAGGGCGCAGAGATCCTGGCAAAGTCCGCCACGAACCTTTTGTAGTAACCAGCTAATCCTAAGAAACTCCGCACTTCTGCAACCGTTCTCGGGACTGACCAATGCTCTACGGCCTCAATCTTCTTCGGATCCACTGACACTCCTGCCCCAGAAATTACATGCCCCAGGAACGAAATGTGATCTAACCAAAATTCACACTTGTCAAGCTTCGCATAAAGTTGATGTTCCCTCAATGTCTGTAAGACAGTCCTAAGATGCTTCTCATGCTCCTCTTCACTGCTGGAATAGACAAGAATGTCATCTATGAACACCACCACAAATTTATCCAAGTACGGCAGAAATATGCGGTTCATTAAATCCATGAATACTGCGGGGGCGTTGGTTAGTCCAAAGGGCATTACTAAAAACTCATAATGCCCATATCTAGATCTGAATGCTGTCTTCGGTATGTCTTGCTCCCGGACTCTTACTTGATAGTATCCCGACCGAAGATCGATCTTGGAAAAGACGCTGGCCTTGCTCAACTGGTCAAACAGGTCATCAATCCTAGGTAGTGGGTACTTATTCTTCACTGTTACTATATTCAGATTGCGGTAGTCGATGCACATCCTCGTCGACCCATCCTTCTTGGGAACTAGAATCACTGGCGCGGCCCAGGGCGATTTACTGTCTCGGATGAATCCCTTAGACTTCAACTCTTCTTCATGTTGATACAACTTATCCTGCTCTGACGGCGACATTCTGTAAACTCTATCTGTAATAGGCCTCGTTCCAGGGTTCAACTCAATGCTAAATTCTACCTCTCTGACTGGGGGTATCCCTGGGAGCTCATCAGGGAAGACGTCGAGAAAATCTTCGACCACTCTCGAAATCTGTCCTGGCTCTGACACTGCTGCTGAGATAACGCCTCCGGCCTGATTCTTCAAGGTTCGAGTAAAGATGAACTGCTCCATCCCAGGAACGCTGAATATGACCCTACCTCCTCTACAATTAATTGTCGCATGACTGTCTCTCAACCAGTCCATGCCAAGAACGACATCAAAATTCCCCATAGGGAATTTAATCAATGATGCGGGCAATAAATGCCCACACACCTCCACCGGACATGAAAAGCGCACTCTGCTAACTTCTACGAGCCTATTGCCGGTGAGTATATCCATCCTCTCCGGCAATGCCTCAAACTTTAATCCAATCCGTGTAGCATATTGTGCAGAGATGAATGAATGAGTAGCGCCTGAATCAAATAATGCTACAGCGGAAAATGAGGTGACGAGAATTTTACCTGCCACCACGTCACTAGACGCTAGAGCCTCTCCCAAGGATAATGTGAGAGCCTGTCCCTGGCCCCGCTGAGCTCCTTGTTGCGGCCTTCCTCGACCATGCTGTTGCTGCCCCTGAGGGCCTTCGGCTTCCTGTGCCTGGCGAAACATCTGAGCCTGCGTTGGTAAGCGCTGGGCTAGGGGCCTTACTGCTAATACTGGCCCTCCACTCGGGGTTGCCACTGGAGCTGGCAATGCTGGAAACTGTTGAGCTGGCCCTCCTGGCCTCTGCATCATAGGACAAGTGGAAATACGGTGGTCTGCACGACCACACCTCAAACATAAGCCATTCGCTGACCGACACACCTCCCTCGTGTGCCCTGCCTTCCCACAGAAGGTACAGCCCTGGGGTGCTCCCTGACGCTGCTGCTGGTTCCTCGGCTGCTGATGCCGAACTGGCGCTGTATTAGTTGACACGGCCGTCCTCCGCGGCGCTCCTGCATCATGAATACGCACACCGGGTGCTGGTGCCGACGTTCGCTGTACTGCTCCTCCTCCAACCTGGAAATGAGATCTCTTCTGACCTCCTGTCCTTGATGCTAACCTCTGCTGGGTAAGCTCGTGTCTCCGAGCGGCCGTCAAAACAGCGTCAAACGTCTGGTAGTCGTGTCCTTCCACAAGCTGTAATAGTTCCAAATGAAGTCCCTGCTGGAACCTCATAGCCTTCTCCGGCTCCGTTGCCACCATTGCTAGTGCGAAACGGCACAATCTGCAGAACTCTGCTGCATATCCATCTACGGTCTTGCCTGCTTGCTTGAGACTGATAAACTTCTGCTGGAGCTCATATCGAGCTACTACGCCAAAATACTTGGCCTTGAATCTGTCACTGAAGGTGGCCCAACGAACAGGGCGTCTTATACCAACTTCTTCTGATGCCCACCAGTCGCGGGCAAGATCCTGAAGTACCAGTTTGACCTGATCAACCTTCTCATCATCTGGAACCTTGGCTGCCATAAGAATGGCTTCAATGTCTTGAATCCATGCATCCGCAGTGATGGCATCCTCCGTGCCATCAAAATACCTCGGGTTCAAGCGACGAAACCTTCCTGATGCTCCCGAGTCAACCTCGGCACTCCTCTCAAGAGCTAACTGAATCCCCTGGTTCAGCAACACGTTCTGCTCCTGCTGCCGAGTCTGTTGCTGTTGGTAAGTGACAAGAATCCCTCGAACGATCTCCAGGAGTGCTCCGGCATCTGGTACTACCGTCGCTGCTGGTGCTGCAGAAGTTTTAATAACCTGTGGCTGCACTGCCTCTGGTTCCACTTCTGCTTGTGCCTGCCCTGGGGAAGGTTCTCTCCCCTGTTGCTGTCCAGTCGAGCCATGCTCTTGCGGCTCTTCCTCATGGGCCTCACCCGCTACTGAGAATGAAGCACCCCTATAGAGAAGGATATAAGATTATCAAGTCCGGACGAGAAAGATTTCGAGGATGCAAGTCAGGTTAGAGATCAAGGCAAGGACAGAGAATTCGAAACGGAATTTCAAGGGAAACAAGTTTTGATTGAGACTCCTAATAATTCGCAATACCCCACAAGTCTGAAAATCAGACCTGCATGGGCCACCACTTAAATCTTGTCACGCCCCAGTACCGAAATACGAGGACGGACTAGGCCAGCTACTCCATATGAGGTACGTAACGTCATACGGCGATCGTGGCTGTCAAGAGACTAGAGGGTACATGCTACAATCAAGTCTCCTATGGTCCCACAGAGCTCTATGTCTCAATCATTTAAGTCAAATCAGCAATTAAATGAACATTAAAGATAAAGCAGTAAGGCGTCCCTGACGCTTCATCAAAATGATCATGAGAGACTAGCTTTATAATTTAGCTATCTCAGAGAGTCAGGAGTACAAAATTATATACAGCTGCAGTCTGTTAAATTATAATTATGTACAGACACAAAATATCAAGTAATCCGGCTAACAGGTGCCGGTGGCTAAACGCCGCAAAAGTATAAGCAGGAGTGGTGGAGAAGAAACCCACTCGAGTCCCCGAACCGCCATGCTCCTAGTATGCACCATGGATGTCAGGGAGGAAGATCGTGTCCTCTGGCTCTGCTACGAGATCTGGCCAAACAAAACCAGCGGGGTCAGCCCCGAATAGCAAGTACCGCCAAAGGGGCACAAGAGTTAAGATTAAAAACCCAACTAATAGAATGACTGATAATAGTAATACTTATGCTACTATTATAGGGTAGCGCAACATCCTCGAACCCATATGGCACCCTTACAACCAAACAAGGACAAAAGGTGCCGCATGGAGTCGGGACGTGTCGTACTCTATAACTTTCACATAAGTTAAAAGTTATAAACCATAAAATCTTCTGATCGTGACTTCGGTCGATAGCCTATTGCAGCACAATAACCAACCCAACAATCAAACAAGAACATGGGTTGGATCATGTACCATGATAGACCATGTTCCTCAGTCATTCACAGAAGTAGCACTTCACAACCAGAATAAGTCTTCCGTTCATAACTTCGGTCCACAGCCTGTCATAGTACGATAACCAACCCAACAATCAAACAAGAACATGGGTTGGATCACGCACCATGACAGTCCGCTTCCCTCAGTTATTTACGGAAGGTAAATAAGAAACATGCAAGTCGTTTTTACGGCCAATCAAGTCTACGAGTTTCTAGTGGGACGAGGTTATCCTCGCGTCATGTTATTAGAAAAAAATCCTCAGATCGTATCTTTCCAGGAAGGCTAGCCAACCCAGGGGTTCGCGTAGACAGGTGTCATGGAGCACAGGTCCCTCGTGAGGCCACCTTGCCAAGACATGTAATATGTAGCAGGAATTAATCGGATACAGTCATCCACTCGTTGCGGATGACACAGTATCCGTGGAGACCAGCCGGCGCGCCAAGACAATATCTCAGGGCGACTGGTGTAACACGATCTCGGGATTTTGCCCTCCCCATGCATCTAGTATATTTAGTTGCCTAATTTAACCCTAGGTGAAATCTTGGACTCACATGCTGTGGCCTGCATGATCATCCTCCTAAAGTCGTACTCAAGTACGAGTACCCCAAAGAGGATCCATGTCAATCAGTATGTCAACATGTGCTACCCTCCTTAGTGTAATGCATCATTACAAATACGCCACGTGGAGTTACGAGTCGTTTGTCGAGCATGAACAAGAACTGGGACATTCAGGTACATGTATCAGGTTGGAACACGTTGTTCTCCGGGGTCACATCAGTGCTCATATCATGCTCGGGACAAAAGGCGTAAGGATATAAAATGGGCATATAATATCTAATAAAATATCAAAAGCATACGCACAACAAGGCAGCGTGCGTGAAAAGTCACGCAAGCTCAAGGGAAAGAGCAGCGTGAAAAGTCACGCAAGCTCAAGGGAAGAGTGCTGCATGAAAAGTCACGCAGACTCAAGGAAGATAGCTACGTGAAAAGTCACGCAGACTCAAGGGAAGAGTGCTGCGTGAAAAGTCACGCAGACTCAAGGGAGAGAGCTACGTGAAAAGTCACGCAAGCTCAAGGGAAAGAGCAGCGTGAAAAGTCACGCAGACTCAAGGGAGAGAGCTACGTGAAAAGTCACGCAGACTCAAGGGAAGAGTGCTGCGTGAAAAGTCACGCAGACTCAAGAGAGAGAGCTACGTGAAAAGTCACGCAAGCTCAAGGGAAGAGTGCTGCGTGAAAAGTCACGCAGACTCAAGGGAGAGAGCTACATGAAAAGTCACGCAGACTCAAGGGAAGAGTGCTGCGTGAAAAGTTACGCAGACTCAAGGGAGAGAGCTACGTGAAAAGTCACACAGACTCAAGGAAAGTGTGCTGCGTGAAAAGTTACGCAGACTCAAGGAGACACGTTTCCAACTGGAAGCGTGCTCAAACAGGAGCACACTGCTCACTGTCTCCTCCAGACAGCAAGAACACCATGGCTAATCCCAAACTTCAAAATATCACAACTTGGCCATCCGAACTCCAAATCCGGGTTTTCAAAGTTCCATCTTGGGTGAAATGGAATTCTCTTCCACATGGAAGCATCAAAACCCACAAAACTTCAACGAAAATAGATCAAAACTAAGGAAATTCGAAAATGATTAAAATTTAGATCTACAAAAATCAAAGCTTCAAAATGGAAATTTCCAAGTTCTAAACTAGTATAGATTGAGGAGAAGAACAAGTTTTGGCAAATAGTTTTGTAAGAATCATTAACAAAATTATGGATCCTTCTCTTGAGCAAGTTGGTACTTGCCTTGGTTGGTGGAGGAAGTAAATGAGAAGAAGTAAATGAGAGGAGAGAGAAGGAGATGAGTTATATATATAGAATTCTTGGACCCATGGGTTCATGATGAACCCAAGGGTTCATGATGAACCATTGGTGAACAAAGAATAGATTACCCAAATGAGCCAAAGCTGTAGGCCCAAATATAGAAAATAAATTAGGAAATAATATTTTGTCAAATATTTTTGGGAATGCATGAAGAAATACAGCATAATAAATATAGTATAAATACAAAATAAATACAATTTATCGGTTTACGTATTAAAATACGTATTCCAGGATCGGGGAGTGACATGGGGCGCGGGCGGCACGAGGACAAGCGAGGGCTGGAGGTCTCGGTGGGGCGGGGGTGGCATTTGAGCAGGGAGAGGCGTCAGGTGTGCACAACGGAAGAGGGGAGTGGGGCGGCTGTAATGACCCGCTCCGTACGGTGCATTACGATGAGTCGTTGACTCAAAGAGTTGTGTTGACCCGAAATATGTATCGATGTGAATCGATGTAAAGAGTTATGTTGACCCGAGAAATGCATTGAGTAAGTTCGATGCAAGTGTTAGGTTGGCCCGAGGGAAAGCATTGAGTCGGTTCGAAGATTCTAAGAAATTGAATCGATGCAACGCACAAGTCTGATTCGAACGAATATTGATTTTAGTTGGTTTCGTGTGCAGGCTATACGTTTACGCTGAAATATAAGAGGTCAATATTTTGTCTTATTTACAACGGGGTCTGTAAAACTAAATCACCGCCTCGTAACGGACTGAGGCATAGGGTCGGTAAGCCAAATCAGTTGTATAATTCAATGAAGCACGAAGTGCTCGAATGGCTAAGTCAGAAGAGTTGGTCGTGCAACAAAGTTATAAAATTGAGCCGCACTGGCTCGGCGAAACGACGAGGCATATAGGTTTAAGGTGGGAGGACTTTGACCATTCTTTATTACTCCTTCATTCCTAAGTAAAATATACCATTGTATGCGAAGTTAACCTATCGAGACCACGGACGTGGCTCGATCGAGAGATAAACATAGTACGTGTCGAACACTAGATAGAACAATTGAAATAAAACATACAACAAATGTACGAGTCACTATTGAACATTGAATATCGCAAAGGCGAGGGCCTCGGTGCGCAAGCCATAAGAACATGGGATAACTGTATCGACGAGTGCCTCAGTGCACAAGTCATCTGTGTCCTCGTGCACAAGTTTGAAGGTATCATGCCCCGATTCTAAAGAATCGATAGTCATCCCCCGGACGTGATGCCGTACGAACCTAGGTTGCGATTGCACAAGGCATAGTCATGAGGTAATCCGAAACACAACATCTAAGAGAGAGAGCGCAAACAAATTGAACAACACATTGAGACAGAAAAACTTTATATTTTATTGATAATATACATCATTTACAAAGTCTATTACAATCGTGCCGTGCGGGCTTTACAACATGACTCGATTACAAAAGGAGTGCCGATAAGATAGCCGTTCCATACATACATCCCTCATTTACAACAAAAGTATTCCAGCCACCTGGATGCGAGGGATGCCGAGACATGTTCCTTGGACTTGAGATGATTCTTTAAAACTTCAGCGACGGGGTTTTCGACGCGCAGTCGAAGCTTCAAAAGTACGAACATCGCCTAGCTAGTTAGCACTTTCTTCCTGATTCCTGGCACCTGGAAAGAGCGAGGGTTAGTACGATCACATGTACTGGCGAGTGGCTAATTAAATCTAAGCTCTGCATTTGGTTCAAGCAGTTTTATAAAACATGTTAGCTATTTTTATGATCTTTCTAACCATCCTGATTGATTTGCATGTTAACATGTTTTAAGGCAAGCATATGAAATTGTATACATTGAGCAGTTATCATAATCATCCTGTGTCACGTGCATTAGTTCAAGCAGTAAAAGGGGTGTGAAGGTCACTGGCAATGTCAAGCCATCATGGACTATAGCTGGGTTAGACGGCGACCCTTTTGCGACGGGTAGCGAGCCATGTGCGAAAGTTTTCGAATCACCCACGTCGATTCATGGCTGGCACTTGCTATACTCGTTCCTCTCGGGTCGAATCGGTTTTTTAGCCTAGGCAACTGTTCGAGGAAACTACACGATATGTATAAGTTGTGCAATGACCGTTTTTACAGATTCATAAAATATTCTATCTTTTTACTAGAACCTTTAACTTTCTCTTTTGGTGTAAAACTGACCCTTTTCTTTGAACTTAGTCATTTATGCACTTTAGTCGTATCATTGCGATAAACATTAATTGATTCATCATTTGGTTTGCATAGGCTAAGTAAATAAGGCATAAGAAAGTAGGCATCAGTTTTTCATATAAAGCAGTTCGATAGCAAGTGTTTCATGAAGAATCGTGCCATAATTTTATTAATTCTACACTATGGCGATAAGCATTATTTTTGTGTTTCATATTTGATTCTGAAATAAAGGGTCGAGACGAAGAAGGTCAGCCACTCACCTTAGTCTTTGCTTCAGGCGAGGGACTGGTTGGCTGCGCTTAGACGTTGCCTACGCGATCAACTACAATCGCATAAGCAACTGATTAGAATACTGCACTATTCAAGGAGTTCGATACGAATGCGAAGTTCGAAAATGCAAGGCATAAAAACCATCAAAAATATTCATGAAAACGCATTCACGAAAACCAAAGCCAAAGCCAAATCAAGTGCAACATGATAACCAGAGCAACCGGAGGTCTCTCCTGACTCAGCCGTAGAGCCAATCCTTGAGGCGCAACCCGCTGAATATGGGACTTGATTTCGAAGAAGCCTTTCCATAATGAGAAAATGATCTTAATTCAATCATTTCCGTTCGACTGGTTCAACCGATTCCGACCTATCGGTCCCGATTGAAACGGTAGCGATAATGTTCCTTTCTTGCGCACCCCGTAGATGAAAACGGGGCACGATGTAGGGACGGAGCACTACAGAAGGCTAGCACATTGAAAGACTATTGATGCGAGTGCCCTAGTGCATGAGCCATGAACATTGAACACTAAGGCATAGAACATGGGATTACAGTATCGAGGGGTGCATCACATGCACGACTCAAAGAATAGAGAACAATTGTGTCAAAGCGTGCGTACGTGCACGAGAATCATAAAAGATGATTTCGTTACGAAGAGAACAGTCGTGGCATGAATGTGACAGAACTGTCGAATATGGCACGGTGCCTTAAAAATGTTTACGACCTTCGGGTCATTCATTTGTCGAACATTGAGTTAGGGTATGGTGCCATTGAACATTGAAACGAATAATAAAATCGTACAAAGAATGTGAGAACGTAGAAAGAGTAAGAATATTGAAAGAAAGAGAAATGCAAGACGACGTTAAGTCTGATTTTCGAACTCAAGACTACGTTTGGTTGTATGAGTTTGACGCGCGCGTTGTGTAACGCCCCAGTCCCAAAATACATAGGACCAAGCACGTGAAGCTGCCAGCTGCACATGTACGAAGAATACTCCAATATATGAAATCCTTATATATGTACATAAGCTGTAAATAAAATAACCATAGGCCAGAATAACATAATCTAATCTTATCACAGCTCAATGCAGAAAATAATAGAGTCCAAATAATAAATAAGTATATCAAAAGATAGCCGGGTGAACATGCTCACTCCAAACAGCTATAAAAATAGTCTCACAAGATCGGAGTCCAACCTCCGCAAAATAAAAAGAAAAGAGATATAAAAATAATGTCCACTAATGTCTCAAAGAAGGAATAGACTAGAAATCAGTAGAAACTGTCTCGTCATCGATGTAAGATAGCTCCAGCACCGCTCCGTACTCCTGCGGGAAGTCGTCTAATCCTGGAGAGATAACTAGGTCCTCAGAGGGACGTAGCAAGATACAAGAAAATATCATGCCACATAAACTGTGATAATATAGCAAGAAGAAGGGATGCATGCAATAGGGTACCTAACCGTACTATAGTGAATATGCAATAAAGAACAATCCTCCACATATGGGCACTCGGGCTGTATAGCAGTGGCATCGTCCCTCTCATCGGGAATCAGTACAATCCGTCCATAACGTTCGGCGAACGTCAGAGGAAATTAGTAAGAAAACGTCCATAACGTTTCCTGAATGTCAGAGGGAATCAGTACAATAGGGTGAACCTGCGTCTCCAATGGAGCTTCAGGTACAATAGCAGTATGTAAATGTGGCCCATACATCAAGGAACTGTTCTTTCCTTCCAATGCCTAATGGAGTCACATTCATGACTCATATGACCATCTAGTAACTGCTAAGTCCACTAGCATGCAATTCTATTGGTAGTTACTCCTAACCGTCGTACGCCCTATACGTATCGGTGGCCGGCCGACTACGCGAGTATGTGTCCTATATGTGACTCACAATACGTGGTAAAGTATATAATGTCCCGCTCCGCACAAGGCATTTGGTTGGCTTGTTTGTTTGCTATCAGGATGTTGGACCGTGACTTAAGTTAGAAATCAGGAGAATTGAGACTGATGCAGTCTCACTTAGTTGGCTAGACGGAATGTGTATTGGAATGTGGCACGCTGGTGGAGCTACGCATAGTGGAATTGTGTGTGATCGGAACAGGAAGACCCTTTTATGCAAGTGAGTAGAACTGTCCTTCCTCCTCCTTACTCATTCATGCTTAATAAATGAAGTATTGAAATGCTATGAATTATCCCTAAATGTCCCATGTTTTAGTTGCTGAATAATAGAGATGCCTATGTTGAGAATTATTGAAATGTACAACACATTGAACTGCTAATGTAATTTGAGGCCTGAGAATGAATTGATAACATTGCCCCTTATGCTTAACGCTGCTGGAACAAGTAGACACTTGAATAATGAGATGCCTTATGAATGATAGAATAAAAAATGAACTGGCTATGCTATCGAACCAATGAACTGAATGAAACACTAGAATCATATACCTTCTGTATAACTGTTGCTGTTGCATGTTTTTTTATAAGAAATGAAAGAAAGAATAATATCCCTATGAAATAAATAAAATGCTACAGGTCCTATCGAAATGAAGGAAATATTGTTTGTTCCTCTTTGAAAAGAATGATATGAGAAATGTTACAATGATTGATGCAATGAGAAATGATGAGGCTTGGGATCATTGAGATCACCAAGTGAACAGGTGGTAATATTGAAAAGATGAGATAATGAACTGTTGCTTTTACTTATCTTAATATTTTATCATGCCACTTCGAACACGATCGAGTCGGACACGCATTCGCATGATCATGGGCAAACTTGTATACAATGTATTATTTTCTCGGATGGTTCCTAGGGCCCTGGGGACCGATTCGGTCTAGGAGAAAATATAGCATGCTTTGGTGGCATGATTGGTATCGAGACATTCATTTCGGGCTTGCAACCCAGGTGAATGGTGCGTCAATACCCTTGAAGTCCTATATGGCAAGTCCTTAAATGGTGCGCAGCACCAGTGGTCATGTAGTCAGGATGCATGCTAATGAATATTTTGTGCAGACAGAGTAAGTATATCATTTTATCCTGTATTCTTATGCAGGTATGCGGAATCGAATGTCCGCAAGAAATTACTTAATAATGATATATGCAACATATGTTGGTTGAATGGTCTGCTTAATCATGCTAAACAAGAGATGTTACGATGTTGCCTTTTATATGAGAACCTCCTTAACATGCTAAATTCAGTATGTCAACATGTTGCTTTGCTATGAAACTGCTTAAACATAACTTACATGCTAGGTGATGTCTTCTATGAGAATTGTCATAACATGTTCAAGATGTTAGAACCAATGATGCCTCAATAATGCCTTTTCATGATAACACCCAGTATGCTTTAAGGATGCCTTCACATAAACGCTACTAAGATAACAAGTTTACATGCTTCACTATGATTATTGCCCCTGAACTGTAAACTAATGCTAGGCCCCAAGTAGAAAGATCATTCTATTAAATGTTTGCTAAAATTGACCAGTTAGTGTTGGTTTAGGCGAGTGGGTTGGATTCTGCTCGCCAGTACATCGATGATGTGCTGACCCATATTTTGTGGGCAGGTACTAGTGCTTGGGATGTTCTACACACGAAGATTGGTTTGATCGGTCCCGCGGCATCGAAGATTTGTTGGACATACAGAAGCTCTCCTTGAAAAAGATGATATCTTCTGTCTATAAATGGCGTAATGTATGGAACATTGTAATCAGTTGTACCAGTGAGTTGTAAGCCAAGTCGATGTATCGAGTTGTAATCTAATGCAACAGAGTATCAAATGTAAGCTGTAAAGCCACTACTAAAATATGCTAAATTAGCGACGTACTTTAGTGACGGAATGAAATTATGTCGCTAGATATGTTATATAGCGACTCCTTTCTATATACATCGCAAAACGTCGCTGAATAGCGACGGCCAGCGACATTAGATAGATTACGTCGCTGAATAGCGACGTTCAGCGACATATTATTAAAATATGTCGCCATATATTAAAATGTTTGTGACGTTTAGTGACGTCTACTCTTGACGTCGCTAACGTTTTTACTTAGGGCACGCTGCTTCCTTTTTCCCCCTCACTCGAAAATTAGAAATTTCGAGCTCTCTTCCCCCCGGCGACAAATTCCCCCCCCCGGAGACTCCCTCCCCCCCCGGCGACTCCCTTCACCCCCGGCGACCCCTACCCCCCCTCCCCCGTCGAGCTCCTCCTCCTCGAGCTCATCCTCCCCCAATCCGAGCTACTCCTCCTCTTCCTCAGGTAAACCCTAACCTAACTCCTCTCCCTCCTCCTCCTCTTCCTCCTCCCACGGACACACACACACACACACACAAACACACACACACACACGGACACACAGACACGCACACAGAGACACAGACACAGTATAAAATGGGTGAAGGGCTAAAGTTTTAATGAATGGAAAATATATTGATAATAAATACGTTCTTTGGTGTATAAAAATGAAATGAATATGATGAGAAGGGGAAGAGTTGTGATTGAACTCATGAATGTTTAAAAAGGACATGAGAGGGAGAGAGAGCTAAGGAGGATAGTGATGATAATGTATATAGTATTTGAGAAATAAGAGAGATGCATTGAACAATACGAGTAATTACAAGGGAATCGAGATAGAGAGTTAGATGATATAAATCAAAATTTCTTGTTGGTCTTGTGTGTGAATGTTTATCAACATTGTCTTGTAAAATTTTTTGGAATGAAATAGTTTATACTATAAAGAAGAAATTATTAACAGGGACCGGGACAAAAAATCCACTCCCAAAAGTGTTAATGGGGCGGGTTGCGCGGACGGGAACGGGGAGTACATTATTAAACGGGGACGGGGATGGAGAAAAAAACTTAAACCCGATCGGGGATGGAGTACATTGTTAGATCATTAGCTAGTATTAGAGAGAAAATTATTGTAATTGCCAAGTGTAGGTAAGGATTGGGTATCTCAAGATACTAAGTTATAAGGTAAATATAGCTACACATATGTGTGTGTGTGTGTAGAGTTGAGAGTAATTGATTAGTGTGTGATACTAAATGTATATGGGGATATAGATATTAGTGTGTGTATGCATTAGCTATAGGTTTGTATAGTGTTTGAGAGTGTGTAAGTGTGTGTAATATTAAGGTATATATATATATATATATATATATATATATATATATATATATATATATATATATATATAATAAGGTAACAATTATGTGTGTCTATGTGAGTATAGTAGAGTGGTGTGTGAGTGTGTAGTATAGGCTTGAGTATGTGTCCAGAGGGTGTTCAGTCGAGTGTCAGTCAATCTAGTATACTATTTATTTACCTCTATATCATACTAGGAGACTTATTTAGTACTAGTTGTGGTTGTAATTAGTTGATATTATATTCAAGTCTTGTCAATAATGTCTTTGACTTTATCATGGGGTCTTAGATATCGGTTGTAGGTGACATTATATACATATGGTCTGGCGATATCGAAACGAATCTAGTGTGTCTGAATGAGATATCGGTTGTAGGTGACATTATATTCATGGGGTCTTTGACTTTGTCATGGGATCTTAGATATCGGTTATAGGTGACATTATATTCAAGTCTTGAAAATTGATGTTAAGACAATTTTCAACTTGACCCTGGCGATATCGAAACGAATCTAGTATGTCTGAATGAGATTGGCATCAGTAAGAATCAATAGCGTATGTGTACACGTTGGATGCACAAGAACTTATGTACGATATTGTATTATTAGTAACTATCCGCTACTAATGTGTGTCCCATAATAAGACATAATATACGAATTTGTGCCTATTGGATAATGTGTGTCCATCTTTGCAGAATTATTTCCAAATGGATATGAATTACTACTTGCAGAATCGTTTATGGATGTACAATCGTCGTTCAGATGATATGTGTGGTGTGCAGGATGAATACATAGCGGAAGTAGAGCAGTTCCTGCAGTTTGCTAAGGCGTTCCCTCAGTACATGGACGGCAGCAAAATTAAGTGTCCGTGTGTGAAATATTATAACGTGAAATATTATCCAGAAGTGGAAGTGATATATCATTTGTACTCGAGGGGTTTCACACCTAATTACTATCAGTGGATTGCACACGGAGAACTTGAGTCTTTAGCATCAGAGCCGGAGCCTTATGTTGAGCCGTATATGCATGTGGGACCTAATTTTGTTTCAGATAATCATGCATACGACGACGGGTGCGTGAACATGGTTTTCAACGCTGCGGGACCTAGTTTCGTTCATGATGCAGCTGAGGAGGCACCGAATGTCAATGCTGCAAAGTTTATGGAGTTGCTGGAGAATGCAAGGACTCCATTGTATCCTGGTTGTGAGGATCATTCACCGTTGGAGGTGGTTACAAGACTGTTGAGCATTAAGTCAGATTTTAACATATTACAAGAATGCTATAACCGAGTGTTGGAGTTGATTATAGAGATCTTGTCGGCGGGTGCTAAGTTACCTAAAGACTTCTATCGGTCTAAGAGGATGGTGAGATCGCTCTGGATGGGATACAAGAAAATCGATTCTTGTCGCAATGGGTGCATGCTGTACTAGAAAGACGACAAGGACGCATATGTGTGCAGATTTTGTGGTGCTGATCGCTATAAGACAACTAGTACAGGAAGGTCTACCAGTACAAGAAGACCGACCGATTCAATGCACTACTTGCCTTTAACGCCGCGGTTGCAAAGATTATTTATGGTGAAAGAGACGGCCGAAAATATGAGTTGGCACATGCGAGAACAGATTGAAGGAGTGTTGGATCACCCATCCGATGGAGAAGCGTGGAAGCACTTTGATCGAGTTATCCTAATTTTGCTTCAGATCCGTGTAATGTCAGGTTGGGGCTATCTTCTGACGGTTTTACTCCTTTTGGTCTTTCGGGATCCCAGTATTCGTGCTGGCCTGTGATTGTCACTTCGTATAACCTACCGCCTTGGATGTGCATGAAGACTCAGTACATGTTTCTAACCGTTATAATTCCTGGTCCGAACAATCCCAAGAGGAACATTGATGTGTACTTACAGTCTTTGATAGATGAGTTGAATCAGTTATGGGAAGTAGGCGCTAACATGTACGATATTTTCAGGAAGCAAAATTTTCAGATGAAGGCAACCCTTATGTGGACCATCAACGACTTTTCGGCCTATAGAATGTTATCTGGATGGAGCACTCATGGCCGTCTCTCATGTCCGTATTGCATGGACCGTACTAAGGTTTTTCGCTTGAAACATGGAGGAAAACCATGCTTCTTTGATTGTCATCGGCAATTTCTGCCAAAAGATCATCTGTTCAGAAGGAACAAGAATGCATTCCGTGCCGACGTTGTAGAAAAGGGTGATCTACCGCCAAGGTAGTGCGGAGCCACGATATGGGAGGAGGTTAGAGATTTTCCTAGTGCTATCGAAGATCCTATAACTGGGTACAAGTGCGATGGATTTGGTAGAGATCATAACTGGACAAAGAGGAGCATATTCTGGGATCTGCCATATTGGAGTACCAATCTGATCAGACATAATCTTGATGTCATGCATATTGAGAAGAATGTGTTTGATAACATAATTAATACTGTGATAGATGTAAAGAAAAAATGAAAGACAATCCCAAGGCCAGGTTGGACTTAGAAGAAATATGCAAACGCCCTGCGTTGCATTTGATAGAGGAGAATGGAAAACAGTTCCTGCCGAAGTCAATTTTCTTCCTGGACAAGGAGGATAAAGTGAGACTTTGTCGGTGGATCCAGGGCCTAAAATTTTTAGATGGATATGTGTCAAATATGAAAATATGTGTCGATCCGAAGGAAAATGAATTGACGGGTATGAAGTGCCACGATTGTCACGTATTCATGGAGAGGTTAATTCTAATTGTATTTCGAGAATTCTTACCGCAGGCAGTTTGGGATCCATTGACGGAGCTTAACATATTCTTCAGGGATCTTTGTTCTAAAAAATTGCTCGTTGATCGTCTAGAAAAGCAGGAAAAGGACATTACGGTAATACTGTGCAAGCTAGAGAGGGTGTTTTCTCCTGAATTCTTCGACTCTATGGAGCATTTGTCGATTTATCTATCCTATGAGGCACGTGTTGGTGGAACCGTCGAATATCGATGGATGTATCCGTTCGAGCGATATTTGAATCACCTAAAAAGAAAGGTGAAAAATAAGGCACGGGTCGAGGGTTCTATTTGTGAAGCCTATGTTCTCGAAGAGATCATAAACTTTTGTTCGATATATTTCAAGCCTTATGTTGCAACTAATAGAACGAGAGCTTCCAGAAACGACGACGGAGATCATGAATGTAATGATACAATACTGAAGGTATTCAATGCCCCAGGAAAGCCATTGGGTAAAATGAAGAAGAGATATCTGAACGATGATGAGCTAAGGGCTGCTCAGGTGTATGTATTACTCAATTGCGATGATGATGAAGTAGAGAAGCTGGAGGGGTAAGTAATTAATACGTCTATATTATTTTAATAGTGTTGATTATTATACTATTACATTAATTGAACGATATCGTTTTCAGCATATTTAATGATGATGTGAGGTCAGGTAGGCCACACATAACAGAAGAAGAACTAGAACAAGAAATGAGACGTTATTTTCCATCATGGTTGAGTGTATATGTAAGACTTGAGAACTCTGTAATTACCTTTATGTATATGCACTTGAGAATGAGCTTAATTTATTTTTTCGTGGTATTTAGGTCGATCGTCCATACGCAAGACTTGAGAATGAGTCTATTAGAACGCTAGCCAAGAGACCAATTTATGCTGCAAAATTATGGCCAAGCTACTGTGTTAATGGGTTTAGGTTCAAGTCAACAACTTGCCCGATCAGAGACAACTTTGTGGATCTCGATTCCACCAAAAACAGTTGTTTGTGTATCAGATCTTCGAACTACAAAGATGTTGATGCGGGCAACGATTTCTATGATGTCCTACGGGAGATTGTGGAGCTGACATATAGTTATGGAATAGAGCCTGCTAAGATTGTGTTATTCAGGTGTGATTGGTTCGATCCGATTGAAGGTCAAGGGTGGAAAGTAGACAAGCATGGTCTTGTGGATATAAACTATCGGCGTCGATATCAAGCCTATGAACCATTTGTCCTATCAAGTCAGGCTCAGTTCGTGTACTTCACAAGTTATCCTAAACGGGGAACAACAAGGTCAGACTGGTGGGCAGTATGCAAGACCAAAGCTAGAAATACCTTTGAGGTTGACGATATAGCTTATCAGGAGGATGAACTACCTCTTGTAACAAATATTATAGAAGTGGACACGACAGAAGTTCCTCATTACACATCTAATTATGTAGAAGAAGTAGAATTATCTGAAGAGGAAGATGCAGATGAAAGTGAAGATGTAGAGGAGGAAGAAAAAGAAGAAGAAGAAGAAGAAGATGAGCTAAACGAACTAGATGAATTTTCAGAAGAGGATTAAATCTGTACATTTGTTTTATCATCATATTTGACACTTTAGTGACACTTTTATCATATAAATCTGTGACACTTTAGTGACACTTTTATCTGTGACTATGAAATTTTTGAAAAATCTGTGATGTCTATCATATAAATATGTATATTTGTTTTATTGTCATATGTTATTATCAGGTATGACTAGACCAGGAGGAGGACGACGCAGAGGATATTATATTAGGCAGTCCCGTCTGCCTCGGGCTGGGGATGCAGATTCCGTACCCTCATCCTCATCTGATCCGAGTACGCCAGTGTACCGTTCTGTTCCCGGTCCATTACTGGGACAGGGCAGTTCCAGCAGGTTGGCGACTCCACCCTCGTCGTCCAGCATTCCTGATCCCGCGTCCAACCTTCCTCCTGCGTTCAGCATTCCTCATGCCGACGGCTCCATGGAAAGAGCCTACGTCGAGCATATGGAGGACGGCGATCAGACTGATCCTGTCCAGGCAAGAGGTGAGAGCGACCCTCCATGCGCTCTTCCGGACGAGACGCATATGGAGATTTGGACGGACGGGCCTACGAAGTAAGTTAATTAGTTAATATATATTTCTCAAATGATTATATGTACATATATATTCATAAAATTTATTATTGTATAGATATCGGCCTCCTGCAGTACAGAGACAGCTGGGGTTATTTCTGAGGCAGAACTATGGTGGGTCTTGGATTAACTACTCAGATGCTCTCGCAGATAGGAAAGCCTTTTGGTTGGCCCACTTCAAAGTAAAAAATTTGTTTATTTTTAAATTTTAATAATCATTTGTGTATATTATATAACTTTTCTATTTTACTTCTTATAGAGGACCTATTTCTATCAACCACATCGGGCGGCGAAGATCGAGGTCCAATTTTCTGTCGTCGCAGGCAAGCTCATCCGTGATGCGATCCACGATCAGAAGTCTCGTGATCGCTCCGAAAAGTCGATCTATGGTTGGATCACGCCAGAGCAGTGGACTGCAATGAAGGCTAGATTCGCCGAGGCCAGGTACCAGGAGCAGTCTGACAAGGCCAAGGTGGCGCGGTCGAGCGCCAGTAAGTGGTGTGGTGGCTCCATTCCGATGACGGAGCATTTTCGTTGTCTGGTATGTTTCCTATGACGGACATCATTTTATATATAGTTGGATAGAATGTTTAATACTAATAATAGATAATATATTTTAACAGGTAAAAAAGGGTGAGGACCCGAACATGGTGACCGTCTTCCTGGTCACCCATCGGAGGGCTGGGGAGTTCATTGACAAGAGGGCAACGCAGGCATATGTACGTTCTATTCTTTATATTAATTTACTATAATTTAGAAAACAGAAAAATAGATATCAATATAGACTTTAGCAAACACTTACACGTTAGCAAATATTGTTCTAGGCCGAGTTTGTTCGGCTACAAGAGGAGGCGGCTGCTGCTGCTAGTGCGCCAGCAGAGGGAGGGGCTGGTACTTCCTCCCAGCCGCCTACAGCTCCATCGTCGGACGACCTCTGGATGACCGCCGTTGGCAGTCTTTAGAAGGGTACGTACTACGGTACGGGATCCTACGGCGCGTATTTGGCTTCAGAGTCATCCCGGGCCCCCTCTGTCAATGCGTAGTCTCCAGCTTCGCAGGCGTCGTCACGAGCTCAGAATATTCGTCGTTAGATCGACGAGTTGCATCGCGAGTTACAGTAGCAGATTTCTGATCACCTTACCGCAGAGCGACGATCCGACCCTCCGATGATCACCGGACTATTTGATGCGGTCGAACGCAGTATACAGGAGCTGATGAGTCTACAGAAGGCTACAACTGCCAGCTTGCACACGCTCACCGAGTCTACACAGCGCACAGAGCATAGATAGGTCGAGCTGGAGGGATCGTAGAGGACCATGTCTGCCTCACTCACTCAGGTATCGGCTTCGATTGAGGAGAGTACTCAGAAGATGGTGAGTACCCTTGCTGTGCATGGTGAGCGACTGCGAGAGCTGGAGAAGATACGTCCTCCCGGTCCATCGACGGCGCCGACTCCAGACATTGCACTGCCTCCTACTGCCCCTACGGTACAGCTCACACAGGAACAGTATGAGTACATACTATCCCAGATGCACGACAGGGGTCCTCAGTGATCCAGCTTCTTTTTTTTATCATCTTTGTATGTATTGGCCCTATGGGGCCATTGACCGTTCTGTACACTGATTTTCATTATTATTTGACTCTGTTGGACATATATGTTTGTTGGACATGTATGTTTGTGATATTTAATTTGTTGGTATTTTCATTAAGTACATGTATGATATTTAGTTGTAGACTGTTATGATGGAAGACTGTTATTCATCTATTAGTTGTAGACTGTTATGATGGAAGACTGTTAATTATGATGATAACTGCGATGGGGATGAGAAATATACCTACGCTGGGTTATAAGCGATGATTTGATATACAAAGGAGGTGCTGCCCAAATTTTTAAAAAAATATAATGTGTATTTTTGTAATGATGTGTGTCTGTATTTACAATGTATGTGAAATGCAGTGTTCGGAACCATCGATAGTTTCGATTACTGTTGTATGTTTTATCTTGGACAGAAAGAGCAACTGTTCAGGGTGTACTTCTGAGAGCTTCATTTTCACATCCTTCACTCTCTCGGGACGTCGTACAGGATCCTGAGAAGGTGAAGGACGTGAAGAGGAAGCTCTGAGAAGTGCACCCTGATCTGTTGCTCTTTCTATCTAAGATAAAACATAGAACAGTAAGCAAAACTGTCGATGGTTCGAACACTGTACTTCACACACACTGTAAACACTGACACACAGCATAACAAAAATACACATTATATTTTTTTTAAAAAGTTTTCAGTATTCTGCGACGGATAGCGACGGATCGACGACATATAGCGACGTATGAGGACATCGCTAATACGTCGCTAATTAGCGGCGTTACGTCGCTGGACGTTGCCACGTTACTGACGTGGCAGGCATGCCATGTCATCACATAAGTAGTCGCTAAGTGTCACACTACGTCGCTAATTTTGCGACGTAAAGTTTCGTCGCTCTCCGTCGCTAACTTTGCGACGACCCAGCGACACGGCAGTGACGTCGCAAACAGCGACGTAGGACGACGAATTTGTCATCTGCGACTAGCTTTTTTGCGACCTTCATTTTCCGTCGCTAAAGTCGTCGCTAATTACTATTAGCGACGTATTTTCCATATTTAGCGACATATCTGGACGTCGCTAATCTGTCTTATTTTAATAGTGAGCATTGTTCAGTTGGCTTTCAATGTAAAGTGAGATGTGTTGTAAACATTGTACTTCAATACAAGTTTTATACTCTTTTTCAATTATCAATATAGAGAATAAAGTTCTATATATCTCTGTGCGATTTCAAGTTATCCTTTTTATCTTTGCTGCTATAGAGAAGTGATGTATTTCTATTCAAAAGAAAGAATTTTCTCATTAACTTCAATTTATCTGCTTCTGCCACTGCGATGTGTTCCTATTTGAAGATAATCAAATACGTACCATATTTGCCTTGTACAAGTACAATATCAGACTTGTACGTCATCATGCCCAAGCAAGGACGATCGATTCTAAGAGATAAAATATGTGATTAAATGACTCTACGAATCGGGGCGTAACAAATTGGTATCAGAGCACGACTTTACGTCCTTGGTCTCTTCTTTGATTCATTTCAAATCAAAGTTGCATCGACGATTAACCAAAGTTGCTTCCGCGATCACTCAACGTTGCTTCCACGATTAAATCAAAGATTGCTTCTGCGATTATGCTGTTGTTGTTTGATAATCATCCTATTTTGCTTGTGTCTGAAAGTTCGTTGACCCTCTTGGCTGCTCACTGGATATTCCATACAATAAGTCTAAATACATTGTGATGCCCCTGAATGAATGATTGTTGTTGGTTTGGACACAAATAATCCAACAATGACTCGATGCCATAGTATGCTATATTGTGAATGCTGTTGGGAATGTGGAAATATAGAAAAATAGCTATGTACGCTATAACAAGTTGAGAATTGCAAGTGATGTTGGAAAAGAATTTTGAATGGGGTAATTGATGGATGAGTTAAACGGAACTGGTGAATTGGCTCATGTGTACTGGCTAGTGCTTTCGAGATCCTAAGAATGTTGGCTTGTGATATTGAGACCCCAAGATATTGGCTAAGTGTTGTGATCATTATAGATCATCAATGTCCAGAATAGATTTGAGTGGGATTGTTTAAGGATGGCTTCGTTCTGAGTGGTATATTGCCTCTACCACCTCAGAACGAGATGTATATTGACCCTTTTCATAGAATAGCAATGAGACTATCTGTGGGTACTGATTGTGCCGAGACTTAGTTGGGAGTCATGTATTGTTGCTAGATGACTCGAGTGTCCCTTGACGGTGATGTTATGTGGGGTAGCAAGATTTTCGAAAATTGTAATCGGTGGCTTGGTTAGAAATTGTTTAGTCGAGTGATGACTCAGACTAGTAAAGACATTTAGTATGTTATGGGTAAATGGATTTGGCTAGAGAATGTTGTGGCTTAGAACATCTAAATGTTGACTTCGGTTGGTTGGATGCAAATCAAATGTGGCTAATACAAAGTTGGTTGCTAAGCTGAAAGTTTTAGAAATATTGTCGGTGAACCAAAGGAATATTAGAGATCTGTACCTTGACCCTAAGGTGTAATAGATATTAATCCATCTTGATCACCAAAGGATAGTCGTTGTACATGTGCATGTATGTTAAGGAATTGAATTGCACTAGAAAAATAACAAGTAGTGACTCTGAATACTGTTGTTGCCTAGAGGATAGTTAAGTGATACAAAAATTGTCGGATTGAATGGGATGAACTACTCGACCATTGCTGCATGAGATTTAAGAATACCCGTAAGATAGTTTGATGATTGAGAAACGAATGGGAACGAGAAATTACAAATGTGTTGGATAATATCGGTATAGGTGAATGTTGGTTGGGATGTAGATTGTTGGCTTATGACTTAGTGGTGTGACTCTGTCATACGGACCGAATAGTATGGTTCCATAGTTCTGTTGAGACTAACGAAATCGATGACCCTTGGACAGTTAGCCTTGGCTTATGGGTTCGTGTGGGTACAAAGGAATTGGAATAGAAATTGAATCATTGAGAATTTTACTTGATAGATTATTAGAACGATGAGAATCGTATGTCGGGTTGGAAATTGACCGTAATGTTGATAGATCGATCTTACTCGATCGTTGGGTAAGTCTAAAATGAGCCTCTGTGGGAATTATTTCCTTAAGGAAGACCCTGGATAGATAGACTTGACCCTAGCGACCAGTTGATGACTTACCAATTGTTGGCATAGCCAACAATGGCGATTAGTTATTCAGACTGAGTTAATACCCATAGGTTTGGGTAGAGTTTCTTAGAACTGTTGGTTGCTTGTTGGCCTTAAGAATAAGAAACTAGTATAACCCTAGTAGCCGTCCACTCTAGGGAAGTCACCTGAAAGATTAAGTTTAGCTGTCAGTATAGCTAACCTTAGAGATTGACAGAATAATAGGTGACCATTGGAGACCCATAGGATGACCTTGTGGCATTGAATGAGAGACGGTGATAATGAGTATTGACCTAAGGGAATGTATGCTTCAACTTGTGCCTTAGAGATGGTTGACCCTTCTAAGTTATATGTCGGCCATAAGTAGGAATTACAATCGTAAGGTAAGACTAGAGTGTACCTATAGTCGGGTAGCTAAGTTAACCTTGACTGTTGCATAGAATTATACCCTGACTCGGATAATCGATAGTGGGTGACGTCGGATCGTATCTTCTAGAAAAGATGAATTGCCTCGGTGAGAAATATTGTTAGATTTGGGAAGGAATATGATTGCATGTTGTGAACTCTTGATATGATTGGCTCTAAGTTAGACCCTTGATCGAATGTTAGAAATGTTATGCTTGGGTATAGAGCTTAACCAAGTTGTCCCTGATATTAAGTATTGTGGCCTAGAAGATAGTAATTGTGGCAAAGTGAATAAAGTAATAAGTCAATTAAAAGGATGCTAAGTCGGATTTAGAAAAGAGAGTTATATTGTGGCTTATCGAATCGCACTAACATGGAAGTTAGCTGAAATACATATATTTTGGGGACGCCTAAAATATGTGTATGGATCCAACCGAAGTGATAGGTTGCGACTGAGAGAATATTATGGGAAGAGTTTATCGTGCTAGCGCGAACTTTGGCTGAAATGCATATGTTTTGGGGATGCCTAAAATATATGTATGGATCCAAACGAAGTGATATGTTACGACCAAGATATAAATGCAAGGAAAATGTTGGCAAATCAATGAGAAGTTACAAGTAATTGAAAAAGAGATGGACAGATCGAATCGTTGATGGATTTCAATGGTACAGTTGGATAGCTATTTTGAGATGACCGAGTGTGCTGAAATAAATATTGAATTGAAGCTGAATGAGTAACTTATTGTGACTAAGTTAATTTAGTAGATGAGTTGTTTCCTTAAGTTTCGAAAACGAAACTTTTTCTGAGTGATATATTATGTAATGCCCCGCTCCGCACGAGGCATTTGGTTGGCTTGTTTGTTTGCTATCAAGATGTTGGACCGTGACTTAAGTTGGGAATCAGAAGAATTGAGACTGATGCAGTCTCACTTAGCTGGCTAGACGAATAGGGTATTGGAACGTAGCTCGCTGGTGGACCTACGTATAGTGGAATTGTGTGTGATCGGAACAGGAAGACCCTTTTATATAAGTGAGTGGAACTGTCCTTCCTCCTCCTTACTCCTTCTTGCTTAATAAATCAAGTATTGAAATGCTACGAATTGTCCCTAAATGTCCCATGTTTTAGTTGTTGAATAATAGAGATACCTATGTTGAGAATTATTGAAATGTACAACACATTGAACTGCTAATGTGATTTGAGGCCTGAGAATGAATTGATAACATTGCCCCTTATGCTCAATGCTGCTGGAACAAGTAGACACTTGAATAATAAGATGCCTTATGAATGATAGAATAAGAAATGAATTGGCTATGCTATCGAACCAATGAACTGAATAAAACACTAGAATCATATACCTTCTGCATAACTGTTGTTGTTGCATCTTTCTTTATAAGAAATGAAAGAAAGAATACTGTCCCTATGAAATGAATGAAATGCTACAGGTCCTATCGAAATAAAGGAAATATTGTTCGTTCTTCTTTGAAAAGAATGATATGAGAAATGTTACAGTGATTGATGCAATGAGAAATGATGAGGCTTGGGATCATTGAGATCACCAAGTGAACAGGTGGTAATATAGAAAAGATGAGATAATGAACTATTGCCTTTACTTATCTTAATATTTTATCATGCGACTTCGAACACGATCGAGTCGAACACGCATTCGCATGATCATGGGCAAACTTATATACAAGGTATTGTTTCCTCGGACGGTTCTTAGGGCCCTGGGGACCGATTCGACCTAGGAGAAAATGCAGCATGCTTTTGTGGCATGATTGGTATCGAGACATTCATTTCGGGCTTGCAATCCGGGTGAATGGTGCGTCGATACCCTTGAAGTCCTATATGGCAAGTCCTTAAATGGTGCACAGCACCAGTGGTCATGTAGTCAGGTTGCATGCTAATGAATGTTTTGTGCAGACAGAGTAAGTATATCATTTTATCATGTATTCTTATGCAGGTATGCGGAATCGGATGTCGGTAAGAAATCACTTAAATGTGATATATGCAACATATGTAGGTTGAATGGTATGCTTAATCATGCTAAACAAGAGATATTATGATGTTGCCTTTTATATGAGAACCTCCTTAACATGCTAAATTCAGTATGTCAACATGTTGCCTTGCTATGAAACTGCTTAAACATAACTTACATGCTAGGTGATGCCTTATATGAGAATTGTCATAACATGTTCAAGATGTTAGAACCAATGATGCCTCAATGATGCCTTTTTATGATAACACCCAGTATGCTTTAAGGATGCCTTCACATGAACGCTACTAAGATAACAAGTTTATATGCTTCACTATGATTATTGCCCCTGAACTGTAAAATGATGCTAGGCCCCAAGTAGAAAGATCATTCTATTAAATGTTTGCTAAAATTGACCAGTTAGTGTTGGTTTAGACGAGTGGGTTGGATTCTACTCGCCAGTACATAGATGATGTGCTGACCCACGTTTTGTGGACAGGTACTAGTACTTGCGATGTTCTACACACGAAGATTGGCTTGATCAGTCCTGCGACATCGAAGATTTGTTGGGCATACAGAAGCTCTCCTTAAAAAAGATGATGTCTTCTGTCTATAAAGGACATAATGTATGGAACATTGTAATCAGTTGTACCAGTGAGTTGTAAGCCAAGTCGGTGTATCGAGTTGTAATCCAATGTATCAGAGTATCAAATATAAGCTGTAAAGCATTATTCAGTTGGCTTTCAATGTAAAGTGAGATATGTTGTAAACATTGTACTTCAATACAAGTCTTGTACTCTTCTTCAATTATCAATATAGAGAATAAAGTTCTATATATCTCTGTGCGATTTCAAGTTATCCTTTTATCTTTGCTGCTATAAAGAAGTGATGTATTTCTATTCAAAAGAAAGATTTTCCTCATTAACTTTAATTTATCTGCTTCTGCTGCTGCGATGTGTTCCTATTTGAAGATAATCAATTACGTACCATCTTTGCCTTGTACAGTGCAATACCAGACTTGTACGGCATCACGCCCAAGCGAGGACGATCGATTCTAAGAGATAAAATATGTGATTAAATGACTCTATGAATTGGGGCATGACAAAGTACGTGTCAAGGCCGTATAAGATATACCAATACCTCATCATCAATGGGTGGTCACTAAGCTAAGTCAATGCAAGTAAATAATATAAGGCAAATGAACAACCGATATGGTCGCTTGCACCCAAGTGTGACTCGGATGCACAGTGATATAAAAAATAGAACAATATATATGAAACTGAAAATAAATAACTAAAAAATAAAGTAAAGTACAGAGTAAGGTGGCAAGGTATCTTGCCTGATGTTGCAAAGTGGCAAGTCCAAGAAATCACAATGTCAGCCAAGAAACGTCACAATCTCCAAACAACTCCGGACGCTGAAACAAATATCAAAAACATACTCGATATATAAGATATACCTAGGAAACGCATGTCCAAAAGTCTAATTCTGGAACAGAGGTAAAATCGTAATTTTGGGTCAAAACGATGTCCGTCGTTGGACCCGCTTTGTACCAAAACGCGTGCCAAAGTCTATGGTCTCTAAAGTCGTCAAACTACATGTCTACGAATTCAGTTTGAGGAGAGAAACTCAACGGTATGTCCAGTTTTGGATTCCGATGAGCCGCGTACAAAATCGTCCGTTTGAGTGGGTCACGAGCCCGCCAAAAAGGGCTTCTGGTCGACCTTTCTCAGAATCGAACCAAACTTGGAACACAGGACCAAAATTTCGATTCGAACCTGTTGGCACAAGTTTCATCTCGATCTGACGACTGTACACGAAGTTAGGATCAAGTTTGCAAATTGGCGATACGGGGTATCTTGACGGATACAGACTGATTTCATCGCGCACATGCGACGAAACTTAGTTCCGTCAGTTCCCACATGTCAGCAACATCCATACGTGCCTTTTGATGCATATAGTGCGTGACCACATCGCCCGGTTTGTCGGGGCGCATGTCGTATCGAGAAAAATTCAGAAATTTTATATAAATTAACACATGTTTTCCTCCAACTTCAACATCAATTTACTTTTTACACGTTAATCGAAACGACGATCCAGAAGATGCATTACGATCTCGGTTATGTTGTCTTTTACTATTTTCAATTATTTTTTACAAATCTTTAATGCACAGCAAGAAAATTGGCCGACAAGTTATCGTTTTAAAACAGTTTTTAGAATTACAGAAAACAGGTTTTTCTTCAACTTCGTCTCTATTTTTTGAGCAAGTCGATGGGTTGTTTCGAAATCCACCTGGAGGATCTCGAAGAGGGTCAAGTCTACTTTCCAGAAAATCTTACGGATCAAAAATCGGTGCTACGAGTAAAAAGTTACGTCATCGGAAAGTAGGGTACCTTGAGTGAGAAAACTGCTTCGTGGATAACGAGGGGCTGACTTTCGATGCTCCGTTGGTCGCGCACAAAACTCCGTCGCTGGTGAAACAAACTCCTAGGCGAAGAGGGTATGTTCTGCTACAATTTTCATTTTTGGAGTCTAGGGTTTTGAGGTCTGTGGAGGAAGTTATATTTATAACAAGATTTGCCAAAACCTAATTCTAATAGGATTAATAATAAAACTATTATGTGTGCTCGGGTTGGGTTGGATTATAAGCCGCAGCAGGAGCAGCTTTGTAGGGGGGCGCCCACTTATGTGGGTGGGTGGAGTTTTATTATTTTTTTTTTCCTTTTCCTTTCTTTTTTCTTTTTTTTTTCCTTTCTTTAATCTTTTTTTTCTTTTTCTTTTTCATTTCTTTTTCATTTATTTTTTTTCTTTTTATTTATTAATTTTTTTAAACTATTTTCTATTTTTCTATTATTACTCTATTTAAATATCTAAATTCTATTTTATTTATTATTTCTAATTAAAAAAAACTCTTTTTAATAATTCAATAATTTATATATAATTATATACACATATATTTCCACATATATGTATATATAAATATATACATCTTAATAAATCAACAAATACACACATACATATATACATATAAATAAATATATCATATAAACTTACACCCATACTATGTATTACACTCCTAATATTATGCATACATGTATTTTAGCAAAAATTTCTACACAACTAAATTTAAATATTTTAATAAATTAGGGGGTTTACATCCTGCCCAACTTAAAGAAATTTTGTCCTCGAAATTAAAACTACGGTAAGGGGGGTCTAATGCAAATGCAAAAATTTTAAGGGGCTAACGCATGAAAGTCGTCCCTTGGTTTTCGAACAATGAGGGTAGTTGTACAAGGAACCTTATTGGCTTAATTTCTATAGGATAAGTGTTCTTGGTTCAAGGCTCTACCCCATTTATAGAATTTGGCTATCCATGATAAACGTCGTTATGGGCCTTCTGAGAGGGGCTAAAAGGTGCAGGGGTTTCATATTGAATGAATCAATCTCGAATTTAAACTATATTGGTGGGGCAATATCTCGTAAGATCAACTTATACCATCTCTGCTAGGCTATGGTAGTCTAGAACAAGTCCTAACTCGAGAGGTTGGGCTAGTTCCGAATCGGATTGGTTAGATAGGTGTCGTAAGTTAAAAATATGCCTCCTATGGCTTTTGTGTACAAGTGGCAGATAGGGTCTCAATTGAGTATCACACTAGGGCATGTGCATATTGGGCTTCAGTAGATCACAACCATATATCGGGTCGAAAGTTTTGAGTTGAGTTTGGTTCTCAAATTGAAGCCGAAAGGTTCGTCGGTATTACAGTAAGGTTTATAATTAGCCCTTTTGTTCAAGAATCGTATCATGAAAATAGAGTACAAGGGGACGTGTTTTAGTAGGACATGATATGTCTACATGAAGGTGGACTCGTATAGGTCTTGCAGATAGAATTTGTTGGAAGGTAGCAGCTGGTCTTGTGCTCCGAATCTAAATGCCACGGCCGGGGACCCAAAAATGTTCTAAATAGAAAGTGGGAGTTCATGAGGCACTGATTATCGTTCTAACAGAAACCACTTATTCTAATCAATAGGCAATCCTAGTATATTCTAAATTCTACTGGGGCTCTACGATCTATATCCTACAGTAATTCATTTCTAGAAGTTAACAAAGACACCGCTCTATGGTTTAGTGGAGTTAGAAAGGTTCGAGTCGGAAGGTCATACCTCAATTTATGGAAGAATATTACACGATCTACTAGGATACAAGATGTGATAGATATGAGTCAAGTTTTGAAGACCATACTTTGAGTCCAACAGATGTCAATACTTGTATGAATATATCTTTCCTGTCTATAGATGGTATGATAAACCGAGGAGGATATTACGGGTCTATCTTCCCTCAATACGAGCATCTGACTTTTCGAAATCCGTAAAGGCGAAAACAATAAGTGTTCCAGGGAGAGAGGATCAAATACGAATATAGGATCCCAGAGGCATTTCAAATAGAGTTGTCAAGGCAGTTGCGGATGAGATCCTAGAGCCATCTATATCTCAATCCACGTAGGATAAGCAAATAAAAGCGAACCAACTGTACGAAGGTTGAACAGACCATCATACATTGATTCTGATTAGACAATATATTAGTGGGCGTCCCCAATATACACATTTCGTGAACAAGCTCGATAAGGATAAGCTTGCAAAATCTAGGCTATAATAGCGGTGTTTAGTCAGACTAGTCAAAATATTAGTACGCGGGATTTATGATTGAATAAAAACACGAGTAGTTCGAGGTTTAAGAATCTAAGTCGTGTCCAGTGTTCGTGCTTATACAATCGTCCTACTGTCTAATTTTATCTGGCCTTGGCTAAACTTATGATGCATGGATATGATAACAGGGAATATGAAAATTTAAAATCATACCTGCTATGACTTCTCCTTCTGTTTCCATATTCTCCACAGCTAACGAGAAGGCATGTCCGTAATTTTGGCCGGGGTCCTGAACTCTAGTCATGTCGTGCTGCTCTGGCTGGGGTGGTATTGGTGGGCGAGGAGCTCCTACTGTTAGTGCTATAAGCCCAGACACCTGTTGTCCTGGTCAGGGTGCTGGGAGTGTAGGAGCTGTCGACCTCGGGGTCTATCAAGCATATACTATCGCCTGCTGCTCTGGACAATCCTTGACCATATGCTGGCTGGATCCACACCTCAAGCACCATCCATGACGGATCCTACATTCTCTCTGGACATGTCCTTCCTTCCCACAGTAATGGCAAACGGGCTTCTGATATGGTGTGGGCCTCTGCTAGTACAGACCTGTGGGCCTCCTGATAGGTCCATCCTGTGTAGCTCTAGCCGGTGCGACTGCTAGTGTATGGTGTCTCGATGTCTGCTGCTGCTCTTTGCGAAGAATCTCCTGGGCACGAGATTCTTCCAAGACAGTTGAATGGGAGACTCGAGACTGGGTAGTCGTATAAGACTTGAGCTCTGGTGCAAGCCCCTGATGGAATTTCCTTGCCTTCTCTAACTCTGTCGGGATCAGTCCCGCACCAAATCTACTCAGACGATTGAACTCTGAGTCATACTCATCAACTGACATGTTTTCTTGCTTCAGATGAAGGAACTGATCGTAGAGACCGTCTCGAACATGAATAGGGAAGAATCTTTCATAAAAAAGATCGTAGAATTGCTTCCAGGTCATCCTAGTGCCTAATCGCCTTTCTTCTGCCTTCCACCAGTGGTGAGCATTATCTTCTAAAAGTAGGTCCACTGCTGTCATCCAATCACGTGCTGGGAACAGGGATGCCTACAGTAGCTTCTCCGTGCTAATAAGCCATGCTGACACCTCTAGTGGCTTCTTAGTACCTCTGAAGAACTTGGGTTCATATCTGTAAAGTTCTTGATAGAGCCTTCATAAGGATGCAGAGCCAGTGTTGGTGCCGGTATCGGAGGTGGAGGTGGGGGCCTAGTCAGCGCCGTCATCATGCTCTGCCTCATCAACTCAGTCTGTTACCACTGAGCCTGCATCATGGCGTACATGAACTGAGTGGTAGGGCTCCCATCAGTCGGTAGTAGAGGCATCTGAGGTCCCAACTGTGGTGGAAACTGTTGAGGGAATGGTGGTGGTGGAGGCAGTGGTATATTCCCCTCCGGTGGCATGGTTGTGGTCTGCCCAGCCTGGCTGCCTGGGGGTGCTACAATCTCTGGGTACTCCATCGTCGGTGTCGTAGTAGGCTGCGACTGTCCTGGCTGGTACGAGGTCACCAAGGTCATCGGAGGATTCTGTTCCTTTCGGGTGGCCGTATCACCAGAGGTGATGGCCAAGGTGGAAGTACATCCGCTTCTTAGATTCATATTGTTGGCACGAGGAAGAATATGACGATATTATGAGAAGTTAGATATGAGGTAATTCAAGTAATCAAAGGAATTTGAAAAGATTGGAAGTCAAGGAAGTAGTAGTTCTGGATGAGATACTATTCCTATTCCTATATGCAGGCTCGTTGGGCACAGTCATGTAACCCAACAATATTTTTTGACCCGCATGGGCCACCACAAAAACATGTAACACCCCAGTCCCAAAATACATAGGACCAAGCACGTGAACATGCCAGCTGCACATGTACGAAGAATACTCCAATATATGGAATCCTCATATATGCACATAAGCTGTAAATAAAATAATCACAGGCCAGAATAACATAATCTAATCTTATCACAGCTCAACGCAGAAAATAATAGAGTCCAAATAATAAATAAGTATATCAAAAGATAGCCGGGTGAACATGCTCACTCCAAACAGCTATGAAAATAGTCTCACAAGATTGGAGTCCAACCTCCGCAAAATAGAAAGAAAAAAGATATAAAAATAATGTCCACTAATGTCTCAAAGAAAGAATAGACTAGAAATCAGTAGGAACTGTCTCGTCATCGATGTAAGATAGCTCCAACGCCGCTCCGTACTCCTGCGGGAAGTCGTCTAATCCTGGAGAGATAACCAGGTCCCTAGAGGGACGTAGCAAGATACAAGAAAACACCATGCCATATAAACTGTGATAATATAATAAGAAGAAGGGATGCATGCAATAGGGTACCTAACCGTACTATAGTGAATATGCAATAAAGAATAATCCACCACATATGGGCACTCGGGCTGTATAGCAGTGGCATCGCCCCTCTCATCGGAAATCAGTACAATCCGTCCATAACGTTCGGCAAATGTCAGAGGGAATCAGTAAGAAAACATCCATAACGTTCCTTGAACGTCAGAAGGAATCAGTACAATAGGGTGAACCTGCGTCTCCAACGGAGCTTCAGGTACAATAGCAGTATGTAAATGTGGCCCATACATCAAGGAACTGTTCTTTCCTCCCAATGCCTAATGGAGTCACATCTATGACTCATATGACCATCTAGTAACTGCCAAGTCCACTAGCATGCAATTCTATTGGCAGTTACTCCTAACCGTCGTACGCCCCATACGTATCGGTGGCCGGCCGACTACGCGAGTACGTGTCCTATATGTGACTCATAATACGTGGTAAACTACATGTCAAGGCCGTATAAGATATACCAATACCTCATTGTAGCTCCCCTTCCCGAAAATTGTTGAAAATATTTTTTTATTATTTATTTAATTTAAATGATGGTTGTTATATTATTATTTTATTAGTTATATCATTTTGGTCAAATAATTGTGATAAAATATATATATATAGAGTTATATAATTACATATGTATAAATGTGTAAGTATAGAAGTATATATATATATATATATATATATATATATATATATATATGTGTGTGTGTGTGTGTGTGTGTGTGTGTGTGTGTGTGTGTGTGTGTGTGTGTGTGCATGTGTATGTATATACGAATATATATGGGTAAATATTATATATGTGAATATATATAAATATATATATAGGCGTATAGGGTATATATATATATATATATATATATATATATATATATATATATATATATATATATATATATATTTTTTTTTTTTTCTATATATATATATATATATATATATATATATATATATATATATATATATATATATATATATATATATATATATATATATATATATATAAATTTATATATGTGATTGTATATATATAAATATTATATAAGTAATTGTATGAATATATAAATATATATAATAGTGAAGAAAATGGTATATCAATATTACTATTATGTATTTATTATTCTGCTATATTTCCACTAAGCTATATTACAATTTACTTATATTTTTCTATTTAAATACTCTATTCATCTATCTCATTAATTGAACATCTATTGTAAATAGTGTTTATAACTTTTTCTATACACAAAAGTGACTATACACTATAATTATTCTTCTGATTCTAAGTCTCCACCATACTTGAATAACAATTTGAGAATGATGAACGAATAATAAGAGAAGTTACAGTGGGCAAACCCCAGCCCGAGCCATCAGGCCACAGGCCCCAAAGGCCCAACCCCCGTATTTTGTTACTCCTCAGCAAGCCAAACCCGAACAGAGCAGAACCTTATCTATAGTTGATATATATAGAGAAGAGATCGAGAGGGACTCTCAAAAGAACCCTAACCACGACCCAGACATGGCGCCTCCCTCCCCCACACGCGTGCGCGTGCACCCCCGCGGCGGGCCGGCCGCCGACGATCAGCCAAGCCACGGCCAGACACGGCTGAACAAAGCGCGTGGCCTGGAACACACCAGCAGCAGTCGCAGCGGAGTGCGATGTTCGTCGCAAGATTTCTTCGCGCCCGATCGATCATTCGACGAGCCGTTTCTTCAGGTGGATACCTAACCTAACTCTCTTCGTCTCCCTTCAAGTAGATATAATTATTTAGCTATGTACGCGTGGTAAATCGAGTGCCAAAACTCAGAAAAACCTGCGTACAAACAGAGTAAAACTCAATCCAAACACCCATGTTGGAAGGCCGATTCTGGTCAAACCAACGACCGATTTAGAATTCTAATTGAACAATTATTTAGACAGCATGTAGGACAACAAAACCCTTCAGATAGTTTAATTTTTCGTTCACAGTGTAATGAGTAATTTAATTGCAAAGTTACAGAAAAACCTGTTTTGAAAATCATGAAAACCATCCACACGACGTGCGTTCCGCCATTCCGGGCGACGTGGTCGCGCACCGTAAGTATCGAAAGGTGCGTAACAGCTTCATGGTCGTGTGGGCTTTGGCGGAATTCAAATTGGTCGCGTGTGCACGACGAATTTGATGCGTATCCGTCGAAATTCATCGTATCGTGCACTTTGCAAATTCTTCAATTACTTTATGCATGCTCGTCAGATCGAGACGAAACTTGCGCCAGCAGGACCGTATCATTTTTCTGGTCCTGTATGCCAAGTTTGGTCCGATTCTGAGACCGTTGATAAAATCACCGTTTTGCGGGCCCCACGGTCCCACTCAACGGGCGATTTTGTGCACGGCCCGCCGGAATCCAACTTTGGACATACGGTTGGGTTTGTATCAGAAAACCGGATCCGTAGACATATAGTTTGACGACTTTAAAGACCATTGACTCTGGCATGCTTTTCGGTGCAAAGCGGGTCTAACGGCGGACATCGTTTTTGTCCGAAATTATCGTTTTGCCTCTGTGTCCAGAATTGGACTTAAGGACAGGCAATCCTAGCTAATTTGACTATTCTGAGAACGTTGGTACTGTTTATTTCAGCATCTGGATACTTCTGTATGTGTTGACTGATTGTGGCTCATTGAGTGGTATAGTATTATCGGTTTCTCCAGCTAAGGACCTCAGGCAAGTACACTTTCTGATTGCTTTTCGATTCATAGTAGTCTTTTCATTTCATGTCTATACATATATCTTGCTGCTTGTTGACACGCTCGTCACACGGAGTAGTCGGGAGGGAAAATATCTTAGTATAAATGTGGACTATCCAGAAATATCCCAATATGTCTAATCTTGTACGATAGCAGCTGCACACGACACGTGCAGTGAGCCGTATTTACCCCCTAGCCGTTCACATATTGAAACAGATATTTCACACCACCTAGGTAGATGTCTTTTATTTTTCCTTTACTTCTATATCGTGCTATGTCATCAGTTTATCTTCCAGTTTTCATATCTTATATGCTATTTTCATGTCTTGTTAATTCTATTGTGTTTTCGTATTGTCGTCGGTTTGTGTACTTGTTCCCTTCCTGACTGGAAACCAACATTTTTCAGGTTTAGCCGCTATCACTCTTAGCACTGGGGAAGACTTGGGTATGCTGAAGACAACCTAGAAATAGAAAGCAATTGTATCAATTTCATTAATGGTAAAATTATGTTTTTCTTTTAAATATAAATGTTGTAAATGTTGTAATAAATTTAGAATTGTGAATGAGCAGCAAATGTTATTTTCTGAGCATTTCTTTCTTGCGGGCTTGACAGCGTTCTACCGCCGACTCTGCGGCGTAGGCTGGCTTAGACACATCTCGTATCCGAAAAAGCGGGTGCGGGTCGTGACAAGTTTTTGTAGTGGTCCATGCAGGACAGTTTTCGTAAACTATTGCGAACTCGTGATGGTATGTTAGTCGTACTATCGCGAGCCTGCGCCTAAGAAATGCTCATTCACAAATAGGATTAAAATGATTTAGGAGGACAACTAGGATAAGGGTCCCTTATTAAATTGACTAATCGGGTAGTTAAGGTTGTTAGATAGGCCATGCAATTTAGAAGTATTAAATTTAGATAGCTTGCTATATCCCTATAGGTACACTATACTTTTGATATGACAATGTGATCCAATGAGGATCTACTGTTCGCTTGGTATGTTAGGCTTGCCTAGAATTATGGCGTTAATTTTGATAAACTGTTTAATTTTTCTGTTGCTTTATTAGATATAAACCTTATGTCATAAATTGGAATTGCCTACTTAAACTCTATTTTGCTGTAAGGAATTGATTTATAATTACTGATTCTTTTATTCGTATAAAATCTCGAGGTAGATTAATTCGAGATTTCCCTCAACCAGTGAAATGCATATGAAATAGATACTAGAATGTCTGTATTTCTTTCGTATTTAGTTATTTCCTCCATGTTAAATCTTTTAATTTAAGTGTTGTGACTGATAGGACAAATACCTACGCTTTATTCTTAGTCAATTTGTTTGGATCTCTAGAAGCTCATGAATTGTTACGGATATAGTTAAAGGAGTTTTAGTTAACTAATAATAGTTAGACAGCAGCGCACTGTCATCAAGTAGCGGAGAGTGGAGATGTGGGTTCACTGCAGCCAGCAGCGCACTGGCGAGGCACAACCCATAAAAATGAAACCATTTGAGGATCATAGGTTATAAAGCATTGCTAAAACTATGTCCTCTCGACCTCTTTAGAACTTAGATACCCTTGTGTCAATATAGAGTAGAATATCTGATAGCTTATCATATCTGAATCACGGAACCAAGAGTTTGCCACAGCCAAATTATATGGGCGAGGCATAATTCTCGGTAAAATGATTTTAGACGTGATCACAAGATTAGGATACAATAGAGGATAGGAGATGCCCTGTGTGTCCTAGAAGATCCAAAGCCAAAACTAGAGAAGGCTCTGTAAGTTGAGTAGCATGCCTGCCAAACCTCGTGTTATATGATCCTTGTGATCTATTGACGAGATAATTGACCGACACTAATAAGTTACCTAGAATATAGAATCTAGAGCCCATAACCCATTAGTTGACCAAGGTCTTATGAGTAAGAGGATAGTAGAATGACCGTATAAGCAAGAACACCAGGTAAGGTTTGACTTTCTCAAAACTCGAACTATTGTGGCTCCTTTCCAAAAATCTTGCATCCTTGTATTTCGACTATCTTGACCACCGCTGCTATTACAGCCTAGTTTTTGCAAGCTTAATCTTTTATCGAGCTTGATTCGAGACGTATATTTATTGGGGACGCCCGTTAACATATTGTCTAATCAGAATCATTGTATTACGGTCTGATCAACCATTATGCATTTGATTCGCTCTTCATCTAATTACCCTACGTGGATTGAGATGTAGATGTCTCTAAGATCTCATTCGCGACTGTTTTGACAATTCCCCTTGAATGATACATTCGCCTTTGAATCGCATAATTGTAATCAGTGACATCTCTCCTGAACTCTTTATTATTTTTGTCTTTCACTGATTGGAAAGACGAGAGCTTATAATGGGTAGAGAGATACAGGGTATCCCCATGGCTATGGTGGTTGTATACACAAGGTTAACTACCATCGGCCAGCTAGGTGACTAGAACCTTGCCTTAAGTTACTTGTCCTCTCTGCGACCCTAAACCTACTATCTCGATCTTCTGGTCATTGGGGTCCGAGAATGATTAGGACCCTTCCCCTTGACCAAATGCCAACCTAGGAGACTACCTATTCTCCAGAGACCAAATGTTGTGAGCCTCTAATCATTTGTTTGAAGCTTGTTTTAACTAGACCCATTGTAGCAATAGTCTGGCAGGTTCGTCACCAATAAGAATTGACGACTCAGTTGTTAGAAATCTTTTTGCCGTAGAGTTGGTTACCCCGTCGATAACTCTTGTATACCATGGACGAATAGATCACCCTATTTTTATCAACCATGTGTCAGTGTACACCTTCGTTTTCCATTTATTAAGGAATGATCCTCGACTTGACTTATATCTACTGTATTCCGTTACGCTGTGCCTTGTTCTTTATTGACCAGAGTCGAGATACAATATCCGGACTTTGAAATCCTTCTAACCTTATTATTCCTAAAAACCCTGTCCTAGCTTCTAAGGTGGGTAGACTGTAAGTCTTCTAAAAATTTTAGGATATACCAGGATTACCGAGTGATTAAAATAACTTCCATTAGAATGAGGATTAGTGCCCATGGACTTCCACTTTCCATTTAGATCATTTTGTGTCCCCGGTCGTGTCATTAATATTCGAAGTACGAGACCAGCTGTTATCCTCCAACAAATTTCAAATGCAAAACCTAGACGTGTCCACCTTCATCTAGATATATCATGTCCCACTCAAACCCGTCCCCTTGTACTCTATTTTTATGGTATGACTTTCAGGACAAAAGCAATAACTAAAACCCTTACCATAGTACCAGTATACTTCCCGGCTACACTTACAGGCTCAACTTCGACTCATTTCCTTCGACCAAATATATGGTTGTGACCTACTCGAAGTCCACTATGCACATGCCACTAGTGTGACACCCAATTGAGGTCTCAGGTACTACTTAAACACAAAAGTCACTGAAGGTACATTTGGGGTTATGGACCTAGCTAACCGACCCGACTAGCAACTAGCTCAACCACTTGGAAGGAACCCTATTCTAGGATACCCTAATCTAGTAGGAATAGTTCTATCATTGGGATCTTTTCTAGTCCATGTAGATTGAAACCCAATGTTCATCCAACCAACGACTGATGACCAAATAAAGAACCCAGTAAGACCACAATCTTGATTTCTCAAATTTTTGTTCCATTATGGAACCTTGTTGAATTGGAAATTCGAGAACCAGACTTCTGTATTGCACGGATTGCACGCCACTCTAAGTAACGAAGGGCTCTTCGATGTAGCAAGCGACTGGACTATAGTAGCCCAATCTAGCAAACAAGTCAGTGGTTCATGAATACCCTTTTTAGCTGTACCGTCGAAAACTCTCTACCGCTCTTGAGACTTCATAATTGCCCTCGATTATTCCTCCTTACCCTTCTGTCCTTTATTTCGGAGCGACGAAGGTCATGCTTATTAGAATTTACCAATATTCTTAGCTACTTGTGTAAATTTGCTTGTTAAATTTTTGGGTTGCTTGCTAGATACGAGAGGATTTTAGAAACCAGATGCCTAGATAATTGTTGGTAGGATTGTTAGCAACTAGTTAGAAATTATGAGATTTTAGTTTGAGGAGTAGTGTGACCAAAGGTGGGTAGAAGTCCTCGATGATTAGTAGTTACGAAATGGCAATAAGGAAGATATAAATATTTTTGAGAAATTAAAATTCGAGGATATTACGGTAATAGTGGATTTATTATTATTTTTATTTTTAATTTTATTTTTTTTTATGTTTGAATTTTTGGCATGTTTAAGAGTTAGAATTTCGAGGACGAAATTATTTTTAAGGTGGGTAGATTTGTAGCTCCCCTTCCCAAAAATTGTTGAAAATATTTTTTTATTATTTATTTAATTTAAATGATGGTTGTTATATTATTATTTTATTAGTTATATCATTTTGGTCAAATAATTGTGATAAAATATATATAGAGAGTTATATAATTATAAATGTGTAAGTATAGAAGTATATATATATATATATATATATATATATATATATATATATATATATATATATATATATATATATATATATATATATATGTGTGTGTGTGTGTGTGTGTGCATGTGTATGTATATACGAATATATATGGGTAAATATTATATATGTGAATATATATAAATATATATATATAGGCATATAGGGTATATATATATATATATATATATATATATATATATATATATATATATATATATATATATATATATATATATATATATATATATATATATATGTATGTGATTGTATATATATAAATATTATATAAGTAATTGTATGAATATATAAATATATATAATAGTGTAGAAAATGGTATATCAATATTACTATTATGTGTTTATTATTCTGCTATATTTCCACTAAGCTATATTACAATTTACTTATATTTTTCTATTTAAATACTCTGTTCATCTATCTCATTAATTGAACATCTATTGTAAATAGTGTTTATAACTTTTTCTATACACAAAAGTGACTATACACTATAATTATTCTTCTGATTCTAAGTCTCCACCATACTTGAATAACAATTTGAGAATGATGAACAAACAATAAGAGAAGATACAGTGGGCAAACCCCAGCCCGAGCCATCAGGCCACAGGCCCCAAAGGCCCAACCCCCGTATTTTGTTACTCCACAGCAAGCCAAACCCGAACAGAGCAGAACCTTATCTATAGTTGATATATAAAGAGAAGAGATCGAGAGGGACTCTCAAAAGAACCCTAACCACGACCCAGACATGGCGCCTCCCTCCCCCACACGCGTGCGCGCGCGCCCCCGCGGCGGGCCGACCGCCGACGATCAGCCAAGCCACGGCCAGGCGCAGCTGAACAGCGCGCGTGGCCTGAAACACACCAGTAGCAGTCGCAGCGGAGTGCAATGTTCATCGCAAGATTTCTTCGCGCCCGATCGATCATTCGACGAGCCGTTTCTTCAGGTGGATACCTAACCTAACCCTTTTCGTCTCCCTTCAAGTAGATATAATTATTTAGCGATGTACGCGTGGTAAATCGAGTACCAAAACTCGGAAAAACCTGCGTACAAACAGAGTAAAACTCAATCCAAACGCCCATGTTGGGAGGCCGATTCTGGTCAAACCAACGACCAATTTAGAATTCTAATTGAACAATTATTTAGACAGCATATAGGACAACAAAACCCTTCAGATAGTTTAATTTTTCGTTCACAGTGTAATGAGTAATTTAATTACAAAGTTACAGAAAAACCTGTTTTGAAAATCATGAAAACCATCCACACGACGTGCGTCCCGCCATTCTGGGCGACGTGGTCATGCACCGTAAGTATCGAAAGGTGCGTAACAGCTTCGTGGTCGTGTGGGCTTTGGCAAAATTCAAATTGGTCGCGTGTGCGCGACGAATTTGATGCGTATCCGTCGAAATTCACCGTATCGTGTACTTTACAAATTCTCCAATTACTTTGTGCATGCTCGTCAGATCGAGACGAAACTTGTGCCAGCAGGACCGTATCATTTTTTTGGTCCTGTATGCCAAGTTTGGTCCGATTCTGAGACCGTTGATAAAATCACCGTTTTGCGGGCCCCACGGTCCCACTCAACGGGCGATTTTGTGCACGGCCCGCCGGAATCCAACTTTGGACATACGGTTGGGTTCGTATTGGAAAACCAGATCCGTAGACATGTAGTTTGATGACTTTAGAGACTATTGACTCTGGCACGCTTTTTGGTGCAAAGCGGGTCTAACGGCGGACATCATTTTTGTCCGATATTACCGTTTTGCCCCTATGTCCAGAATTGGACTTAAGGACAGGCAATCCTAGCTAATTTGACTATTCTGAGAACATTGGTACTGTTTATTTCAGCATCTGGATACTTCTGCATGTGTTGACTGATTGTGGCTCATTGAGTGGTATAGTATTATCGGTTTCTCCAGCTAAGGATCTCAGGCAAGTGCACTTTCTGATTGCTTTTCGATTCATAGTAGTCTTTTCATTTAATGTCTATACATATATCTTGTTGCTTGTTGACACGCTCGTCACATGGAGTAGTCGGGAGGGGAAATATCTTAGTATACATGTGGACTATCCAGAAATATCCCAATATGTCTAATCTTGCACGATAGCAGCTGCACACGCCGTATTTACCCCCTAGCCGTTCACATGTTGAAACAGATATTTCACACCACCTAGGTAGATATCTTTTATTTTTCCTTTACTTCTATATCGTGCTATGTCATCAGTTTATCTTCCAGTTTTCATATCTTATATGCTATTTTCATGTCTTGTTAATTCTATTGTGTTTTCATATTGTCATCGGTTTGTGTACTTGTTCCATTCCTGACTGGAAATCAACAATTTTCAGGTTTAGCCGCTATCACTCTTAGCACTGGGGAAGACTTGGGTATGCTGAAGACAACCTAGAAATAGAAAGCAATTGTATCAATTTCATTAATGGTAAAATTATGTTTTTCCTTTAAATATAAATGTTGTAAATATTGTAATAAATTTAGAATTGTGAATGAGCAGCAAATGTTATTTTCTGAGCATTTATTTCTTGCGGGCTTGACAGCGTTCTACCGCCGACTCTGCGGCGTAGGCTGGCTTGGGCACGTCTCGTATCCGAAAAAGCGGGTGCGGGTCATGACATCATCAATGGGTGGTCACTAAGCTAAGTCAATGTAAGTAAATAATATAAGGCAAATGAACGACCGATATGGTCGCTTGCACCCAAGTGTGACTCGGACGCACATGATATAAAACATAGAACAATATATATGAAACTGAAAATAAATAACTAAAAAATAAAGTAAAGTAATCACAGAGTAAGGTGGCAAGGTATCTTGCCTGATGGTACAAAATGACAAGTCCAGAAAATCACAATGTCAGCCAAGAAATATCACAATCTCCAAACAACTCCGGACGCTGAAACAAACAACAAAAACGTACACGATGTATAAGATATACCTAGAAAACGCCTGTCCAAAAGTCTAATTCTGGAACAGGGGCAAAATAGTAATTTCAGGTCAAAACGATATCCGTCGTTGGACCCGCTTTGCACCGAAATACGTACCAAAGTCTATGGTCTATAAAGTCATCAACCTACATGTCTACAGATTTATTTAGAGGAGGGGAACTCAACGGTATATCCAGTTTTGGATTTCGATGATCCGCGTACAAAATCGCCCGTTTGAGTGGGTCGCGGGCCAGCCAAAAAGGGTTTTCGGTCGACCATTCCCAGAATCGAACCAAACTTGTCACACAGGACCAAAATTTTGATTCGGACCTGTTGGCGCAAGTTTCGTCTCGATCTGACGACTGTACACGAAGTTAGGGTCAACTTTGCAAATTGGCGATACGGGGGTATCTTGACGGATACAGACTGATTTCGTCGCGCACATGCGACGAAACTGAGTTCCGTCAGTTCCCACACTTCAGCAACGTCCATACGCGCCTTTCGATGTGTATAGCGCACGACCACGTCACCCGGTTTGTCGGGGCGCACGCAGTATCGAGAAAAATTCAAAAATTTTATATAAATTAACACAGGTTTTCCTCCAACTTCAACATCAATTTACTTTTTACACGTTAATCGAAACAACGATCCAGAAGATGCGTTGCGATCTCGATTATGTTGTCTTTTACTATTTTTAATTAATTTTTACAAATCTATAATGCACGGCAAGAAAATTGGCCGACAAGTTATTTTAAAATAGTTTTTAGCATTACAGAAAATAGGTTTTTTTTCAACTTCGTCTCGATTTTTTGAGCAAGTCGATAGGTTGTTTCGAAATCCACCAGGAGGATCTCGAAGAGGGTCAAGTCTAATTTCCAAAAAATCTTACGGATCAAAAATCGGTGCTACGAGTAAAAAGTTACGTCGTCGGGAAGTAGGGTACCTTGAGTGGGAAAACTGCTCCGTGGATGACGAGGGGCTGACTTTCGATGCTCCGTTCGTCGCTTACAAAACTTCGTCGCTGGTGAAACGAACTTCTAGGTGAAGAGGGTATGTTTTGCTACAATTTTTGTTTTGGGAGTCTAGGGTTTTGAGGTCTGTGGAGGAAGTTATATTTATAACAAGATTTACAAAACCTAATTCTAATAGGATTAATAATAAAACTATTATGTGTGCTCGGGTTGGGTTGGATTATAAGCCGCAGCAGGAGCAGCTTTGTAGGGGGGGCCGCCCACTTATGTGGGTGGGTGGAGTTTTATTATTATTTTTTTCCTTGTCCTTTTCCTTTCTTTAATCTTTTTTTTCTTTTTCATTTCCTTTTCATTTATTTTTTTTCTTTTTATTTAAATTTTTTTTAACTATTTTTTATTTTTCTATTATTACTCTATTTAAATATCTAAATTCTATTTTATTTATTATTTCTAATTAAAAAAACTCTTTTCAATAATTCAATAATTTAGATATAATTATATACACATATATTTTCACATATATGTATATATAAATATATACATCTTAATAAATCAACACATAGATATATACATATAAATAAATATATCATATAAACTTACACCCATACTATGCATTACACTCCTAATATTATGCATACATATATTTTAGCAAAAATTTCTACACAACTAAATTTAAATATTTTAATAAATTAGGGGGTTTACACGTTGCATGGTCGAATGGACTTGAGATATTGTCCGTGCACGGGTGTTATGATTCCCTCGAACGAGTTATATTTGCCGGGGCACCAGGACCGTTCGGCCTAGTAGGGATGTAAATCATTATTGGTGCACATCTTTTGAGCATGACTTACAATCTGCTACCGATGTGTTAAGCCGCAATTGATGGTAAGTTCAGCGTCCTTCGAATACTCGAGGCTAACAACCTGTACCGGAAGGACGCCGGATTATCCAATTTGAGAAAAGAAAAGAGAAGAGAAACATGGTAGAGTTCCATTCTGGCGCGGATACGCCAACGACCTTCATATAGTTAAGGAACAGTGGGCCGAAAGTGCAGGCACACAGAGATCCTGTACAGAGAGCACTTTTAATATAACAGGAAAAGATGGTAGGCGTATTCACCTTGCATCGGTGCAAGGGCGAGTATGTCGATGTTAGTAATATGTCGCGCCACAAAACAAACACGAGATTGCTATTGTTGCCTGCCTGCCTGCCTGCTTGCTTATGCGAATCAAATAACATGCTTGCCATGATAACATATTTTACTGCTTTCGAATATGCCATGAAACTCATCCTAAGGAAAGGATAGAAAGATCACTAACTTGTATGCTGCATGATTCAATACACTACTTAATGTGGGTTTTGTAAAGTGGGTCTTTGATCAGTACAGCGAGGACGAAAGTACTAATCTTCTACTAGTTTGCTCGCAGGTTCAAAGAATAGTCTGCTTGCGATGGAGCTTCGCTTGAACGCGCTGAGGCATGGATTGTCGTAGTGTATTGAGGCGTGCGACCGCATTGACGCTCGAACTTGCAACAAGATGATGCGGCCGAGATATAGAAGACATGATGTATGGAACGGTGAAATCTTTTGTAGGCAAGAGAGAACCTGAGTGTTGTAAGCTAATCTAGCAAATTCAGTTGGGCTATTAAAAGCCTTTGTAACCTCAGTTCATTTATTGAATAAAGAGAATTATTTCATATACTCTGTTTCTTCCGCTGCTAAATAACAATATCAAAGATAACCATTTGAGAACTTATCGTCTTGCTTTGTACGAGTGCAACTCCAGACTCGTACGGCATCACACCCCAGCAAGGACGATGACTCGGATAAATTGATGCGAGGATGAGCGATTTTCTGGGTCGGGGCATGACAGCGGCTGTACGGGAAGGGGGACAGCCTACCGTCGACGGATGGGAGGTGGATGGGTGGAAAGGGAGGGGAAGAGGGCTGCAGGAGTGTGGTGTTGGGGTGGGAAGGGGAAAGATGGGAGTACTTTTGTCTCTCTTTTTTATTTCTAACAAAAAAATCTAGTACAGGATTGACGAAGGGTATGAGGTTGAAAATATTAGTTGAGGGAGGGTATTAAATTAGTACTTATCAAAGTTGAGAGTATTAAGTCGAAAAACTCTAATAGTTGAGGGTATTAAGTTGCATTTTAGCTAAAGAGAAATGTTAAATGAATCAAAGGGGCGATCGAATAACAGATTGAAGCCATGTGGCACCCCCTAATCCCCTGCTATCTTGGGCCCTACCCCAACCCTCCGACCCGCCCAACCAATAGGGACTGCCACGTAGCCTTCGGGCTGACGTGCGATCCCGCTTTTCGGTTCGTGTAGTATGTTGGTTTTAAAATTCGAACCCATCATAACTTTGGGTTGGTTCAAACTTGGTACAAACAGTAAATTAGTTTAAATTGAACCAATTATATATGCTTATATCTTATATTGAATATATTATATAGTACACAACTTTAAATATACTGCTTAGAAGTTCTGCATGTTTATTATAGTAGAATTAGTCAAGAAGCAAACATATTAATTTTAGTTGTGTCACGACCCGCTCCCGAATAATCAGACACGAGTCAGACACGCCTAGCCTTCATCGTTGGACACGATGAATTAAGCTGTACCAATCTAGGAAAATCTAACTAGATAATCATGAGCAAGTATGAAATCACAGCATCTATAAATGTATCCCAAATCCAGAGTAAAGTACATGTCTCAGAATTTATTACATTCCAGCAAAATAAAAGATAGTCTAGTAGTCTCAAATACAAGGAAAATGTAAAGTGCTAATGGTAAAGCTCTAGGCTTCTGCAGCCTCTAAGTCAAGAGCAACTCCAGCTAGCTCTCCTGCATCAACTGGCTCTCGGCCATAATATGTGTCGTAAAGGGCCTCCAACTCACCTGCAACATATCCTATTCAGGAGCAGAGCAAAGTACAGTTCTAGGTAATGAAACAAGAACATGATATGAACTGAGTACAGGAGTACAGGAAAATAAAATACTGGAATGAACATGAAAGTACACGTAAGTAGTACAGGAAATAAGTACAGGAACTATAGTACATGAATGTAAAGTACAGGAACTGTAATATACAGGAACGAAACTATAATCCTGAAGTACCAGACATGATAAGTGCACAATATCGAAATACATCTAGTCCATGTGACCGGCTGGAGTGAGTACAAGAGCATGCACAGGAGTACATGAATATGTTACGACTTAGGGCACGCGTGCATGATGCGAGGCCTAAGCTAGGCACATGAGTATAGTAACCGGGATTGGTCACATGGTTAGTGTATTTCTCCACCCGACACTAATAAGTACTAGAACAAGAGTACAGGAGTACAGGAGTACATGATATCGTGCCATAACGTGTCACAAGAAAGAGTACAAGAATGTAAATGCACAAAACCATAGAAAAGTACTTGCCTGGCTCCGAGAAAGTACAGGTAATCAAGGAAGCTGGATATCCTCCTGGTAATTTAAATACAAGTTGGTTAAGCTATGAGTAAGTTCCAGTTAGTTTATTAAGTGCTTTTAATCATGTTTTTAACTACATTCTAGAACACTCTAGTTTGTTTAGTTATCACTACTCAAAATCCATTTACAAATCACTTCTCTATTTCACCATAAGTTGTCATATAAGGGATTACAACCCAAATATATAGGCAACAACAAAATATATATTTTCCAAGGAAAACATTAAGATTCTAGACAAAACATAACTTAGTTTTTCTCAGAAAAACCACAATATGTGTTTGTTCAAAGAACTATGGATAAGAGGACTTGTCTGCTATGAAAACTAAGGTGGACTTCCATTTGCCAAATACTGCAGATGCAATTCGGCTTCATGAACTTTAGGCTCTCAGTTATACACTGAGATTGGTTCTCAGGTTTACACTGAAAATCAATCTCAGTTTACAATGGGATTCTGCTCAGGTTTAAACTGAGAAATCTTCTCAGTTCTACACTGAACCAGGGCAGTGATGAGAACCCTAGTTCAAAGTCTAGCCACAACACTGCATATGGGTTTCAGGTTTATTAATCCTATTACAACTTTCTCAGTCAGCCAATTTAAACAAATCTTGGTAACATTCAAATCATTCACTCATAATGCCTAACGAAACATTACTGTTGTGCCAACTGCTACATTTCTATCTGGCAATACTAAGGGAAAACTCATACTGGTTATATATTAGGCCACACCTATATAGGTAAAGTTCCAGTTCAGTAAACAAATCAGTCCTCTACATATGAATCTCAAATTACAAATTGGATCAACAATTGATACATGATCTCAGGTTCAGATATCATCACTGAAATAAGCTACCTCAGTTCAATTATCAAACCTATATCCAATCCAATCCAATCCAATCCCTTGCTACAAGGGTCAGTTTCCTCCCTTGTGTACAGTTAGTAAAACTTCCAAATTGTTTATCATAGTATAGCCTATGAACTAAACAACTTCTTGTTACCAAACAGTCCTATGGCTCACTGTGTTGTCCAAGGTTAAGCTGAAAACTTGACTATCCATGCAAGAATTCCCAGCCTGCAAATGGGTCAGTTGGGCTGATACTGCATTCAACAGTTCAGACTGAACCAATTTGCCTTTACAATCCCAGATACACTCAATTCAACTCCTCACTGTATATGAACTCTCCTCAGTTGAAGATATTACATATGGAAACCTTCAGTTAAAATGAATGAATCACCACTCTCAGGTTCAATAAACGAGTCACTCTCAACCATTTCTAGTCCATGCTTATTTGTGTCAAACTCAAACCCCCCCCACTGCTGCTATATATACAGAGCTAATAACCCTCCTATCCACATTCGAATAAGGTCTCAGGCATACCAATACTGCAATAATTAGTGGATGCTACCAAGTTCTTGAACTAAAAGACCAATCTATGATTAAAACAAAATAACATATGATTGAGAGTTGGTTATAAATCACTACAGATATCCAACATCCATTTTCTAGTTGCTGATCATAAATAACATTCTCATGCATATAAATGATCAAAGTAAAACTGTTACCATTCTAATAACATTCCTATAAATAAAATGAGGCCAGCCATCCTATAGATACTGACTTAGACTAGATACAATTTAGATTAATGATTTCCCAATCATGCAATCAAGCCTACAGTCCCCTGCTAAATGTTTCAGTTGAAAACAGGGTTCAAATAGAGAAAATTAAGGATAACTATTGATATAATGACATCAAGCAATATTACTAATAACAAATCAGTTCAAGATTAAGCAACAAAGTAAACCTTGTGCCCATTCTAACCCACTATTCCAGATACACTACTCTCCTCCTAAAACCTTTGATCATAAGTAAATAACAACCAAAATGAAAAGGAAACTTAGGGAATACCTGCTGTAGATAGAATTAATTTGCACTACACAAATTCGATATCCAATTAACTAATCTGATCCCAATCTTCTGAAACAATTGATCGAGCAGGTGCAAGGATGAAAACAGGGAAATCACTGTACAGACAATTTACGTTGCTCTCTAGGCAAGACATAAGAACTAGAATCGTATAATTAGAGAATCGGATACTCACTTTCGTATCCAACTCAAATTTGATCCACTCTACGTGTCCAACAATCCGATCTAGAGATTCTGAGCGATCTAGTACAAGAATGGTGATGAGAAAATCAAAAGATTTTCAGGAATCTCCTCAAAATCAATTCAAGAATCAAACGAGAATATGTGAGACTTACTGCAGAAGAGAAAAGGAATTGACCAAATTCACACCAGCAATGGATTACTAAGAATGAGTCTCCATCAGATTGTTCTTGTCAAACAGAATTCTACAGGAATTGAGATTGATTGTGGATCAAAATTCGTTTGATGATCAGGAATCAAATTACTCAGCTGATGATAGCTTACCAGGATCGAGTTTGATGTGAATCGAGAACAGCCGAACTTTTCCTCTTCTTTTCGGTAGAGATCATCGGAGTACAAGTCATCGGTTAGTCGCCATTGCTGCTATGGAGAACGCCATGGCCAACTCTAGACCTCGTCGAGGAGAAAGATAAATGAAGTACTTGGCAGCACTCCTTTGCAGAATTTGAGAGGGATGATATAGAAGAAGAAACCACCACTTAAATAGAGTTGGAAAACTCAGATCTAGAATAATTTGGCGGGAAGAAAGTTTTTTCTCCACTACTGACAATTTGGTTAGAAGGAAAAAGAAAGAGAGTTTGTTAGGAAAAAATTTGAATGCTACAGTACCTTTCTTCCCAATCGGTTAGAAAGGTTAAAGGTGGGTTGGCCCTCTTCTAAAGTATTACGTACACTCAAGTTAAAAGAATAGTGATGTGTTTGGGCTGAGAAGCCCAAACAAAAATTCTTAATATAACCTAAAGTTTAATTATTCAATAACTTCTATCGAAATTATTAGTTAAAACATTTAAAAATAAAAAAATCTGGGAAGTAGGCTCACAAATCTTCCCTCCTAAAAAAATTTCTGTCACGACCCGCACCCTGTTTAGGGGCACGAGCACGTGGGTACGTCCAGCCTACGCCGCAGTATCGACGGTAGAACACTGTAAAGGTCATCTAGGATATATAGAATCTAAGACACAATAATAACCTGTCATCTCCACATGGAGGAATATAACCACAACTCAATCACATAATTCTAAGGAAGATAAACACGATGATAAAGATAAAGATAAAGATAAAGATGAGATAAACAGTCTGAAACAACGCTGAGTCGCAATCACAAGTTCAGAGACCAAAATAAATACTACAAGTCTCAAAGTATCAAACTGAAATGTAATCAAAACAAAATCTAGGTGAACTAGGTCACTACTGGCGGTGCGTCCTCTACGAGCACCGGGTCCACAGGCATGTCCTGGTCGTAGGCTCCATCTATGCCAAACCCGTAGTAGGTCAGACAATCTGCATCTAAATCGTCTGAAAAACAACGGGGATTATCCTGTCAGGATATGAGCAAGTACAAATGCCAACAGCAGTTCCATGTGAATTGACAAATACTTTAAGAGACAATCATAATAAAATACAAGATGGAATATCAAGACTGAAAGTAAAACGGTACAAGAGAACTGGATATCATGTCATGTGTGAGATATAAGATAAAACTGGAATATAAATAAATGAAAAGTAATCTACGGTATGATGTAAACATAAAAATAAAGTACCATGAGATATTAGAGCGTTATGTGATCGGCTTGGGTCAAGATCAGGCTGTCCCATTTGACCGGCTATGCACAGGTAGTATAATAATATAGGGATCAGGCCGGCCAAAATGGAAAGCAATGCACAAGTAGTATAAGGTCAGGCTACACCCTACGCGTGGTGAGGGTGGAGCTGTGCGCAAGTAATAAACAAGTAAGGGTAATGATCACATAACCTCTAATAACTCCTCCATCCCCGAGTAGTATAATGAATCCAGACATGACAGGTCATGACACGGGATTCGAAGAGCAGGGGGCCAGCCCACTCCCAAATCGGTGTCTATACAAGTACGGGAAACAATATCGAACAATGTACTCATATACCAGGTAAACCAGGAATGACATCTCATGACGAGATTCACGTATACTAGTCCGTGTATCCTCGTGTCAAGAATCAAGTATAACACTACAACTGAATCGGATATAGTAGATATCAAGACAATGAAAACTATCAGAGAATGTACTGTCTGTCGTCCTGAGCTGAGAAAATCGAAACTACAACCCACTCAAAGAGCCACGAACGATCAACTCGCACAACTGTCTTCTAATGCTGAAACAGACATTACCAACGTTCTCAGAATGGTCAAATTAGCTAGAAATACCTACCCATAAGTCCAATTCTGGACATAGGGGCAAAACGATAATTTTTGGTCAAAATGGTGTCCGCCGTTGGACCCACTTTGCACCGAAAAACGTGCCAGAATCTACGGTCTCTAAAGTCATCAAAATATATGTCTACAGGTCCGATTTGACAAGACAAACCCAACGGTATGTCCAATTTTGGATTCCGGTGGACTGCGCACAAAATCATCCGTTGAGTGGGATTGTGGGCCCGCCAAAATGGCGTCCCGATCAACGGTCTCAGAATCAGACCAAACTTGGCATACAGGACCAAAAAAATATTTTGAGTCCAATGGCGCAAGTTTCGTCGCGATTTGATGAGTGTGCACAAAGTAATTGAGAAATATGCAAAAAGGCCGATACGGTAAATTTTGACGGATACGCATCAAATTCGTCACGCACACGCGACCATTTTGAATTCCGTCAAAGCCCACACGACCACAAAGTCGATACGCACCTTTTGATGCTTTCGGTTCGTGACCACATCGCCCGGATTGACGGGACGGACGGCGTATCGAAACAATTTTCTAAAAATCCACTTTTGATAATCAGTTTTTTTCTCCAACTTCACGAACCAATAACTTCCTGTACAGTACATGAAATTTAATTCTACAAAAAAGGTTTTAAAGCCCTATAGGTTGTCTACAAGTGTCTTCAAATCGATTTTTAAAACTCGCAACATGCTGGTCGCAAATCGCCACAAAGTTGGGGTTTCGGACAGTTTCTAAATCCAGAAAATCGAGTTTTTTCTCGATTTTGGAACTCATTTTTCGTCGCACATGGTGTGAATCGGCACGAACTATTTGAAGAAAATTAAAGGTGTATATGTTGGGATCATACCTGACCAAGTGGTTCGCAAAACGACGGAGCGAGGAAGGAGAAATATATTTTCGAAGTCGGCCCTTCGCTGACAGTTTTCGTGCGCGGGTGGAATGCTCGTTGCGCGTTTTCCGGCGATGTACGGCCACGGGTTGGTCGACGGCGACGTTGGGGTGCACGTTGGGTTGGGGGTGACGGCTAGGATTTGGAATTTTTTTGTGAAAAATCCTCTCTCTCTCTCTCTCTCTAAATATATATATATATATATATATATATATATATATATATATATATATATATATATATATATATATATATATATATATATATACACACACACACACACATACGGTCGGGTTATTAAAAGGAAACCGTGGGGGAGGGGGCCGCTCTGAACCTTGCTAGCAGCTGCTGCTGCTTTTGGTTTTATTATGGGGGCACATGTGTTTGTTTGTTATTTGCTTTATTCCTTTTTTTTCTTCTTTTCTATTCTTTCTTTCTTTAACCTTTTGCTTTTAATATATATATATATATATATATATATATATATATATATATATATATATATATATATGCAAATGACCTCTAGCCTAGTGGTTAAGAGAGATGCATGCGGCCCAAGTGGTCGGGAGTTCGAGCCTCAGTGGAGGCGAGTTCGCCACAAGTACCCATTGCTTCAAAAATATATATATATATATATATATATATATATATATATATATATATATATATAATATATTTATACACACACACATAAATACATGCATACATGCATACATCATACATATATTATTATTTATTATATATTTACACATATACGTATATATTTCTTTATTTAAAAATAAACCCATAATATTTACCCATTAATATTTACCCATTAATATATATATATATATATATATATATATATATATATATATATATATATATATATATATATATATATATATATATATATATATATATATATATATCCCATAAATGGAATAATAACTATATATATATATAAATAAAAATCAGAATTTATTTATAACAAAACTAAATATTTTTTTATATATTTTAAATATATTAAACTTTTATAAATAAAAACTCTATCAGTAAAATACTTATTTAAATAATAATATAAAAATGCTAACAATAATATTTAATAATATTAAAAAAATAAAATAATGTAAATGACCATATTAGCCTTATTCAGAAAAAGTGGAGGTGACAAATCTACCCTCCTAAAAAAAATTTCGTCCTCGAAATTAGAGCAAACTAGCACAATAACAGTAGCAAGAACAAAAAAAAGAAAAAGAAAAAAAATATCTCAAGGCTCGAAGAGATAAGGGTAACGCTCCCGCATCTAGTCCTCCCTCTCCCAGGTAGACTCTCCTGGAGAGTGATGCATCCATGCGACACGAACCAAAGGGATAACTTGATTCCGGAGCACCTTCTTCCGACGATCCAGAATCTCCACAGGCTACTCTGGATAGCGGAGAGTAGGCCCCACCTCTAACTCGGAGTGATCCAATACGTGACTAGGGTCTGCCACGTATCGTCTCAACTGCGACACATGGAACACGTTATGGACTCTCTCGAGCGTAGGCGGCAAGTCTAGTCGATAGGCCACTGCACCGACCCTTCCAAGAATAGTGAAAGGTCCGATGAAGCGTGGACTAAGCTTCCTCCTCGGCCAAAACGAATCGTGTCCCGTGTCGAAAAAATTCTCAGGAACACCATATCGCCAACCTAGACACAAGACAAGACTCAATACAAGATCCTAAAGCAAACAATCACCAACAAGCACAAACAGAAACAGATACTAACCTCGAGCTCTAACGGTCTCCGGTGGCTATCGGCCCAATGCCGCTGTCTATCCTGAGCCACCTGAAGTCTATCCCTGATCAACTTAATCTTCTCTGCTGCAACCACCACCATCTCCGGGCCAAGCAAAACTCTCTCACCGACATCATCCCATGACAAAGGAGTGCGACATCTCCGTCCGTATAGAGCCTCAAATGGCGACATCTCTATACTGGCCTGATAGCTGTTGTTGTAAGCAAACTCTACCCGGTGAAGATGGTCCTCCCAAGATTCTCCGAAATCTAACACACAAGTACGAAGCATATCCTCGAGTGTCTGGATGGTCCTCTCCGACTGACCGTCTGTCTGGGGGTGATACGCGGTACTGAACTTGAGCTGAGTGCCCAAGCTAGTATACAAAATCCTCCAGAAGTGGGAAGTGAAACGACTATCCCGATCCGAGACTATGCTCACCGGAACTCCGTACAATCTGACTATCTGCCGTACATACATCTCTGCCAGCTTCTCCGTAGATAGTCCCACCTTGAAAGGCAAAAAGTGGGCTAATTTGGTTAATCTATCAACGATGACCCAAATCACGTCCTTCCCTCCTGAAGATCATGGAAGTCCAGATACAAAGTCCATAGTGATGTGCTCCCACTTCCACTCTGGAATGGGTAGTGGCTGAAGCAGACCACCTGGCCTCTGTCTCTCGACTTTCACCTGCTGGCATACTAAGCATCGAGATACAAACTGAGCTACATCTCGCTTTATGCCATAACACCATACATGCTCCCTCAGGTCTCTGTACATCTTGTTGGCTCCAGGATGCATAGAGTACTGGAAACGATGCGCTTCCTGCAGAATCTCCTCCCGAAGCTCTCCACTCGGTATGCACAATCTAGTACCGTACCTCAACGACCCATCTTCGGCTATAGAGAAATCGTCTAGTAATCCGGCCTACACCTGCTCCCTGATGCTCCTCAAGGTCACGTCATCAAACTGTGCTGATCTGACTCTGTCCATCAACGCAGACTGAATCTGTAAACCCCACATCTGAACCTCCATGCCCGGAACGATCACCTCGATACCCAAACTATCCAGATTGGCCAGTAGATGACGATCTGTCGTCAAATACATAGCGACTGGATACCTGCTCAAGGCATCTGCAACTACGTTGGCCTTCCCTGGATGGTACTGCAAAGAGATATCGAAGTCCTTCATTAGCTCAAGCCAGCGCCTCTGCCTCATGTTCAATTCCTTCTGGTTGAACACGTACTTCAAGCTCTTGTGATCCGTGAAGATCTCCACTCGCTCTCCGTACAGGTAGTACTTCCACAGCTTCAAAGCAAAGATAACAGCTGCCAACTCCAGATCATGTATAGGATAGTTCTTCTCATGAGGACGTAACTGCCTGGATGCATAGGCAATTACCTTCCCGTGCTGCTGAAGAACGCAACCTAAGCCCTTCCCAGAAGCGTCACTGTAGATCGTGAAACCACCAGTCCCAGATGGCAACGTCAAGATAGGAGCTGTAGTCAACCTCTTCTACAGCTCATCAAAAGCAGCCTGACACTCCTTGGTCCAGACGAACTCTACGTTTTTCCGGGTAAGTCTAGTCATCGGCTCTGCAATCCAAGAGAAGTCCTGAACGAACTTCCTATAATAGCCTGCCAGACCCAAAAAACTCAGAATCTCAGCGACTGAGCTCGGTGTGGACCAAAACTCAACTGCTAAAATCTTCTTCGGGTCCACTGAGATCCCATGCTCGGTCACAACATGACCCAAGAACTCTACCTTCTCTAGGAAAAACTCGTACTTCGACAGCTTCCCATACAACTGCTCCTTCTTGAGAGTCTCCAGCACAATCCGCAGATGCTCCTCGTGCTCCTCTGGTGTCTTCGAGTAGATCAATATGTCATCTATGAAGACCACTACGAAATTGTCAAGGTACTGATGGAATACCTTATTCATCAAGTTCATGAATACCGCTGGAGCATTGGTCAACCCGAATGGCATAACAGTGAACTCATACTGGCCATACCGAGTCCGAAAAGCCGTCTTCGGAATGTCCTCCTTCTTCACCTTCAACTGATGGTAACCGGACCTCAAGTCTAGCTTCGAGAATACCTTTGCGCCGCTCAACTGATCAAATAAGTCGTCAATCCTCGGCAACGGGTACTTATTCTTAATAGTGAGGTTGTTGAGCGCTCTATAGTCGACACACATGCGTACCGTCCCATCCTTCTTCGGTACAAACAGAACAGGTGCGCCCCAAGGTGAAGAACTGGATCGGATGAATCCCTTATCCTACAGCTCGTCGACTTGCTTCTTCAGCTCTGCCAACTCGCTGTTGTTGATCCTATAGACATGCTGCAAGACAGGCTCAGCGCTCGGCACCAAGTCTATAGAGAACTCAACATCCCTGTCTGGCAGCATTTCCGGCAACTCATCAGGGAAAACATTCAAAAATCCTGCTATCAGTAGATGTGGCAATTCCTGCCTCGTCAATATAGCTCCACAAAAACTATCTCCTGGCTCAGCTGCTCCTCTGGCGAACTCAAACTCTGGCTCTCCCGGCGGTCTAAACAAAACTCGACCTCCTCTACAGTCTATACTAGCATGATGTCTGCTCAACCAATCCATACCGAGTACCATATCGTAGCTCGGAAGGGGCATTACGAGCAAGGACGCACTCAAATCCCGACCTCCCAGTGTAACTCTCCGCCCCTTGCAAATATTATTGACCAGGATAATGCCTTCCCTGGTCATAATCTTGCAAGTCCTACTCAGTGGTTCAGCAATAATATTGTGTCTAAGTGCAAAAGAGACAGATACAAAACTATGTGTAGCACCAGAGTCAAACAAAGCTAATGTAGGAAATAATCGAGTAGAACAGAATCTGCCACCACGTCTGCTATGGGCTCGGCCTCCTCGACCGTCAGTGCGAACGCCCTACCCTGAGCTGCTTCCCTCTGATGCTGGGCAAAATATTGCTGCTGGGTCGGAAGTGGCGGACCCCTCTGCTGAACAACTGGTCCCACTGGAGCTCTAGCAGGAGGAGCTCTATCCTGACCTCCTCGAGCTGGACGAGTAGGACAATCTCTCAACTGGTGGTCGGGCGCTGCACAGAATAGACAAATGCCCAACCTCTTCCTGCAGACCTCTCGGGTGTTCCCTGGCTTCCCATAAAAAGTACACTGCAGAACCTGCTTCTGCTCATGCTGATGCTGTGCACGTGCTGGTGCCTGGTGCTGCTGATGCTGCTGCTGGTGGAACGGATTCTGCTGAGTCTGAGGTCGCTTGGCCAGTCCTGTACTGGAACCAGCACCCATAGCATCACTACTCCTCTTGGGCCTGAGACCCAAGTCCTCCTCTGCAATCTGAGCGTCCATCAGAATGTCCTCAAGGGTCGCAGTGCAACGTCCAGACGTGCGTGATCTGACGACGTGGTTCAGGCCCCTCCTGAACTTGCGGGCCTTCTCTCCAGCATCCTGAACCATGCCCGGAGCGAACCGGCTCAGATGGAAGAACTCTGCCGCATACTCGTCCACAGACATGTTTCCTTGCACAAGTCCCACAAACTGGCCTTCCAGTGCACTAAGAGCCACATCAGGAAAGAATTTCTCCTTGAATAGGTTCTTGAAGTTCACCCATGTCAAGCATGTCACTGTCACGCGAGGGTCTGTGCGGGTACCAAGTCAGAGCGATATCAAAGAACTGACTAGCTGCTGCAGACACCCATAGTCCCTCTGGAAGCTGTGCTAACCCCAGGCTCCGCTCAACATCCTCTAGCCAATCATCGGCATATAGGATCCCTTCTGTTCCCTTGAATTCTCGAGGAAACATCTTCTTGAAATCTATCACGGAGCCAGGTTTCGCCTGTAGCTGCTGTGGCTGCTGGGCTGGAGCGCCCTGAGTCTGAATTGCAGTCACCTTCTCTACAGCGACGAGCGCTAACTGGTGCACATTCTCCATGCTCTGCCTCAAAATCTCTGTCTGTCGCTGTGAAGCCTCAGCTTGCGCTCGCTGCGCCTCCATCATCTGCTGGAAGAACGCGAACATCTGAGTAGCATCAAACGGCAACGCTGGTGGAGGTGGAAGAGTCCCCGGCTGAACAGGTACAGTCTCCGGGACTTGTGGAGGAAGACCCCCCGGTACTGTTGCCGCTACCTCTGGAACGGCAGGGACAGTAGGGTCAATCTCCTGATCCCCAGCTCTCTCAGTCAGAAAAATAGGTTGCGACGGATCGGACCTCTCCGGTGCGGCACTGGATCCAGCTGCCTGAGCTCGCGTTACCATCATCCTGGAGACATATTCAAGCAAAAAAATCAATATGGCACATGATAGGATATCATCAATGAAGGATAATTTATTTCGAAATGCAAGAAGAGTTTGTCATGGAAATTAAAAGATTGGAGTTTTCCTAATATGTGATTGAGTAACGTCTATCATAACCTAAAACCTATATCCTAAGAGCAGGCTCGTAATTAGCACTCTAAGTTGAGCACCATTATGAAATTGTACTAGTTGGGAACTCTGACCTGCATGGGCCACCATAAAAACGTGTCACGACCCGCACCCTGTTTAGGGGCACGAGCACGTGGGTACGTCCAGCCTACGCCACAGTATCGACGGTAGAATGCTGTAAAGGTCATCTAGGATATATAGAATCTAAGACACAATAATAACCTATCATCTCCACATGGAGGAATATAACCACAACTCAATCACATAATTCTAAGGAAGATAAACACGATGATAAAGATAAAGATAAAGATAAAGATGAGATAAATAGTCTGAAACAACGCTGAGTCGCAATCACAAGTTCAGAGACCAAGACATAAAACAATATCCCAAAATAAATACTACAAGTCTCAAAGTATCAAACTGGAATGTAATCAAAACAAAATCTAGGTGAACTAGGTCACTACTGGTGGTGCGTCCTCTACGAGCACCGGGTCCACATGCATGTCCTGGTCGTAGGCTCCATCTATGCCAAACCCGTAGTCGGTCGGACAATCTGCATCTAAATCCTCTGAAAAACAACGGGGGTTATGTAATGCCCCGCTCTACACGAGGCATTTGGTTGGCTTGTTGGATGGGATCAGAATGTTGGACCGTGACTTATGTTGGAGATCAGGAGAATTGAGACTGATGCAGTCTTTCTTAGCTGGCTAGATGGAATGGGTATTGGAATATGGCTCGCTGGTGGAGCTACGCTTGATGAGATTGGAGCAGGAAGACCGTTATATAAGGCAAGTGGAACTGTCCTCCTTCCTCCTTATTCCTGCATGCTTAATAAATGGAATAATGTAAAGCAATGAATAAGTCCCTAATGTCCCTTACCTTGAATATTGAATAATTATGATGCGATGCTTTAGTTGCTAATTCGATAGAGATTCATATGCTGGGAATTATTGAATGAATAACACATGAACTTTGAATTGCTGAACGAATCACACTCGAACCACTAATGTAACCTGATGCCTGAGATTGAATCGATAATATCCCTGATGCTTAAGATTGATGAAATGAATGAATCACTTGAATAATGAGATGCTGCGTGAATGATACATGAGAAAAGAATTGAATATGCTATTGTTCCTATAAAATGAATGAAATACTACAGGTCCCTTTAAAATGAATGAATGCTGTTGTTCCTCCTTAGAAGGAACATAATGAGAAATGTTGTAATGAAGCAATGAATGAGAATTGATGAGGCTTGGGATCATTGAGATCACCAAATGAAATGATGGTAATGTTGGGAATGAATAAGTCATTGAACATGACTTGAATGAGATGAATGATGATGCACTGTTGTCTTTACTTCAATATGTCACCATGCATTTTATGTTCACGATTGAGTCGGACACGCATTCGCATGGTCATAGGACAACTTATGCATAAGTGATGGGGATATGTTTTCTCGGACGGTATCCCGGGACGTTAGGGCGACCGATCCGGCCTAGAAGAAAACATTGGCGTGCCAGTAGGGGCACGGGTTCTGCGAGGCAACCTTTGGGGCTAGCTACCTTCTCTGGAGTCATCGCATTACCAATGAAGACCTATATGGCAACGTCCGTATGGTTAAACACCAGTGACCATGTAGTCAGGATGCATGCTAATGAATGTCTTATGCAGGCAGAGTAAGTATATCTGCTAACCTGTATTTGATGCAGGTATGAGGGAGTCGGCTATCGGTAAGAAATCTCTTAAATGTAATAATTCAATATATGTGTTGGTTTAACTTGCATGCTTACATTCCAAATAAGTTTGATGATGCTGTATGTAGCCTTTCAGTATGAGATCCTGCTTAACATGTTAAGTTCAGTATGCTAAGAAAGATGCCTTGCTAAATATTGCTCAAACACAACATATATGCTAAGTGATGCTTGAAGTGATAACTGTTATAACATGTTTAAGATGTTAATGTTAACGATACCTCAATGATGCCTTTTCATGATAATACTTAGTATGCCTCAACGATGCCTTTGCATGATGACACCAAGAATGTTAAAAAGATATGTCCACATGAATGCTACAAAGAATATGTTTACATGCTTCACTCTGATTATTGCCCATGAACTGTAAACTGATGCTAGGCCCCAAGTAGAAAGACCACTCTAATAAATGTTTGCTTAAATGATCACTTTAAATGTTGGTTTATGCGAGTGGGTTGGATTCTACTCGCCAGTGCATAGATGTTGTGCTGACCCATGTTTTGTGGGCAGGTACTCTTGCTTGGAATATTCTACACATGAAGATTGGCTTGATTGGTTCCGCGGCATCGAAGATTTGTTGGGCATACAGAAGCTCTCCTTGTACAAGATGATGTCTTCTGTTCATAAAGGGCATAATGTATGGAACATTGTAATCAGCTGTACCAGTGAGATTGTAAGCCAAGTCGGTATATCGAGTTGTAATCCATTGTATCCAAATATCAAATGTAAGCTGTATAGCATTGTTCAGTTGGTTTCCAATGTAAAGAGAGATGTACTGAAATCATTGTACTTCAATACAAGTCTTGTACTCTTCTTCAATTATCAATAAAGAGAATAAAGTTCTATATATCTCTGTGTGGCTTCAAGTTACTCTTTTTCTCCGCTGTTATAAAGAAGTGATGTACTTCTATTCAATAAGAAAGATTGTCCTCACTAACTTTAATTTGTCTGCTTCTGCCGCTGCGATGTGTTTCTATTTGAAGATAATCGATTATGTACCATCTTTGCCTAGTACAAGTGCAATACCAGACTTGTACGGCATCACGCCCAAGCGAGGACGATCGATTCCAAGAGATAAAATACGTGAAGAAATGACTCTACGAATCGGGGCGTGACAAATTGGTATCAGAGCACGGCTTTACGTCCTTGGTCTCTTCTTTGATTCATTTCAAATCAAAGTTGCATCGATGATTGACTAAAGTTGCTTCCGCGATCACTCAACGTTGCTTCCGTGATTAAATCAAAGATTGCTTCCGCGATTATGCTATCGTTGTCCGGTAATCATCCTTATGTTATCTGTGCTTGAAAGTTTGTTGACCCTCTTGGCTGCTCACTGGATGTTCCATACAATAAGTCTATATATATTGTGATGCCCCTAAATGAATGATTGTTGTTGGTTTGGACACAAATAACCCAACAATGACTCGATGCCATAGTATGCTACATTGTGAATGTTGTTTGGAATGCAGGAATAAAAGAAAGGTGGCTATGTATGCTGCGACAAGATGAGAATTGCATATGATGTTGGAAAAGAATTGTGAATGAAATAATTGATGGATGAGTTTGACAGAACTGGTGAATTGACTCATGTGTGTTGCTAAGTGCTTTCGAGACCCTAAGAATGTTGGCTTATACTATTGAGACCCCGAGATGTTGGCTAAGTGTTGTGATCATCGTAGATCACGAATGTCTGGAATAGAATTGAGTTGGTATTGTTTAAGGATGGCTTCATTTCTGAGTGGTATATTGCCTCTACCACCTCAGAACGAGATGTATGTTGACCCTTTCCATGGGATAGCAGTGAGACTATCTGTGAGTACTGGGTAGTGACGAGACTTAGCTTGGAGTCATGTATTGTGGCTAGATTACTCGAGTGTCCCTTGGCGGTGATGTTATGTTGGATAGCGAGATTGTCGGAAATTGTAATCGGTGGCATGGTTAAAAATTGTTTAGTCGAGTGCTGACTCAGACTAGTAAGACCGTTAGTATGCTATGAGTAAATGGATTTGGCTAGAGAATGTTGTGGCTTATAATATCTGAATATTGATTTTGATTGGTTGGATGCAAATTATTTGTGGCTAATACAATGTTTATTGCTAAGCTAAAAGTTTTGGAAAAAGTTGTCGGTGACCAAAGGAATATTAGAGATTTGTGCCTTGACCCTAAGGTGTAATAGATGTTAACCCATCTAGATCACCAAAGGATATTCGTTACTTATGCGCATATAGGCTCAAGAATTGAATTGTACCAGAAAAGTGACAAGTAGTAACCCTGAATCCTTGTGTTGCATAGAGGATGGTTAATTGATACATGAATTATCAGATTGAATGGAATAAACTACTCGACCTTTGAGGTAGAGAATTTTAAGAATGTCCATATAAGATTTTTGACGGCTGGAAAAGGAACGAAATTTAAGAATGCCCGTAAGAGAGTTTGATGATTGAGAAACGAATGGGAACAAGAAATTTCAAACGTGTTGGATAATGTCGGTATAGGTGATTGTTGGTTGGGATATAGATTGTTGGCTTATGACTTCGTGGTGCAACCTTGTCATACAGACCGAATAGTATGATTCTATAGTTATATTAAAACTATCGGAATCGATGACCCTTGAATAGTTAACCTTGGTTATGGGTTTATATGGGTACGAAGGAATCGGACCAGAAATTGAATCATTGGAAATTTACTTGATGGATTATTAGAACGATGAAGATCGTATGTCGGATTTGGAATTGACCGTAATGTTGATAGATCGATCTTAGTCGATTGTTGGGTAAGTCTAGAATGAGCCTCTGTGGGAATTATTTCCTTGAGGAAGACCCTGAATAGATAGACTTGACCCTAGCGATCAGTTGATGAATTACCAATTGCTGGCTTAGCCCAATTGGCGATTCATTATTCAGACTGAATTGATACCCATAGGTTTGGGTAGAGTTCCTTAGAACTGCCGGTTGCTTGTTGGCCCTAAGAAACAGAAACTAGTATAACCCTAGTAGCCGTCCACTCTAGGGGAGTCACCTGAATGATTAGGTATAGCTGTCGGTATAGCTAACCATTGAGACTGGACCGAATAATAGATGACCGTTGGCGACCCATAGAATGACCTTGTGGCATTGAACGAGAGATGGTGATGAGTATGATCTAAGAATGATAAGTTGTAAGTATATGCTCCAATATGAACCTTAGAGATGTTTGACCCTTGAGGATTATGTGTCGGCCTATAGCGGGAAATGGAATCGTGGGATGAGACTTGATTTGTATGTATCGAATAGTGAATTATTATATGAGATGGAATTGACTGCTCATGACAAAAATGTTGGATAGGTATCTATAGTCGGGTAGCTGGGTTAACCTTGACTGTTGCATAGAATTATACCCTGACTCGGATAATCGATAGTTGGTGATGTCGGATTGTATCTTTTAGAAAAGATGAATTGCCTCGGTGAGAAATATTGTTGAATTTGGAAAGGAATATGATTGCATGTTGTGGACTCTGATATGATTGGATGTAAGATTAGACCCTTGATCGAATGCTAGAAGTATTACGCCCGAATAGAGAGCTTAACCAAGTTGTTCCTGATGTAAAGTGGTGGACTGGAAGATAGTGATTGTGACAAGTGAATAAAGTTATAAGTCAATTGAAAGGATACTAAGTCTGATTTGGGAAAGAGAGTTATATCGTGGCTGATCGAATTATACTATCATGGAAGTTGGTTGAAGTACATATGTTTTGGGGACGCCTAAAATATGTGTATGGATCCAGCCGAAGTGATAGGTTGCGACTGAGATAATATTGTTGGAAGAATTTATCGCACTAGCGCAGACTTTGGCTGAAATACATATGTTTTGGGGACGCCTAAAATATGTATATGGATCCAAATGAAGCGATGTATTGCGACCAAGATAGAATGCAAGAAAAATATTGGTGAATCAATGAGAAGTTACAAGTATTTGGAAAAAGAGATCGATGGATTGAATCGTTCATTGATTAAAATGATACTGTTGGACAGCTATTTTGAAATGACCGAGTGGGCTGAAATGAATATTGAATTGAAGCTGAATGAGTAACTCATTGTGATTAAGTGAATCTAGTAGATGAGTTGTTTTCTTAAGTTTCGAGGACGAAATTTTTTCTGAGTGGTATATTATGTAATGCCCCGCTCTACACGAGACATTTGGTTGGCTTGTTGGATGGGATCAAAATGTTGGACCGTGACTTATGTTGGAGATCAGGAGAATTGAGACTGATGCAGTCTTTCTTAGCTGGCTAGATGGAATGGGTATTGGAATATGGCTCGCTGGTGGAGCTACGCTTGATGAGATTGGAGCAGGAAGACCGTTATATAAGGCAAGTGGAACTGTCCTCCTTCCTCCTTATTCCTGTATGCTTAATAAATGGAATAATGTGATGCTATGAATAAGTCCCTAATGTCCCTTACCTTGAATATTGAATAATTATGATGCGATGCTTTAGTTGCTAATTCGATAGAGATTCATATGCTGGGAATCATTGAATGAATAACACATGAACTTTGAATTGCTGAACGAATCACACTCGAACTACTAATGTAACCTGATGCCTGAGATTGAATCGATAATGTCCCTGATGCTTAAGATTGATGAAATGAATGAATCACTTGAATAATGAGATACTGCGTGAATGATACATGAGAAAAGAATTGAATATGCTATTGTTCCTATAAAATGAATGAAATACTACAGGTCCCTTTAAAATGAATGAATGATGTTGTTCCTCCTTAGAAGGAACATAATGAGAAATGTTGTAATGAAGCAATGAATGAGAATTGATGAGGCTTGGGATCATTGAGATCACCAAATGAAATGATGGTAATGTTGGAAATGAATAAGTCATTGAACATGACTTGAATGAGATGAATGATGATGCACTGTTGTCTTTGCTTCAATATGTCACCATGCATTTTATGTTCACGATTGAGTCGGACACGCATTCGCATGGTCATAGGACAACTTATGCATAAGTGATAGGGATATGTTTTCTCGGACGGTACCCCGGGACGTTAGGACGACCGATCCGGCCTAGGAGAAAACATTGGCGTGCCAGTAGGGGCACGGGTTCTGTGAGGCATCCTTTAGGGCTAGCTACCTTCTCTGGAGTCATCGCATTACCAATGAAGACCTATATGGCAACGTCCGTATGGTTAAACACCAGTGACCATGTAGTCAGGATGCATGCTAATGAATGTCTTATGCAGGCAGAGTAAGTATATCTGCTAACCTGTATTTGATGCAGGTATGAGGGAGTCGGCTATCGGTAAGAAATCTCTTAAATGTGATAATTCAATATATGTGTTGGTTTAACTTGCATGCTTACGTTCCAAATAAGTTTGATGATGCTGTATGTAGCCTTTCAGTATGAGATCATGCTTAACATGTTAAGTTCAGTATGCTAAGAAAGATGCCTTGCTAAATATTGCTCAAACACAACATATATGCTAAGTGATGCTTGAAGTGATAACTGTTATAACATGTTTAAGATGTTAATGTTAACGATGCCTCAATGATGCCTTTTCATGATAATACTTAGTATGCCTCAACGATGCCTTTGCATGATGACACCAAGAATGTTAAAAAGATATGTCCACATGAATGCTACAAAGAATATATTTACATGCTTCACTCTGATTATTGCCCATGAACTGTAAACTGATGCTAGGCCCCAAGTAGAAAGACCACTCTAATAAATGTTTGCTTAAATGATCACTTTAAATGTTGGTTTATGCGAGTGGGTTGGATTCTACTCGCCAGTGCATAGATGTTGTGCTGACCCACGTTTTGTGGGCAGGTACTCTTGCTTGAAATATTCTACACACGAAGATTAGCTTGATTGGTTCTGCGGCATCGAAGATTTGTTGGGCATACAGAAGCTCTCCTTGTACAAGATGATGTCTTCTGTTCATAAAGGGCATAATGTATGGAACATTGTAATCAGCTGTACCAGTGAGATTGTAAGCCAAGTCGGTATATCGAGTTGTAATCCATTGTATCCAAATATCAAATGTAAGCTGTATAGCATTGTTCAGTTGGTTTCCATGTAAAGAGAGATGTACTGAAATCATTGTACTTCAATACAAGTCTTGTACTCTTCTTCAATTATCAATAAAGAGAATAAAGTTCTATATATCTCTGTGTGGCTTCAAGTTACTCTTTTTCTTCGCTGCTATAAAGAAGTGAGTACTTCTATTCAATGAGAAAGATTGTCTCACTAACTTTAATTTGTCTGCTTCTGCCGCTACGATGTGTTTCTATTGAAGATAATCGATATGTACCATCTTTGCCTAGTACAAGTGCAATACCAGACTTGTACGGCATCACGCCCAAGCGAGGACGATCGATTCCAAGAGATAAAATATGTGAAAAAATGACTCTATGAATCGGGGCGTGACAGGTTATCCTGTCAGAATATGAGCAAGTACAAACGCCACAGCAGTTCCATGTGAATGACAAATACTATAAGAGACAATCATAATGAAATACAAGATGAAATATTAAGACTGAAAGTAAAACGGTACAAGAGACTGGATATCATGTCATGTGTGAGATATAAGATAAAACTGGAATATAAATAAATGGAAAGTAATCTGCGGTATGATGTAAACATAAAATAAAGTGCCATGAGATATTAGAGCGTTATGTGATCGGTTTGGGTCAAGATCAGGTTGTTCCATTTGACCGGCTATGCACAGGTAGTATAATAATGTAGGGATCAGGCCAGCCAAAATGGAAAGCTATGCACAAGTAGTATAAGGTCAGGCTATATCCTAGTGTGGTGAGGGTGGAGCTATGCGCAAGTAATAAACAAGTAGGGTAATGATCACATAACCTCTAATACTCCCCATCCCCGAGTAGTAATGAATCCAGACATGACAGGTCATGACACGGGATTCGGAGAGCAGGGGGCCAGCCCACTCCCAAATCGGTGTCTATACAAGTATAGGAAACAATATCGAATAATGTACTCATATACAGGTAAACCAGGAATGACATCTCATGACGAGATTCACGTATACTAGTCGTGTATCCTCGTGTCAAGAATCAAGTATAACACTACAACTGAATCGGATATAGTAGATATCAAGACAATAAAACTATCAGAGAATGTACTCGCCTGTCGTCCTGAGCTGAGAAATCGAAACTACAACCCCACTCAAAGAGCCACGAACGGTCAACTCGCACAACTGTCTCCTAATGCTAAAACAGACATTACCAATGTTCTCAAAATAGTAAATTAGCTAAAAATGCCTACCCATAAGTCCAATTCTGGACACGGGGCAAAACGATAATTTCGGGTCAAAAATGGTGTCGCCGTTGGACCCACTTTGCACCGAAAAATGTGACAAAATCTACGGTCTCTAAAGTCATCAAATTATATGTCTATAGGTTCGGTTTGACGAGACGAACCCAAGGTATGTCCAATTTTGGATTCCGGTGGGCTGCGCACAAAATCACCCATTGAGTGGATTGTGGGCCCGCCAAAAATGGCGTCCCGATCAACGGTCTCAGAATCGGACCAACTTGGCATACAAGACCAGAAAAATATTTCGAGTCCAATGGCGCAAGTTTCGTCGCAATTTGATGAGTGTGCACAAAGTAATTGAGAAATATGCAAAAAAGCTGATACGGTAAATTTGACGGATACGCATCAAATTCATCGCGCACACGCGACCAATTTGAACTCCGTCAAAGCCACACGACCACAAAGTCGTACGCACCTTTCGATGCTTTCGGTTCGTGACCCGTCGTCCGGATTGACGGGACGGACGGCGTATCGGGACAATTTCTAAAAATCCACTTTTGATAATCAGTTTTTTTTCTCCAACTTCACGAACAATAACGTCCTGTATAGTACATGAATTTAATTCTACAAAAAGGTTTTAAAGCCTTATAGGTTGTCTACAAGTGTCTTCAAATGATTTTTAAAACTTACAACAGCGGTCGCAAATCGGCCACAAAGTTGGGATTTCGGGACAGTTTCTAAACCCAGAAAATCGAATTTTTTCTCGATTTTGGAACTCGTTTTTCATCGCACATGGTGCGAATCAGCACGAACTATTTGAAGGAAATTAAAGGTGTATATGTTGGGATCATACTGACCAAGTGGTTCGCAAAACGACGGAGCGAGGAGGAGAAATCTATTTCGAAGTGGCCCTTCGCTGACAGTTTCCGTGCGCGGGTGGAATGCTCGTTGCGCATTTCCCGGCGATGTACGGCACGGGTTGGTCGACGGCGACGTTGGGGTGCACGTTGGGGGGGGTGACGGCTAGGGTTTGGAATTTTTTTGTGAAAAATCCTCTCTCTCTTCTCTAAATATATATATATATACAAACACACATACGGTCGGGTTATTAAAAGGAAACCGCGGGGGAGGGGGCGCTCGAACCTTGCTAGCAGCTGCTGCTTCTTGTTTTATTATGGGGGCGCATGTGTTTGTTTTTGTTATTTGCTTTATTCCTTTTTTTTCTTCTTTTCTTTTCTTTTCTATTCTTTCTTTTCTTTCTTTAACCTTTTGTATACCTACATACATACATCATATATATTATTTTTATTATATATTTACACATATACGTATATATTTCTTTATATAAAATAAATCCATAATATACCCATTATATATATAATATATTATATATATATATATATATATATAGA